>ML677358.1:11587695-11763235 GCA_007922305.1 Dermatemys mawii | reverse complement strand
GTATGCTTCTCGTGCAGGTGGATTACCATCGTGGTGAAAGTAAAATTTTTGATTTACCGGTACGGGGGAGGGCGCAGCTTCCCCTGGAAGGGGCAGGGCCTCTGATGGAAGGGGGCGGGGCTAGGCAATCAGCAGTCGTTCCACCTCCCACCCCCGGCTGGTTAGCTGTTCCTTTTGCCCCTCTCCCCTGTCACCAGATGAGGGGGAGCAAAAGGGACAGGAACCTTAAAGCGCTGCTGCGGGACCCTGTCTTTAACGTTACTGCTCTTTTAGCGCCCCTCCCCATCTGCAGCGCTGCCAGGTCCCTACTGGCAGGGCTGCCAACGGGGAGCGCAAAAGGGCCAGGGACGCTGGAGTGCTGCTCCTGCCGTGCTGTAAGCCCGATCCTTTAAAGTGGCAAAAGGACCCTGCTTAAAGCACTGCCACGGCAGCGCTTTACCCTCCCTGCCCCTTGTGCGCCGCCCCCTCCCCCTCTTCTGCCAGGGGCAAAAGGAGCAGCTACCCAGGCGTGGCGGTGGTGGTGGTGGGGGGGGGCACAGAAGGGACAGGGAGGTTAAAGCAATGCCGGGGCAGCGCTTTAAACAGGGTCTACTTGCCACTTTAAAGGACCCGGCTTCAAGCGCTGGGGGAGCAGCACTTTAGCGCCCCTGTCCCCAGTAGGGACCTGGCAGGGTTGCAGATGGGGTGGGGGGGGGGGGTGCTAAAAGAGCAGCAACGTTAAAGTGCTGCTGTAACAGTGCTTTAAGCCGGGTCCTTTAAAGTAAGGCAGTACGGGCTGGACAGGTTTTTTACCGGTGTGGCGTACCGGCCCATACCACTTTACTTTCACCTCCGATTACCAGGAGCACTGCAGCTCTGAGTCCAGGCGCTCTAAGGGCCTTGCCAGTATGGATGGGGGGCATGAGTTAGAGCACATGGGGCTGCTTTAATGCGCTCTATCTTGCAAGTGTGGCCAATCCCTAAGTAACTACTGTGCCGTCAGCCCTCACCCAACCCTCTGATTTCCCCCTCAACTTAAAAAAGGACTTCTTTCCTCCTCACGTTTCTCAGCACATTCTGCACATTTTCTGGCTCTCTGGAGCTTAAAGTGTACGCTCGGAAATGATAAAGAGCTGATTTAGTGCTGAGCAAATATTGGAAGGAGATTTGTGCATTTGATTAGAATTTATTTATTCTGTTCTTATGGAGCAAAAGAGGATTTGATGTAATGGCTAAGAATATATGTGGAAAAAATCGCTGAAGAAGCGCTTTAATATTGCTAAAATATGAATCAGTGTGTCATAATTAAATAGTCTCCTAAAAGATGGAGCTATATATATCTTTGTCAGCTGGATGTGATTACAGTTAGGCCATGCACAAACTATGATTTGTTTCTACAGACACGAACGAGTACTACAAATGTGTCCAGCTGGACAATAGGGAAAGGAAGTGAAAAAATTGGGCTTTTTTAACTGCCAAAAAGGCTGTCTTTTGCCTATTAGTGAATCTCGTTTTGTTTTTTTGATTTAATACAGTATTCATTTTTTTTACCATAATGCCAAAGTCCAGAAAAGTGAGGGGAAAGGTCTACAGTCTATTCCTGGCTCTGCCTGTGTGATCCTGTGCAGGCCACTTCACTGCTCTTTGCCTCAGTTTCCCCATTGGGAAAATGGCAGCAGTGAACTTCCATCCCTCAAAGTGTGTTGTGAGGCTTACGCAGGATTTTCTCCTCTCTCCTTGCTTCATATGTAGGCTCTTGAAGGTGTTAATAGGCTTGGCTTTGTTGGCAGGGGTCTTCTGTGTCATTGTTGTCCTACTTTGGCAGATTATTTTAATTCACAGAAAAATGGGGTGTGGGGTGGGAACCTAGTGGAAATGAAGAAGGTTTCTGTGGTGGGAGAATAAGATACTTAAGGATGAGAGAGCTGCCTAAAAGAGACTACACGTATTTGTGATCCCTTGAGCAAGGAACAGGCATTCTGGCTCACTTTCTCTTCACAGATACAGCTTGTTTTCCGGCTGCATAAAGGGGCTCTAAGCTGGATGCAAATGCCTAGCACAGCATTGCCCTGCTTGTGCAAGTATGCTGCATCCAGGGCCTACAGTATGTTTCCTTCCTTGGGCAGGAAGGAAGCTTTGTATTAGTGGAGCTCTGCTGAGCCAATCCTTCACTGTGATAGGGCACTACCCAGCAGCTCCATGTCCCCTGAGAGGTGTGGTATGTCTACATTGGAGCCGGAGATGTGATTTCCAGAGCGAGCAGACATACCTGCGCTAGCTGATTGGGCCAGCATGCTAAAAATAGAAGTGTAACTGCTGCAGCATGAGAGGCAGGAGGGGCTAGCTGCCCAATGGCATAGCTAGGGCATTGGATGGGCTTATATTCAGGTGATAACAAATCCAGCTGCTTGCCCTGCCATGGCTTCACTTCTATTTTAGTGCCCTTGCTCAACTGGAGATAGTGCGGGTATGTCTAAGTAAGCTGGAAATTACAATGCCCGTGAAGACATACCAGTCACGCTGTGGCTGGGGCCAGAATCACGGAGCTGTAACCAGCTTCCTCCACAGAGCGGAGTGCTGGCTCAGGAGAGAATCCAGCTGTGTCTGTTGGATGTGTATGTAGCTATGACAGAGTTATTACGGGGAGAGAATAGCTGTTTTGATGTCCTAATGGGGTCTGTGCGTGGGAAGGCAGCCTTAAGAGTCAGCTGGGAATGAAAGGATGTGAAACAGAAGAGCATCAAGAAAGGTTACGGGACTGAAATGAGGAGAAGAAAACTGAAGGCTTGAAAAAGAGTAACTCAAGGTTTGAGTATCTAATCAGAGCTGTATGAGTAAAAAAAACCTCTGGTTTTAGTGTGTTCCCTCTGTTTCATTCATGCCAAAACAGGCTTGGAAAGGGTAGGCTAAATCCTGAAATGGTGTATTAGACTGGAAAACGTGGGTCAAGCTGTTGTAAAGTATGGAAAAACGTGGAGGAAAAACCAGAAACCAATGAAACAAAGCCTAGACATGACTCAGGGGGAACAAAGACAAGGTCCCAGTTGAGCAATGCACATAAACACGTGCTTCTGTCACATTGGCTTTGCTACATGCGGATAGATTTAGGCATGTGCTAATTTCAAACATGTGCTTAAGTACTGTACTTTGCTAAATAAGGATCTAAAAACAATGTCAGGCCTACAGAAAACCAAGGAATTGGACCAAGAGAACTAAACACACTTATGAGGTGGTGAACCCCTTCCATTTTCATTGACCTCAGTGGGAGTTGATGGGGATCAGGGTCAGCACCTTAGAAGGGAATTTCAGTACTTTACAGGATCAGTTCATAAGTGAATAGTTCTTGATTCCAAAGTTGGTGATGGATATAACAGAGGACTCAGGTCTAAAAGTAAAAACACTGAAAAAAAATAAAACTAGAAACCAGATCAGAACTCAAAAAGGATGAAATTTGTTAAAGCTTTTTTTAAAAAAAACAAAAAAACCAGTGGCAAGGAGCACAAAAGATAGAAATGAATTAAAGGAAAATCAGGGCTTAAATTGAGCCAGAGATCACTGGGGCAGAGCCATGGTGTCTGCCATAGGTCTGAAGCCCCGAGGCACCCAACCACCATCATCATGGGTCTGAAGCATAAGTGCTGACTCCATGGGGGCGCCAAAAATTAGTGGGTGCTTAGTGCCCACTGGCAGCCAGCTCCTCTCCAGCCCTGCATCTCCCGTCTGCTGGTGGCTCCACCAATCAACTCCGCCAGCTCCCGCCCCCTGCAATCAGCTGTTCTGTGGTACACAGAGGGCGCTGACAGGGGAGGTGGAACCAGGCAGGAAGAGGCCAGGTGGGGGTGGAGCGGGGGTTTGGGAGAAGAGTTAGGAGGGGTAAGGGTCTGGGATGGAGGTGGGGGGGGGGCGTTGAGCACCTGCAGGGTCCGGAGGATGCCAGTGCCTGAGATCTGAAGTCCTGAGCGGGGTGGAGGTATATGGGTGGGCTCTGAGGAAAATATAGAATTTAAAAGGAAAATTTGAGGAATGATATTGGTTGAGAAATGCAGGATTTTAAAATCAAGATTTATGTAAAGTAGAGAGAGATTATAACAAGTCAGATTAATTTTCCGATCTAAAGAGCATCGTCATTTCGGAAGGAACTAGAAAAAAGTCAATAGAAAGCAATTGACTTCAGCTGAATTGTCAAAATGTCAGTTCTTGAGAAAAAGCCTCTTGGCAATAGACATTTAGGGTTTTGCTTGATAAAAGTCTGTTCAGATTATTGGTAACGAATTGTTGAGAAGTTTATAATGGAGCTTTAAAATAAATAATTCAGGGAAATCAATAAAGAGTGATTATATCAAATGTGAAAGAGGGTTACAAGATAATTACAGAGAACACTGTTCCCTCTAAGCTGTGCGCGTTTGCACTTGCAAACAGATCCTAAACCCTGTGCACATTGTGAAACTCAGTGCACACAAAAATTTGCACAGAAGCACAAAAATTTGCACAGAAGAATTTTTTTGCACACAGAGCCTGTCAAAAATTCGAGGGAACATTGACAAAGAACTATCAATATGTGGTCAGTGTTAATACTAGTCTATGAAAAACTAACCTGGGATAGTGCCCAGACAAGAATAGATACATTTAAAGAAAAAAAAATCTTTATTATTTCTGGCCAGTATAAAATATAATAAATATTATATATTCAAAGAAAAGAAAGATCAGACTTTCAAAACACATTCTAAGTCCTAGTACAAATTATTCTGTATGAAAATTAGTTTAAACCATCAGAAGGGACTACTCCAGTAACAACATATCCTAGTTGTATATAGAAAGACTGAATGTGCAAATCTTACTTACATTGGTGGGCGCTTACTAATATTAGTAGTTCCTTTGCCTTCATGCACATGCAGGCTGAGAAGCGAAAGGAAGAATTTCCACTTTTTTGCATAATTAGCCTGTGGAACTCACCTATGATGCAATACCTTTGCAACAAAAAGAACAGGAGTTTTGTGGCATCTTAGAGACACACAAATTTATTTGAGCATAAGCTTTCATGGGCTACAGCCCTCTTCATCAGATGCTTAAAATGGAACACACAGTAGGAATATAGATATACATGTGTATATATGTGTGTGTGTATATATATATATATATATATATATATATACACAGAGCACATGAAAAGGTGGAAGTTGTCATGCTAACTCTAAGAGGTTAATTAATTAAAATGAGCCACTATCAGCAGGAGTAAAAAACTTGTAGTGATAAGTAGGATGGCCCATTTCAGACAGTTGACAAGAAGGTGTGAGTAACAGTAGGGGACTACTGAACATGCGGGAATAGATTGCAAACATAGGGAAAGTACTCTTCATTCTTTTTGCGGATACAGACTAATACGGCTGCTACTCTGAAACCTTTGCAACAAAGAGGATTCAAAAATGGATTGAGCATTTATATGCATAACAAGAACTTGCAGCGTTACACTAGCAAAGATTACAAAACCCCAGAAACAACAGAAAAGAAAAATCTAGAGTTCTGGAAAGGCTATTTTGACTGCAGTCCTAGTGGGGAGCCAGCTGTGGTCACTCAATCTGGGTGACAGAGGAGAAGTACTGGAAAATGTCATGCAGAATGCTACCATACAAGTTACCAATTCAAAGCTTATGGAATGAAAAAATCTGAAAGTAGAGAAAGCTACATCACATCTGAAGTCTAGACTAAGTAAATGACTTAAGAGGGCAAAATTTAATTAAATGCCTGGAGCCCGTCTGCACGGTCAGGGGTAAATTTAAATTAAATATGATTATAAAGTGATTGGATTGAATGAGATCAGTTTTATATAAATTAGACATAGTCCATGTGACAAGATCAAATCAACAAGATGTCCATGGGTACATAACAACCCTAATACATTTTTATGACACAAACCAAAAATGTGCCCAATATTTATGACTGCATAAGAGACAGAGAAAACATGCTTAAGAAAGTCCTCCTCCACAAGCATAATCCAAAGAAAGATGGGATTGGGTCACACGAAGTTTCCATGAAATGTGATGCCAGTTTCTGAGAGGTTATACATTATTTCAATGCCTAGATTGTTACATTAGTCCCTTTTTATTGTTCAAATGATGATATATTTAAATGAAGCGAATTTTGGGTTCAGTCCCAAAGTGAAGGGATATAGAATAGTGACACTGCTACATCTGCCAAAAGAATATGGCTTCTGATAATGAACATTGGGGAAAACCTGGAGGAGCTATAAACTGAAATACTCCTTGTGACTGAGTCAGGTCTTGGCTAAACAGAGTAATTCTGATCATTGATAACAATCATTTCAAAGCACCCTGTGCCTTGCAGAAAGCAAAGTGAATTAACGTGGGGCTGCCGCTTAAGCAGAGCCAATAACTAAATTAAGATTAAGCTGGACCCTTAGCGAACCATTTAAACTAACATCAGTAGCAGACAAATCAAATCAACACCTTTTAGATGACAAAACATTACTGTTGTTATAACTGGTAGAAGATGCTACGGCGAGTGCGCCTCTAATTAAACCCACTTTGTGGAAGATTCCAAGATTTCTGCCTTCATGGAAAACAATCTTAGAACAACTAAATGAAAACCAATAAAGTGACTCTTCTCACAAGGCCAAGTGCCCTTTGAGTCCAAACAAATATATTATTTCGGATCGTACAAATGACATGTACCAGCTCTGATGGAAAGCATAGCACGTAAAGCATAGTTTCAGTGAAGAAAGGCCAACTAATGAAATCAAATATGATGTGTAAAATTACGCACTATGTCAATCTTTCAAAAGAAAGACACATGAAAGGAGCTAATTAGGGGAGGCTGGATGACTCAGGGGATGGGCAGTGGGCTATAAAGTTTTAATCTCAAAGCTGCCAACTACAATCCAGTCCCAGCTGGTGATGACTAAAATTTGTTACCATCTGATGCCTGGTCAATGGCCTTAGTGAGAGGCTAGATGCTAGAGTTTGGCCATCTCAGTCTGTTTATACCCTTAGGCCACAGCTACACTACTCGCTGGATCAGGGATCTATCGGGGATCAATTTATCATGTCTAGTGTTGGCACGTTAATTCGATCCCCGAGCACTCTTCCCGTCGACTCCGGAACTCCACCGCCACGAGAGGTGGAAGCGGCTTCGACGGGGGAGCAGCAGCAGTTGACTCGCCGCTGTGAGGATGCCGAGATAAGTCGACCTAAGATATGTAAGATACCCCCACCCCCACCCCCAGTGTAGACCTGGCCTGAGCAGGTTTTCATATCACCACAGTAAACGCCATGACTGGCTAAACCCTTATTGGTATTTGTAATGGACAGCCCAGAAATTCAATGGCCTGCAGTTTAATACCCGTTAAAGTAGCCCCTAGAAGATTTAGTCATCTTGGTCAAGAGTATAGTGAAGCGTGCGCTGCCACTGCCTTTGCTGTATGTATTTTTGAATGGATCGAGGCTTCTAGTCTCTCTGATACAGAGAAAATAAGTTTATTGCTGAATAAAAATAGACATATTCCCATGTGAAAGATGGCTTCAAAATCTGAAACAGACAGCTTTGCATGATTTGGATGCACAGATAGTCATTTCACTGAATTTCACGGGCAAGTGAAAGCTGAGGGATGAAAAATGGCTTGAAACAAAAGGGGAAAATATTCTGCAGTTAAATCCTCTGAAAAAAATGTCACCAATTTTGTACCGCTTTGGAGGTGAGAAAGCATAAGAAAGAAGACAGCAGAACAGATCGGAGGGCAACAACAAGGGAAGTTGGGGAGAGGCAGGAGAAGGAAATAAATTGAGAAATAGAAGGGACTGCATTATGTCATATTGTGTCCTCCCTCCCCATTTTCCTCCCCCCACAGAAGTATGGACCCCGTCATGGCATAGCACACTCTCCGTGGCTGGCACACCTTACTGACAGACACCCTGGTCTTACAATAGCCTGCTTCTTCTCATGACTTTTCCTTCCAGCCAGGTCTCTTATAGTCCCATCCGTTCCGGAGTAACAGAATATCCAATAAATAAAAGTCCCACACCCTCAAGCCAAGTCTTTGGCCAGCAGAGGAACTCAGGACTTTCCTCATCTCTGGATTCCAGCCAAGGGCTCCTCCAGTAAACAGACAAGGTCTGTCTAGTCAGGCCACCTGCTATCTCTGTGGGCTTCTTTCTACGTTCTTGTCTACAGGCCTTTCCCACAGCCCCTTCCTGGGCCCACTGTGTATCTGTATTCTTCTCAGGCTCCACAACCTCTTGGACTTCCCATGCCTCTCAAAGTTCCTCCTTCTTTCCGGACAGAGGATCGCAGGGCTACTACCCACAGTCCCCAACCAATCGCAAATGAAAATATAAACAAACAACTGTTGCCCTCCTCAGGCAGAAATTTTCTTGCCTCTTAAGGTTACCCTGTGCTTCCTTCCTCAGCTGAACACCTCTCCTGGAGTCTTGCCTCTATTTCCTACCACCTGATTTCTATCAAGCCCTTGCCTGAGAGAAGGAACTGTCAGACTCCTCTCTCCTGGCCTCCTTTGCCAACTGCATTCCCTCTGCCCAGCTGTGTCCAATAATTGCAATTAAGCCACTCCCAATCTCGCTCTTTGGGAATAAAAATGCAATGCTCCCTGTTACTTTAAAGCCGTTATCACGTCAACTGATGCTGGTAAGGGGGGAAAAATGACGCTTCACTGCATCAGCAAGCATAGGTTTTAGAATGAATGCATCTTACTTAGAAATTTAATTATAAAGTTGGGATTAAAACATAGCAGCGTAATCCAAAAGCAAACAAAATAAAGCTATTTTCATAGTCATCCACCTAATTTTAAAATTTGAATCACTAGATGTGCTATTTTGGACACTTATTCCTTAACCACCAATTTATTCATTAGAGGGTGTTTCCTGACGTGCTCCACTGCTGGTTCTCGAAAACCTCCCAAGGTGGGATTTTTAGTTTTGGGCTAACTCTCTCACGATGGCGTCAGTAGAAAAATACCCATTGAAGTCAACAATAGCAGAGACAGGCCAATGCGGAGCAACATTTTGTGAAAAATACCTCCCACCTTTAAGTCCATCATGGTATGTTCTCTGCAGGAAGACCTGAGAACAGGTGGTCTAGAGCCAGGGTGAGTGTCAGGGACACAGTCACTGCATTTTGACACATATCCAGCCTCCCCCTAGCAGTTTCGCGCACAGAACACCAGAGTACCTTTGCCAAGGGCTGTATAAGAGGCAGCATCAGCTGGGACTGGAGTCCACAAATAACACTTTTATGATGTTAATTATGCAGCCACTCAGTGCTGGGCCTGAATTTGTCCCAATAAATATAACATTATTTCTGCTCCTGTGCTGCCCCATTCCCATTATTCTGTTTTTAATTAACAGGTTCAGTCCTAAAGAGCCTGAGTATTTCTTGATCATATGGGTGATGACTGGGCTACACAGGACCAAGGCACACAATTGGGTTCAACACTGGGGACTTAGCAGCACATTGGGAGACTCACAGAGAGGTTAGACAGATTCTGTTTTACGTTTATTTCTAAGGCAGGCCTGGGGGCAGGACTCACTCACAGTCATAGATTCACACTCTTCCTCACAAATAATCCTGCTCCCACAACAAGGAAAACTACCAAATGGAGAAGAGCAACTGTTTCTTAACAAATCATTCAATGAATTTCGCCTCCTTTTCTCTGTTAATCGAATATCCCCAAGATGGCTGCGATATTCTAATTCACAAATTGTGTTTATTCTGTGGTTTACTGTTTGAAACAGGAAATCCGGAAGAGGAACAGGGATGCTGATTTTTGACTGGTTGCATTAAGATTGTTTCTGTTACCCAGGAATACTCTCTGTGTAAAGATCACCATGTAAATACCGTGGGACAGACCGTCAGTGTGGAGCTAGTCATGGTCAGTGAATGCAATAGCAACTACGGCTCTAGTTCAGACATAAAACTAATACACCTTAGTGATCTCAGCTCTGCTCTCCAACTATAGTAAGGAACAGGGCTGATGAGTCTAACTATCCTTAATGCGAACTGCAATTTGACAAGCTGACGAAACACAGGATAAGAAATTGTTAGTTGGTGGTGTAATTTTGCAAAGAGGAATTTGCGTTAAATCTATTGTGTGGCTTGGCTCATAGAGCTGCTAATTACTTTATTCAATGCCCTTACCCTATGCTGTCATTGTACTGTAGTTTTATTAAAGAACACAGGGCATTCAGTTATATCACTTAGCCTTGCCTCCGTGTTCTGGGGAATAAGAACTTCTTGCTGGAAAGAGGAAAGCCTGCCTGTTGTATTGGCATCCTTCACCAACCAGTTTATATCTGAGATTATATTACTGGGAACAATGCCATTCAAAAGACATAAGAAGCCACACTGCCTGCCCTTTGGGTTCCATCCTACTAGGTGCAATCAGATCTGACTTCCTGTTTTGTAGGAAGAGGCGATACCAATGTAGCCAAAAACCGGGGGCGAAATTCTCCCCTCAAAACGCCCTATCTAGTTCCTTTACTATCATATGCACTCAGGAGTCAACTCTGCCAGATGTTGAGCTAGTGCTCTCAAATCTCAGTGGGCCTCCGCCAGTCCAGCTGATCAGCAGCTTGCATGATCAAAGCCTTACATTATACACGCCCCAGAATTACCTTGACTAGAGAAGATAAAAAAGGCTTGACTTCACTGGGAGTTGAAGGAATTCAATGATTCACAGGTTCAGGCTCAGAGCTGGCAGCTAGTGTGACCTTGGACATGATGTTCATTTTTACTGATACTATGCTAAAAAAAAAAATGATTTAGTTATATCTATGTCTGCATTCTCCTCTCCATTGTTAGCCAGGACCCTAAATGCCATATTTTGCTGTTGCAGCAACCATGTGAAATTGCATTTCTTAATAAGGAACTCCAGCTACACAGAGTTTGGAGGGTACACTACAAAAAATGTAATTATTACTATTTAACCTGTCAAAGCAGGATGTTAGCGTGGCTGCTGCTTCTAGCATGATTTTTTCTGCTTCTCTTCCATACTAGCTTCAGATTTAATATTAAATAAATCAGAGTTCATGAAAAAAAAGTCTGCTGTTTTTTAATAGCTTTAAATGGATTTTGAATACTGTGCTGAACTGACAAAAATAGCTCTTGAGGCAATGACTGTGCTGACTACAGGCCTTCAGACATAGTGTTTGAAAGGGATTTAAACACATTTGAAAGATGGATTTTCAAATATTTTTTGTATTTCCTCCCTCCCCTGCCCCTGAAGAGGGTATAAACACAATATCAAATAGCCAACAAAAGTCCTAGCAAAAATGTATGCAAAATCTAAAGCCATTTAAAGGGATATTGTCAAATAAGTTTCTTTAAATAGATAGTGTTTTGTTACTCCTATTTGCTTGCAACTCTTCTAGAAGCATAACTATATATATCCCTGACCTATTATTGTCCTTTACTATGCAGCAACTATTAATGTTTTGTGGTTTTAACAGAGCCTGAAATTAATACAGCTGTGCTGATAATTAAAATAAAATGATTCTAGCACTAGATTTCAAATATATAGGTCTCAATTACAGGCACCCAGAGAGCTAGTTGTATTCAGCTAAAGATGTGTGTGCATACACACACATACACAAAATTGGATAAACTTTGCTTAAATACAATTAGTTATAGTGAGAAATATTGGCTTAAAATCAATTCTTGCCTCCAAAATTCCATCTAAGAGCTTTGATATTTCCACTTGAATTTTCCTCTTCAACTTACTACAGTGCTTTTGTCCACTGTACTATAGCAGGGGCTGGCTTTTTAAGAGCTCTGAGAATATAAGACTTCTCCTTCTTCTGTCTGTATTCATTGAGGATGGCAGAGCAGAGACATGCAAGCATCCTGCCTCCAGAAGGCATAGAGGTCTTTCATTAGACTCTGTGACACAGCACAAAGCCCTCCTAACAGGAGAGTTTATGATGATCAGGACTTTGATTAAAGCCAATACACCTCTTGTGCCAAATGATGCAAGAGAGGGAGGCAAACCTACATCTCTGAGCAGAGATTCTGTCAATGTATTAGAAATCCAGGGACAAATTGTGCTCTCGGCTGCCCCATTGAAGCCAGAAATGCTGAAATACTATGTTGATGTTTTCATTAAAAATATCTTGGATAGATAGAGGAAATTAAATAGAAATGATTTAGTGGTTCACTTGGTGGCTAAAGCAAAGGCAGAATTTTCTGTGCCATCTCCAGCTGTCCTAAAAGAAGTAAAAAGTCATGGGGCTGTGAAGAGCGAAGGATTAAATTATTGACCACTACACTGCTGTACCTGGTGACACAAAAATGCTTTTTATAGGCACTTGGATGCACCTTTGAAATCAGCAAATCTGCTCTGCGTCCCTTGCCTTCTGGAGCAGGACTGCTGCATGTCAGACTTAGTTGTTTCTATATGTGAACAATGGTCTTTCTCCTTATGCCTAAGAAAACCTTTCATCTTTTCAGCAGCAACATTTGTATTCCCCCATCTCCAAGTTGGCAGTGTCTGTAACTCCACCCCAGCCAATCAAAATAACTACTATTGGTTTCCAAGGCAACCATCACAGGCACATTCATTTGAACCAATTTCAGGAGGCAGAAGGAAATAAAATATAGACCTGGAGTCCAGCTCTACAAGATTTTGATAGTGTATTTTGACAGTATAAAAAATCATATGAAAAATACGTGTGTGTGTGTGTGTGTGTGTGTATATATATATATATATATATATATATATATGCCCACACTATATATAATATTATATATATATATAAAAGAGAGAGAGAGTGTGTGTGTGTGTGAGTGAGAGAGAGAACACACCGTAGTATTACAAAGGATGTAACATAACGAAAGCAAATATATTAAAAATAGTAAATTAAGAAAAAAACCCAGAAGAATGCTTCACAGATCATATTTCAGCACTTAGCTACTACAATGATTGTCATGCTATTAAAAAACAACGAATGTCAGTGGTAACTGTTGCACCCTTGCTGGTTCATTAGTGAAAGGGATACCACAGCTAGCAAAAAAACCACAACCCTCCTATCAAACTTTCGGGGCACTAGGATTCAGGTCTCTACTTTTTGTCTGGCTGGATTTTAGCTGAAGAATGATCCATGCTGTGGAGCTGTGCTTAATTTGCAATGAAAGAGGGGCTGAGGCACAAGCATTTTTTTTTTCCTTTCATAACTGGTGCAGCAAGCTCAGAGGTGCCGGGGCTATGAACTGCCAACCATAGAGGTGCCAGGGCTCAGCTCTGGGACGCCTTGGCACAAATTAAGCACTGGTCCACAGGAAAAGCCACACAGCAGCGTGTACCAAAGTGTCGGAACGTCCCAGCTCTGCCTGCCTGTTCAGGTCAGTCTCCAAATACAATTAATTTGAGCTCCTCCCTTCCCTTTTGAACCACAGAAGACAAATTTTGCTACTATTAATTCACATGGACTTTGTCACTTAAGGCACAGCCTAGTTATGTCACTGCAGGATAAGGTTACTCATTATATTAGTAGGGTTATTTGTCTATTGTTTTCTTTTAGATTAAACAATTTTGGAATGGGACAAAGAGCCTTTTATTCTCTGGTGTGAATCCATTTTGCCTGAACTTCTCTTAGTGCAGCCATGTTCCCCCTAGGGCCAGGGGAAGGCTGGTTATTGAGGGACTGACTTATTTGTTGACAGACAGCCCTACTCTTCCTTCCAGAGTTTGCTGACACTGCAGGTGCAGGAGAGGCACGTACAGGGGAAGGGTACACCTACCATTGCCCTGCCGATGACTCTTTGCAATAGCTCAGGTATGGTGCTGGTACACAGAGAACTATGTCCAGCCCTTCTTGGTGACTCATCACAATGTGAAGCTTTTTTGGCTCTGCGCATGTCAAAAATAAAGGGAAAAATGTTTGAACAAAAAAAAATATCAGTATGTTCAAAATAGTTGAGCTATGGTGTTTAGGACTGTGACAAGTAGGGGGAAGGGTGGACATGACTCCTGAGGCTAAGCTACTCTGACCTGGAAACCTGGAGCTGTAACCTGAGATGGAGGGGGAGGGGAGTTGACACCTTGGGGCTGGCAAGGGAACAAAGGGCAGGCAGACGTTGGAGGGTTTGAAAAGGGGTTAGACGCTGGCTGGGGAAGAGGAGGGAGCCCGGATTCAGGGTCTCATCTCCCTGCCCCCCAGAAGGGCCGGGCCAAGGGGGCCTGTTTGTACTGACAGCTCTAAGTGGGATTGTGTGCCTGGCATCTCAAATAAACCTTCTGATCTACTGGCTGGCTAAGAATCACTGTGAATCCCAAGAAGTGGGGGGTGTGGGAACGGGACTCCCCCACCCCCCGTAACAAGGACCTTTTCTCCCATCCTGTTAGAAGGCTAGTGGAAGGATACATTGCACAAAACCTTTCGAAAGAGTCTTTTGACTTTAAACAAGGAGTCCGGTGGCACCTTAAAGACTAACAGATTTATATGGGCATAGGATCTTGGGGGTAAAAAAAACCTCACTTCTTCAGACACATGGAGTGAAAATTGCAGATTTATGCCCAAATAAATCTGTTAGGCTTTAAGGTGCTACCGGACTCCTTATTGTTTTGGTGGATACAGACTAACACGGCTACTCCCTGATACTTTTGAATTTAAGAAATTGCCCTGTGAGCTAAAGGAGCTGTAGTCTAGAGCAGTGAGTCACTGCAAGGCAGGCATTAGTAGACAATTGTGGCTCTTCTCAGGTGTCTGACAGTACTAAGCCGTTGCCGCATTCCTCACAGTTTGCCCTTGCTGTAGTTTATTGGTAGTCTATTGGCTCCCAATGACAAGCAGAACAACAGGTTAATTGCTAGCAGGATCTGGCCTTCATTCACGCATGCCTGCTTTCTAACGTGATCTGGCAACTTCACTGCTATGTATTGCCAAAGAGTGACCATGTGCCATACATACTGTTCAGCTCACGGTGACAGCAGGAGGGCTCGGCTTTAATTAGGCAGCGAGTCAAGAGATGGCTTATGCAGTGTGCTGCCAACTACTGTGCTGCAGGTACTGTACACTGCCGGGGAAGGTCACTAGGACCAAAACATTGAATTTCGGGCATGCCTGTACTTTGAATAAAGGTTACAAAACGTTTTGCACAATATGAAGCGAGCACTGATTTTCTTGAAAACACCTGGGAATTGCTGTCTGGCTATGCTGTCTTTCACTGAGAAGGTGGGATGAGGTTTGTTTTTGGTTTTTTGTTTTAAATGACCACAGTGTTTCTTTGCACCATCACTTCTGCAGTCATGACTGGTGACGGAATTACCTCTCTGGATTTAAACCGCAGGACTAATTTCATGTACCACGTTGCATCACCCGGCAGTTCTCTTTCTGCAACATTTCACCCAGCTTTTTGGCTTTAATGACCTAAAATAATCCGAATGGTGGTAATTCAATAATGAAACAGAATAACTCAGAGCACAGCTCTTGCTATTGTGATTTGTGAGATTATGCCTCATGCTCTTCAGAAAGATGCATCATTCTATTCATTTTGCCATGTTAAAGGCCAGTTTTTTAGAACTGGACATGCAAACATACAGGTGCCTAATTTGTCCATGCAATTGCTGCAATTGTGAACTAGCACAGGAATTGCACATGCTGGTGACCAGTCAGACACCAACCTGTGGACATTTAACTACTGTGATTTTTAAATACACTTGCATTGATTCTGCAAGCACATATGGACCTAAAAGATCTGGCCCCAAATGGCACCATCAAATGTGCAGAATTTTGTAATAAAGCAATAGCTATAAAGGCAGAAAAAAAAAGTTTCACCATGATCCTATATGTGTAATAGCCACTCTGCCTCTGGAAGCTATTCATCACATAATTAAATGAACAGATCCCCTTTACAATTCTTTGTACAATAGGTAAAGCAAACGTGAAATTTGCACACTGTTAAATACAGCTTTACCCAATTTCCAAGTGCTTGTTAACGTGACAAACAGCTTTGCTGCATTGTAATTATGTATTCTCTCCATCTGCTTTTCTTTTTAAATAAATTCAGGTACATGGGCATTTAACTAGATTTCAGTTTTTCTCATTAACTGGTGTATGGTTGTTTCTGATGCCAAAGATTACAGAAAAATAATCTTGCAAACTACTAAAGTGTTTGCATTGCTCATGTGCCTGTAATGCAACGCCTAAGGCCCTTTGCTGGCTGTTTAGAACATTCATAATAATGACAGTGATTTTTCATTCATTTACGGAAAGAGGGAGGGAGAAAATGGAGAATAGAAACGGAAGCAACCTTTTATGGAAAGCAGAGACGTGCCAGTATTGAAACACAATTATCTGAAGTGCCCATAGGTACTAGCTTCCTGTTGGTAACCTGTGGTGCTAATTACCTGCACGAATTTAGGGCAGACCTTTGTGACTTGAATTAACTGGCACTCAGGAAAGACATCACCGGCAGGGGTATAAGGCAAAAGGAATAAAAAAAAAAAACAATTTCAAAAAACAATACGAAAAGCCTGTGATGAGAACGGGTAGTTTTGGTTTTGATTTCTCCCATTCTTGCCATAGAGACTGTGTCAAGATTTGAGTGCCTCATCTGTTCTGTTATTTGTTTTATTGTACTCCTTTCACCTTTTAAATTATCGGAAATTTGATTGGTTCAGTCTTGCACCTCTTCATCTGTTTGTAGCCTCACAGACATGCAGGGGAAGGAGTAGGGTGGCCAGTTAATCAAAATACAAAGTACTGAAAAAGTCAAAATGCATACTCAATGTATTTTTCCAGAATGCCAGGCACTGAGTGTCTTCACAGACATAGATATAATGTAACATCAAGAATTATAATACCAACAGAAAATAGCAAAAAGACAACGGATTTGCTCAACAAAGATTTTAGTTTAAATGAGTAATGATGCAAACCAAACTAATTTTTATAACTGGTCTTATTTTGGAAAATACACTGCATTCCAGTAGATAGCTCTAGCGGGGTATTCTCTTGTGCAACAAACAAATGGTTTGCATGTGCATAAACCAATGTGCATGAAACCAGCAACTTTCTCTGCTCCAGTTGAAGAAAATGGCAAAACTCCGACTGAGTTCAGTGCCAGAGAGATTGGCTGCACAGCTTCTGTCTCAGTAAAAGGCACTGTGGCAATTCTGTTCATGTGCTCTAGTTGCCAGATTTCAATGGGAGTTAAGTGCCTAAATACCTTTCAGGCTCTGAGCCCCATCTACGATAGCTGAGATAATTTCATGTATGTCCTGTTCAATGGTTAAACTGCTTTTGCCCTCTTGGACTCAAATATTCAAAAAGCCCAGCACCCGCCAATAGGATCAGATTTTAAAACACTCATTTTCTATTTGGGCAGAAAATAAGTGGCTAATCTTTCAAAAGAGCGCAGTATACAGCATACTGAACTCTTTCAGAAGTCTAGTCATAAGGGTCACATTAGGAACTTGATCACCTATGAAAATGTGGTCCATGCTGAGATGCCTAAATGGGAGCTGAGCTAAATGGGAGCTGAGCTGTTTTGAAAATCTGGCCCCAGTCAAGAATGTTGAGCTGTGAAAATCCCTAGGTGACAATTCTGCCCCCAATTCGGCCAGTACGATTTCAGGCAAGTTGGTCCTCTCTGACCCAATATCCCCTTTCTCTGTCAGACCAGCAACTCAATAGTTAATTCTTCTCTTTATTACCTTCTTCCAGCATTCTTCTCTCTCTGTAACCACCTTCCAGAATTGAAGACCCTTTTCAAGAGCAGTAACGGTCAGCCAGAACAGATTTATTCCATCCAGATTAGATCCAGTAACAGTACCTCAAAGAACTGAAAGTTCTGATGTGAGTATTGGCCCCCTGCTGAGTGGCAGCAAATTTTGAGGTCTTGTAGGTCAGGATCCCAGCAAAGGAGAAATCAGTGGCATGGAGTCTGAGTCTATTCTAAATACAACTTGTTTTATTTACACAGATACACCTGGAGCAGAAAAGTCAAATAGCAAGCAGGGCAACTCCTTATTTCAGGAATCTCAGCCCAGCATGGACGCCCAGTTCCCAGGGAGCAACTCTGCCTCAAGAATCGACTCCAATCAGAGGTCAAGGCAAAACGAGCAAACTCTCCCACTGTTTGCACAGCTCTAGTCTATTCTGTTCTATTGAGGTTCTTATACTGCCCTCATCACTGTAGTGTGTGAACTCCTTCCAGGAGAGCATTAAGTGATTGATTAACATCTGTCGCGTGTAGTTTGTTCTTTCATCCTCCCCCTCACGGAAAATTGTGTGTGTGATGGCGTGTTTTGTTTTGATAAGGGCTTTTTTTTGTTGCTTCGTCTTGTTTTTTAATGTACATGTTGCTCTGTGTCTATGTTAGAGAAGGCAGGCCAAAGAAGTGCATCTGGAGCAAAAGGAGGGGAGGTTTGCAACGGTCCTTAGTTCCTGGGGGAGTTCATGCCATGGTCTCAGACTGGCCCCAGAGAAAGTTCTTTCTCCTGCACACACCTCATGGTAGAAAATTCCATTGCACCAGAGTCATAGAATTGTTGACCACGGTCTTCATCCTAGAGCTCTACACAGACATTTAGATACCCTAGGCCCAGGCAATTTAGTGTCTTGAAAACAGGACTGAACCCTTGAACTTGATTCAGTATTCTATGGGAAGCCTCTAGAGAGCACGGAGGACAGTTTGATGTGATTGTGGTATTACGTGTTGCTCAGGAGGTGTGCTGTAGAATTCTGTATTAGTTGTAAGTAAGCACTGAAGGTGTCATGCCCAGGTATGTTGCGTTGCTTTGGTCCAGTCCACATAGCACGTTTCCCAAGACTGAATATTTGCCTACACACTAAGACCTTGGAAGCCTATGTTGTACCAGCATCACCTAGTGACACCGGCCTTGACTAGTTAGCATATACACATTGCTTTCCATATTTCAAGTGCTGGCCAGTCCAAACATTATCTAGCTAAACCTGAGAGAGAGAGTCTCTCTAAATGTTATTTGTAGTTGGGAAGACTTGAGGCAAAGCAGTTAAGGGTAACTTATTTAGGCACCTGCATAAATGGCTTGAGTTTTAGAATTGGTGAGCACCCATAGCTGTCATCACAGTGCAGCACCTCTGAAAATAGGTAATACCATCCCACAAATAATAAATAGAAAATACTAATAAAATCAGCCACCTATTTAGGTGCGTGCATGTGACTAACTTAAGGCACACAGATCTGAATGGTTTTTTTCTATGTAGCTTGACAAAGGCCAGACATCTAGTCATTATCAGGACTGGGAGGAGGATTCAGGTCTCCCTGACCCCTAATTTAGTGCTTTTTCTATGACATGAAACTTGCCTTGGACAAAGTGTCCTCACATCTTTTGCTGTTAGTTCTTACAGGGAAAGACTCTTATGTATGGGTGATAGCTGGGGTACCAATACTCAGAAATACAGACTGACATTTTACTTTGTCTTGTTTGCAGTTGTCTTCTTTTTCCTCCATCTTTTTTTTTTCTGGTTGTCTGTTTATCATTTAGTAATTCAGCTACCACGTAGGTAAATCTGAGACTCAAGTAGTTTGTCTCTGCTTCATAAAGTCACTGGACCCAATATATTTTAATGACTTTCCTCCCCTTTTATTGATTATCAAATGAACCTGTATGACGGTCATCATCTTTCCTAATGGCACTCATGTCTGGTTCAGACAATTCTGGGCAATCAGGTCTTTAAAAAGTAATTAATATTCAGAAAGATCAGTTATCTTTGCAGGTCTGCATGCTACAGGCATGACACGTGCCAACGTTCAGCTGTAAGTAAAAGAGTTTAACAATCCTTAAATTATAAACCCCAAATTGAAAACCGTAAGCACAGATAAATCCATTTGTAACAATCATAGGTAGGTGGGATTTACTTTACACTGGGTATGAATGCTTAGGTTGTAATCTCATGACTTATTATATTTCTACCGCCAGCAAACTGTTCAGATTAATTTTTGTTCCAGCTAAATGTATCCAAAGTATATACAAAGCTCAAATTGCCTATTACTGCTTCCTATCTGTTTATCTACTCCTCACTGGGATATCTGAGCTCATATGTCCCCCCAAAACATCACTGTGCATCTAATTGCATCTTTCGCACGCTGGGCATATGAATCAACCCTGTTGTTCACCTTGGCCTATGTTCCCCTCTCCATTTCAGATTAATTGCACTCCCTCCTGTACAGTACACTTATCAGCTTTGGCTCTGCTTGTTCCAGTTGTGATTTATGAGGAACTTGTGCCCAAGGAAATGTCTTCAAAGGTCGAATGGGCAGAGTCTTTCCAGTTTGTCAGGATAAACCTCGAGGCAATAGTTAATTCAGCTGCTTTAGGATGGCCACTTCTGCAGAGTTCCTTTTGTGTGACAAACAGCTGCGCGATACCACTGTGAACCTGATTCAGGAAAGCAATTAGACACTTGCTTAAGTGCTCTCCTGAACTGGAACCTTCACAAGCAGAGTTGTGTGTTAGTCTGTGGTACAGTATTTTCACTTCAATACACTTAAGGGATTGTGAGGCATGAAGAACAGACATTTTAAGAACAGGGTGGACAAAAATCTGCCAGGGATGGTCTGAGTATATTGGAGCCAGTCTCAGCATGGGAGAATTGACTAGATGACTTCTGGAGATCCCTTCCAGCCCCATACGTCTATGATTCTATGCTGATGATCAGATAGTACAATTAGTGGGTGCTTAGCATCCACCAGCAGCCAGCTTCCCCCTGCTCCCACAGCACTGCCCATCCACCAGCAGCCCTGCCAATCAACTCTTCCCCCACCCTCCTTCCCAGCACCTCCCACCCACTGCCATCAGCTGTTCCCCGGCATGCAGGAGGCGCTGGGGGTTTGGTGGAGGAGCAAGATCAGGGCACACTCGGGCAGGATGGGGTGGCGCTGGGTGGGAAAAAGCAGAGCAGTGAGCTGGAAGAGGTGGGATGGGGTAGGAGTTTGGGGGAGGGGTGGAGTGGGAGGGATTTATTTATTAGTGTGTTAATTTCTGCATGGAAGCAGCTCTGAAAAGGTCCGGGCTGAATACTCTGCAGGCAGTTGTTTCATGGAGCAATGAGTGCCTAACTCCCATTAACTTCAAAGAGTGGGAGGATTTCTCTATGCTACAGGTTTAAGAATAGCAGCCGTGTTAGCCTGTATCCATAAAGAAAACAAGGAATACTTGTAGCACCTTAGAGACTATGCTACAGGACGCTTGTGTTGACATAGCCCCTAGTGGAGCTGCAGCAAAGCTGACGCGAGGACTTCTGCCACGATAGCTATTGTAGCTCCTCAAATGAAATGACCTAAACTGATGGACATGCTCTGCTGTCCCCATAGTTGGGTCTACAACATGGATTTTGCCAGCTATGTCAATGAGGTGTGATTTTTCCAACTCCAAGCCCACATAGCTTTGCCTACAAAATTTTGTAGTGTAGATTAAGCTTTAGGCACCTAAATACCTTTAAGACTCTGGGCTTAAGCTACTACAGTGACGAGTAGCAGATCAAACCCTAAAATAGATCAATATGGTTTATGTTCCCACAAGGCTGAACCAACCAGTGTAGAGATGAAAGCTTTGCCCTTTAACACCCCTCCCCCACCACCTATTGCTTAAAATATCAGTGCAGGCAAAGTAGTCTAAACAGTTATCACTAGATACCAAACTCTCTCAAATCTCCCTCCAGAGCAGCATTGGTAGGTTCATCTTTGACCCCAATGGGCAGCGTGTTTACTGCAGTAGCTATCAGCCCCGATATTTTGTTGCTGTAACTTTATTATTTCTTTCTTCTAAATAACATCCCTCTTATTAATGCCTAATCAATGTGCTGCACATCTATCAAAAAAGTTTTAGGTCAATGGCGAAACTACAACAAATAGGAAGCTCGTGGTACATGCCAAACATTACTGCATATTTCCCAGATGGCCTCCCTCAATAGTCTGCTTACTTAATTGTTACTTTTTTGACACAAACAGATGGTTCCAATTGGCTAGCATCTGCAGAGTTTGGGAACCGATTGATGAAATTGATAATGACCAGTTTCTGCAACAGATGGCTTCTAGGCAGATTTCTGCGTAAACTTACAATGTTACATTTAAAGCAAAGGTTCCAATGAATCCACAGATCAGAGCAATGATTATAACATTATTTAGACCCTGAAAAATGGATCTAAGTTTAACATAAGCGTTATGTAGTGTCTAAGACAAAGGTTAAAAAAGACTGATTAGATAATTAGCATTGCTGTATTTGCTTTCCACCACATCTGCACAATGTTCTTACATAAACATTCCCTGCCTAAAATTGAGATGATGGTGTTTTAATATTTACTGTGCAGATAGGGAAGAGCTGCAATTCACATTATAAAATATAATTATTTCAGATTTATAAGCATAATTTAGTAGAAATTTATCCATAGTAAAATCATAAAGTACTGAGAGATAGCCCGTCTCCATGCTAGGAACAGAACTGTGCAGGCTACAGTCTTGATTTTAAAGCACATTTCTGCTAGAACAGATTTTGGAGCATTTTTGTTTCCAGTGTGGACAGAAATTTTGACAATACAACAATGCTTTCAAAAACAATGCATAGGTGGTCTGTCTGCCTTCTAGCAGGGTTCTGCCATAACATAACTGTAACAAGGCCTGACGTGGCATGTGGTATATTTAGTTATGTCTTTGTTTCTTGTGTTCTGTAGTGGTAAAGCCCCAAGGCATTGGCTATAGACAAAGTAGCACTGATTTAACTGAAGTGGGTTTAAAAATCATGATAAACAGTTGAAAAACCGCTTTGTAGACATTTACATCCTCAGCTTATATTAATTTAGCCTAAATCAGTTCTTTACTGAATTAAGTTAAATTGATATACACCAGGTTTAAATCAACTTACAAGTGTCTACAAGCTGGTTTAACTAAACTTATTTAAAAAAATGCTCTGGTAGTTAAACCAGTGCAACTTACCATGTAGACAAGGCTAAGAAGTCTACTAGCTGCAGATACAGGAAGACATTTTGTGTTCAGTGCAATGCAAACTCTCACAAAGCAGACATGCCTACACTGTCTCTCTGGGAAAGGCTTGATTTTTGTTCTTTCTTGTTTTGTTGATCTCTTCATTTAAAATAAAGATGACCTTGACTGGAAGTAGCTGTTTGCCTCTGCATGTTGAGGCATATTGGGAAGAAGCCATGGCAGTATTACTGGTGCTTCGATGATCTACAAAACTATAATTTTCTGAGTGGGGATTTTAAGAGCGCCTTCTTAAATATCTCTGGCTCCTAGTCTGATATAGGTGCTCTGATTGATATACTCTACTCCCATGAAAATTGTACATCTGACTGTTTAATACCAAGCTGAAATTGCAATTGTAAATATAGAATTGAATCTTGCTGCAATTATTTGTGATTTTATAGCAGTCTGCAGAAAATAATTGTTCACCGAAAGAAAGAGAAATATTTAAATTCCCAAAGCCCTTTAATCCATAATAACTCATATAAATTTTGTTTTGAACTATGGGTTTTGTGCACTTTGACTTCAATGATCTGTTTCATTGGTAGTTAATATCTGTTGCTCTGTCACACACCATAACTCTTGAAATCCAATCTTTTGAAATTCTCATTTGTATTAAACTGCTGACATTTACAGTATATGAGGCTCCTTTTGCACAAGAAAAAAATAACATCCTGCACACACAAAAGAGTATCAAGACACTAAGTCTAGTTAATTTACATAAAGTATTTCTTTCACAATTTACTCGGGATTACTTTTCAACATAAATCACCTTCGCGTGAATGTGCAGTGTTTATAATGGTACAAAGGCTATTATGGCTTCTGTTGCCACGATCTACTTCTATAGTAATGCTCAGAGAAGAATTTTACATCCTAACCTTCACTGCAAAGACAGCTAGTTTACTCCTTTCTGGTCTCAAGAAAAATGGAGCAAGTTTGCTCTACTTTCCATGCAGCTCCTGTCCCTGGACTAGATAGACATTGACTGACATGGACTCCAATGGATTAGCTATTGGCCTTTGTTACAAATTAGTAGAACTAAAGATAAAAGGCTAAATTGCAAGTATCATATCCAAAATTTCCCCAAGTTTGGAGGTATTTGGATATGAGGTTTTGATTAACTATGCCAGAAGTAGGCAAACTGTGGCCCATGGGCCACATCCGGCCCACGGGACCGTCCTGCCTGGCCCTTGAGCTTCCGGCTGGGGAGGCTTCCCCTAGGCCCCTCCCCTGCTGTTCCCTCTCCCCTGCAGCCACGCTGTTGCGTGGGCAGCTCGGCTGGCTCTGGTGCAGCTGCCAGTCCTGCCACTCTGAGTGGCATGGTAAGGGGGCGGCGGGAGGGGAGTTGGATAAAGGGCAGAGGGCTCCAGGGGACGGGGAGCAGGGAGTGGGTGGATGGAACAGAGGTTCTGCGGGGGTGGTGGTCAGGGGTCGGGGAACGGGGAGATTGGATAGGCACATAAGTCCTGGGGGGGCCAGTCAGGGGGAGGGGTGTGGCTAGGGGTCAGGACAGTCATGGGACAGGGAGCAGGGGGAGTTGGATAGGGGATAGGATTCCAGGGGACAGTTGGGGCAGGGATCCCGGGAGGGGGCGGTCAGGGGACAAGAAGCAGGGGCGGTTGGATGGGTTGGAGTTTCTGAGGGGGGCAGTCAGGGTTCAGGAAGTGGGAGGGGTTCAGAGAGGGAGCGGGAGCCAGGCTGTTTGGGAGAGGCACAACCTTCCCTACACAACCCTCCACACAGTTTTGCAACTCCAATGTGGTCCTCAGGTCAAAAAGTTTGCCCACCCCTGGCCTATGCTATATAGAAAGGTGCCAGTTGCCAAGTTTAGGTTCTGGCATTTTGGATCTGAGTCTTGGTCATGGCTGTCTCTATTATAAATGCTCCCTGTGTTGAATCAATATTGAATTGGGCTGCTGCAGTGTTTAAAGATCCTTGAAGAACTGTATCCCATTCCATTGGATTGGTATTTCTGTAGAGCACAGCTCTAGACCTTGAATGCCCAAATGTTCAACCCTGTATAGGTCTGGGATTCTCTTTTGGCTTGTTAGAGAGATACTGCCCACCTTCAAAAATTCACTTCCTGATCCCATCACCTTTCTCATCTGGGCTCAGTTATTGTCTGTTTCTGTTCTGCTCTTTTGGCAATGGCTTCCCATATACTGCATGCCTCTTTCTTATGCCAGACAGATTTGTTTTTAGCACGGGTATAACCTTGGCCATGTTAGCTGGACAGAGTTCCTAGGATGCAAGGTGAATTTCTCCACTACCCCAGTGATTTTCATTCTGATAAGATTTTGAGGAACCCCTGATTCCATGAATGTTGATCTCGCCCACCTACAGGTCAAACATATCTGTGGTAGTGGGAGGGTCTCTTGATAACCCCGAGAGACATCTTACTTTACTTTGATCAGAACAAGAGAGTACTTCCACACCAGGCAGCTGTTCATCTGCTCTGTAATACTTAACAGTCTTCCCCTCCACCCTGAATCTGCCAGTGCTTGAAGGTGTCTGCGTTAGCTGGGCTTTTCATAAGCATTGAGCAAGTTACTACATGAAGAACTTCGGAAGAGGAAACAATATGCACGAGTTGTCCTTTGAGTTTCTGTGCACTTGGACCCCAAATATGGGGTGCAGTCATACTGCTTGCATAGGAGTTCATGAGTTCAAATAGTAGTGTCCAACAGGGCTCATGCATGCAACCTTCATACCCTTGTGTTCCTTCTCCTGGGCATAAAGAGGTGGCATGACCTACTGTCAATGCCTTCTAGTCCTCATTGGATGACCTGCATGACCCAATGGTCTGATGTTATTGTGGTCCAGGCACACCTGAAAAAGAAAATGGGGGAACCAAAAGGGGCGGGAGGATAGACGGGATAGATAAATCCACATAGTACAGTGCACTGTCCCTGACCAAAGCATCACAATTGCTGTTTCTCCTATTGGGATGGTTGGGTAAAGAATGAAGAGGTTGGCTTTCTCGTTAGGAACTGCTGCCTTTTCCTCAAATAGTCTGGCTGTTTCTGCTGGGACAAAGATGCAGATGAATGAAATCTCTACATGGTTCATCTTCTCACAAGTGGTTCCTGAAGGAGACAGTACTAATTGAGATATTCAGGCAGCGGGGATTTTCAAAAATTCATCTCTTTGCAACCAAAGACAACAAGAAATGCCCGCTCTTTTGCTCTCAAGGGGGTCATGATCAAAATGCTGTTACACATGCATTTCTAATCTCTTGGTCAGTTCACGTAGTCTACATCTTTCCCCTGTTCTGTTAATCCCTAGTCTCCTTTCACAGACTGTTTGAATGGCTTGTGGACTGTATCAAGATTTCACGCTTCATTAATAAGTTGCAACTTCCAGTTCAACTGGCTGCTGATTCCACCAGGGCCCAAACTATCCTGGTAGCATGCTTCAGCAGATTTCCAATCATAGAAATGTAGTTAATCACCGTAAGTGGGTACCACATTCCCAGGAGCGCAAAGAAGAGAGACTGGTTACTTACCATGCAGTCATTGCTGTCCTTCAAGATGTCCTGTGTGTGTGGAGTCGACATTCCCACCCCTGGGAGATGCTTCGTGGGACTCTGGGTGGCAAAGGAACTGAGGGTGAAGAGGGTTATTCCTCCTTTATGCCCATGGGCTGGAACACGAGGGTATGAAGGGCGCATGCGTGACCCCTTGGATACTAGTGTTAGAACTTCCAACTTCAGCGCAAACGGTGCAACTGCACCCTGTAAGTTGAAGGCACAGAACATTTTGAACAAGAGTCACTATGAGGTAAGTAACCGTTGCTGATAGGCCATGTGGCCCTGGCCATTGAGCTGATCCCATTAGGGGTTTAAACACTGGCTTTCTTCAAGGTGCCCTCTTGTTTTGTCTGACCTCACAGCACAGGTCATCAACTAGATGACACTTGCAGACCCTGCGATCACACGCTTATGCACCTGCATTCTCTCTTCTAGGTGCGGAAGAAAACAAGTCCTCCCTCTGCGTTTATTCGCAACAAGTCAGAGGCACTTTATTATAAGCAACTGCAAGGGGAGATGGCGGTCGGGCAGAGGCTCTGTCTTTAGGCAAGTCTCCAAAGTACAAGCAGTTTAAGGCAAGTATTTATACCCTGTCCCATTACATACATCAACAGCTAACTGTTATCTCTTGTTTATACATATTCCCTCCAGACGCTTCCTTATCTCAAAGTTCCTGCTTAAGTCAGCATTCCAGCCTTATCTTAAAGCAATGCAAGAGCAGAAGCTCGAGCAGCTCTCGCATGGTTAGGGCTGGGGTTAGGGTTAGCTCTTCCTTTTGTTCAGTCCCTAGGTTAACTAAGATGGCTACACTCAGATTCTCGTTTTCCCCTTTTCTACTTCCACATAGGAAAATGCATGGCATGGGGGCAACAGGAAACCCAAGCCAGTGCTCAGCAAACATGAGTGGACCCATCAGTAGAATGCCGTGTACCGTAGAATGAGGACAAAGCAGTGGTAAGTTGTGAACGACGGTGCCTGCCTGGCATTTCAATCAGGTCAATATATTTTGCTGGTTTTGCCCTCTAACTAGGGCTATTAACAAAGGAAAATGCATAAAGCAGACAAAGGCCTGGTTAGAGCCTGATGAACCATTTAATGATGTATTCACAGATGAGACATCTGCTGAACACTGGCGCATATGCACAATATTAAGGGAAGTTCAGTATCAGAGTGGTAGCCGTGTTAGTCTGGATCTGCAAAAGCGACAGAGTCCTGTGGCACTTTACAGACTAACAGATGTATAAGAGCCTAAGCTTTTGTGGGTGAATACCTACTTTGTCGGATGCATCCCATGAATCCACCCATGAAAGCTCATGCTCTAATACATCTGTTAGTCTATAAGGTGCCACAGGACTCTTTGTCGCTAATATTAAGAGAAGTTTCTTGTGTTGCAGCTCACACACACTCATGCACACTCCCCCGCCACCTCCCCACTCTATGATGTAAAGGATGTGCGTGTCACCATAAGATGTGTGACTACTTTGCATCAACACAGACAAACCCTGATTTGCAGCAAACATGTGTGGACACTTGAGAACCAGGCCCTTGAACTTTCATGCAATGAACATGGAATGCTTTGAATACCTAATAGACAACCTAAATGCACAAAGTTCATGGAGGCATATAAAAAGAGAGTCTTCTAGGCTACTTCTAGCCGCCATCAAGGACAATTTTATGACCATTATTATAAACAACAATAAAATATTCTGTTTTCCTATTCTCTTTTTCTACCATGCTGAATCCCTAGAGCTCCACGAAACTGACGCTTATCTGCAATTGATATTGACAAGAAGAAAACTAAAAATTCTTTTTTTGCTGCCTTACTGATGGTATCAGGTCAGATTTATGATTTAAAAAAATCATACAGAACATTTCCCCTTGTTGATGCAGAATTTATGGGTTTAATAAATAAGTGGTCTGTACTAGCACACTGTAGCCCTACAAAATAGAATGGACTTTAATGGCAGCTTTGCTTGCATTTGGACTGCAGGCTCAGGTCAAAAAGAGCAGAGAAAATCCATTTATTTATGTCTTCTTTACGCTCAACGACCCCACAACAGAATGATGCATCTGAGTAAGGCTCAAGCCTGGTCCTAAGAAAGTCAGCATCGTTTAGCAAGGCACTGATGCTACAACACTCAAATGTTATAGTGGTGGGCTGGCACCAGTAGGTAGGTAGAGCCACATTCACAGCTAGCTTGACTTTAATCGGCAGTGCTCCCTTGAAGTCAATGCCAGTGAATGCCAGATAAGAATCCCATAGGGAGTCTCTGATTCCTGATGGCTGCAAATGATCGGTTGTGTGCCAGGGTTTTGCCATAGTCTTGGCCAGCTGAGTAAGATGCTTATTAGACAGGAGGAACAAGGAGGAGGGTAGAAAAGAGAAGAGAGTCTGCAGAAGGCAGAGTATTGAATCCAGACTCCAAGAACAACCAAGCTTTTCTCCTTGTTAAAGCACTATCAGACCCTTAGACTAAAGGGGCTGTGGAACAGCCAATGACTACTATAGACCCAATGTTTACAGTATCTTCTACTTTACAATTACTACAGACACACAACGCCCCAAAGGAGCAGGAAAAATAGGTGCATTCCAAGCTCAAGTATTGGGTGCACTTTAAATGCCTCAAATAAAGGTTTATTGGGGCAATGTTCATTAAATAGCAATTGATTAGAGGCGGCTTAGGGGGCGGAAGAGCCATTGAACTATATATAGATACATATGCAATTCAGAAGGGAGCAGCAACTGAATTTAGAAGTTTTTTTCCCCCTCTACTGGAGATTAAAGCATAATCATTTCTCCTGAAGGTAAAGAAAATGTTCCGACCTGTCTCATACAAATGAGAAAAGGGATTGAACATTAGATGATTAATATGCCAAATGACTGAGAGGGAACTGCCTATTTGAACTGATGAGCATGAATCTGGATTCAGTACTCGGCCTTCGGCAGACTCTCTTTTCCTTTGTACCTTCCTCCTTGTTCCTTCCATCTCACAAGCATCTCACTCAGCCAGCCAAGACTGTGTTTTGTGACACTTGGCATGGGACTGCAGTGAGAATGCTCAGTGGCAGAAACATAGGCACCTAGGGAACTTTTACTGCAAACATTTAGATGAATGTAGACACCTGCAGAGCTCAGAGTGGGAAGCCCAGTGGGACCTGACTGTGGAATGCATGCACTTAAATGGGCAGTCAGGCACCTACACGTTTTTGTGAGTCGACCCCACTGTGGTGTTGGTAGGCGTACATCTGCTAAGTGACTCACCCCATATTATCCTCACCCCCCTCAGTCAAGTTTGCTGGCTGCATCTTTTCCTGAGGTTGCAGTGACATTGCTGCATAGTGCTGCTGAAAATCAGGCTATTCGTGGACTGGAGATCTCAAAAGATTTCTTCCGCGCTGAACTTCCATGTAGCTAACCATGTCCATGTTACCCCAACGCGGCAACGGTGATTCATAGCGCATTACCTCATTATCCACTCATTCCTCCTCTTATCACGTTGCTTCGGCTCTCAAGTGTCCTATTGTAATAATCTTTCCTCTTCAGTTTAATGAATATTCTCTTAGTCTACTCATTGAATTATCTTATTGCTTTCTCCAGGAGATACTTGTTCAGCTCATCCAAAATGTACTTGTTTCTCTCCATTCTCTATTATGGTCTTTGCTATTTAGCTAAGGTTCCATTATATTGCCTCTCACTCTTGCATTTTATTGTTGCCCTGCTTCTTTCCCTTTATATTTCCTATGCCCCAGACGCCACAGTATATCACAGAATATCGTCCTGTCATTCCCCACTATACTCATTTACCGCTGCCGCTGCTCCAAGATACTGTTCCACCTAAACAATCAGGCTGATAAATTATCAGGAGTCCTTGCATTGCACATCACAAGATCCATAGACATCAAGCAATTCACATTTTCCCTGAATATGAAACAACCTTTTCCCACTACAGACTCTGGTATAATAAAATATGTGTTTTAAAATGGAGAGGTTTTTAGGTGACAAAAGCCAGGAATGATTTCCCCACACTACCTACTTTGAGTTATAACGAATGCTTCTCCGCTTGGAAATAGGTGCTATTGGTTTAGCTGTTTAGACTGTGGGGTGGAGGGCCAGAAACCAGGCTAATTTATGTGCCTGTGACCTGAAATAACCTGAGAAGGGTGCAGGAAGCAAATGCCAACTCACCCTTTAAAATGCAGCTGTCACTGAGAATAAATTGGGCACAGAAATTGATTTCATGGTACTCACCTCCTACTTCTAGACAACAGACTGAAGAACTTATTTAGCATGTCAGCAACTGGGACAGGTACCTCTCTTCTCAGATGTCTTGCAATATTTTGGATGTCTTTGCAAGCATGTTTTGGGTACTACATAAAAATAAATAGTTCAGTATCTTAATAATGACCCGTATTAAGAAAGGCTAAACCAGATGGTAATACTGAAGTTCTACCAACAGTCCCAAAGTAGCAAACTATTTGTGAATACTTAGAATTACTTTGCACACCTGAGTGGGCTTCCTATATCGGAAAATGTGTTTTTTTACATTGTCAAGATCAGGACTTCAAGATTAGCACCTCATTGTGACAAATGAGGGCAAGCCAGACCTCTCAAATGGTGCGGTTCAAACACCTACCCTTGCCATATCAGTGGAGTAGCATGAGAATACCTGAGCCCAGAATCTGACCCATTGTTTCACACTGCCTGTTTGTGGACCCAAGCTCTCCACACTACATCAAGTCACATCTGCGAGGGTAGTGTTTCTTTGCAGAAGGGCTGGGACTTATTCAATTGTAAATAATAGCTCGAATGCTGCAGGAACCGATGGGGACACCAGAAAAGTGGTGTCTAACCTCTGCTAAATCATCAGCTATATGTATCTGAGGTAAGCGCAAGCTTCATTCACATTGAGAAGCTAGTCATACGTCCCAAGGAACTGGATAGCCATAACGCTCTTTTGGCATTCAGCACCATCAAAACACTCTGGGGTTACGTAAGCCTCTTTGCTTGAACCTGGTGTCATACAAAGCATTGTGTATGTAAAAATCAGCATGCAAGTTCCACCTCACCACTAACTAACTGAAACACCAAGAGGAGCAAACTACAAGATCTAAAATTCATTGCCAATGAAATGACAATCTCTGAGGTTTCCTAGTACTTATTTACGTTGGTATTGCTTGTGGATACTTAATATTAAAGTTTAAACATAAACATAAAACTCTTCACCAGCCCCGAAGTCCATGGAACCTCAGGACACGGCACTTCCATTGTTTACTCCATGCAATGAGTCTGTCTGTTACTTTTCCAGGAGGAATCCTGGATATGTAAGACTCGATGCTGTAACATTAAAGGCAGCAGTCCGTAATCAGAAATATCTGCACTGAAAAGTAGAAATAGCGTTATGCAGTTCCTTGAATGTTGTCTTCCAATGGCCATATCAGGTGGGTGCTGCTTGCAAGTCATACGATATTTTTCTTCTAAGGGTGCAAACCTCCCTATCACTGTGTTGTGTCTGCAGGGATAACAAGAGTAAAGAGTTGTAAAAACTCATTTTCTGCACTGAAGTTAGCGGACACACAGCCTGATCCAGAGCCAGTTAAGTCAACGTGAATCTGTATATTAATTTCAATGGGGTTCGGCTCAGGCCTCATATACAGGGAGCATACATACCTGCTGAGTGAGAACATGTCATTTATTAGAGCAGACCTGGACTTTAAGAACCTCATTAGTTTTCTATTTCCCATGCACAGGAACCACAGATAAGTTCTTCCCCTGAAGCTGGCATTCTGAAACATTCACACTTGAAAAATGAACGCCACATCTGTGACTTTGTGTTCACAATAACCATAAGTGTTTTAAATCAAATTTACTGGGGGCAGGAGGGCTGAGAAAATATCTACTATTACTGTAGAAGGAATGGTCTTTCCATGAGTTTTAGTTATGCAATTTATAGCCTTAGCTTTTGATGTTAGAAATGTCTTCTCTCTTCACCTTCAAGACTTAAATAATTTAATTGGATTCCCAGAGTCAGGAAAACAGAATTCATCATTATTAATCATGCTTTTTTTTCATTGTCCTCTATATTAAGTGGCTTTTGTTTCATAACAGTGTCATTGGGTCACATTTATGTGTGATATTAACAGCAACTGCAAGACATGTTTAGGCTATTGATGAAAATAAAAATTTCATTACAGCAATCACATCACAATAGCAATTTTACAGTGTCAGGATATGTATAAACCTCTCAATGCATTTCATGTCTCCTTGATTAATTTCACCTTCCCAGAACTCCCTTGATAGAAATTGATACCCCAGCAAACCAATCCAGTTAATAAGTTTCTTTAAGCAGATAAAAGAGGCCATATATTTGTATTTGGCACTGTGTTTTTTCATTTATTAGAGAGCCTTTCCTATGCCAGATATTTAGGAGGCTATTCACTGTACAAACAGGATTCTAATAAATGTACACACTACAAATTTATCCTTGTAAGCTTAATAAGGTATTCATTTGGGAGGGTTCAATGTATAGGAATTAAGCTGTTGTTTAGCAAGGCGATAAGGCCAAATCTTTGTTAATTTTTCACAGAACAGGCCAAACATATAAAAAATTGCCATAGTGTTGCATAATCTTCAGATGCTAACTTCCCTGAATTAATACGCAGCCTTTCCTGGGAAAACAGATTTGGAAAGAAAAGTTTTGCAGTAGGAAATTGGTGTTTCACTAGCCGTGCTTCATTTCACTGGAAGGCAGGAATTCCTGGAGCTCTAATCCGGAGCAGATTTCAGAAGGGAAGCCAGGTTAGACACCGACTATGCAGTTGAAATACTGGGCCTAGTAGCTGTGGCTCCTTGCTGACAGAACAAACCGGTTTGCTTGGAGATCAGAGTTTTGCTTTAAGGGTAAAGTGATGTCTACGTTGGGCCCAGGAAACTAGGGGAACCTTCTTGCTCCTAAAAGCAATGGGCCAGATTCAATTCAATTCAATATGGCCCTGTCGGATCACAGGGCCATAAAGGGACAGTAAAGTCCCAGTGTTCACGGGTCTATGCTTCCCCTGCTCTGAGGGCTGGATTAAGGCATACCAGAGCATTAGGCGCACTAGGACAAGCGGCCCCTTCCTGGCCCTACCCTTCTACCTGCAGCAGTGGTGGCAGGGGGCAACCCCACATGCTCCTAGAGAGGCAGGGGAACTGTGGCATTACTCTCACCCACGGAGCAGCAGCAAGTCCTCTCCTCATCTTGGGAGCAGCAAGGGTCTCCTCTGCTCTCCAGAGAAGCAGGGTTGACGGTAGGGCCTATCCCCAGTATGTACCTAGCAGCCGGAGTTTATTTGCCGGGGTACACTGAGCCTGATGCACTTGTCTGCGCCTGCCCCACACGGTCCTCGCGCCCGTATTAGTTGTATCAGTTGCAAATATGCGCTTCACTTAGGGCTGCAGCTTCAATGCTGCCTTTGGGGGTGGTTCCCCCTTCGGCCCCATAGGAACGACACACGGAAATCACTGCTCAGGTTCCTCACACACAGCGCAGCTTTGAATCTTTGCGCTTTGTTACCGATTGCAAATGTCACGACAACTCCTAACAGCCCCAGACAGCTGTATGGCCACAAGACGACCCATTCCTGCTGATAGTCGGGGGGGGCACGAGTGGGCAGAGGGAGGGCAGCCAGCTTCAGCAGCGTTATTGAGCATGCTCAGGCCGTGTGAGCATGCTCAGTACGAGCCTAGCAGCAAATCAGGGGAGAAGCACATGACTCTGCATGCCCCCCTCATTAGGGTGACAGCAAGTGTGAAAAAATCAGAACAGCGGGTGGGGGTAATAGGAGCCTGTATAAGAAAAAGTCCCAAGAAATGGGACTGTCCCTTTAAAAACAGGACATCTGGTCACCCTACTCATGCACCACTTCCTCTATCAGCTCAACGCACCCTCCTCTCCCCTGTACTTCTCTGCAATGGGAACTCTCAGGAATGACTCTAGATAATCACCCTGATTCTGAAAAATGTGGCTGAGACCTGAGACCCCCCTTGACAGCGCAGGGAGAACATTCATTAATGCCACCCCGCCTGGTGAAAGCCACGAGCCCGTCATCAAACACAGAACAGCTCCCCGTAAAAATCACTTGTCTACTGATTGCGAGTGGGATGATTCTAGGCTCTCTCTAGCCATAATTCTAGTAATCATCTATGGGCCAAATGAAGGCCCCAAAGGCCTAAAATGTGCCAGATTTATTATGCTGGTATCTTGCCTTGTCTATACCAGTGATGTCATTCCCAATCCATGGGTTGCCAGCAAGCTGCAAATCTCCCAGCTGTAGTCTCAGCTCTCACTTATCATGTTGAGGCTCTGATAACTGAAACAATCCAATCACTCTCAGCTGTTATGCCCGCTGAGAGATGATACTCGCCTATTAACGGGCCTCTGTCCTTTGGGACCTTCAAACAAAGGCTGACGTTGACATTAGCTGTAATTATTCCTTCTGAAAGATTCTGCTTGGCTGCTTTGTGTACTGGCAATGAGGAAAGGCATCCCTGTTGTTTTACAGTGACTGGGGACGGAAACCAAAAATACCTGTAGTGAGAGACCTCAGCCCTGCCAAATGCTTGATCCCTCTAATCCCACAATCTCCAGTGCATTTGATATTGTTGACTGTAAGACAGGTCCATATTTGTCATGTGAACTATTGAGGCAGTCAGGCATTCTAGAAATAAATGACTGCACGGCAAGGCAGAAGTATACCCACAGTTTGTTTGTTGCATGCTGTGGGCTGGTTGGCAGCTGCTCTTTACCCCAGAGGTGGCCGCATTTCAGTGATGCAACAAACAATTGCCACAGTAATGATAGTGATGCCTGCAGAGAGGCAGCTGCCTGAGGTCTTGATCCAGTGAAGCATTTAACCACATGCTTAATTTTAAGCATGCAAATAATTCCATTGACTCCAAAAGGACTACATGGGTGCTTAAAATTCAACATGTGCTTAAACATTCACTGGATCGTGGGCTCAGGGAGCATCAAGTTCACTTCTAGCCAGAAATTATAACAAGAGCCAGACTTATCAAGGGTGCATCATTTTATCTCCTAGATAATTGTGGGGTTTTTTTGATTTCATTCAATTTTTTAAAAGTACATATGAATTTAGTTTTGGCAAATAGTATCGATCTGAAGGCAGACTTTTCCTGCACAACAGGTGCATTAGGAGTAGTGGTTTCACAAGCTTGTCCTGACTGCTAGTGAACATTGGTAACAGATGGGTGTGATTTTTAAAAGGGCCTCAACCAGGACTTCACCTTTGGAGATGCAATCATCCTCCAGCCAATCACAGTGCTTTTCATGATGCCCCTGTGATTCCTTGTGGGTGCAAAGGACAGTATGCAGAACTCTAACTACCCGATTTACAGATTACACTTGCTATATGGCATCTTTTCAATTGCAGGAGAAAGAGGAAGCCTGATAAACTCGAGATGTCTCTGAAAATCAAGCCCGTTTTCTCTCCATTGATATGAATCTCATTGTGCAAACAAGGCTACAGAGCACCAGTTCAACATGGCCCTAACTTGCAAGAGAAACTATAGTCAAAATAAAACATGGTGGATTCTCCTTGCAGAATGACCCAGGGAGTTGTTTTCAGAGTCTGCAGAAACCTTCACTGTAAGTAGATAGGAACCTGAAGCAGGAGAGCTCCTTCTTTCCCACCCCAGAAAAAATGCCCGAGCCTCAATCTGGGAAAAGCTAGTAGCAAGATGTTCTCTGCATTTCCTCCCTCTCCTGGAGAACAGCAATGAACAATTCAGCTGCGCTTCTAAGCCCAGATCCTCAAGGTATTTAGGAGCTTAAGTTCCACTGAAATCAATGAGAGAGTGGCACCTCAACACTTTTGAGGATCTGAGCCTTTGGAACAGGACATGTTGGGTTAATAGTGTCCAAGAAGCTAAACATCTCCTTGACTCCAGAAGGAGGATGCTACCATGCTTTCAGTGGTCACTTTCTTTACCTTGCTCATAGTACAGTGCACTGAAAAGTGACAACATCCTGCTGGGTTAAATGAATATGAGCATGGCAATTAAGTTCTGCAATCCCCTACCCATATACACAATACCAACTGAACTGCATTTCCTTTACTTGTTAAGGGAAACCTGAAACAAATTATTTTATGAGCAAAGTTTGTAGCTGAGCCTTAAGGGACTTCTAATTAGTGCGCAAATATGCATTTTCCCAATGTCTAGGTGAACACATTTGTTTTGTTATTTATAGTAACTCCCTTCACATTTATTCAACTAATTGCACAAACGTCCCTTGAAGTAACAATTTAGAATTTTTATTCCAATTATTTCCTGATAATTCAAGAGCTTTTCCCTTACTATTAATCAAAAAACAGAAAATTAATCTATTTGTTAGCACATCACATGGCTGATTTGAAGCCAGCCACAGATTATAAAATCATGCTGAAGATGCAAAACATAGATATACTGTGCACAGAGCTGGAAAAAAAAGTGTGTCTGTAAAACGCTGCTAAAAAGTCATGTGTAACTTAGCAAACTAATGTATTAATCACTGCAGTAACCAGGAGGTGAGGTAAGAAAGAGAGAGATGCAATGGGGGGAAATTAAAGAAGAAAAATTCAGGCAGAATATCTAGCAAAATCCTCCTGACAATGACTAGCCTCTCCAGGGAAGTGTTGAAAGCCATATCCCATATGCCTTTGCATATGAAAATATAGCAAGGACAGGTGGTTATAATAGACCTTCTCCTGCTCTAATTCAGATGGCTTAATGAGCATTAAGAAGAGGATAAATAAGCAACAGTAACATAGGAAGTGGTTTGAAGAGCACCATCTATACTGCAGGTATCCCAAAGTGATTTACCAAGCAATGAATTCAATCTTGATATAGCAATGGCTGCAAAGGGAAATGAAGCAGCAGTTTTGCACTCAGCAATAGCAATAGAACTGGTTTTACTGATGGCCAAGATACTGGATGATCCCTTTACATCTTTTTTGGACAGTTCAATGGCCTCTTTCCTTTCCACCTGAAAAGACACCAGAGTTGGGCAGAAGAGCCCTGAGTTTGAGACATTATCTGTTGCAGCTCCAGAGTAGGGCTGTCTACCCTAGTGCTCTCATTCTCGCTATTGCCAATGAAGCTAGTGGGAACGGTCTCTGACGTGGCTAGTGTACTCAAAGCCAAATTCCGAAGTTTCCTCTCTGGGTGAGTGGTACCAAGGAACACCACAGAGGAAAGGACAAACCAAGTAAATAAATAAGTGCAGATAGCAGGATTCCCAAAGCACAGGAGACCAGATGACTGCACTGCACAGAAAGGTCTTGGCTTTTTGGCTAAATGCCAAAGGTTTGATTCCCCGCATTTCACGGGAAACAGCCCGGTAAGGTTCAAACCAAGATGTACGGCGCAATATTTCCAGACCATTTGTCATTGTTACAAGCAAAGACAAGGACAGTTCTACTGGCCCACTTGAAATCCAGGGCTGTGGGAATGCACTTTGTTGTAATACCTCAAAGGGAAGCTTTTCAATCTCGGCTGTTGCACAAAAGGATGCAATTTAATACACAATGCAACATGGCAACATGAAGGCAAGGCTCTTTGAAGTGCTTCATTAAATATAATTACATTGAATACAACGCTGTGTCTTAGCTCTGCCTGATCTAACAAAACTCAAAGGCTCTTTCAGACCTCTGAAAGTTGAATAAACTGTTACTTTGGCAACTGAAAAGATGCTCAGACCCAGCAGAAGTGAGTTGTTTTGTAGGAGAAGCCTTGAGGGAGTATATGTAACTTCTAATGGAAGTCAAGAGAGAAACATAGCTGTATCTATAGCTGGACCAACTACTGAATTGATAAAGAGGGCCAAAGATGCCCCAGATAACATTGTTTTTTGGCAAGGAGCTTAGCATCAATATATAACGCTCTATGGGAAAAGGCTTCACAACATTTTAGTTTCTGCCCTGGAGACACTGTCAACTTAAGATTCCCTGAAAACATGAAAACAAATCATGCTGTCAAAAATCATGCCTTAGAAACAAATCATGCTCACCAAACGTGTCTTGGGGATATAATTGATAAATTGAAGGTGTGTGAAATTTTTGAAAAAGCAAGAAGGGGACTTACAGGATAAATGACTAAAATAGGAGAATAATGAACATGTGTAAAGAACAAATGCAAACGATAAATATAAATTACTGTCTGACAAACTGTAAGTAATCTGAGCATTTCAGACCTGAAATGTGATTCCTGTTCTGGGAAAGCTGGTGTTGAAAAGGAAAATAAGAAGGAAGTGGGTTATTATGAGCCTTGGAAACATCAGCAAAATGATTGAGCTCTTGGATTCTCTCCTCGGATAACTTATTTCGCATAATAAAAGTAAAAGGTGATGTCAGCCCATTTTCCTGTTAGATGCTGTCTCCATCAGCGTTTAGAAATGGGTTTTGCAGCACTGTGTCAGTACTGTTTCGGAACCCAGTAGTGATCTGATTACCCATCTAAATCCTAAGGCCTTGTCTACACATAAAAGTTGTAGCACTTTAACTATACTCAGGGCCCCTACCAAATTCACAGGCCCTTTTGGTAAATTGCATGGTGATAGCATTTGAAAAATGTTGAATTTCCACAATTTCAGACATTTAAATTTTCAATTTGACAGTGTTGTGACAAACCATGAAAATGTATTTAAAAATATAAACATGTAAAGCCCTCAGGTCAATGTTTCTCAAACTGGCTGAGCCTGACCCAAAAGGGGGTTACAAGGCTATGGTGTGGCCACCCTTACTTCTGCACTGCTACTGGTGGCAGCGCTGCCTTCAGAGCTGGACTTCTCACCAGCCTCTGCCGCCTTCTGGCCACCCAGCTCTGAAGGCAGTGCAGGAGTAAGGGTGTCAATACCGTGATCCCCTTACAACATCCAGATTTCATGGAGGAAATCAGATTTCATGGTGTGTGACTCATTTGGACATCCATGAATTTGGTAGGGCCTTATACATGAGCTAGAAATTCATAACCTCCTAGTGGTCAGATGGCCCATGACCTCCTTTTCTCTGGGGAATTGTTTATAAATCAGCATTGTGCATGTATAGAGTTGTGCATGCATATGCTATGGAGCTTAGATTTATGGTCTGACACTGAAGCACAGATGCAATTCCTCCACCTTCCTCTAACTCCAAATTTTAAACACTCACTTTAAATTGAATCCTCAGTCGTTGACATTTTGGCCAGAGTAGCTCTGTTCAGCTGATGGTTCATGACAGGAATAAACTTCCCTAGGTTTCAATTCAATCAATGTGAAATTTAAAAATATTTGGGCTGTGCAGTTATGCTCTGGGTTAGGTTAATGTTTAGGGAACACGCTCTTTAACGTGGACAGAAAGCCCAGGTTTGCTGAATGAATGGTGAGTGTTGTGGTCCATGATATTATTTAGAGGTTTTCCTGTGGAGCTCATCCCCAGGGTATCTAAGCTCCTTGAAAACATGCAGAGATTTATCCTTGCAACACCCCTGGGAGTTAGAGAAGTGCTACTATCCTCATTTGACAGATGGCAAAACTGAGGCCCAGAGGTTCAGTGACTGGCCCATGGTCCCAGAGCTAGGGTCTTCTGGGTCCCAGTCTAGTTAGTGCCTTAACTACAAGGAACTGCCGTCCTCTCTGCTGAGGATGCAGCGGTTGGAACAAGGTATGCTATGGGGCAAGATTAGCTCAATTTCTAACATTAAAAAAACCCAGGGAAACCCCAATAATTGCATGCTTTCATCATGGCCAATCCCAGAGGGATTTGCAACTCCAAATCAATTGCTGGTTAGGTGTTTAATATTTGCTTGCTCTGCTGTCTGATCATTTAGAAGTAATTGATGTAACACCCTATTTACTGGACAATACCCTATAAAGTATACTCATGGTAGGGTCCTATGTAGCCTTATATAGTCTCTCAGGGTTAGATAGATAGATAGATAGATAGATAGATATAGGTATATACACACACATATAGGGTCCTAATAGCCTTATATAGGCTCCTATTACCCTTCACGTCCGTCCCGATTTATCATATTTGCTGTCTGGTCACCCTAACTCATGAGCTGGGTCTAAATGTCAGCCCATGCTATTCTAGCCTTCTTTTGGTCTGTAGACACTATCTCATAGTAGAAATACAAGGTACTCTCAGGTCTAGAGGAAATGAGAACAGAAAATGACATTAATATGCAAGCCATTGTCAGAGGTTATTTCTATGGATAATCTTCCTTAGCTAAACAGTATGGTAGCAATCAAGTCATGCCCTGTTTCAGCTGTGATTGTTCCCAAGGAAAGACTTAAGACTGAATTTAACACACAAGTGATGAGGAGGTGCTTTTGAGAAGGGCATATTGTGCAGTTCTTTGCAGGTTACTAAATGAAAGGCCTGATTCTCCAACCTACTTTGTGTTGGCATTTACATTCAGGCAGAGTTGCTGCAAAAAACTACCAAATCGGAAAGGCTGTGTTTTTACATCTGCTATATGCAGGGTGAAATGAAGACCCAAGGTCTGAGACTATGGAAAATAGAGCTGGGCAAAATTTTTTTGGTGAATAGTAAATTCACCAAAAAATGCTTTTTCCAGGGCCCCAGCACTATTAATACAGGCAGGGCCAATTGTGGGGGAGGAGGAGGGCCATTTGGCCTGGGTCTCAAGCTCAAAGTGGGCCTCAAATTTAGACACGTTAATTTTTTGGCATGTGATAAGTTTTGCAACTTGTTTTTATGTGCATCCCCATTGGACCAGAAAAGCATTTGTTAAATTAAAAAAAAATTAAATTATGTCTCACTTTTTAGTTTGGTGCCTTATTTTGTTTTCAGGAGTCATCATTTTTAATTTTTATTATACGGAGCGGCCTCAAAAGCTGGAAGTGGCCCGGGCCTCTCTGGACCTATGATAGGGCCTGAATAGAGGGTCAGGTAGAATTTGATGAATAGTTTTGGCTGGGAAAAACACAACAAAAGATTTTTAGAAATGTTAGAATGTTTTATTTCAACATTGTTTAAACTAACCATTTGGATCTTTACTTTTGAAGCAGTATTTTTAAAACAAAATCTCATTTCAAATCGACATTTCGTTTACAAAAACGTCACATTGAATTAACATTTAAACATGTAATTTGACCTGAAAAAACATTTTTTTGCTTTGGCAAGAGAAAAAAATTATTTTCACTTTGATATGAACAGATTGTTGTCTGTCAGTCCACCCTGGATTTTTCAATTTAGCCACCAAAGCAAAAAAATTAGTTGTTGGCTCAGCTGTAGTAGAGAGTCAGGTCTGGAATTTACAAACATGAGAGGCTATAAAGGTGGGCTAGCTTGATGCTAGAAAATAGGTGGGTATAGGAGAAACCAGGATCACTGAAAAGCCATCGTAAGAATTCTAGGGAAGATAACCCAGATGTGCCTCAACACATAGCCTCTAGGACCAAGAACTTTGATTTTAACTTAACCCCACAGGCAATTGTTTGTGATACAGCCTAGTTCCATGTTAAAGGAGGATTTCCTGACTCAATTAGTAAGGACATTAATTCATCAATTATGCAAAATGGATGAGCAATCAGATATCTTATTCTCTTGCTGATGCAACTCATTGTTAAAAGTTTAATTAACTTGTAAGCGCCTGTGGGAGGAAAAAGACATTTGAAGATTCAGTTAAGGAACAATGACCTCAAAGTAGGATGAAAAATTGACTTGAAGCCAGATTGAAAAGCCATTTTTGCACTGAAAAGACACAGAGATGCCATCGCACATTGATTCAAAAAGTAATCTAGAGCCAAATTCTGTTCTCAGTTCCATCCCTGTAACACTGGAGTAGTTCTTGTGGTGTATTGAAAACTTACAATTACAAGTGATCACTTTAAATTGCCAGGGGTTTTCTGGTCCTGCTTGAAGAGTAGGGGACTTTGAGGGAAGCAGTGTAATCTGGGTCTTCTTTGGGAAGGCTGCCAAGAGCCAACCTAGAGCAGGCTGATGTCCTGCGTTCTGCCTTAGGGAGCAGCCCGTTTGTGTGTCTCTATTTTTGGTTTGTGTGTTATTGTTCTGAGTTCTAAGAACTAAAGTAGTGTTACATTGTTACCTTTCAGAAAGAGTATTTTTGGATTTTTTTCTCTCTTTTCAGCGATTATGCCTTGAACATAACAAATCCACTTGTGTAAGTGGGTGCGGAGTTCAGCCCATCCTACCCAAACACACTGTTACTTGACATAGTACTGAATGAGATCTTGTCATGCATTTTGGGCTAGATTCACAAGAGGACTTAGGTACCTAACTGCCACTTTAGGCAGCTAAATTCCAGAATCAGGTCCCACCACGGGTCACAAAACCCCCATTTAGCTGCCACCAAACCCAAACACACCTGGTGCTGAAATTTTTGCAGTAAAAGTTCCCTATGTTTCTGTCTGTGTGCATGTGCACTGCAGGTCCATGCCAGGCATCTGGACACATAACTCCCACGAACCTGGTAGAGACAGGCATTCTTCCGCTTACCTCACCTCGGGCCGGTACGTGCACTCAGAACTCATCTGCTGGCTTGGGCCTCTCTAGGTAAGCTTATGCAAAATGGCCAGGCGTGGGAGAGTAGGCAACTTTTAGCCCAGTGGTTACATCCTTACCTGAAATGTAAGTGACTCTTCCCTTCACCTGATAGGGAGAAGGGATTTGAACTGAGAGTCTCCCACAGCCCAAGTGAGTACCCTAACCACTGGGCTGAAAATCCTCTGCCCCTCTCCCAGCTTCTAGCTAAAATGGTAAAGGCACCTAACACCAAAAGAATCCTGTTTATACGTGAAGAACAAAGGACATTGCTAATAAATCTAGGGGTGCAGAGAGAGACCCTTGCAGAGAGAAAGCAGCAGCAGGCAGACTTGATCTTATGAAAGGAAAGTCTCAGTCTTCCTAGCTAAAGCATATTATGAGAAGGAGGTGGAGCAGTTCCTTATTAGACAAGAGGACAGCATGTTGGTTAAGTTTAGGCTGCAGAGTGTGTGTGATGATTTTATTTTATATGTAACTCCTCATTCCAAAAAGTTTGTTTGCAATCCTCTGTTCCTCGTTCCATAAACCTGGACTTGCTTTTTCTACAAACAAGTCTAAGTGCTGTGTGTCAAGCGGAGCTGTGCTTAATGAGCTGTGGTGTACGGTTCCTTTGGGAACAGAGGCGCCAGAAATTCTCTGTTTGTTCAGTGATTTAGGGGCTGGGCACTCCAGGGAGGCACGTGGAGTACTTGGAAGTTGGAATGTGCCATTTGCTTACCTGCAGAGGGACAGCGGAGCTTGTGTGGGCTTGTGTTGCTCATGGCTGGGTTGGGAAGTTAGGGAGCTGTCCCAGGGCAGGCACAGACAACAGTTCCTCATGCTAAGGGCAGGTGATAGCAAGGTGCCTTACAAGAGGAAACATCACGGAGGGGTGTTTTTTGTTTCTGCTTTCTTTTATCTGAAATAAAAATCATTTAGACTGAGAAATGCAGGTTTTCTTCACACGTGGGAAACCATAACACAGAGCAGTCCGAACCCTGGGTTTGGAGATGGACTTTTACAGCTCTCACTCCTTGGACCCAAAGCCTGAAGCCTTCGCTTAGTTTTTCTCAGTTCATAACATGTCAGCACTTCAATTTGTATATCAATTTGCCATTGTTAACATACATCAGGAGCAGAGGAGGCTAAAATTTACGTGGGTGATACAAAACAAGGTGCAAGATGGCTGCAGTTTTGGCTTTTATAGTACGAACAGAAGGGAGAGAAAAACCAACTCAAATGCTGAAAATCTATTTAATACTTCCTGCTCTCCGAGTTTAGTGTTTTCTATAATGCTCAGCATCATACTATCTAAAATCTGGCATGAATGAGACAGTTTTGGAGTGGTTTTTGTTAAGGATAAACTCAGTTGAACACAAGGTCAGGCAATTTAACATACTATAAGTTATTTTGTCACTGTCAGTTGACATATAGCATAGAATGTGATTAACTAATTTTACTTATTTTTAAGGAGGATTCTTACCATGTTCTTGACTTTGATGTCACAATTCCCTCTTGTGATTTGGGTTACACATCACAAAATCTCCTGTGATTGGGATAAAAGTGTCCAACTGTGATATTTTCTGTATTTGGGATTAACTAAAAAGATGCAATTACATGTTGATTTGATATAGAAGGGAGTCTCCAGGTAAGTGAAGTAGTAGGGTTTCTCCTTCATTTCACCTGTCAAGCTGTTGCTTTTGGATTTCTGGTGTATATCTCAGCTCAGGTCAGCTTTATTTTGGAAAAATTGCTTCAGTCAGTTGCCAATGATTTTCCACCCATCCCTTGAGAGTAAATAACTGGTAGGGAAGGCCTTTAGCCTCTATGGAGGTAAAGTGACAGGCAGTTTTTTTTAAAAAAAACTGGGGGAGTGGAAGGGTGAGGTGCACAGTTGTGCACCCAACTAGCTTGCACAATTACAGTGCTTACATTCTTTGTCCACGCTGTGTCCTGACACCCTGACTGTAAATGTTTACGACAGGGAGTTGCTTTTTTGTGACTTGTCTCTATAGTGCTTAGCCCCAAAGGGGTGCTGATCCTTGACTGGGGCTCTTAGAATCATAGAATATCAGGGTTGGAAGGGCCCTCAGGGGGTCATCTAGCTCTTAGGAGCTACCACAATAATAGTAAATATTATCGCACCAAGACATCTCTTTTTCACCTCCCAGACACCTTGGCAATCTCTCCCCTAACTACATCTCTGCTCTTATTCCCCCTACCTCCTCCTTGCCTCCACTTCAGCCAGTCTCTCTACATTTATCTTCTCCTCACACTCTCAGCTTTGCATCCCCACACCTAAGCCACTGTCTCACTACCTCTGTAACCTCCTCTTTAAACTCACTTTTGGCCTCCCTCACACCAAAAATCTCCCCCCATCCACCCTGTGCGGAATGTGATCTCATGCCTTACCTTGTCCATTAAGACCAATGTCTTTGGAGCAGAGACCACATCGCTTTGTAACGAGCCATGTAAATTTACATCACTACAGAGCAGAAGGATAGTCCCAGTGGTTAAAGGTCGAGTCTGGGACTTGGGAGACCTCAGGTCACTTCCCTAGCTTCCTGTTTGACCTTGGGCCGGTCACCGAGGCCCAGATTTTTAAAGATATTTAAGTGTTGCTGTGTTCAGCACTGCAACCAATGGGATTTAGGCTCCCAAATGCTTAAATCCCTTTTTAAAATGAGACCTGGGTTCCTACATCAGTTAGGTGCTGTCATGCTGAGTGCAGCAATGGCTTAAGTACCTTTAAAAATGTGATCCTTAGCCTCTCTCTGCCACAGTTCCTAATATGTACACTGGGGATGAGAGCACTTTCCTGATGGGGGAGTGTGCGGCTAAATACCTGAAAGGTTGTGGAGTGTTCAGATCTTGCTGTGATCGGGGCCAGATAAACAGCTTAGATATAATAGTGTTAGTGGACAAGGTGAGAGTAAGTAACCATTGGAATAGTTTACCAAGCGTTGTGGTGGATTCTCCATCACTGAAAATGTTTAAATCAAGACTGGATGTTTGTCTCAAAGATCTGCTCAAGGGGTTATTTGGAGGAAGTTCTATGGCCTGTTTTAGACAGGAGGTCAGACTAGATAATCGCAAGGGTCCCTTCTGGCCTTGGAATCTATGAATCTAAGGAGCAAGCCTGGTAACACGTGGTCTGAGCCAAGAAATATGCTTTTATGCTGATTAAAACGTATGGAAATAGGGCAGAAAGGAAATGGAAAAATCATTTTCCTTTCAATACCTGGCAGCACTGTGCTTTTAATACAGGGTCTTTAAAGTCAATTAATATTATTGTACTGAAAATAAGCCAGATACATTGGATGATATTAGCGGATTTAATGAGCCAGTCAGATACAAAACCAGAGATTTATACAATTATGAATTATAAATGGTTTGTTATTTTTGCCAGTGGTATTTTCATTTAATTTCTCTTGATTTATATTGAAGGTAATGATGTTAAAGTGCCTAGATAGCATGGCGATGGATACCTTCAGGAGAGACTTATTATTAAACAGAAAATCACAATTTGCAAAACCTAACTAGGGAGGAAACAAGCTTGGAAAATAAATTAATTTAATTAGGTTTTTAAAAATCAATTTTTAATACACCCAGTTACCAGCTTTTTAAGTACAGCTTTCTAAAGACATGACATGAACGTCACAGATTTAACAGCTGACATTGAACAGAAGTACAGGGATAAAACTGAAAAATAACACGGAGCAGCCACTTCAGCACATGCTTCTGTTGCTGACTCTAAGCACAGCCATACTGTAGTTTGGATCCCCACAGTCTAAAACAAAAGGCAGGCAATGAGGAGTCGCAGACAAATTAAAATTTATTGAGACAGACAAAAATTTAACTATTTAGGACTACAATTAAGCATTTACAGTTAACCCAGGAGGTTAGCAAAATGTTCACATTCCAGTTAACTCCTTATGGAAAAAGCATTCAGAATTGATTTTTCTAATCTAATTTACTATGATAGCCTACATTCCATCTACAGTAGGGACATCAAACTTAAACACGTAATATTTGGATCTCTCCTTACAACACACCACATTTAACAGTAACGGATATCAGCAGCATTGAGAAAAGTATAAAAAGACCAAAACCCACCTACTGTAGAAAGGGCTCTTTCATGTATAGTACCTGTACAAAGCAGTCTATGAACTAGAATGGCATACAGAACAGACTGCAATGAAAGCCAAAAAGAGTAAGCAGCGAAGCATGAGAGATCCGGTGCTCTGTAGCAAACGATGAGCTTAGATCTTATCTCACTTGCTGCTTGGGGTGAAAAATGCGGCAAAAACATGCAAATAGTAAAATATTCCTATGCCAGAAAAGTACACTGAGACTCTAGGTTAGGCTGGATAAGCAAAAGAAGCTATCACTAACAAATTATGTTGTTTTCAATATAAACTTTACATTGGAAAAATAACTGTAGAATAAATATTAAATAAACACAGAAAATGGGTTAAAAGAATAGCCAAAATATTCTGATGTACTCATAGTGTTCATGAAGATGCTAACACTAAAAACTGAACTCAAAGAATATTTTGAGTTAACAATACTAGCGAAAAGGACACTTGGAAACATAAAGCAACACTTCATGATGTTTCATAATCTTTCATCTGTAAAGGAAATGTGATAAAATTAGTTTCCATCTTTAAATAATGGAGCTCTTCTGTTTCCCTCTTTCACAATGAGAAAACATTTGGAAGGTCAACAATTCGAGGCAAGTGGAATATTTGGCTTTGTAACAAAAATGGGAATTAAATCAAGCCAGAAGCAAGTGAAATGCTCCCTACAACCTTCCTGATTGTCATGCAGGAGAAGCCTGAAAAAGGGGCTGTTTAATTCTGCTGCGGTTTGCAATGGCCACTGGCTCTGGATAGAGTGCCTGAATGCCTCATTGCTTTACTACTTCAAAGAGCTGAGATATCTTCTTAAAACAGCCTCTACAATCAGCGGGGGAAAAATCAATAGAAAGAACTCTGCTTTGTCATTCCCCCGTTAATGGCATGTACTTTACCTGCTGTCTTAATCTGACAACAGCAGGAATAAGATAACAAAAAGTTAAAAATCAGGAGTTACCGTACTTGGTGGGAAACTGCGATTAGCAAAATTATATTATTCTGCCGAACAAGTTGATTTGCCAGGCGGCAGCTGGTGGAAACTGTTGGAGATCTGCTCCTAGAGCCAGACATATTCCCAGCTGATTTACTCAAAGCATGTGGTTCCGCCTTACCAAAATATGGGGCATTATTCTTTCATACATTTTGTATAGTTTTTTACACACTACATTGTATTTCTACTCTACATCATCAGATAATTAAGTTACGCTTCTCAAATTATGACCTCCATTCAGGAAAGCACAGAAGCATGTGTTTAAAGTTAAGCATGCAGTTAAGGTGATTTCCTGTGAAGCGATGCCTTCCTGAACCAGGGCCTGCGAGCTGAACTGGGGCAAAGAGCTTCGCACAAGCCCTCCAGACCAAGTTGAGTGTCATCCAGGGAGCTACAGCAGAAGTCGTTCAAGGCCGCATTTTGCCTTCAGACATACACCCAACACCCCTTTGACTCTGATGGGACTTGTGAAGGTCACTTTTATCTTAATTACTTCATATTTTGCTGCAAATAAATGCAGCCAATCTCACCTGGCTACAGGATGAGGGCCTACCGCTAGACAGAATGAGGCTGAAGACCTGCTGGCATTGGCGTGGCCAGAGTGCCTGTTCAATGACGCTGTAAGACTGATTGCATTTATTTAAGGAACTATTTTAAAAATGCAGGCAATGAAAGAGAATCCGGCAGGATCTGTATGTTTGTGGATGCAGTAACCTGACCCTCTCTGCAAATGGTACAGAGAGGCTGCAGCCGCTACTTACATTTTCTCTATCCACTTGCGCTTTTCCTGAACAGTACCTGATTACACAGGCTGTCAGGGGAGCAGAAAATTTGATTCTCAAGACTTTCTGTGGAGCATAGCACTGTATAGTAGCCATCTGCCCTGGGGTGAGTTTAGCACAACGTTCGTATGGTGTCAGCTTTCATAAGATAGTTCTTAATGATTGTGGAGACCCCCTTGAATTTAATCATTGCCCCTTTGGCTTTGACGGTGGGGCCTAGAGTCAGAGAAATGGCAAGACCAGGGATTTCGTCCGATTAAAATCAAGCCCAGAACGAAGCCAGGCCTGATGTGCGAGATGCAAGATATTGACGGTGCTCAAAGGGTCACTTCAAGGAACAATGATGTTGAACAACAAGATGTGTTTGTTCCTTTTGCAAATCGCCATCATTTTGGTCAAAGGCAAAGGGAAAATTCTTTTCAAGGTCTGTAATGTATAAAAAAGTGATTTTTCAAGAGACGGATGCAAACTAAAAGGAGTCAAACCCCAGCATCCTGAGGTTGTCCCAAATAACTAGTTTGGTCTGGAACACACTGGGGATGATGTTGGTTTCACAGCAGTTTTATACCATCTAACCTCAGTAAAATCAGCAGCCCTGCTGCCGATTCCCACCAGTGTAAATGAGGTCAGGGCCAGGCCCATTTTGTTGCTGTTCTTGTCACTTATTACACAGCAGAGCAGAATGGGCTTCCCATCTCTGTCTCTTGTCTGCTCATCTGGTAGCGATTTATAAACATCACAAGTCAAATAAAGAAGTAGTAGACTCACCAGTATCACAGACAGGACATAACCATCTGGATCATGCAAAATAGTGGCTACATTTATTATTTCTTTCCAAATACACAACCCTCTAAAATGCACCCCGCTCCCCTAAATTTTAGCGTAATTGCAGGATTCTCCTGCGGTCTGAGAGAGCATCTGGAAGCCATGTCATTCCGTCTGCTTAGGGCTAAACAGTACTCTCATTCTGCATGGGCACAAAAGGTACGTCTACACTGCACTGTAAACCCAAATCTGTGGGAACCCGGCTTGTGCATTTCTAACCCCATGCTGGTGCATTTACCCTGCATCCTAAAACTGGTCTTACAGCTGCTGAACCCTGGCGTCATAGCTGTGCTAATGCACCCATACTGCATGTCTGTGGCTTGAGCTGTGTCCACACTACAAAATGACAGGGGTTGGACTGAGTCGCAGTCCCTAGCAGGGTCCTAGGACCCGGTCCTCAGTCAGACTCATTGATGTATGGACAAAAGGAGCACATGGGCTCAAACCTGAGTCACGCCCTGTGCATAGAGTGCAGTGTAGATGCGCCCAGAGAGGAGTAAGGGGGAGAAAGGCCCCCTCACTCCACTCTCTGTGCAGTGTCACTGGCCCTATCTTGGACTTGGATCTGGATAATGGCAGGAGGGCAAGGCCACACAAGTGGTACTGCCTCATGGAAGTAAGTGAGCAGAGGAGGGTTGGGAAGTGTTGAAGACAGGTGAGAAGCAGATAGAGTCATGGCTCCATGCTCAGCCATGCACCAGTCAGCGGAACTGGCTGCATGCAAGAGGGAGACTCACGCAGGGTACTCCCTGTCCCACCCAGCGCACATGGGGAACTTTGGGGGAACAGTGCCTCAAAGGCACAATTCTTTCTGGGGGCTGCTCCAGAGTCACAGTGGCTCTGTGCTGCTCCATGCTCAGGGCTGACGCTAAGGGCTCAATCTTGCCCTAAAAAGTAATCAGAGTGGATTGTAGGGTTTCCACCAATTGCCTTAGCTGCCAACCATTTTCCCGCAAAAAACACCAACAAAGAGCAAACCAAACCCCAGTGGATACTCTTCCTGCTTCCTTTCCTATTAACACCAATCATCCAGTCCTGCTCTTTATTAACTTGCAGGTCATGAATCCAGACAAACAGAGAATAAAAGAGCAGAAAACAACTAACCCCCTATAAGGAGTTGTATTTGAAACAGTGAAATATAAACCCCATTGTCAAGGGGCTTTTCCCATTTTGTTGTGTTATTGTACCAGTGAATTCCATGGATGTGTGGGTGAATGAAGCCTTTCCTTTCATTTTCAAATCATCTGCACACATTGCCACTGCCTAGATAAGCAGAAGCAAATTATTTCTCCCCTCAGACAAGTTCTGCTTGTAATGAGCAAATTTTCTTTCCTCAAACGGAACTGCAGACAAAGGTTTTAAAACAAGACTTTAGAAATAAAACCAGCGTTTGCAGTTTATAATGTCAACTACAGGAGCCAGTGTGTATTTCAGCTGTGGGGGTGTGTTTGGGCACACAGGAATTCTAGCCAAAGATTCAAGTCGCGTTGCTAAAATGTTTTAAGCCTTACCTACTGGCACATAGGCTCAGCGATGGTGCCCAGAAAACAGTACAAGGCATAGAGAGTCCATTTGCTGGGCTTGCATAATAAGAACATACATACAGCGGATTCTCTAGTATGAAACTGTTGGGTTGGAGCCTGCAAATCCCTACTTATGGGGTCTGAAGAACTTGCAGGATCAGGCCTTTGTTTGGAAACATTTAAAGCAATGGTTTTCCCCTCAGGTACTAGAGCCCCACAGGAGAGTAGACAATACAAACACCCAGGGTATATCTGGAAGGTACACCCTGAGAAGGATGTCTGACTTGGATTTGTGTGTCACAAGAACAGTGAATCCAGACTGCTGGCTTGAGGACACGAAACCTAAAGGAAATGGGTGAAATCCTGCTTATGGGATGGAGTTTGGCATTTACATTGGTAGATTTCATTTCACAAACTTTACCTTATAATGACAGGATTCACCCCCAAAAACGAATCATGGAACACGCAAGATAGATAAGCAGGCAAAGTACTACTTATATTGACTAATGGCCTGGGGGTAAATAGCAGCACACAACTGCTTTTGAAAATACAAGTCAATTCACACAAGGAAGTAGCTCTTCAATAGAAATACAAAGGTTTTCTTTGAAATGCCTATTGGCCAAATTCATTTCTGGTATAACTCCATTAATTTAAATGGAATTACTCCTGCCACCTTAGAGGGCATTTGACCCTAAAAGATTTTGGAATTAAAGTTGCATCATGGGTCACTTTTGTCCTCTTAAATACAAAAATGAATGGCTCACAAAGGTATTCTGTCCCATGGCTCCTCATCGTTACAGTGTTTTCCAATAATCTGGACAAAAGACCAAAATGGCTAAAAGATATGATATGGTACATTCATTTTCCCCATGACTTTCAACAGGAAAGGGCAGTAAACAATTTAGCTTCAGAATGCTGTGATATAGCTGTGGAGATATGAATAAATGGGAATGGCTTACAGAATCACAGAATTCAATTTTAATACTATTCTTCTACTTTATAGGAGGGCATGCTATTTCATATTAAGCAGAAAGGATGTGAGTTGGAAACATATCTATCTAAAGTTATTTTTTATACAGACTAAATAAATATTAACAATTTGAAATAAAGAAGAGACAGCTTATTACTTCTGATGGTGAGCATCTTTGACAGCTTCCTAGCTTCCGAATGAGGAGTTACTTAGAGTAAATTAACAACAAGGGATTTCCAGCAGATCCATTGGTGTGTTTTTCCAGAAACAGAGGCAGCTTGCATCACATTAGTGCAAACTCTCAGCGCAAACCAATTAAAACAGAAACTGAAGATTTGCTAGTTGGAAAATCTTTACAATGATCTAGATTTACAAAACATTCCAATGTTCTGGAAGGTGGTTAAATCATGTTCCCCCGCCATGAGGCTCGAAGTAGGTGGGAGCTGCAGTTGCTCAGTATATCTCAGGATCGAGATCATATTGTTTACTGTGAAAACTAGGTCACAATAATCTGACCCTGCACATTTGCAGCCAATGGGAGTTTTAACATTGACTTCAATCAGGGCAGGACTGAGCCTGTAGCATCATTCTTAGAGCAAGTGAGAAAAAATACTGATGGATTTCTTCCTGACTTAAAACCATCAATATTAGTGAGCCAGAAGTTCTTATACACAGATGACTTGCTCTTTAGTGACAAGTGCCAGACATGGGACAGAAATTGAGGCATCTGCTTTTCTATATTACCTACAGCATAAAAGAAAATCAATTACTTATAGCATGGTCAAAAAATTCAGTTAACAGCTGATGACAAAACTTCTCTAATGATGATAACATAAAATGGGCTTTTAATTCCTGCACTGGTTTGTTTTTTCTCTCTTCTTTTTGAACCTGACACGCTATATTTCACAAGTGGTGTGGGCGGGGATTAAGCTATGAAATTTTGCTTAGACAAAACGAACAAAACTCACAGCCCCGTTGATGGAGAAAAAAAATTAACTGTATTCAAACCAGTAGCTAGTTGGAAAAAAAGCCGTCTTGAAAATGATATATATATTGTACAAAATTAAACAGAGAGGAGAGAGATTTTGTGCCTGATGTTCTTAGATACAATTGCAGAGATATGAAGTGACTTGCAATATTGTGCAAAACATGAGTCCTCAGAACGGTGACAACTACCATATATAACCAGTTTCATCATCCTTATCATCATCTTCATCTTCATCATCCTCATTAGCTGCTCTTACATGAATCTTCATTTTCCCTTCTTTGTCCTTTTTCGCTGCTTCATGGTCCTGTTCCAAATCATCCAGTAATACAACAGATCCACCACTGCCAAAATCCCCTGAGGTCTCTTGCTCTTCTTCTAAAATAGGCAAGAGTTAAAGGTCAAGGTCATTCTCTTGCCCAACAACCCAAAAATCTCTTTAGTCAATGCTTGTTAATGTTCTGACTATGCAAGCTACTTTTTTTTTTTGGGCAGTAAATTGATTTTTGAAAGAGACAGTTTAGCAAAGGACAGCACAGCAGGCCCCCTTAAAAATGTACATACATCTGTTGTGCCCGTGACCACAAATTTGGAAGTAATAGTCCAGTGGGATCTAGAATAAGATACAAGGCCTTGCATCTCTAGATTTCTAATTGAAATCCATCCAAGGTGAATGGTGACTGAAAATCATTAGCATCTGATGATTGTTTGGTGGTCTACATGAAATGAGTTGGTGGTCTCGGATCAATTCCTGAAAGTCAAATGTCTACATTAGAACTGGATGGAATACGATTTTCCCAACCCATGAAAATTGTCCAGATTAAAAAAACAAACCCCCAACAAAAAAGAACCCAACCTGTTTGTCCCGATTCACGATGAAATGTCAAAACCTTGAAAATGTTCACCAACTGAAAATTCCCCCCAACCTTTGGTTTGGTACAGTTGAAGCATTTTGTTTCAGTAATATCAAACACTTTCAATTTTGACTGTTAAACTTTCTTTAAATCCCAATTAGCTTTTTTTAAAACAAAAATTGCTTTGAGTCAGAAAACCGAATTTTCAGTTAGAAAATACTGAGGCAGATCGTGGACAACTACAATACTTAAAAAAAAAAAAAAAAAAAAAAAAGTGAGTCAAGAAAGTCAGCAAAACGGACTCTTTTCTGTCAAAAAAGTTTTGATGTTGATTAATCAGCAATTTTCCAGAAAAAACGTTTTGTCAAAAATTGCCGGGTAGTTCTAGTTGACCTCACAGAATCCTCATCACAATCAACATAAACTGCCTCCTCAGTGGCCAGTCTCAGCAGAGTACCAAAGAACTGAATGTGTACGGACTCTGAAACATCCTCTCAGTGCAACTGATTCACACAGGCACCTTAGGGGCATAGTGGGGGTGGCTGTGCTGTGGCTGTCTATATGTGGGTTGGGATTGGGCCATCAGACACCTGGGATATTGGACTGGTCTGTTTTCTCATGCAGACATATACTACCTGCAAATACTGGATGCGTATTTGGCTGGGGTGAGGACAGAAGCAGGCACACAGGAATCTGCGTGCCCATCTTTGGTAACCATATGTGCAAATGGTTCTCCAATGCTATGTATACATTGCAATTGCTTGATTTTGTGTAGATTCATGAACATAGGCTCCTGCAAAAGCACTTACTGACCCTGATGCAACAATTTAGGATGTAATCATGTAAATTTTAGAGCTTCTAAAACTTTACCTTCTCTACTCTTGCTGGAACTAGAGCAACTGAAGCTATCATTACATTGAGTCACATTGAAGACATTTTTCTTTGCCCGATTATCTAGCGCTGTCCAGTAATTTTACATGTCAGTGTAATAATGGTGTAGTATCAGCACTTTTATAGGGCCCGGTTGTTAATTTATAAAACTTTTGTATAGTTAAACCTTCTTCCCTTCTTAGAGAAGCCCTGATTTATGAAGCCCCTGTAAATGCATCTTCTACTGTAGAGGGAAGAATATATTTAATAACCAGGCATAACAACTGCATATCTTTTATTTTAATAGCAACTTCTGCATTTGCCAAGCTGGTAGCAAAAACATTTTCTTATCAGTGGTTATTGCCAATTTCATACTCTTGTACACACGCTCCAAGACAAAGCTAAGTGTATGAGTGCACAGACACTTTTATATTGTGAATTAGAATACATGGAACATTTGGGACTCTGCTAATTATGTTTCCTGTACTGTCGCTTTTTCTTATCATGGCTGATCTTACAGCAATTTCTGGGTTTACGATAATGTTAATTTTTGTGTTGTCTTAGGGAAGCAGGTCATTACTCACCACAACTAACGGTCCCTTGTTTTCTTGAGCCAGCGATCTCATTTCCATACTTATCAACGCACCAACACTGCCCTGTACTTCCATGACACTGAGTTGCTTTGTAATATCCTTCCTCATTGCACCGTGGAAAGAAAACACCTAAATAAAGAAAAAGGCATCCTTAGTAAATCCTAGTCTTTATAGGATCAAACAGGAAGATATACTGTATGTGGCCTGTTTCTTGTTTACAGAAAAATGCCTTAATATGGCATAAATTACAGATGGAGCAACCTGGAGTGGCTCTGGTTTTACAAAATGTCCTGGATCAAGTTCTGGGTTTGCAAAACCAACACTCAAACTGTGGATTGTTTGGCCCAAACTCCCATTTTAACTCCATTACCATATATATATTTGCACCTAGTGTTGACTTCAGTTCATTCCTTGCCCGTTGCGAGTATGTGTATGTATATATATAAATATATATACATATAAATATATATATACAGTTTTAACTGAAAAGATTTGCATAGGTTCGAATTCCAGCCAGTAGCCCTGATTTATGAATCACCTGTAAGATATTCTCCTTTTTGATTACAAATAATGCCATTTTAAAATGAAAATATACATTCAGGACTTCTAAACGTGGCCTCACATTCTTATCTCTTGCAGAAGCTTGCTGTGTTTTATTTCTTTCCAACAGATTCTTGAGCTGATTGCTGCCTTAAGCCTAGAAGCCTCCATCTCCCTTAGTGATAGTAACACATGGCACCTACAGAGTACTTTGTATCCACAGATCTCAAAGAACTTTACAAACATTAATGCATTTAGCCTCACGACACACCCGTGAATTATTTAACTGTTATCATCCCCATTTTCCAAGCAAATCATCATCTGTTCACGGATGTTCTGCAAGCAGAGAAAGAGGCTACATTTGTGGAGTAAATTATTCACTCTGAATTGTTCCCTCAGCGCTGCTTATCTATAAAGTTGAACTTCACACATTAAAGCAGAACTAAAAAGATCTTCACTATGCAAACAAAGGGCTGAAAAATTTAACTTCAGCAAACAAAAAATTATTTAAGCACAAGGAGGAATTGGGGGATCAGAAGGCACTAACTTCCTCTGAAATCCATTTGTGCCTTTCAAAATCTCTCCCGAGATGTCTTGCCAAATCCCTGACAGGTTGAGGGAGTTGTGTCAGGGTTTGGGAGCTCATTTGGAGAGAATGAGCAGGCTGCTATATTACTTTATGAACACTTTATGCAAATATACATTTTCCTTGTTGTAAGGCTGCCCTGAACATGGGATGGTGGCTAGATTGTGTCCCAGACACAGCCTTGCCTAAGGGATGGTGCATTAATTGCCTATTCAGGAGGAGCCCAAGGTAGAACTGGGACTCAGGGATCCACCTCTGAGACACAGTGCCTCTTCTCCCCTGGGGAGGGGAGTATGCTATATCAGCCCTTTATAAGATGTACCATATGCCCCTGTTCTCCCGTCCAGCCCCTATCCAGTGCTTCTGGGAAGAGGTGGCAGAACGATGGCTCGAAACACTCCCTGTTCCTTCCCAACCACTTGCTCACAATAGCACTGGCTGTGCATAGGCTTTGCTGTGCTGAGGATCCTGACAACGATTGGGACAGCCCTAATGCAGCCACACAGGATCGGGATTTCTTAATTCTCTTTACTCCCTCTGTGTGCACTGGTGCCAGCTACAATACCTCCCTGAATGATTAACATCTCTATAGGCCTCCTTTCAGGGTTAAAATGCCATTCTTACACCTTTTCCTCCCATATGTAGCCCTACCCAAGACAAAATTATTTCCATGTTTCATTTTTAATTTTCATTTTTTCTAGTGTTTATCATATGAGTCCTTCTACAATATTATAATTATACCTGGAAGGCATCAGCCACCTGCTTGCTATTTAATTCATACTAAATTGAAGTATAACTCCAGAATTACTAGAAGCATTAAAGAATCACTAATATTTGAGCTTTTCAGGGAAAGAGAGTAGGATACTGAGGCTAAACAAAGAAACAGCACAAGATTTGTCTCATAACAAAACCATTGCATATTAGCTTTTCAGAGCATGGTGCATTCTTGTTTCTTGAGACAAGAGAAGCCAGTATTATTTCTGCCACCACTTTCAACAGATATAATGCAAATGTGCTTCCGTACAAAAAACCCACTTGTCCTTGGAGATCAGTTCGCTTCATTCCCAGGGGAGGTCTGGATAGACACTTTCCATTCTCTGCCGATTGCTTCTGTTCCAGGCACAGAAAAACAACCTCTTATTGTCTTAAATGATTTTTGAGAAAGTATCTTTTCTCTTTGTCAAAGAGCCCAGGGATTTACTGGTCACACAAAACTTACTTTTCTACTTCAGTGTATGGAGCCTCTCTACAGATTGTTCATATATGTCAAAAGGGCTATTTCTACTACATTTCCCATGGAAAAAAATAAATGAGAAAACATTGCCAATGCTATGCAATTACTTTTATAAAAGACACAGAAATCAGAAGTCAGCCATATATACATTATCAATCTCTGAATTTACCATCTCATCCCACTGCAGATATTAAAGCTGATGTCTAATTTTTAAATGCCACAAATGTAGTTCTGAAACATTTGAACATTAACCTTTCTATATCTGACCTGATCTCAGAGAACATTTTCACACTTATTAACTTTGCTATTTTAAGCACAGAGAAGCAGTGGACTTAGCAAGTTCATGTATCAGGACATTTGCAAGGAAGATGAAAGATTATGACACAACTTCTTTAGTTACCTACAGTCCAATAAAAGCATGGACATGTTCAACCACACAGTTTTCCAAGTTCACTCACTGCTCAGTCACTTGTTTCAATACTGATCCAGAAGGTCTTTCCATATTCATACTCATTTCCTTTCTTATTTAAAGACTAAGACATTCATTGGACTATACAAACCTGAAATTACAGAGGATCGGATTCACAGTGGGTGTAAATTGATATTGCTTCATCAGAGTCAATGAAACTATGTGATCCCCAACTGGTATAAATCCATTGACTTCAATGGATCTATAGCAACTTACACCAGTGAAGGATTTGGCTCCAAATAATGATTGATGTATCAATCTGATATTATGTATATCAAAATATTCTTGTGACTTTTTCTGAGAAGCTCTAACACCTCCCCTGGCCTTTGAAATTCAGCATGTATCATTTGTGCAATGTTCACACAAATGGTTTACATGTGTTGCAAAAGACAGATTTACAAAAATAATGCACCAATCTCTTTGTTAGCGTAAATGAGTGCAACTCAGTTGTTCTGAAAGGATTCCTCACCATTCGTGAATTTGGCCCTGTTTATCTAGGAGTCAAAAGGAAGACCAAGAACAATGCACAGAATAAGAGTAATTTCCTTGTGTGCTGTAATTTTGCACGTGCATTTAAATAGTGCCTCTGAATAGCTAGTTGTGGATGCAAATCAGGTAGCTAGAGGAGGAACAAATACTCTGAGTTGGGGCTGCAACTCATCTTGCACACCACAGTCATAGGGTGACCAGCAAGTGTGAAAAATCAGGACAGGGGATGGGGGATAATAGGAGCCTATATAAGAAAAAGATCCAAAATTTGGGACTGTCTCTATAAAATCGGGACATCTGGTCACCCTACACAGTCGCCACTCATATTTCCCAGATGTCAGATTAAGGATCACATTTTAATGCATGCTAACTTTCTCCTTAATTTATCAACTGTTGGGAATAATCTGGTGGGGACGGTGTGTCCCCAAGAGCTTATATTCTTATGAAACAAAAAATTCCTTTACTGTAATCATTTACAGCATGACTGAAGGGGAGTCACACCACAAATCCCGAATGTCTGGAATTTAGAATTCACATTTAGGTGATTTAGATTTACATCCACATTTGGGGGATAGTTTGATCCCAGGTTTTGGGATGGCTTACATGGCAGCCATCACTGAAGGATCTGAGGGCCCTCCTCAGAGAGTGGGGTTTTGATTTGAAGCCATCTCTAACATTAAAGGCATGTCTACATTACCAGTGCTACAGTGGCACAGCTAGGGTGGTGGTGTTGTGCAACTGTAGCATAGATGCTTTCTGTGTTGACAGAACTGTTTTCCTTCAATGTAGGTAATACACCTCTCTGTGCGGTGGCAGCTAGGTGGATGGATGAATGCTACTGTTGACCTAGACAAGTTTACACTAGATACTAGGTCAGCTTAACTTTGGTGCTCAAAAATGTGAATTTTTCATATCTGGGAGTGACGTAACTAAGTTGATCTAATTTTAAGTGTAGAGCAGGCCTAAGAGTTCATTAAACAGACTGCCGATCGAGTGTTCCTTAATTTAGTGTTCAACATCTCTGTCCCTCTTGTTCTCTATCCTCCTCTGTAACTGCTCCCTTTTGTCTCCTGTTCCCACTCTTAGCTCCACGTCTTCTTACTGCCCCTTATGCCTGGATCATCCTCCCATTCCCCAGGAGTCAACTGCTTCCTCTCTTCTGCATCAAACTGTCTTCTTTTGTGATGCCGGCTCTGTGTTTTCTTGCATTTCAACTATCATCCTGTGCCTGAGGAGAGGGGAGTGTTTTGTAAAACTCTATGTATGCTTACAGTACGTTAGAACTGACACTCCTATGAATATGAAAACACTGCCGCAGTCTTAACAAGGCATTGCTACTGCTCCACTATAATGAGAATGAATAATAATCAATGGTGATCGACTGTGGAATATAGAGAAAACATTGGTTAGAGTTCTAGGCTGTTTTGTGGGAGTCTCAGGTTCATTTCCAGTTCTGCCACAAACATCCAATGTGACCCTAGGCAAGACCCTTAGTCCCTTTGTGTTTCAATTTCCCATCTTTAAAATGAGGGTGATAGCACAGCTGTATCTACAGGGGTGTTGTGAGGATAAATGCATTAAGAACTGTGAGGAGGTTAGATACAACAGTGATGGAGGCCAGACTAGTACCATATATAGAATTAACAGCAAAGTTCAGACCTAAAGAAGAGCTGTGTAAGCTTCTCTTTCTCACCAACCTACATTGGTCTAGTAAAAGGTATTACCTCGCCCACATTGTTTCTTTAATATCCTGGGACCAACACGGCCACAAGAACACTGCATACAAGCTGAGAGCTGGCAGGCAGGTCCCCGTATTAGCCGTTATGTCACAGGATTGACAAGGAAAAGACCCATTTTGAAGCTACTGGTGAAAGCAGAGATTAGGTACCTTAGTGATGTAGGAGAAGTGTGAACAGGCTAAACCACTGGTTCTCAACCCGCAGCCCAATCAGCACACAGCTGCAACCCATGTGACATCCTCAGGGCCATACAGGCAGTATATATATTGTGTGGATGCAGTCCACATAACACACAGAGAGCTGCATATGTGGCCCACAATGGTAAATAGGTTAAGAACCACTGGGGCTAAGCAGTCTTGCTCTTTAAAGTAGTGTCTTTACATTTGATTGCCCCCCTAGATAAACCTGGCAGGAAGAGATGAATGGGGCTGTTTACTTTTTAATTCAAACCACTGGGATGATGGACTGCATTTGAAAGTCTCCATATTCAACAGTATAACATGTTCAATGACAATGGCTTTGAAGTACTTTGGGGCAATTCTCAAACTCCTTATTTTTTCAATGAACACAAGTTTACAGAAATCTTCCTTATGCACAGTGTCCAGAATATAAATATTTCATTTTACATATCAGAGAAAGAGAATAATTAAAGAACAGTCTCTTTGACGCTCATATCTTTTTTATCTTTATGGTACTACAAGCAGCATTTTTGTCATGTGTATGTTTTGTTTTCCACCTGCATGATTTTGTAACTGAGACAAGAAAACATGTTCATGTCCATGCAGTGTGCAGCGGCAGTCAAAAAAGCAAACAGGATGTTAGGAATCATTAACAAAGGGATAGAAAATAAGATGGAGAATATCTTATTGCCCCTATACAAATCCATGGTGTGCCCACATCTTGAATACTGTGTACAAATGTGGTCTCCTCATCTCAAAAAGGATATACTGGCATTAGAAAAGGTTCAGAGAAGGGCAACTAAAATGATTAGGGGATTGGAATGGGTCCCATATGAGGAGAGATTAAAGAGGCTAGGACTTTTTAGCTTGTAAAAGAGGAGACTAAGGGGGGATATGACAGAGGTATATAAAATTATGAGTGGCGTGGAGAAAGTGAATAAGGAAAAGTTATTTACTTGTTCCCATAATAGCAGAACTAGGGGCCACCCATTGAAATTAGTAGGCAGCAGGTTTAAAACAAATAAAAGGAAGTTCTTCTTCACAGAGCGCACAGTCAACCTGTGGAACTCCTTGCCTGAGGAGGCTGTGAAGGCTAGGACTATAACAGGGTTTAAAAGAGAACTGGATAAATTCATGGAGGCTAAGTCCATTAATGGCTATTAGCCAGGCTGGGTAAGGAATGGTGTCTCTAGCCTCTGTTTGTCAGAGGGGGGTGATGGATGGCAAGAGAGAGATCACTTGATCTTTACCTGTTAGGTTCACTCACTCCGGGGCACCTGGCATTGGCCACTGTCGGTAGACAGGATACTGGGCTAGATGGACCTTTGGTCTGACCCAGTACAGCCCTTCTTATGTTCTTAAAAAAACCTCACATTGTTCTACTCTGTCTAAATAGCAATAGGATCAGATAAGAGGCTCTCAGAAGGGTGCTATTATGCAGGAAGAGTTTCAAGTTGCTAACTGAACCAGAGAGTTCCTCCTTTCTATATTTTCTTCTAGCCTATAGAGCAAAGTATTAGAGAAACACTGATTTGTTGAATCGAGACAGTTTTTTTCTTTACTTTTAAAAAAAAAATATTGTAGATTGACATAATTATTTGTGGTAAGAGAACATTTTATTTTGTTGTTGTGTTATTTTGTCATTTTTCTCCAGCTATTGTGATCTGATCCCAGTGGCATGCAAAGGAGGTTGTTTGTATGTTTTTATGTTCTATGCACTGTGTGAATAGCCAGTATTTTCCCCATGGATTGGAACAAACCATTTTTCAGCCTAGCTGATATTTATTTCATACTGCACAAAATAAAGACAGAAGAAATATAGGGCTGGATTTTCCTTGTTGTCTAATGGACCTGGATACCCAATTCCCATTAGACAATAATAGGAATTGATTAACCCATTCTCTTAAGTGGCTTTGAAAATCTTACCCATAAAAGCCTCCATGACAGAAAGAAAGAAAGAAAGAAAGAAAGAAAAAGAAAAGCAACCACTTATGCAACTATCTGCATCTGAACTGAACCATTTGCTGGCTATTCCACCTGTCCTAGTGTTCCCTAAAATTCTAAGGGAGAATTCCAAGATCTTTGGAAACTAAAATAAATTTATGTTCGTTCCTAATCTGAATCTTTGAGAGTCAGAACAGGCTATCAGACAGCTATGCACCTTACACATAGTTAGCTTGTATGTTCTGTATTTTGCCCAATTAAAGCTTGTTAAATATTTATGAATTGCTGATTATCAGGCAAATCTTGCAGTCCTTATACTTGCAATCTTCTGTCAAGTAAAACTCCCACTGACGTGTTGGGGCCAAATTCAGTCTTTTTACTGCTGCCAATACCTACCCTGTGTGATTTGGCTCTTCTGTAAATTAATAAATTGGAGATGCACTACAATAATGCCACATAGATTGTAGTCCACATAACACTGTGAGGTTTCTCTGGCATGCAGTCATCAATTTGACAGTCTGACTTTTCAGCTTTTAAAAAAAAGATACGATACGTTCCAGATATCAATATCACCAAAAGGAAGTAATAGAACAAAACATTTAAAAGTGTAATTAGACAAATTTTAACTCCAATAAATGTATTTCTAACCTTATAACTGAAAAATCTGAACTCTCTTTATCTATGTTCTCTGCTTTTTGTAACTAGTCACAGGAAATTTGAATGAAAAAATACTCTCTTTTGCATTTACATGCTCAGATACTGTGGTAACAAGTATGGCGTGAGAACCTATATAGTGTAATATTCATGTTTTTGGTGAGGTGATATAAATTTGTTCTGAATTAGTTGCCGTAAATGTATGTTGACATCTCATTATTGGTTTAATTTCATGAAACATTAGGCACAGGCTCAAAATATTAATTTCTAATTGAAAAACAATAACTGCACATAAAGTTATAATAATCATAGAGCCTTAATTAGTTATTGAAATGAACGGCATGTAATCAAACTTACCCAACAGACTCTTCCCTCTACTTAGCTTTTGAATCCTGTTCATTTCATTCTGGCAAGGGAGACCTAAAATATAATGTATGAAAGTCAGTGTCCAGATGGTACGGGACAGACTTTCTAACGATTGGCTTCACTATTTACATGAAATGTAGTCTATTGTACACCTGGGACTGAAATAACCCCATATGCCAGTCATACACTGCAAAACAAATGTTTGTCATTAACTTTACTAATTAAAAAATTCAAAACACACTATACTTAATAATAGTGTTTTGGGTTGTTAAACATTCTTTTCTTCTCCATCATCAAGCTGAAATAATGCCAGGCTTCTAATTTATGATTTGCCAATAGACTAATTTCCACATTAATAAGAACACAGGTTCATAAGCTTTCTATTAGCAATAGAACTAATTCCTGAATTGAAGTGCCAGTAATTTGATTGCTTCTTTCTTTGTTTCACCAGTGAAATACATGTAATCAACAGTATTTGCCATTGCTACACAATGCCCTTTCTCACCAGGGGTAAAGAAAAGGCTTTTTATTTTTAAATGAAAAGGGCTATGAATTACCAATTCAAGATCAATGGCAGTGCAGTCAAAATGTAAGAAAGATGCTGAAATCTAGAAAATCCTAAAAAAAACCTACATATTTGTGAAAGAGAGACACCAGAACTGTGTTCTTATCAAGACAACTACCAGGTATTAAAACGTATAATATTATTTTGAAATATTAATCTGAATATGGTAACATTTAAGTGAAAAGTTTTCATTTGGCTGGCTAAAGCTAGGTACTTAATTTCATATTTAGGCACCTACATGAATAGCCTGAACTTCCCATGCCAGAAGCACCTACAATTCCCCCTTGACTTCAGTGGCACCTACAAGTTGCTCAACACTAATCTGGCCATATTTAGGTGTCTAAATTTGATTCCCAAGTTTGCAAATGCTCCCTAACATCCCGTCTAATGTTCTGTCCTGCTGAATCATACTTAAAAGCTTCTTATTATCATCCCAGGATGTATAATGATGGCTGTCTCACCTAAATATTATTAACAACAATCATAATAGAAAACACATTTTTGTCAAATTGCATTTTCCATACCATTATTTTAGCATCCATAGTAGTGAATTTTATAGATCAGTTTTATGTTACTTAATGGAATGACTTACCTCCTGGCTTCTGAAAGCAGTAGCACCATTCATTGTTAGAAAGCTTTCCGTCTTTGAAGGAGTCACATGAGTTGAAGAGGGGTTTAATGCACGGCTCATACTTATCGAGATAAATTGCATTGATCTCTGAGTGATCCAGCAGGAGGTCATAGTTCATATCAAGTTTGTTGAACATCCAGCCTAATGAATCCTTACAGATTGGTAGTATGCTGGTATCAAACCCTATGGGCATGGGCAAACAACCATTGGTGAGTCACACCATACAGGCCTGACATGCATCATTGCTCAATTACGATGTTCTCTCTCTAGCAGCTTCTTTTAACTGAAATATGGAGCGAACTTTGTTTCAAATGAACCCCTTTCTGTCCAACCAGTTGGAAACCAGAATAATACCAACTAAGAATGAATGAAAGGGTTGAATCAAATCAAGCTCAAAACTAGATGTGATTCTGACCCAAACTCTGGATAAGAATGTCACTTACATTTTTGGCAGAAAAAGGGGATTGGGGTCCACATCTGATTACTGCAATTCAATCCCATCTTTACTCAAAAATCAACTCTAACTTACTTTTTCTCTCCATTTTTTTTCTCATTTGCAAGTGAATTGGCTTGGTTTCAGCAAGGATCAGAAGAAGAAACACCATGAAAAAGGCTAAATTCACTGTGTTTTCAAACTAGCTGAAAGCAGAAAGCAACAGAAGTGTTGAGAGAAAGCTTATCCCCGTGAGATTGCCAGCCCTTTTTCTAATCACCTTGCTGACACCTTGCTGCTTCTCACCTTCTACATTAGATCCAAGCTTCTTGCCCTCTCCTTCAAGACCCTGCACAACCTTACCCAGCCTGCAGCTCTGCTCTAATTTCCTTGTATTCCCACTGCCTACATTCCTCCCCAACATGCATATATTTTCTCCTCCCAACTCCTTTCTTTGCATCGTTGTCCATGCTGCACTTGAAATGCACTGCCCCAAATTACCCCTTTTTCTTTCTTCTCACACCCCTTCTGAAAACTCACTTGTTTCACCAATTTCCTCAGTGAAGCCAATGGCACTACTTACCTAAGATGAGCCTACATTTCTGGAAGATCTAATTTCCCTGCCCGCCAAGTCTTGTAGTATATCTGACCCTGTATTTTCTTTATCTGATCTAGACTTAAGTTTAGTCCTGCAAAGGTTCAGTCTTTGTGTCCCTGAATGCGTGTTGTACACCCAGACAAGGCCTCAGAGCAGAGAGGGGAGTAAAGTCATAAGAATAGCACCTCCTGCCTTTTGTGCTGCCCCTGACCTTGCATCCTGAGGATGGTTCTGGCAGAATGGCAGGTCTCCACAAGTTAGCTCTCCCCTGCCCTTTATAGGGGACTGGGCCTCACAGAAGTTCGCACAGAAGTTCGCAGTGTAAGCCAAGAGGACATGACCTCCTTGAGGTGGAGGTCATGTTCTCTTGGCTTACACTGCTCTGAATAATCACAGTGCTGGGGTTTGCTGAGACCACAAAGGCACGTGAACTTGGGCATTTGCACTCTTGCGTCACAGACGCCCTCTGCATTCCAGCCGGGTTAGATCTTTGCAGGTGAAGAGGATTCTGCTTTCCCAACACTTCAGGGAACAGGATTTGTGTGCCTTTTAATATCCCACATCCTCTAAAGAATGCAGCAGGCAGGAGTACTCTTGTCGGTATGTCATACGGGGCATACAGCCTTACTTTCATCTCTGCAGGCAGGGTAGAGAGAGCATGCTGAACTTTTTATTACCCCATTTCCTGATAGCTGCTCCTGTGTTATCTGATTCGAGTACATCGAAAAGGAAAAATTATATGTAATATACACAGACCAATCCTGCTCCTCTTAGGTAAGTAGTGCCATTGGCTTCAATCATTCTACTAATCTGAGGAAGGCGAGCAGGATTTGCCCAATGTGCAAACATCAGCTGAGCGAACTTCTGTGAGGCCCAGTCCCCTATAAAGGGCAGAGGAGAGCTAACTTGTGGAGACCTGCCATTCTGCCAGAACCATCCTCAGGATGCAAGGTCAGGGGCAGCACAAAAGGCAGGAGGTGCTATTCTTATGACTTTACTCCCCTCTCTGCTCTGAGGCCTTGTTTGGGTGTACAACACGCATTCAGGGACACAAAGACTGAACCTTTGCAGGACTAAACTTTACAAGGCAGTGACTCATATGGATACGAAGCTGCATTGTGACTCGTGGTCAGGGGCTGCATCAAAGAGGCCATTATGGAAGGTGCCTTATGAAGATTGTTAATTATATTAGTTTAATACTTTTCTATTGTTGCTGTTTTAAATAGACAAGGGAGCTTTCATGACACAATCATGCTTTTGGGTTAAGGTTTATTACAAAGCCTCTCTACTAAGCAGACAGTGCAGTATGTAAGTGTTCAGATATTACAGTGAGGGATGGATATTACTAGTGAAAAGGTTACTATTAGGATGGCCTTTCCGCATGCAGATGAAAGTCAGACACTTCATCAGTTTCTACCTGCACTTCACATTGCCTCTTGATAAAAGTTTCTTCCAATAAATTACCTTTCTCCAGGTCAATATCAACAGTCAAAAACAGACATGCTGAAACTCAAACCCACATCCTTCCATGTTCAGGATTTAAAACCAAGTGGCCTCTCAGTAAATAAATCTGAATTCACAGTGCAAAGCTCAGAGGTGTAAACTCTCAGGGCACTGTATTGGAAATCGTTTGCAGAACTCCACTACTTTTAATTGGAAGTCACTGCTAGCATGTATAACTCTTTGTGCACCACAACCAAAGTTCACTTCACCCATAGCAGGACTGCTGGCAGACAGTCAGCTTGAGCAACGATAAATGAAGCAATTGCATTTCTGGGGCCTAAAGCCTTATGATAACTGTGACAAAGTACTGCATAAAATAAATATGGTTTACTGCATTTCTTAAGTGAATAGAGTGCCGGTTTAACAAAAGAAACAGCACAGGCAGCAGCAGGGTGATCTTATCTCTATCATCCCGCCCATCGACCTCAACCCTGCCTTCCATTAACCTCACCTAAGGGTGAGAGTATAGAGCAGGCTTCATCCTCATTCAGTTATTGGCTCCTCTGCAGAGACTGCCAACAAGGACGGCAATTAGTGTCAATTGTGGCAGTGGTTTTCTGATTTGGACACCTGTTCACTAGGAGCTGGGCTGAGACCATTACATTTTACATTCCATCTGATAACTGCTCGAAGTCCTAACAACTTCCATTCATTATGCACCTGGAAGGGATTCAAACTGGTGACCTGCATGTGCAAGGCTCCATATCCCATTATTACCCCAAATCATCCATCTCCTCTGGATGCAAAATCATCATCAACAAAAAAACGTTATGTGAAATTCCTAATTAAAAATAAATACATCTTTTGGCACATAAATTACCTTTTTTTTTCTTACTGTCCAAGAAGTGACTTACATGAGTTGAGTTTTAGTGACTTCATTAAATTATACAACAATTAAACAAACAGGAAAATAATTAACCTAATTTCCATCATCACTAAAAATATAAAACAAAACCCAGAAATATTTCTGAGGCTTTTTTTACATTTCACACAGCTTCACCAAATGTAAAAGATAAACCTCTCAGACTAGCTGAGTAGATTTTAGAAACATGATAACACTATGACCTAGCAATGGACTGAAGAGCAATTTGAATTTGATCCGAGCTACTAATTTGTTTTATTATTTCCTTATTTCAGTGCATGTTCCTAACTTATTCATATTAGTATTATGTACTGAGGTGTTGTCAGTTAGAGAGAGAGGAAGACATAGTACCTGGACCAAGGTGCCTCACTCAGACTAGAAAGACAGATATTACATTGGCTGAAGGTCCAATTCTTGAAAGAGTGCAGATTTCCCTCTTCTTTTCCTTTTAAGAAAGGAAAAAATAGGAGCGATTTTTTTTCACCTGGAGGTGAACTTAATATATCCAAAGAGCTTATTTACACTCATGGTAGCGTCTTGAAAATTATATTTAGCATAGGGAAATCTCCACTGGAATGCCTTTTCCTAGACCACTGATGTGTCCAAGGCACCTTAGTCATCTCTTTCTACCATCTGCTCCTTTTTATTGCTACGAGGGCACCTCCAAAATGTATTACTTTGAGGACGCACATCCCTCTTAAGGCCTCACAGGCAAAACCAAACCAGCTCAATTTAATGAAGTGATCAGCCTGCTGAGGAGGAGAATAGAAAGAGAGCAGTAGAAGGAAAGAGCTTTTTTGAACCTAGTTATACTTTGCGTTGTGTGAAAAAAATACTTCCTTTTGTTTGTTTAAAACCTGCTGCTTATTAATTTCATTGGGTGACTCTTGGTTCATGAGTTATGTGAAGGAGTAAATGACACTTCCTTATTCTCTTTCTCCACATCCTTCATGATTTTATAGACCTCTATCATATCCCCCTTTAATTGTCTGTCTTCCAAGCTGAGCAGTCCCAGTCTTTTAAATCTCTCCTCATATGGAAGCCATTCCATACCCCAAATAAGTTTTGTTGCCCTTTTTTGTACTTTTCCCAATTCTAATATATCTTTTTAGAGATGGTATGACCAGAAGCGCATGGAGTATTCAAGGTGTGGACGTACTATAGATTTATATAGTGACATTATGATATTTTTTGTCTTATTATCTATCCCTTTCCTTATAGTTTGTAATATTGTTAGCTTTTTTGACTGCCACTGCAGGTTGAGTGGAGCTTTTCTAACCCTTCTGCACCAACTAATCTGTCCAGACCAACGGCTATCCTCTGGACATTTTCTTCCCATTATCATTCCTGTTATATAAGGCTAATTGGAAATAACAAAATGAAGCCCCAGTGTAATTTTCTCTGTGTTGTATGTTTAATGCATATATGTCACATATTCTGTTTGCCATTTTGCCCAGTCATATAATGTGCTGGCAGGTTTGTGATTCTCTTTATTAGTATCTGAACCTTCTGTGGCCATAACAGCAGACTGATTGTCTAAGTCCGAATTGTGTGTTTGTGTGGTATGTGACTTACTGTCTTCTTTTAGTACAGTTTGGGGTTGAGAGTACATTTGTAACTCCCTTAGAAATCAATGGGAGCTGTATATATTTATAGCATCTCTTAGGATCGGGTCTGTTATATGGCACAGATATTAGTATACCTGCCCTGGGACACTATAGTGATGTCTAGGGATTGTATTGATGGTTCTGCCCTTTAAATGCACATGAGCTTGTCTAGGACTTTATTTTTATAACGAGTTTTCTTACTGCCTTGTGCTGTGTCCGAACTTGTTGGTTTAATGACACGATTTGCATCCTCATGAAGCGCACCGAACCAATCTTTTAGTCGGGAAGCAAGACTTCTCAGCTCCTTGTCTGTGCAAGCTGTCAATACAACAGAGGAACAAATTAAATTGCAAAGATCATGCACGTTAACTTTTTTCTGGATCTTCTGCTAGGCACTTAATTGTTTTTTGTTACTGATAGCATGCTCCTGGTCTAACAGTCTAGAAGTAAAAGACAGACACAGGGTAGGGGAAAAGAATACAACATATAAGGAAATATAAATCACAATGAAAGGATTTTCTTATTACTATATTCAGGTATCTTCTTAGAGGTGGATGTGATCTGTGATTAAAAATCCAATCCACACACCCATCTCTACAGTTTCTTGCTTAGAAATAGGTGAGAGGTTAAGATAAGGGTTCTCACTTTACAGAACTTCAGAGAAGGAATATCAGTCAAACAGGAAAAAAAACTCACCTAGAAATTTTATTAGAACGGGACTCTGAGAATAATTTATAACCCATATTTGGGTTAGTTTAAGGCTATTGTAATTGCCATAGGAAATCTGTTTCTTAAAGAAAGCTGTCATGTTCTTTCAATTCTACTGCAAATGAGGCTTTGACATCTCTAAAATTTGTCACAATTCCTTTTTGTTAGCTAGACAAAAGCATCTATTGCTTGCTTCCCTTACGAATTTTTACTGAGAAACATCTAATTTTTCATAAATTTCTACCAAGATATTAACATCCAGCAGAAGCCAATATTTATTAGAAAAAAGGCTATATTAGATACCATCTGTCATAATCAATATTCCTGCTTCTGCATTATCTTTAGTGCTTAAATCCACAGATTCAAACCATTTTATCTTTCTTGCAATGAACTCATTCTAAATTTTACTAATAGTTTTTTAGAATACTAAACATGGTTCTATGCTATAGAGTCAGATATCCCTTATGAAGTAACCCACAATAGATCTTCTCCAATTCACTGAACATTGTAATATTCCTCCCACTAACTTATCCAAGAACAAGTCCCACTGTTTGCCTCCTCAAGTTAAACTCATTGCTCTTAAGACTGCAACAAATGAATTTATTAAGAGTAGCACTAATATGTATGGGCTTGCCATTTTTTCTGCTTTCTAACTGCTCCCTGCTCTGTTTCTGGAGGTAGCCCACTCCTAATTTTCAAGCGAGACACTATGGCTTTTTCGAGAATTTAATTTTTTTATTCATTTTCCCCTCAAGCTTAAGGAAAAGTCCTTATGAACTTGCCACGTTGGAAGAATTTTTTTGTTTGGCCATTTTTACAGTCTGGGCAAAAGGTGAAAGTTTAATTATTATTTTTTATTCTGGGAGGAGGGCAGATGATTTTTTTCCCCACTCCTCCGTAACTCAGAAACAATCTGATGGACTTTCTTTACTTTCCTGTTAAAGAGAGTAACAATCACCCCCTCTACCCTGAGGCTAAATCCAAGGAAGGAAAGGTTAAGCCCCAAAGAAAAAGTTTTGAGAAAGTAATGAGTACGTAAAGACAAGGGTTTAGTGTGGAGGACAATGCAGTATTAACTATAATGTAGCTCGTATTACTGTACAAGCTTATATTTTATTTATCACCCTTTTATTTATCACATCCCTCTATTTTTACTATTAAGTCTTTGCAAGTAAGGGCAGAAGTCCTTGACTAATAACATATGAGGCCTCTATGGAGACCTTCCAATAAAGGACCAAACTATTCAAGGTAAATGGGACTTCCCACACAGCCATCCATTCTGCACCATGTATACGTTGCTTCCGAAAGGTGTTGGTTTGTTGATCCAGGTTGGGAGTGAAGTCCCCTACCACAGAAGAGTCACAGCACCAGCAATAGCAGAGCAAGCTACACCAATGAAATGTTATCTTGACAATGTCAGCGTTCAAGTCTGATCAGGAACAGCTACCTCTGGGATTGAGAGGGTAGGGAAAAACTAATTTAACAGGTAATGAGAGTTCAGAAACTGTCCCACCCTAGAGAGATGTGAGCAACTTGGCCCCTGACTCAGTGAGCTACTCCCTGTCGAGGACAAAGAAATTCTCTGAGCGTAGGCGTAGCTTCCTGGGAATGATTTAATTCGGAATAGGGGTTCATTAGGAATAGGGCTGGATCACAGCAGATCTGCAGAACCATAGATGCTGCATGAGTTATGCTATCAGGGGATCCTTGCAGGCTGGCTTCCTCATTCGTTCCTTAATGGCATTTCCAAACTGTGGATGGGAAAAGTGGGTAAGTTGATGCTAAAAGGGTCAGTATTCACCTATCCAGAAGAATCCTTCAAGTTTCTAGAAGAAAAGATGCTAAAATTATACTCTCTCCTTAACTCTGCCCCAGCCTGTTCCCTACCCGCTGGCAGATACAAAGGGACCACCAATGGGGATGCTTCAATGGAGAACAGGGAGGATGTAGCTGCATTCACCCTTCAGTGTGTCTCAGGCCAATATCCATCAGATCTCAGTCTCCTCTGCCTATGAAGGGGGCAATGTGACTGCTGGCTTTTGTCTGGGTATCATTAGGTACCACAGGAACAAAAGGACTGTAAAGATAAACATATTACTTCTTTTTCATTACAGATAGTGGGAACCTATCTCGATCACCTGTTTTTGGGTAGGAGTATACTCGTTCCATATTGACTTTCAAAATTTACATTAACAGCACCTTTTTCTTTCTCAGCAAGCATTCACCCTCTACATTCACTCACTCAAGGCAATTTCATTTGCATAGTCAATTCTGAAAAGAAATTATTAGAAATCAAGTGCAGCAGAGAAGAATAGTTAGTGATGTTTTATTTAAGTATAACAGCTGGGCAGGTCATTTATATTTTCCACAGTCTACTTCATTCTAAACTCCATATATAAATACTGCTTTGGCTACTGATTAGGAAGAAAATTCAGTAGTCTAGAAAGAAGTAATCTATCTGCATGGCACAAACCTGCAGCTTATGAAACATTCATTTAGGAACCTCATTTTTAGGAAGCCTAGGTTTGGAACTCTGGACTACTGAGTACATATCACTATGCCTCCTTGACATCTTCAGAGCTTCCTGCACAGGTAGAAAGGGCTTCATGGACTTTAATTCAATAAGTCAGAGGGAAAAATCAAAGAAAATATCCCGTAGTGATATTTTACTTACTCAGATTTATGTACTTTAAACTACAAAGACAACCTTACACACACAGAAATATACAGTAAATCAAGTGAACTTAGGGCTGCTGTATTAAGTCAGTTGTCAGACTTTGGGTACAATCCCAAAGGGTGCTGAGTCTCAGATAGGAGTTAGTGGTGGACAACACTTCCCAGGAAGAACTCAGTACTGTGCAGAATTGGGTCCTAATTGTATTAGCTTTGATGGAAAACACACGTTTCTAACCAAATCAGTTCATATCATCTGAATGCATGTTTTTAAAAGGCACTAGGCGATAGGAGCCAATACCCAAATGAACAGAACAGAGCTGAGTAATAAGTGAGCCCTGGTCTACATCACAGAGTTAGGCTGATGCAAGGCAGCTTATGTCAGCCTAACTTGTGTCTGCACTAAAATTTCACTCCCACCGATGTAACTCGCCCACTGCACTGACTTAGCTCCACCTCCATGAGTAGAGTCAATGTCAATGTAGTTGGGTTGACACAGTGTCAGTGTAGATTTGTTTACATTGACTGTTGCTGGCTTTCAGAAGCCATCCCACAATGCTCCACACTAATAGGATGTGCACTGCTAATACAAGAAGCAAAGTGTAGATACGCACAAGTGATGCCCACGTAAGTTAGGTCAACTTAATTTTGTAGTGTAGACATGCCCAGAGATTGGGAACCACTTGTCCAAATAGTTCCACCACTCAAACATTTGGAGTCTGGATAACATGCCCTTTAGATCTAAGTCTATTTTTTGCAAAATCAAAATCATCCTTCGATTTGCTCATTTCTAAAATTAATGCTGCTAAAAATTTCAAGGGCCAGATTTTGCTTTCTGATGCACACAGTCCAATTTTCTTCAATACACTGGTGTTATAGAAAATCATAGAATATCAGGGTTGAAGAGACCTCAGGAGATCATCTAGTCCAAGCCCTTGCTCAAAGCAGGACCAATTCCCACTTAAATCATCCAACTGATTTTTGTCCCATATCCCTAAATGGCCCACTTAAGCATTGAACTCACAACCCCGGGTTTAGCAGGCCAATGCTCAAATCACTGAGTATCACTTCTCCCATATGCAGATGTCATAACCAGTTTGTTAAACCAGTCTTGGAATATCCTGTTGCTGCCTAAAGATACACACAAAGATGCCTATCCTGCCCATATCATTCAATGGTATGGATCAGTAGTCACATTGCAGTCCCTGTCAATACCTGGCCCGGGATGGGGAAACTAATGATCCAACCAGCGGACCAAATTCGGTGATGAATCCTTTTCCCGTGCCATCTGAGGCATTTTGTGCATACGCTATGATGAACAGCAAAACACTGGGAGCAGATGCAGACCCTTAGTTTGAAGGGTGACAGCAAACCTGAGGGCACAACAAACCTTGAAATTAATCTATACCTTGCAGGATTGGACTCTAGAGGACGCATCCTCTACACTTCACTGACAACCATGCTTTGCTACTTAACCTTTGCAACTTTATTTTGGTATCCAGGATAAGACAAGAGTCATACGACAGAAAGCCCAGCACAGGAGTTTTTAGACATTAAATTTGGCCTTATGTGACACTTTGCATATACGTCCTGAGATTTTGTGACATTTTTTGGATACATTGTTCAGGGACGATCCATCATGAGTATGATGAAAAGCTTCTCAATGGGGATTATAGTCTTTCTGCAGAAGAATAATCCTTCATCATGTGAATAAAATATAAAACCAAGAACCTGACAATCTGTGATCATTAAAGAGCCTTTGCCATTTTTCAGAAATCTACAGATGTTAAGCCCCGCGCCCTGGCCAAATCTCAACTCAAATAATTTCAGTCTGCCTATCCAAATTTCTCCTGCACTTTCAATAAGACATTGTATTCTTTTCCATTTCCTGTGTTCGCACGTTTTGTGATGTTACGGTGCACGGTTCAAAAGCTGTTTGCATTTCACCCCGATGCAGCTGCATTTCAGGGGTGGAAATAAGGAACCCACACCAACATTTTCAAAAGTAATTAGTGATTTTGGATGCCTGAGTATTGGCTGAGATGCCTTTACAAGGCCTGATTTTCAGATGGTGGGAGCTTAGCACTTCCAGAAAAACAGGCCCATTCAAGGTGTTTTAAGTAAGACACCTAAATCACTAGGTACTTTCATTTATTTATTTGTGGTAGCACCTACTCTGTGTTAGGCACTTTCAAAACATTTAAGAAGGACAGTCTCTGCTCAGAGGTATTCCCAATCTAAGGAAAATCTTGGTGTATACATTTGTGTATCAGTTTCATTTTCGTTAATAAAACACTTTAGGATCCTTCTGAATGAAAGATACTCTGCAAACTAAAATATTATATAAAAGGGGTTTCAGGTACCTTTACCTAGAGGTTGAGATGGATTAAGGCTGTATGTATATAGATGAACCAATGATTCCAGGTTGTTATTTGAAGATATGCAGGGTTCAAGCAACATGAGTGCCAAAATGGATGGGACCACTGATCATACGGGGCTTGGATGGGCACTAATATGAGGGAAGAAGTCCTTTCATTGCCAGATCTGCGGCAGCTAAAATGTGAACAAAACTAGTCAATATATGGTATAAAATGTGCTGTCCTAAGAATGAACGTACAAACAGAAACATACACACACACAGAGATTTTTCTTTGGTGTACATTTTCTTCAAAAAGAGATGGATTTCATTTCAAATAACTGCCTATATATTTTGAAAAGTCAACAATGGAAGTCCCTAGTTCTACCGTCCTTAACCACAGGACTTCTCTGAGAGTTGATTATAAATGACAGGTTGAGGCACAATAAATTATATTAGATTAATCCTTGCACTTTTTATCTGCGAAGCACTTTAAAAACATCAACTTTTAACACTCAAGTTACTCAGAGGTAGATCTGTACAATAATCCCCATTTTTTCAGACTGGGAAACTGAGTGGTCAAGGGGCAGATTCTGTTACCTTTGCTCACCTTAAGTAGTATCTGACTAGATAGTGGGACCACTTGCTGAGTAAGGATGATAGAATGTGGTTACACTTAGTGGCTTGCCCTGCCACAATCAGTGTAAGAAGCAGGAGTAGAATGAAGCCATTCTGGAATCCAAATGTTATGCCCAGATCAATAAACTGCTCAACGTCCAATACAGACAATTTAAGAGCAAGCTCTGAATCTGTAGATTTATTCCAAAGGGTAAAACAATTTACATAACAGTTTGGCATTGTTTTATTGCTAACAAACAGAAAGCATTGTTTTCAAATACCTATTTCCCCATTTAATCCACCCTAATGTAAAACCATTAGCATCTTGTAACTCAGTTGTGCTCAGATTTTCAGAGCAGCACTTCCGTTACAGAGTTTTTCAACTCCACAGTCACTAATCCATACAATGGGGGTAAAGATGAACAGTGTAGCAATTTACTTTTATTCTTTCAGTTTAGGATATTCAGGAGCAAGTAAATGCTGAAATTTGAACTGACTTCTCTGGAAGCAAAGGTAGGCCAATACTGAGCATTTTTTATATCCCATTCTTAAAATAAATCTTTCACCATATGATTATAAAAATTATTCCAACTTAACAAAGCAATTAATATGAAATTAATAACTAACCAAGCAATACTTCTAAGTCACACTTCAAGCAAAACCTAATACAATAGTACATTCCACTGTTTTAACATTTGTAGGATGAGAATGTTACTCTGAGTCAAAGTTCAGATTTTACCAGGCAATATTAGTAATCATTACTGCTTAAAAAACTCCTGTAGTGATATAAGCAGTGATTTCAGAGTTGGAAAATTACAAAGCTCAAACTCATAAAATGTGGGCATAAAGTGATTTATAAAATATGACCTTATATAATTAACATTAATCTATATGGCATGCCTTAGATATTTTAAAACATATTTTTAATAATCGGCTAAAACTGGCTTTGGAAAATTTTGTCAGATGGAAAGATACTGTTGCCTTATGACACTAAATAAAAATCTTGGGCAAAGATTCTGGAGCAAATTCTTTATTCTCTGAGTATCTAAGACAACTCAGCATGTGTGAGCATTCCCTGAAAGCTACACTAGTTTCAGCTGTCTGTGCGCTACAGGGGTGGAGTGAGAACAGCAGAGACACAGAAAGGAGGAATGAAAAGGAAGTGCTCTATTCTAAGAATCATTTATGATGTTAGGTTAGAACACTGTAGTTGTTGAATCTGGGTAGAAAAGCAAGGTGAAAGAAAGATCATAAAATACAAGCAGCACAAACAACAACTGTAGCAAACAAGAGTTTTTGGGATTTTTGTCAGTTTACTTTTCCATGTTCTTTACATCACAGCTAAATACCAGTTTCATTTTTGTACGTTATCTTTCTTACCTTGGTCTTCTCTATCATCATACAGTATATTTGGTATCATGACAACTGTATTTATTATCCCTCTTTACACCACTAAAAAAATACAATGTTATAGATAATATGAGCTGGTGAGGTGGACAAAGATCTGCAGTGTATAATGAAGACAGTATATAATGGCTGGGGACCAGCCAAATGACTTAGTATGTTTTATTCTGAAGCCTTCTAATTTTTCAGTATCAGAGGGTAGCCATGTTAATCTGGATCTGCAAAAGTGACAGAGTCCCGTGGCACCTTATATACTAACAGATGTATTAGAGCATAAGCTTTTGTGGGTGAATACCCACTTGGTCAGATTCTAATTTTTATTATTCTAAGGTATGTGTAATCTCACCAAATTTTAAACTGATGTAATCCTTGCTCCCAAAACTTTACATTCTTTTAGTATGTGACAAGGAATAATGGGGGATTAAAATCAGACATCTTGGCTTTTGTGGGGATGGGAGGTTAGGTGAGGTGGTTGACAAGATACAAAGAAAACAATTATAACGTGCAATGCATACAATAAGCAGCACTGTTGCATGGCGACTTAGCATGTTTGCGAGAATGTTCGCATGATGCATCATAGTCTCCCCTCTGAGTGACACGTGTGATTTATCACGGGTGTCACATGAGTGCTCTGTGTCATGGGGCTCGCAGTATGGTGAGGGGACCCAGGAAGCAGGGAAGATTGAGGAGACTGAGGCACCCAAACTACAACTCCCATGAAGCACTGAACTCAACGGTAAATGCAATTTAATGTTGAACCGACTCAAAATAAAACATTTCAATTTGGGAATGTCCAAATACTTCAAACAAAATTTTCCCGAACTTTTTGTTCTAGGAAAAATTTGATATGGTGATTTCATCTTGATTTTGGACAAAAACAAATGTTAAAATATCAGAATTTCCTGCAGGATGGAAATTCCAATTTTTGCTCAACTGCAGAAATTACACATATGCACTAATATGGTAATAATCTTCAAAATACCCAGCCTTTGTTGGCTGGGATACTGGGAAGCCTCAGTGTATTTAAGACATAAATGTCCTAATTATCCATAGGATTTACTGTTGACATGTCCCTAAAACAGCAGGCAGCGTTTTTATAAGTATAAAAAAAGAATGGTTAGGGCTGTAATTTTCATGAATAAAGGGATCATACTCCATTACTTTGGAAAGGAAGAGCTTTTGTCCCATTCCAAACATGCTTTCTGAGGCAATAAATGAAAGTTATATTTAAAATCTCACCTGTGACACTCCTAACATTTCATATCAAAGTTGTACCCGGATATATTTGTCATACAGCAGTCTCTGGATTCTGTGGCTATCCTTCCACAGAGATGACACCTATCTTGATAATCACCTCTGACCCTTCTGTCACTTATTATTCCCAGTTCCACAAATAAAGCAGAAGTGGCCAAGATATTGTAGTCAAAGCTGTGAGAGGAATACATGAGCAGTTATGTTACTGTGCTAAGGAAACAGGCTCTGATCTGAAGCTTGCATAAAACTGGAGTAATATGTGACAGAGCTCAAGATAAAACAGTCGAGACAAAGAGTGAGGGCTATGCTTTCAAAGCGTTCGTGAAGCGCAGTGTGACATTTTCATGTTGTCTGTTTTCACAGCTCTTAATGTTAGAAGCTTTTGTGTCAGTATTAAGTAATGATGCAAAAGCCTTGAAAGGTTTGACTGTTCAGCTCAGCTGGACACCCAAAAAGTCTGGATGTTTATCTGAAATTCATCCAAATTATATGACTCTCTTGGGTCTGCAGAATTGGGCAGAAAGCCTTGTGAAATTTTGTGACAGTACCAGAAGTGGTTACAGACACTCCCCCTCTATGTTTGGTGTATCCTTCCAAACCTTATTTGACAGATCACTCTCTTTTTCTCATTCATCTCCTTCCTAAAACCTCACTTCTGCCAAGTCACTTCTGAGAAATGACTCTTAATATTTATTTAAAAAACAAACAAGCCTGATTAGATGGAGCCATCCAAACATATACATTCTGCTCAATATTGGCGTGATCTTACTATTGTAACCCTTTCTCTTCCCTCCTTACCTCTATTTATTTATAGCTGTCAATATTTGCTTATGTCTTTTGCATGTTGAGTCCCCAGTAGGACAAAGACTCACGCACATGCTTAATTTTGCACACTGCGAGTAGTCTCATTGAAGTCATTTGGATTACTCACACTGTGTAAAATTAAGCCAGTATGTTAGTCTTGGCGGGACTGGGAACTCAAACTGTAAATTTTGTGCAGCAAAGACTGTTTTATCTTTCAGAAGTGTTGCTCACCAATAACCATTAAAGTCAGTGGAAGCTCTGGGAGCCCAGCACTTCTGAAAATCAGGCCATCTGCCCTTACTAATTTCTGTTAGCACCTAACACTCTTGGTCACTCATGATAACACCTAATAATCACAGCCACAATAAAATAAATAATAATAATGCAGTGAAATCAACTTGTTCTGGGTTTAATTAGAGACAGGTTCAAGCTGGTTCTTCTGTGCAGACGGGTTCATCTATCAAACTTACAGTGCTTGCATTTTACAGTAACACATCGCCTCCAAAAGTTCCAACCCTTAGGTTAACTCTACTCTGCAGCGTAGGCACTAGAGCTATAGGAACGGTTCTCCCATCTCTAGTTAATCCACCTTCCCAATGGGCTGTAGCTAGGTTGATGGAAGAATTCTTCCATCAACTTAGTGCTGTCAACACTGGTGGTTATGATGGTTTACCTGCATCATTGAGGGATGTGGATTTTTCACATCCTTGAGCGAAGCAGCTGGGTCGACCCAACTTTTCAGTGTAGACCAGCCTTAAGTTTCAAGAGAGTTAACTGGAGCAGCAGAACTTGTTTCTCACCTAAGGAGATTGTTTTGCTTCACTTTCACGAAGGAATTTTAGATTTTGACCGTTAGCTGAAAAGTTCTGGATGATAAAACTTGGAAATAAGTTGGGTAGATGGTGATAAGGGGCAGCTGCTAGTTTGCAGAGAGCATTCAATGATAAAAATGGTCTTCAGCTTGAGAGAGCAAACATTCCAGTAGTGAAATTAGTAACTGGACAATGTGTGTAGAGAGAAGTGGAAAATGTTCAGTATGAGAAGACAGACAATTGGCAATACCATAAATTAAAGAAAAATAAATACAGAGAAAACAATAAAAAACAGCAACTAATTAGAGGTATTTCATAAGGAGTTGCCCGTGTTAAAATTGAATGTTTGCAAAAGTTTCTTAAAATATTACATAGTACTCAATATTCACTGAAAAATTGCTGATGATATAAGCAAGGAAAGCACTGAAAGGCAGGCGAATTGTACTCATTGAAGTTCCTTACCCCCATCCTGTAACCAAAAGTAGGGCAAAACCCACCTAGAAATGAAATAATCTATGAAAACAGCTCATTTTCATGACATTTCAGGCAAACAGGAAAGTAATTCTTGATTTAACGCCACTCCTTTTGATCAATGAATTCTGGGATAGTTTATATGGATAAAATTGCATCTTATAAGCAAAAAAGTATCCTGTTCTGATACTGCTCCCTCCCCACAAATATATGTTTGACTTCTAAAATTAATGAGATCCCAGATGGTTATTGTTTTTTATTTTTATTTCACAAAATATGATGTTTTCATCATTTGTTTCTTTTAGTTTCAGCCCATGGGAATTTGGGAAGAAAAATTAAGATGATCCTTTTCATGGCCCTCTTTGGTTTAGCGAACATTTAACTAAAAAATAAAATATCTCCATTATATGTAAAGTGCAGAAATCATTTGTTTTAATAAGAGCTGTTTGTTTTACGTCGTATATGTCATTACAGTTCCAGCACAGAAACATTTTATAATGCTTTACCAATGGATTAGCTGCATTAGCTTTCAGCCTATATCAAATATAGCAACTCAGTATAAAAAGTACTGCTAACTGGAGCAGTCCCAGGTAGCCCTCTCAGGTACTGCGTACATAAGATTTCTAAGGGAGAACCAGATGTAAGGCAGTGTTCACTGGGATGAGGTCAAGAACTGAGAGCAAGTTAAGGACAGACATGAAGGAAGACAGGAAATTAAAGGCGAAATGGAAAATCTGATCTTTTAAAGAGGAACATTTTTAAAGAAATGGATTTCAAAGCAATCTTTGCTTTATGATCTCTATACTGACTGTCTAAATCTTAAGAAACCAGAGAGTTATCTGGTTTAAACTGGAGGCAGGTGCTACAGACTCTGTGGCACAAGCTAACAAACATGAATAATTACAAACAAAAGAGAACAAAAAAGGGTCTGTGCTTTAAAAAGCCCTTACAAGCAGTGAAGAAAATAGCAACAAGAGAAGCTGGGACTGCAGAGGGATCTATTTCCTTTCACTTCTCCATTGCCCACCCGCCTCGCCACACCCATACCTGGAGGATCATAGTGGGTTAATGCTGTGTTCTGTGTTGCTGGAGTGTTTATGAACAGGGCTTATAACTAAGATACCTAAAAGACACAGAGATGTGCTCCAGTAGTCTGACAACTAGGTGTCTAATGATTATTTATGTTCCCTGACACGACTATATGGAATATAAGGAGTGTATGGAAAACAGACTATTTGCGGGTTTTGAGTGGAGAGGATGCATACAAATCATCCCACTTCGATAGTACACACAACCCTGTCATTTCCTGAAGTCAGGTGAATGCACTGGCTGCTTCCTGGGAGTGTATGGTGCCCCAAAAGCCAGCTCTACCAAAGGGAACACGATCCTACATCTTTCTCTGAGAGTCCCCCATCCAATCCTTACTTGGGCCACTTCCTAAACACTTGCATAGTGATAAGTTTCAGAGTAACAGCCGTGTTAGTCTGTATCCGCAAAAAGAACAAGAGTACTTGTGGCACCTTAGAGACTAAATACATTTGTTAATCTCTAAGGTGCCACAAGTACTCCTGTTCTTTTTCCTAAACACTGCAAGTTTGGCCCAGAGATATTAGTTCTTGAACTGTATTCACCAGGTAGATATGTAGCACAAAATATGAATCACCCATACGGAACATAAGAAGCAACTGAAGAGAATAACCTCAATTTTATGGGGGTTCCCCATCTTTATGCACTTCCTCAGGGATCCTTGCAAAGTGACAGATAAATCCAGTTTGTCTATGCTTGAGCAACATGGAGAGAGATACTCATGAAGTAGCATAAATTGGCAGAAACTATTTTGCTCCTCCATTAAGCTTCTTTGGCACACCCTAATAGCACACTCAATATTTTATTTTACATAGTGCATATACCTGTATTTATTTTGTGTGCCCCTGTTGAATGTCTTCACTCTCATACTACTAGGGTTTCATTAAGATACAATGTTGTCTTGTGGTGATTAGGCCTTAACTGAAGTACTGTGTCCAATTCTTGGTGCCACATTTCAGGAAAGAGGCGGATAAATTGGGGAAAGTCCAGAGAAGAGCAACAAAAATGATTAAAGGTCTAGAAAACATGACTTATGAGGAAGATTGAAAAAATTGGGTTTGTTTACTCTGGAAAAGAGAAGACAGAAGGGACATGATAACAGTTTTCAAGTACATAAAAGGTTGTTACAAGGAAGGAGGGAGAAATATTGTTCTTAACCTCTGAGGATAGGCTTATGGGCTTAAATTGCAGCAAGGGAGGTTTAGGCTGGACATTAGGAAAAATTTCCTAATGGTCAGGGTAGTTAAGCACTGGAATAAATTGCCTAGGGAGGTTGTGGAATCTCCATCATTGGAGATTTTTAAGAGCAGATTAGACAAATATCTGTCAGAGATGGTCTAGATAATACTTAGTCTTGCCATGAGTGCAGAGGACTGGACTAGATGACCTCTTGAGGTCCCTTCCAGTCCTATGATTCTATGAAAATAGCCAGGCTGACAGAGCAGAATGATAGGATAGGGGTAGGTGGAAGCTTTTGTAAGGTATGCAATTACTCTGTTCTTCCTATAGCTCAGACAAGTCTTTGAGAAAAAGAGCAAAAAAAATTGGAAGAGAACCCCATCCTGCCCCAGCTCTCAGATGCTTAGTTCAGAACAGCATAAACTAAAGTGGAAATAATCTGAATCTAATTTAAGAATTAGTAGTAGCAGTTCTGAAGAAAATTAAATAGCTGGAACTGTAGCTATTGAAAGAAAAAGCAAGAAAAGAGAAATACATTGGGAATTGGCCAACAGCCCTCATTTAAATTTAGCTCGTGTGGTTCTTTCAAAACAATCTCTTGTCAGTTCTCATAGGTGCTGTTTGGAATAATTATTTAATCAGAGTGGCTATGGATCAATGCACTCAAAGTGTTTGCAATTAACAAATTTTGTAAAACATCCAGCCAGGAATTCTTTATAACTAAGTATTCTGAGCTCGAAATATGACTTTTCCAATATGCATATATCATCAGCTTTACCGTGGAGACCATTTAATTGCAAATAATTTAGTGACATTCACTGTAGGTCCTTAACAAATTTAGTTTATAATGTGAATGGGTTTATACAGGAATGTATTGTATCTCTAAACTGAGACTCTGCCTTGGCTATTTATCAGGTTTATTCAACTGCTACTCTGTACTGAGACTCTGGGACCCAATCTCCTCCCACCGACACTGACTTTGCAAAGGTGTAAGTCCATTTGAGTCAAACCTGATTTACAAAGATGCAGGAGACAGAAGAACTATTTGTAATATTTTATCTAGTCTTTTTATTAAAAGCTATCTCATGCTCTTTGGATGCCAACGTCCCCAGTATTTTCCAAGTGTTCTATTCTCAAGATGCAGAAATTTGTTTTTTTAATGTCTCTCTACTTGGCTAGAATGTTGGAACCTATTGTTCTCATTACTTCTGAGATGTTAGGACATGAAAAGAGCCAACCTGGATCTCAGGAGTTTACAAAACATGCAGTACAATTTTTTTTCTCCTTGCTGAAGATGACAGCCATAGCATATATGGAAGAGTCCTATTTGTCTGTTCCTAATAATCAGTCAGTCTTAGTCCACAGACATTAAACTTTTAAAAGGGTTAAAATAATTTCCGATCCAAGAGCAGATGCTGGCAGTCGATGATGGGTATTGTACATAAATCCTTTCATTTGCGTATTATTCAATGTAATTTCTATTTTCTCATTTTACGTTTCATGCGTAATATGTATTTATATCCTTCAGGAAGATGATGTGCCAGATTCTGCTCTCGGCTACTCCCATGCTAACCTATCTGGATGCACAGGTGTAGCTGACAGCAGAATTGGGATGCCCACGGTTTGCGTTATGTAGACAACAGTAAAAACTGCTGTTTGGATTATAAATTTGGCCCCCAAATAATTCAGTAGGATAAAATGGATACATTTATCTACTAAACCAATTAAGACTATTCTGGGTAACTTGATTTGAGGAGGCTTTAAAGCTCCTCCCCCACCCCGCTTCTAATGATAATCCTTCACCCTGAAAATGAACATCTGAAACACTAGAAGTTGTACAACATTTATAAAGAGCATTAACAGAACAATCCATTTTGCAATAATCTGAGGTGGCTGGGTTCTCTAAATGGAACAAGCATTTAAAAAGTGATGCCAAATTATCTGTTTCATTTCTGAAAAGTGCCTAGGTAAAACATTACAATTATCCCTTGTTCTAAACAATATAGATTGTTTCTTTCACTGCTCATTAGTACTTATGTCCTTTTGACTAACGCACATAGTGGGTAATGCACATTGGCACAAGCTGTACCAGTATAACCGTTAAGACTATATTTCATGGTTTTCAATGTGGTTTATGAATCACTTGGGATTTCAGACATGGGATGGAGAGAGTCTTTATTAAGTGAAGGAAGTCAAGGCAATGTCTTCCCTGGTGTGTAGCTGAGATATGGCAATGAGCAGACGTAGTATTTGTGCAAAAAGGGACTACTAATAAGGAAGAAGTGCCTGATTTTATCAAATGTGAAAGAACAGAGCATGCTCAACCATTGATATAGTGACATAAGGCTTAAAAGTAGTGAAAAAGAATTAAGAATTTGGAGATATTGTATTGATTTTCACATACACATTGCTTTTGTTATTGAGGATGGCAGCAATCAGGAATACAAGAAAAGTTTCATTAAGAGGAGGAATAACTTTTTCTAAGACAGATTTAAAAAAGGGGCAGCAACTCTCTTTAGGAGCATCTAGGAGAAATGCACATCAATGCATACTTAAGGGACTCTTTTTAATCACTTCCAATCAAGTCAAGGGACCAACTCAGGAGGAATCACTGGAGATTCAAAGGAGATCTTTGGCATGGTTTCTCCTGATGTTCTGTTGAAGTGCAGGTGTAACCTACACACCTTCTGGGTGTGGTATTCTGTCCCATCTAGTGGTACCAAGACCACTGAAAGAGAGAGATAAAAAGAGTCTGTTACAGCATTAGCTAAGAGCCAGCTGGCTTTTAGTTTATGCTGTAGCATCTCCTGCACTAAGCTCCAGAGACCCCCGGTTCAATTCTGTCCGCCAACAACCGGGGTCTATCAGCGTTAGGTATTCGGGAAATTTTATCTTAGCTGTAGATGGGGGACTATGAACTACATCTGTATCCACTAATATATAAACGTAAGTTAGTGTATATATAAAGTTAGTAAGAATGGAGTTTGGTATGGTCATCTCCTCTTCCCTTTATTTTTCATATCTTGGAGCTCATCTAGAAAGCTAACCAGATAGAGGGACTGACTTGCTATCATGTAAGGAGGCCTCAGTCTACGTGTTCTACTTCCTACAGCCCTTCCATAACTGATCTCAAACAAAAAGGGAGTATGATAGAATTCATGGTGAGCATGTCTCATCATCTCTGTCATGCTGATTCTGGGTGTTTCTCTGTTTAAATAGCCATTAAGCAACTGGTATAATATTTCAAATATTACACTGAAGCTGGCTGATACAAATATATTATGGATGCTGCACCAGATGGATGACATTAAAAAGTTCATGGATGAAAAAACAGACTTTTTATGAAGTTCTACAGAATTCTGAAGCCATTAAAATTCCATCCAAGGTTGCAAGTATACATAAAATCAATAATCTCTTTTGACAATGAATTAAAGAATTCACCAGAGACAGGACTAACCACTTCGGTAAATTAATCAAAGCAATTCTGAATTGAATTGTAGCATATTTATTGCAGAATTTGCCACTACTGAACAGAGGAAAAACAGTACATTTTCTTTAAGTCTATAGCAAATATAGGTGAAGTTTAAAACTAGATATAGATGTACTAACACTGAACACTTAGAACCAGATTTTTTCTCTGAGGAATTTATATATTACTGCACTGAGTATCATACCACCCAATGATTTAGGAGCCTAAATCTCATTTTTTAAAATAAATTGGAGACTCAAAATTTCACTGACTTGCTCTTAAATCTGTTAGGCCTGTGCTGCTGAGTGCAGCAACACCAATACCTTTACGAATCTGGGCCCTAGGAACTTTGCTTGGTTTGAAAACAAACGGCTTGTGTTTAACATATTTAGAACTATTTGAAAAATGTAGGGCACTAACCACATGCAACAGAAAATTTAGTTTCCTTAAGTTTACATGTGTGTACTAAAACACAGATGCAAGACTACTGTATTTTAAGAATTTTTCCCTCCCTTTAACACCACTTAGGAAATTAAAGAAATTTAAAAGCAAAAACCAAACAGTGATGAAACAATAAGGTTGTGAAATCAAAAATTCAGTAGTTAGGAAATTCCAGAATACAAGGTTGCTCTGTCAATGTTTATTTGCTCATACTGTGTGTATACAGTATTTTCCTTTATTCTCTGTCTTACATGTAACTCCTTATATCTCAACTGTTTTTACGAATACAGATAAAATATTCAGCACACAAAATCTGTTAACAATGTTGAAACAGAATGTCTAGTGTTTTTGCTCTTGCACACTTTATGTTGCATTGATAAGGGGTTTTTTGCATTTACTATCTGATTAGCTTGATCCTAGTCTAAAGATTTAATAATCTTAAACAAATTGTCTGTATTTTCATTCACAGATATATTTATAATCCCTTTTTTGTTATTCCAAGTCTATATGTGTATTCTCTCTCTCTTTCTCAGTGCCTATGCTGCACCCATCAATGTGATATTGGTTGGTTTAAATAGTTTTAATACTGCATAACCTAACTTGTTAATATGTCCATCATAAGTGCATCGTCACCTCATGTCAGGGGATACGTGATTCAGCAAGGAACTTATTTTCAGGAACAGTTTACAAGGTTTCCTGTAAGCCCTTTCCTTCCCTCGCCACATTCTTTTCCTTTTTGTCCTTGTGGGATCTTTTTCTTATGAACCCATTCTAATAACTCATCTGGAATAAACTATGTTTAGAAAATGTAATTAAAAAAATGTTAACTAGTTCATGGCATTCTTTCAATCAGGGTCTGTGTAAGCTAAATGAAAATACAGTACTAACGCAGATAAAATTAGTTTTGGCTCCCAAGCTTATTCCAATGCATAGGCCATAATAAAAGGCTTATCTACAGGTAGTATGTGTGAAATTGTCCAATCCATTAGACCAATAATTGCTTACTGTTAAACAGAGTTGTACTACATAGCCTGTTTTAGCAGATACGTTGATATGCATAACTAAACATGTTACAGGTAAACTGCAGATTCTGGGAAAGAATCTGCTACGGTAATAAACAAATAACCCAAATAAAACTACTTTAATGCTTTAACATTGTTTACACGTGAAAGCATTTGGTACAGTTTGCTTTACACTTGACTAAAATATGTTTAAAAAGAAGCAGAAATAAATGATCTTCTGATGCTACTTATATCTTTGACACCACTCCTCCTATTAGAAAGGTTCTGGTAAACACTGTATGCACTTTATATTCTCTAGTGCGGGTAAAACATATAGAACAAGGGACAAATTCTAATCTCACATACACCAATAAATATTCAGAGGAATTAGTTCAACTGGGCTAAGCTCGATTTTTGCTGGTGTAATGGGGCACAGAATCTGGACTTTGGTCTTTTTATTTTCTAGTATTTGCTCTGTCTAATTTACTGCTACACTGATTTGGAAGTTTTAAAGTCCCCACATTATAAAGACAATAATTTAGCACACAAATGTCAGTTTGGAGATATGTCCACTCCCCACCTTTACCTTCCAGACCACTCCACAGCACTCTGGACAATGGGAGAAGTACTTCTGTAACCGAGGGCAGAACTGAGATCATTTGCCTGTTTCCTCATGAGACTCATATCAAAACACTTTTCATTGTGAATATCCATACATGGGTCTTTACAATTCATTTTCAGAAAACACTCGCACCAGTAGAGTCTTCCAACTCTGGCGTTAGTAGATAATGAACACACGAGACATGCAAGCATAGCTGAATCAAGTTAATTAAACATCGAAATGAGGGTTGGTGGAGGGTTTTTCTCCCTACCACTCCCTCAATGCTATTGGCAACATCTAATGAAATCAACAAGAGTAACAGGTTAGTTCCCCCTCAGATTGTCTGGATTTGATCAAGACAGGCCTGTGCATGAAAGACCAATGTAGGGGTGGATTTAAGTGGCAGGCCTCAACTTTAACAATGAGTGAGGGGTAACATGCCCGCCCCTTTCATATATCAGGCATTTAAACTGGGTCAAATGTGCGGTTATCAGGCCCTTGCCACATAACCAATAACTCAGCATCTTCAGCCAACCCTCTCACACCACTCAGCTCACTTCTAAATCCTCTGGCCCTCTACCGGCCCACAGAGACCCTTGGTCAGGTCTTCTCTTTTACAGGCAAAAGGCCAACCAGTCAAATCTTGGCTCTCATTTACCTCTGGGAGCTGGATCTTTTTTAAAAAAGGTGACAACTGGCGATTGGTCAGATTCTCAGCATCATCGAAACGTGGCTCAGGATCCGTTAATTACACCAAGGGAGGGTGGGTAGTTATTGAGACAAAATGAACCCTAAATACCAATGAAAGGCTTTTAATCGAGACGGAGTGAGAAGAGCATGAGAACCAATTGTTGCCACTTTTCCCCTCCTGGCTGGCCAATGAGAGGCAGAGAAGTCTTCCTGCCCCTGGCACATTCCTATATGGATCACAGACTAGGGGAGGGCTCCCCCACATAGGAGTTTGCCATCCCCCTACTAGTCAGACCAATCTCCTCACTCCCGTTGAGATGGGGAGGGGTATTCTCTTCAAAACACTCATGGATCTGTAGTCTCTGCAGGCAGGATGTGGACTGGAGATTTGACGATCAAAGCATCTCATAAGGAGACACTTCGTAAGGAAGAAAAGTATCTGGTGATTTACCTCTCTGCCTGTCTGTCACAAGCATTGCCAAAGGGCCACTAGTTCTGACTGATGGAGGGGCTGAGCAAACACACAGACTTATGCAAATCACAGTGAGAGCTCTTAAAGTAGCTCTAAAAAGCGTCTAGGGGGCTTAGAGTAAGTAATGTTTTTGGAGAAAGGGTAATCAGACTGCATTGAAAGCTTCTGATCATAACACCTTTCCTTTAGATCTTGTAAGTTCTGTGCATCCTTACAAGGTGCTCTTTGAAGCACGTGTACTCCACTCTACTTATCATAAATGCCCTCTTTATAAAAGCACTTTGCCACTGCCCACACATTTTTCTTTCCAAGAGTTCACTCATTTCCAAAGAAGCATCACTTTGCAGTGATTCTCACCAATGCAGATTCACAACTTTTGTTGCTTTTAGTAAATGATATATTAAGACAAATATGTTAAGAAAATAATGATTGACATCACTATACATTTCCAAATCTATAGATAAAAAGGAAAGGTCTTTCTTTAGCAAGTAAGTGATTTATTACAATAGGCAAGGGTAGCACATGTTATAGTTAATAGCTGAGTTCCAGTTTTCATTTTAGTTCTTCCTTTGCAGTTGCACACAACTTTCTTAATCAATTTTTACTATGTTCTATGTGTCGTCTCAGTCAAAGGGTGGCTTTTTTTAAGAATATTTGAACAAAACCAGTTGAGACACTTTAAAGTTATGGAAACATAAAATTATATTTCCCCTCAATATTTCATGCTCTGTTTTTATACCATGATCATTACCATAGCAACTGATCACCTTGGGTAATTCAAAAGTATCTCAAGCTAGGAACTTCAAATTTGAATTTTTTTGGTTGCTCTCACTGACTTCTTATTGAGAGTTCAGCAGCAGCAAAGTGAGTGAAATGACTGACCCATCTGGACTCAGTAGGGCTGTGTGTGTCGCATGGATTTACCCAGGTGGACCTAAATACAGGACTGCAGCCTCAGTTATAATACAGTCCTGTGCAAATTTATTAGAATAAACAGTTTTATGCTTAAGCATCTTTATCTTTAGGTTTATGCATAAAGAAAGATCTAACATTAGCTTAATTAGAAGAAAAGTATCTAATTCATTTGAGTAGTTCAACCATTGTAAACAAAAGTGGGCAAACATTTAAAATGTGAGTGTTGGAGCAGCAGAAAATTTAAATTTATTTATTAATTAATTCGGGATAGCTAGTTGCTGGTCTGTAATTATGTTCAATCACGGTCTGTCAATACAATTTTGTATCAATTGTCACTTTATATTAAGTATAATGGGTTGAGTTTCACATGTGCTGTAACAGTCTGTCACATGAAGTACTGTTATGTGCTACTCAAGGAAAAAAAATAGCAGCAAGATGTTGACAATGAAAGAACTATGTGGAGATGACAGAATCAGGGTGATAGATGATCATTACGTTGGATGGACCTAGTGGAAAACAGCTAATAATTTGGGCTGCTGTCTCTCATGGAGCCCCATTAAAGACGACGGGGACACGGAAAGGATAGAAAATGCATCTTAGCCATATACCATGTGATACAGGAACATTGTATGAGAATAAATGATGGCACAGAACTGCTCCATGCCCACATTTACATCCATTGCTTGTGTGTAGAAAGTAACAGTCTCTGCTCCAAAGAGGTTATGTTCAAAAACGAAAACACAAAATTCTTATCCCTGAAGGATAAAACTTGAAAAGAAATTATGACGATCATTTTCAAATATTAAAAAAGTGAGGTGTCTTGAACAAAGCTAATAAAACACAAACAAGGACAGTGCCACTTGCTTTTTTGAAACGTATACATGAATAGGAGTGGTCACATACTTTGTACAACATTCGATACAAACACAATGGATTCTACATCATTTAAATCCAGAGTAATGTTATTCTGTTACTATGAGATAGCCTATAATTAAACCAGTGAAACTGAGAGCAGAATTTAGCCCAAAGTGTATGAAACAGAAATTAAAATCAGAAAACTTGATATCATTTATATTGTGTCTTTCCTCTCAAAATAGTAAAACAATAATGTCATCTCAGTTTAAGAGTACTGTAGAAGTTAATTATCTCAAATATCCTTAATGTGCATAAAGAGGCCTAGTTTATATAACATCTGAGGCATATTTAACAGGACTACAGTAAAATACAAAAGCATATATACTAGTGTATTTACAATGAGCAGTCAAAAGATAGGAGCATAAAGTATCACACTACTGGAATCTTCAAAGGCACTGCAGAGGTGCAAGTTGTATGTCCAGTGTAATCAGGAGACAGACGTAAATGGCAGCACAGTGTAACTTGCACCAATTTGGCGTTCAGTGGGAACGAAATTCAGCTGTGGAGTAAGTGGTTGCAACTCCCTTTGATGCGAGTAGTCCAAATTCTGCCTTAACGTTTCAAACAACTCTACTAATGTGAACGGACGTACTCTGGATTTATGTCTGGGTACATGATGGCAGACCCAGTGTGAGTTGTGTCAACTTATCCTGATACTGCATTTGGCCCTATGGGGGATAAGGGATAGTGCAGGCCTAAATTAGAGTACTGTAGAGAGGCATGTTTTATGTTGCAATATGTTACAAGGTCTCATTAGTTACTTTTGTTGGTTACAGCCCTTCCATTCCTATATTTTTTCCTATATACAACAAACTGAGTACTTTCCACTTCCATTATAGATGTAAAATCAATCCTTTTTCTATTGCACTACATAACTAAAGTATCATGTAAGGTAATTTTGTATTGTCAAGGTAATTAAAATCCCTTTACTAAAAAATAAATGTAAGGATTGACTGGTCAACATATAAAAATATTAGCCCTTCCTGAGTTATTCAGTTAAAATAAATAACAACAATAATAATAATAAAAATTGAGGACAGGGGGGATCCAGTGGACTGAGATTTCCAGAAAGCCTTTGACAATCACTTAAAAAAAAAAGATGGACATATTTCAGTGAGCAAAAGATATATGTCTTTTGTTACCTAATGTTTCTTGTGCATACCCTACAGATGTTCCCAAATCTCCCGGGCATAATGGCCTTTTAAATAAACCATTGTCCTCTGTTACAAAGAACAAGTTTTGCCTAAATCTCTGCAAACGTGTATTTGAAGGAAAAGCATTCTAGTTAAAGATAACTAGGACTTGTATCTTTCAAAAGTTGAACTGGGGGGTGGAGAGGAAACACGGGAAGCTCCAGGAAACAAAATGAGAATTTAAACCCTGGATTAAACCCTTTGACAGTGACTGGGGAGGGTATCTTAAACCAGAAGACTGAGGTCAGGGGTCTGATCCTCAGCCTGGTGTAAATCAGCATTTTGGAAGCTCCACTGAATTAAATGGAGCTATGCTGATTTACACCAACTAAGGATCTGGCTTAGTATTTTCAATCTATCTTTGAAAAATAGTGAATCTTTCACTGACAGTCTCCTTTTTAATCCAGTCTCATCCTGTAGTTGAGGGTTGTGGACACCTTACTTTTTGCCATAAATAGACCACACGTCATTCTTTCATTTCTATTAGACAGCTAGCCTAAGGAGACACACGTCAGTGGCAATCTACAGGATGACTTCTCAACGTGGACCTAGCCCATTACTTGTATTTTCACCTAGACTCGTTTTAGAATGGCTGGTGAAGATAAATGCCTTCAAGATTTTGAAGCAAACTTTCAATATACAGCTAAAAGAGGGGAGACAGCCATAAAGTAGGTGAGGTGTGTCCTCTCCTTTATTTCTCACTCCCATCCCCCCTGCCCCCATCTGACCCACCCACCTTGCTTCTTGCCCCTACAAAGGCTCCTGCCCCATCCACTCTTCCCTGTCTCCTGACTACCCCCAGACCCTGTCCTTGACTGCCGCCCGCCACCCAATCCAACCCCTCTTCTCATTCCTGACTGCTTCCCCGGGACCCCAACCCCATCGAACCACCCCTTCTCCCTAACTCTCCGTTGACTCCCTGCCTTAGACTGCCTCCCGCCACCCGATCCAACCCTCCCTCTCCTTCCTGACTGCCCCCCTGGGATCCCTGCTCTAATTCAACCCCTCTTCCCACCCTCTGACCGTCCCGACCCCTGTCCACACCCCCACCCCCTGACCACCACCCTGAACTCTCTTGCCCTCTACCCAACCCCTCCTGCTCCCTGCCTCCTTACCTTACTGCCTGAGGCACCGGTAGCTGATGGCGCTACAGCTGTGCCGCCCAGAGCAACAAGACAGGCAGCTGCATCACCCGGCTGGAGTCAGCCATGCTACCGCGCAGCACAGAGCACTGGGTCAGGCTCCTCCTGGCAAGAGCTCACAGCCCTGCCGCTCAGAGCATTGTGCCGGTGGTGCAATGAGGGTGCCGTGGGCTGGACGTGGCCTGCAGGCCGTAGTTTGCCCACCTCTGCTTTAATCTCCCATCTTAAAAAGCCCACCCATGACTCCACTTGCCTCTCCAACTTCCACCCCATCACCCTTCTCCCCATTATCGCTAAACTCGTTGAACATGCTGTGACAGGGGAGCACCCTGCACCCCTATGTTCATCCTTATAATATGAGTCTGTGGTATCCAGATGATCGAGATACCAGAGGAGCATTTAAAGATGATAAAGTCATCGTGGAGAAACTAAATTAATTCTTTGCCTCAGTCTTCATGGCTGGGAATGTTAGGGAGATTTCCAAACCTTAACCATCCTTTGTAGGCGACAAATCTGAGGAATTGTCACAGACTGAAATGTCACTAGAGGAAGTTTTGGAATTAACTGATAAACTTAACAGTAACAAGTCACCGGGATCAGATGGCATTCAACTAAGAGTTCTGAAAGAACTCAAATGTGAAATTGCAGAACTATTATCTATGGTTTGTAACCTATCCTTTAAATCAGCTTCTGTACCCAATGACTAGAACATAGCTAATGTAACGCCAGTATTTAAAAAGGGCCCCAGAAGTGATCCTGTCAATAACAGACCAGTAAGTCTAATGTCCGTACCAGGCAAATTAGTTGAAACAATAGAAAAGAATAACATTTTCAGACACACAGAAGAACATAAATTGTTGAGCAAAAGTCAGCATGGTTTCTGTAGAGGGAAATAATGTCTTACTAATCTATTAGATTTAAGATTAGCAGCCATGTTAGTCTGTATGCGTAAAGAAAATGAGGTATACTTGTGGCACCTTAGAGACTAGCCCACGAAAGCTTATGCTGAAATAAACAGGTTAGTTTGTAAGGTGCCACAAATAATCTATTAGAGTTCTTTGAAAGAGTCAACAAACTTGAGGACAGGGGGGATCCAGTGGACTGAGATTTCTAGAAAGCCTTTGACAAGGTCCCTCAGCAAAGGCTCTTACATAAGTTAAGTTCTCATGGGCTAAAAGGGAAGATCCTTTCATGGACTGAGAACTGTTTAAAAGACAAGGAACAAAGGGTGGGAATAAATAGTAAATTTTCAGAATGGAGAGGGGTAACTAGTGGTGTTCCCCAAAGGTCAGTCCTAGGACCAAACCTACTCAACCTATTCATAAATGCTCTGGAGAAAGGGGTAAACAGTGAGGTGGCAAAATTTGCAGATGATACTAAACTGCTCAAGATAGCTAAGACCAAAGCAGACTGTGAAGAACTTCAAAAAGATCTCACAAAACTAACTGACTGGGCAACAAAATGGTAAATGAAATTTAATGTGGATAAATGTAAAATAATGCACATTGGAAAAAATAACCCCAGTTATACATACAATATGATGGCTAATTTAGCTCCAACTAATCAGGAAAGAGATATTGGAGTCATCGTGGATAGTTCTCTGAAGACATCCGTGCAGCGGCAGTCAAAAAAGCAAACAGGATGTTAGGAATCATTAAAAACAGGATAGAGAATAAAACGGAGAATATCTTATTACCCATATATAAATCCATGGTATGCCCACATCTTGAATACTGCATACAGATGTGGTCTCCTCATCCCAAAAAAGATATACTTGCACTAGAAAAGGTTCAGAGAAGAACAACTAAAATGATTAGGGATTAGAATGGGTCCCATAAAAGGAGAGATTAAAGAGGCTAGGACTTTTCAGCTCGGAAAAGAGGAGACTAAGTGGGGATATGATGGAGGTATATAAAATCATGAGTGGTGTGCAGAAAGTGAATAAAGAAAACACAGAGGAGTGTAAGATAAAGTAGGAGGCCTCAAGACAATCTGAGCCTTTTCCTGATCTCATTTACATTGATTTAACTCCAGACAGCTACATTTGGAGTTAGCAGCACTTATAGTAAAACTGGTACGAAATCTATTCATTTGATATACTTACTTCAAAGGATGATTTGTGCCCCTATCTCAAGGCCGATCTAGTCAATACATTCCTACAGTTTTGATGATTGCGGAAACAGCATCAGATCTTTTCTAAAGACATACTGGGGGAAGCCTGTGCTGAATTATGCTCTTGCAGACACATTCAGCCAAATTTATTGTAAATTACAGCAATGCAGAGTAACTTCATTGTTCTCAGTGAAGGTACACTGGATGCAAGTCAATGCAGAATCTGTCCCATTTTTGACTTTGATGGATGACACCACATTGATAAATCCTATTTTTTCTCAGATTATTCTCTCTCCAGTCATTTACAGATGAGATTGAAATCAAAATCACAAACCATAAATTGAATCTTCCTGGTTACTACCTTACATTACCTGTCCTTTTCCCATTTTGTGCAAGAACACCTATTCCTGCAAGGAAAAGACCTTCTCAGGTGAATTATTGCTATCTCCAAACTGTTAAAAAATCCCTCTGTAGCTTTCATTTTAAAAAGAAGTAAAATATTTCTTGATTCAGACAATTCTGTTCCAGAGGTTTGTTTCGTTTTAAAATGAAGAAATCTGCTTCTGAGTGGACAGAGATTAGGGAAGCCAAAGACCTTTTCTTCGCTCTGTGACTGCTGCAGTGCAGTGCCACCACCTAGATATTTAACAGAGTATAATGACAGCAAGCATAGAAAAGCTGTTGGTTCTTGGATATCTTAAATGATCTTCTTTCATTTGTCTCTTTTGCCTCTTAGGTGCATCGATAAAGGCAGTCAGAACAAATTTACATTGTATATTCAGAAGACACTGTAGCTAAGTATGGGCGGCCTAATACTGAGCATGGTTACCAGGAAATTACAGTTACAATGCAAATAAAGGTAATAAAACCCACTTATCCACAGCATGATCCATAATGAACAAATGGCAATAATTATCCTCAATAAAGTCTTCCTGACCTGCTTCAACACTTCCTTCCTTTCTTTCTCTCTTTTATCATTTGTTTTAGAAAGTTTTGCAGTTGATTTCTTGACACCCACACATGCACTTAGCAGCTTGTGTTTCCCATTAATTCTGCCTATAATAATAAGAATCACTTCTCCTTGAAGCACAAGTGCAAGTTTGCTTTCTCAGCACTTAAAAACAAACTTTCCAACTTCGTGCTCAGCAGAGCTCAACACATCTCATGGACCTTTACTCTGATAAGACTCCCACAGAATGAGAGAATGCAATGAAGTATGGTAGGTGCAATTAAAATTGTGTTACGCTGTTGATCCACTAGACAGATAAATTCTATAAGCATTAAATCACATCAGTTGGTTTAAAAAATTATACTTGACTGTCATTTCCTCGTAAGTGCTACATTGGGTTACAGATGTGGAAACCATCCATCTGAAATGAATTACAGCAGTTCACAAGTTCTACAGAATAAACATAGGTCTGTGTGACTCCCTACCAAGAGACTTAAAGGTTTATGCAGAATGCACTGAACCAGTTTAATAACAATTACTAGCAGAAGTGATCCACACACTCACATTGCCTGACTAGTGGCATATTAATCCATTTGATTTAATCCAAAGTGTAACATTTTAATGGAAAATTCAGAGATTTTCTAGGGAAGCAAGTCAAAAGTTCAAATGAAAATGTTTTAGTGGCTTTTTTTATTTGCCATTTGTTGAACAAATTAGATTAAGTGAAAATAAACCCTGTGTCACATGTCATAGTGTGGGCAGCCTCTTCTGTTTGCTCTTCTTTTCAATGGGATACCTGATTATCCTTCTTGTGTATTAATCACTAACATTTCATTATCATTAAGAGCCAAATCACAATAACTTCCACGTGTCCTATTATAAATCAAGAGTTCTGTTTACTTGTCAAATATGTTTGAGAGTTCAAATGGACTGGCACTTTACAGGAAAGTTGTCCTTTTATTACACTCATCAGTCTGTGAAAATTAGAGTAAAAAGTATTTGGTTACAATCACATCTAGCAGATTATTAGCACATACACATCTTTCACAAACGCCACATCCCCTTGGACTGTAATGGTAATGTGAAGAAACTAATTAAAATGACTTTAAGGATGGAAGCAAATTATTGGATTAAAATAAGATAGAGAAAAAATGAAACTGCACAATGTTTTCAACTAATCTTATGTAAAAAGAGTTTTTATTTCATATAAATGTTTTTTATGGGATATGTTTTGAAAACAAAGACTACATACATACTATGTTGCATTTTTCTCTCATGTATATTTGGAAATTTTTCCAGAAATGGAATATCACTTTATTTATTCATGAAATTATTTGGCACTGAGACATAGCATAATACATAATGACCAGCTGACAGAGAGGACTGTAATGCTGAGAATCAAGAAATCTGGGTTCTAATACTACTGCTGACACAAACTTTTTGTGACGAGGGACAAGCCATGTTATCCTCCCCATACATTTGCTTCCCTATCAATCAAAAGGGTCAATAATACTTTCCTGCCTCACAGGGGTGTATTGAGGCTAGATCCATTGATGTTTGGGAGATGGGTGCTATAGAAAACATATGTGTAAGCATTGGCAAGGATTGCAGGGGGAGAATATGCTCCCCTCCAGCGGCTGATATTCCCCCCACCCAACTCTGCCTGCCCAGTGGCTGGGGAGGTACAAATGAAAATGCTTCCTCCCTTTCTCCTACAACGTGTCCTGCTGGTGCTCCTTCCCACTTAACATTGCCCCAAGACCAAGCAATTCCATGTCTCATCTGGTTCAAGCTCCTGCTGGTGAAAGATGAGAAGAGCTTGTATGATCAGACCCGAACTTTGCAGTAATCTACTTAGGCTCTGGTTGCTTGCTTTAGCATTGGAATGTTTTCCCTGTATTTTAGAGTCTTTTGCTTTGCGACAGTCAAAAACAGAGGTGCCAAAGTAGTGAGAATAAACTTAATGTGGTCAAATAGTGACACAGATTTACCACTCACATTCTTCACCTACACTTAGTCCTTCAAATCAGTTTCTTTTCTTCACTCTTTTGTAAGATCTTACTGCTAGTATGGTCAGCCACACTATTAATCTGTCACATCGCACTTTTTATGGTCAAGGAGACCCAAGACCTCAATTCTTCATTTTATTTAGAGTAATGAAAATTTCAGTACCAGAAAGCTGTGCTAGAAGTATAGATAGGGGATTTCTTAATGTGGTAATTCTCATGCAACTATCACATTTTCCGGTTCCAAAGTTATAACTCTATCAACTTTTAATTTCTTTCTTGAAATTTAGAAATTTAAAGAGACATTTAATGTTGCCACTTGAATACCTACTTTGACCAGATGTGTATCTCAAGTCTTTCATATACTCAGTGAAGCTTATGAAAGGGAACTATAGGCAAGTGTTTGATTCACCATCATCTTTAATTTTGATTTCCGTTTACATGTCTCCTGAAAGATATTCATCATTTCCTTAAGTATGCTTTCTTCAGTGCTGAACTTTTAAAAAACAACCTCTTTTTAAAGTCTGTTTTTTAAAATTTTACCTCAGAAAAATTCCAACTACAGAATTGCCTGTAGAAGAACAGTATGGGCTTGTCCATACATGGACTTATTAGGAATAGGTGTTCCAGAGTAGCTCCATGTATGGACACTCTTATGCCAGAACAATAAAATAAATACACAGATAAATAAATACTAACTAGTTCTTATATAATTTTTTCACCAGCAGGTTTAAAATGCTCTGGGTTAAGCTAAATAGAAATAAGGCACACTTATTCTCAGGGCCAGCTGTACAGATGGGTGACATGGGCAACCGCCCAGGGCACTGTGCTTGGGGGTGTGTGCTGTGGTCAAGAGGCAAGGAATGGGGTTGGCCTGGTGTGCAAGGCAGTGAAAGACAGCTTGGGCTAATGGGGGAAGGGAGGAAGTAGAAAGGCATGGGGGCAATATGGGGGGCGGGGGAAGACAGGGACGCAACGGGGAGCCAGAGGCATCATAATGCAAGTTTGCCTAGGGTCTCTTTTTACCTAAGGTTGGCCCAATGAAGTCAAAGGTCCCACACATTGAGTTTTTCAGGAATAGCTGTTTGTGAATAATTTCATGCGGTACCAATCTCTAAAGTATATTATATTCTCATGCCATTCTTAGGCTTAGTTTACAGTTAGGAGAGTAAGGATTTGAAAGCACTTTTGGGAAAACATATGTTGATTTGGCCTATTGTTTATGACCTGAAGTAAACTTACACTATGCTAAGAGCCATCTTTTCCCTCTTAACCTACCTACATATTCAGATTCACTTGAGCAGGGAACAAAAGAGCAGAATCCAGTACAAGCTTTTGCAAGATGGCAAAGAAACTTGGAGAACTGGCTCTCCTAAACTCCACCAAAGATCGTCAAAGCAGTCCGCTGAAAGTATCGAATAGCCCAGATATTAGATACTACACACACACCTTAAATCCACATGAAAAAGGAGCCTATCTGGCTATACCACCGAAATCAATTCTTTTTGTGGACAGTTTAAAACACAAATCCAGAGCAACATATGGGTCAAAACTACGCTAGTTGGTTGGACTTCTTTCTCATACGGCAAACCAATTTTTTTCAGATAGTCTTTTAAGTTTTGGCTTCTTTGAAGAGCTCAATTTCTGAATGTATTTTGTTCTAATTCCCCATTTCAGGAAAGCATCCTATTCTGGGAAGCATTTAAACATGTGCTTAACTTTAACTGATTATGCACCAATGAAGTCAAAGGCACTTAAGGATATGCTTAAAAGTCAGCATGAACTTAAATGCAATCCTGAACAGTAATGTACTAAAGCACATGCTTCAGAGCTTTCCTGAATTGGGGCCCTAGTGAGCACTACAAATCGTTTATGTCCCTTGGTCTTTGAGTCTTCATCTAGAGGAAAATCTTTGGTGTGTACATGTTCAACAAGATGTAAGTCCCATCACTGGGACATCAACAGAGGAACTGAGGGTATAAATCAGAGAGGATTTTGTTTTTGTTTGTTTGCCAGGTCCAGGCACGTTTTCTGTCTAACTAGAAGGAGAAATGGCTGGTAATATCAGTCATACCTGCAATGTTACAGTTAATGTTTGGTTTGGCTCCTCTACATTTACTAAGGTTGGAGCTCAGGTTTTATTCTTTGCTGTAAACCTAGCTGTGATTTATATGTACAGAGACCTGATGTAAGAAGGTAAGAATGCCAATTCCATCAGTAGTCAGCGTTCAGCCTCTGATACAAATGTGAAGCAGGTCTTGTGATTAGAATTTTGAGAGTGTAGGTTTAAGTGTAAAAGGCATCATTGGAATCACTGTCCATTCTTGTCACAATCATTAACACAAAATCAATTTATGTTGTGACATTTTCAGTTCTCATTATGATCTTTGCCACATGAGGGTAATTTAATCCCACCATAAATTCTCTGAAAGACAGCAGCATAATATGCACTAAATATATTATTCATTCTGTAATATGACCAGTTCACAGTTTGGCTCTCTGGTCACCCCTTAGCAACTGGAGAGAAGCAGGTGGAATGGCACATAATCAAAATACTGAACCTGAAAAGGTTAACTTAGTACTGCAAGTGACTCTCTTTTACAGGCTAATATGTACAGAGTATTCTTATGAAGCCCTGAAACCAGCCTTTTTGTTAATATACAAAATTCACTCACACTCTCCCTTATCACCCCCACACCCTAAAATTTCAGGAATATCCCCATTACCTTTAGCTGCTTTTTCAGAGGGCCCTTCTCCTTGCCCATACTCTCCCCAGAATGCTCTGTGCCAGACATTAGCTGACATCACAGTGCATCTCTGCCCCACAGAAAGGAACAGCAGGGCCAAAGGAGCATTTCCCAATTGTCCTGCTGCAGAATGGGGGTAGACAGGTATGCTGCTCCATGCTCACAAGAGAGCAGCTCATGAAAATATCACCTGAGCTTAAGAATTTATTTTCACTGGGAGAAAGAAAAAAAAATCAACTTCCACGAACAGCTGATCAGTGACCTTGCTCATACTCAGGCTTATCCTGGAACTATGTGAGAACTATCAGCAACTATGTGAGAACTGAATTCAACTACCAAGATTTTTTAAAAATACCTTTAATAACTCCTAGAGACTTCCTCTCCATAAAATGCTGCATCCACAGGGTGTATAATATGAAAATATATATGTGAAAACATGATCTAGCACAATCCACAAGCTGGTGACATACAAGTTTGAGATTAAAAGGGAAACACAGGGTCATGCACAAATCCTACAATTTGTTAATAGGATGCCTGGTCTTACCTTCCAGACAGCATTTTAATAACGTCTTGCATCTGCCTTTGGGAACACATACAGCACATTATGAATCTTTCACATTTGTAAAGGTACCCATTTACTGAATCCTAAGGGGTTGGGGGTCACCCTTTCCGAAAATCTGAGAGAGCTGAATGACCTTAACTCCATGTTCTTTCAGAGGTTTCATTTCTGAATCAAGGAGGAGGAAGAGATGGAGAGGAATACTCTGTGCAAGATCTGCAGCTGGTGTAAATGAACATAGCTCCACAACTGGCCCTCTGATGCCACACAGAACGCTAGAGTAAACAACAACTACTTTCAGAATCCCACTGAAAACAGATAACTCAGTACTTCCTATTTTTAATTTCTTTTGTTTTATTTCATGGAACTTTCAGTACATCGCAGGCACCTACCACACCTTTGGTACAAACCATTAATAATGACAAAAACCATCATAAAGGTTTGGTCCTGAGAGGTTTTAACATGGGAGTAGCTCCACTGCCTTCGATGAGGCAAGTTGCATGAGTACAGGGTGAAGAACTGGGTCTGTAATCTGAACCAAATGATTACAATTGTTATAAAATAAAGAGAGAGAAGGAGGGTGAAGTAATATCTTTTGTTGGACCAGCTTCTACTGGAGAGAGAGACAAGTTTTCAAGTTTACTGTAAATTGGTCCAATAAAAGTGTGACAGGGTCGACTAGGCCCAGAGGCCCCCCGCTGAAAGGCCTCAGGGTCCTGTCACACCCATCCCAGGAAAGGAGCAGTGGAGCTAAGTCCTTCAAGCGTCTCAGAGAGATTGCATAGGAAGCAGCCAATAAGGGGGAAACTACAAGGCATTAGCCAATAAGAGGATTGCAGGCTATATAAAAGGAGCTGCAGTGCAGACCAGAGTCAGTTCCTTGCTGTAGCCAAAGGAGTGCAGATGGAGCCCCTGGCTGGTCAAAGGGAACTGCAGTACCATGGACAGCTCAGTGCTGGCAGTTGACCGGGGAGCAAGGAAGAGCTCCTGGCTGGCTGCTGGTCCTGCACACAGAAGAAACTTGACCTAAGGGTGAAGCATCGGTGAAGGCTGGGCCACGGGGAAGTGGCTCGGGGAACTGAAGGCAGTTTCGTTAAAGGGACATGGTGAAATGTGGCTACTATTCTTAGGGTCTCTGGGCTGGGTAGTGGACAGGTCTGAGTTCCCCCATAGGCAACTGGGGAAGTGGCCTACAATTGTGATAAGCCCCCAAGAAGGGGATCTGAACTACTTAGTGGCCCAGCTAGGGAGAGGAGGAAGATCTGGGGGTACGGCCCGATACCAAGGCCATGACTGTTTAAAGGCTGCAAACATACCCAACCAGAAGGGGTGCTCGTGAGAGGTGGGTGCCATGCCGTTACAAAAATATATTAACTCACCCACCTTGTCTCTCTAATATACTGGGACCAACATGACTACAACAACACTGCATACATGAAATAAAGAGGCCATTAATGTAAATGCACAAAGAGAGCCGATATTAAAAAACAGCACACCAAACTGATTATAAAACATACACAGAAAAAGAGACCTCCACACAATCATATTCTAAAAAAGATAAAAACTCAGATACTTGTTGTTATATTTCTGTATGATAATATGAGGTTATGAGAATTTATTGCTACAGGCAGTAAAAAAATACAGTAACCAATAGTTTAGTAATCATAAATCACCTCAAATCTCTCATCAAGTTAAAATACAGCAATAATATGGGACTGATTTTCTTCTCACATTGCTTTTGCAAACTGTGTTACTTCCCTTGACTTGATTTACATTGATGCAAGAAGAAAATGAGGTTCTCCATGTGAAAGACTCTTATATGTGGATTACTTAACATTGTAAAAACAAACTCTTCAACATCTGAACATGAATAGACTGCCCATCAACAGAAAATGTAAAGACCACATACTACTGAAATACCACAGAAACACAGGAACTGCCTGCTTTGATAAAAAACAACCCCAAAACACTAAAAAGGCAAAAGCCACAACAACAGAACAGTTTAACTATGAATGGCACCACATAGTACATTGAAGACCTTGACACTGTACTCTGTAGGGTTTTTTTTAAATGAGAGATAAAAATATATTTATTCTTTTCAATGAAAAGTGAAACATTTATGGAAAGAAAAAGGAAAAGAAGAGATGCTTTCAATAATACTTGGCACTTACTGAATACAGTATGTTACAAATTCAAAGCAGTTCAGTGTAAACATTAATTGTTTTTCATAATATGGTAATAGTATGGTCCCCAACCATGCCACTGGCCTCAGCAGGAGGCAGTCATGTGGAATAAATAAATAAATGGTTAAAAATTCAAAAAGCAGTACAGAGAATATGGATGGCACAGAAGTCCCCTAGGCAAGGTAACAAGCTGAAAAAGGAAAGGATATGAACAGAGGCTGGGCAAGGGCCAACAGGGCAATTTAAAAGAAACTTCTTTATGTGGAGGAGAGTAATTAATGTTTTGGGAGGAAGCGTGGTTCAGTAGTTAAAGCATAGGACTGGGAATCAAAAGCTCTGGGTTCAATTCCATGCTCTTCCCAAGGCTTACTGTGTGATATTAGGCAAATTACCTAACTGCTCTGTGCCTCAGTTTACCATCCATCAAAATGGAAATAATACTTTTCAGTGGTCGAGTGAGGCTTAATTTATTAATATTTGAAAAGTGCGTTGAGAATCTCTGAATAAAAGTGACAGGAAATTGCAAAATATTAGTATTTCTAATAAAAATGTATAGACAAGGAGGCACTTCAGCACAAACATATTCAAACAAATTAGACAATATGCTTCAAAAAGAGATGTTACAAGGAACAAATGCTAAAGAAAAACTGAAGTTGTTAAGGACCTTCTGTGCCTACCCCACAAGGCCTCCTTCCCAGTTAATATCTTCACGCAAAATGAATAATTTTGCATAGATTTGCATGTTGCTAACATAAAAAGGGATATAATTAACACCACAAATTACATCTCGCTTCGATTTCATTTAATGCTCTGAATTAGCTGATGAACGAGTATCCTGGCTCCTTATCTCTCTGTGTAGACATTTACACCAGGCTTATCACTATAGTATTGAAGCCATTCTCTTTATCCTGCTCTAATGCCTAGGAACCATATCTGAAAACAGTTACTGAGAAAGAATAGAGTCTAAATACAATGACCCAGATGAGCCTTTTGGAGAGGGGGAGAGAGAGCTGGCAGAATACAGAGGCAGAACAGCGTTATGCCTTCTTAAAATGGGGATTTCCTAAAAACATTTAATATTCAAACTGACCCACAAAAAGGCTGAGATTTTAATGGGCAGTAGGCACCTAGCTCCCTTAGGTTCTTTTTGAAAATTTCAGCAGCTCAGGATTCTGGACCCTTTGTAGCCTGGCTAACAATCTAGTCATCAGCCCATCTGGCTAGTTTGCTCTCTTCTGCCTTCTTTGTCACCTTCTTATTCATCATGTCCTACAGCTGAGGACATTTTTCATACCGCAGACTCTCAGAAAAGTCTCGTATCATCTTGTTAAAAGTTGGCATACTTGGCTTGCAACATACACTTGTCTCCTCGGGAAAATAAAATTTTTTAAAGAAGCTTTTAATTTGTGAAATGACAACAAATATAACAGGCAGTTTTCTACTTGCCAAAGAAATGATTAGAATAAGGGGTTTAATTTTTTACATGCCCTTGTACAAGCTCATCTAGATCTTTGTTTCCTTATTGCCCACATGTTCTCAAGAGAAGCCAATTTCTCATTCCAGCAGCAGTGACTTTAGTAAGTCAAAGTATCCAATTGCTTGAGGAGGCTTTACTTCACCTTTCATCATTGAAATCCTGCTGTGGAATGCTGGTTGTTTTCAAGGGAGCAAGGAGGTGAAGGACGAAAACAAATTGCAATTATTTCAAACTGTGAAGAGCTTGAAGACTGGCACTCTCATACAATGAGAATTAGCGTAAGAAAACAGAGTCTTCACAATGTTGCTAAACAAAACACCATGTCCCTGAGGAGGACACTGAATACTGTGCTGGTATCATTTGCTATACTATAAAATATGATAGCTTTCTATATGGAAGACTGCAATATTTTGTACAGCTCTTCATTCAGAAGTAAATAGATTGTGACTATAGCCAGAGATTGTATTCATAATCTATAGTGGTACTGATACTTAACAATACACCAGTATTTTATTATTAATAAAAACTCTGCTGCTATTCTTCCCCTTGCCATGCTTCTAAAATTAACTTCTGAGCAAAGCCCTTGAGCAGCTAAATAAGAGACAGCTCCTTTTAATGTCTTTCCCAGCCTGGTTCATGCAGCCTCTCTTTCACTGACTATCATTGTGTTTTAAATAAAACCAATTTAACTTGCGTTTGTGCTTTGCAGGCCTGACCAGTTGGAATACAAGAATGAGAGATTCATCCACACCTTTCCATAGACATACTGGCTTCCCAATTAGCCAGCTGAGAGCCATGCAATACTTATTTTAACCCATGTGAGGTAGGGCACTAGAAACAGTACTGAATAAAGATAAGGCAACCTCCCTCTTAAACAGCTTCATCCATAAGCGCTCTCTCTCTCTCTCTCTCATACTCGTACATACCTAATTCTCCTTGCCCCTTTTTGTAAAAAAATCAGTTTTGGGGCATAGAAGATGCTTTTAGGTCTTTGCCTTAATATGTTGACATTTGTAGTCATCATTAGACTCTGCTACATTCTTTGATTAAAAATCTTTCAAAATCTGCTCTAGTAGCTTTGTTGTGAAAGAAGAAATGAACGGTATAAATTCACTCAGGAACGATCTGCCATAGCTTCTCCATGACTTCTTTGGTTCTGAGAGAAATAAACAATTCCAAGCTTGCTTAAAAATGAGATATTTTAATGTATTTTAATTTTCCTAGGTCAACAGGAGGAGTTTATACATTTCAAAACTCTTGTTTTTTTACAGCTGTGTTCCCTAATATGAACTGACCTCTCCAAATTTCATTGGGTTCTGAATTTATTTTTGAACGCAAAGACCAAATCTCTTTCTGAGAAGCTTACTATATTGTTTTTACTTGCATCATCTTAATTGTCATTCTTATCCCCATGCCTCCATTGCACACAGCATCTTTCCCTTCTTTAGGGCTGCAGTTAATCAGCTGGTTCTATAAAATACCACATAAATTCTGTTCTATGAATTCTTTGTATCACAAGAATGTAGCCAAATAGCTTGTGCCCAATGGCAACACAGGACCTTTATACAGACATGAAAACAGTCATGAAAATTATACCTGTTCAAAAACAGAATCTATTCAATCACCCTTGACAATAGTGGTGTTAGTAATGCAAAAACTACTGATGTTTTACTTACCAATCAAGAAGAAAAGAAAATTACTTCAGGTGAGTGAATGAGTGAGTAGAATTTTGCAAGGTTGCTTTTGCAACATACTGAAGCGAATCAAATCAATGTCAAAGATAGACATGAGCTCACACTTTTCACAGCTGTCATAAGCAAAAGCTGGCTTTCGCTTCCTTAAACACCTCACTTATTTTACACCCACCTACTGGCTAAATAACTGAGAATTTAAAAAAATGATGTGCAAATCATACTCTTTTTTCTATTAGTACATGCTAAACACCTGCTTTTAAATCCATAGTTATACAACCATTTACATAGCACACAAATATTTCCCTTTAATAGGTCATAGTGTTGCGTTCTTAGCAATGAATATGCAATATTGTGCATTTGCCATAGCCACTCAACAAAAAACATTTCAGATGTATAACAACTTTTATCTTTGCACAGTTCAGTTTGATTTTTGAAACCACTACAAAATTAAGAGCCAAATCTGGCTTATTTTACTTGAACTCATAGTACCACTACATTTAAGTTAACTGACTTCAGTGGAACGACTTGTGAGTGATGCAAACAAGATTTAGCCCTAAACGTCTGTCGCTTTTTGGACTAATATGCTTGCTACAGGTGTGGTCAATCAGGGGGCCAGTTGCTCAAAGGGGGCCTCAAATTTAGACACTTGTTAATTTTTTGGCATTTGATAAGTTTTGCAACTTGTTTTTATGTGCATCCCTATCAGACTAATATGTGACACACTCTCTCAGCTTAGAGCTGCAAATTTAAGCAAATAAGAGATGTGATTTGGTAAAAGATATAGTTTTTTTTGTTAACTGTTATAGATTTTGTCCTATTAAACAGTTAAAATTCTTCATAAATATTAATAAAAATATATCGGTTCCGATGCCGCAAGATTAGACCATGATGAATGTGTCCTCTCAGATCAGCTGATTTTATAAACAAACCACTACTAGTGATTGGTGCTTGATCAAGTGTGTGTTGAAAGGTAGAGAATTGTTACATTTTAGTGTCTTTATAGCTTTACGTCTAGTTAATTCAGGAATCATTTGTGTGAGAATTCCTCATCATTATCTACTTTCTGCAGCTGAACAATTTCAGCAACAATACAACAAAGAAATCTCAAAAGATCTCTGTGACAGGGTCATCTTCCTCAAGCAAATATATTCCACAAACTTTAAACAGGATGCAAGTCAAAGGAACTGCTTCAAGAAATACTCAAACTTGGACTCTCTGGGGTGTTTCCAAATATGCAATTGCATTGTGTGTTTTTGTCAATTTGCCTGCATCAGTGACTTCAGATGAACGCATCTTCAACCTGTTGAAGCAGGTAAAGGACTATCACCACACAACTATGGGAGAAGAGCATTTGATTGGCCTCACCATGCTTAATATCAACTGTGACACTGCAGGAAAGCTAGATTTTTCCTCAATAATTAGTGATTTTCACAGAAAAAGGCTAGAAATGTATTTGTTAAATAAAAAAGTATTCGAATTATGTCTCACTCTTTTTTGGTGCCTTATTTTGTTTTCATCTGTTGTCATTTTTTATTTTTGTTATGGCGAGCGGCCTCAAAAGCTGGAAGTGGCCCGGGTCTCTCTGGACTTCTGAGAGGGCCTGGCTACGGGGCACTGAATTTCTGTGTGACTTTTCATGACTGTTGAATACACAACAGTTTTTTTTTTAAAGAAATGTGAGATATTATAAAGCTTTAACCTAAAAGATCCCTACTTTTGCATCCCGTTCGCTAATATGCAAATTGAAGAGATCACACTTTCACGTCCGTCTTTCCCACTAAAGTGTGTTTTAATTATGCATTTCCTCCTGCAGCTCAATGTTCTCTAATATAGCTACTGTACATTTGGCAAAACAATCACCATATGTCTTTAGTCCTAATCCATTCCAAACAACCAAAACACTTTTTAAAATATGTTCAGTATAAAAACAAATTTTGCTTTAAAAATCCTTGTAGAAAATATTGTTTTTGATCAAGGATGTCATTTTTTCTTGTCAATGTAATATACCATTACACAAAATAGGAAAAAAGATTGTATTGTAGGGTCTCATTTAGCAATGACTCATATTTAAAGGCAATTTCCTAATATAAAATTATTTTAAAATTCCAAAATGAGATTGTGAAAAATTCAAAATGAAGGGGAAGTCCTATGCAAATTTCATCTAACATTTCAGAGTTCTCTGTTCCTGGCATTTTCCCCATTCTAGTCTATGCCTCTAAGGTGACTACCTCTCTATCTCCGACAATTATGCTTCCAAGAGTTATTTCTCCCCAAGCCTTTCCAGCTCATCAGGCCAAGAAGAAAGTAATTCACATGAAAATAACATGGGAATTTGCATCATCACCTAAGGCAAACCACACTGCAGCTGCTTTCGAAACTTCAGATTCTTACCTTTTACATTTATTCAAGCCTGTCAGCCTGACACTGAACAGGCTCAGCAGGATACACAAAATGGACCTGATCCAAAGCAAAATTAAGTCAATGGGTGTCTTTTTATTGACTTAATTGGGCTTTGGATCAGGCCAATGATGCCTGTGAGTAAGGGAAAAAAAATGCCACACTAATACTGCAACCACTGTGATTACTGCCTTATGGAAATGTACCCGTTTCTACCGTTACCTTGATCTCTTATCCATTTCCTTCCCCAGTTGTCTGTCTGTTCACTTGTTGCATATTATCTAGATCCTAGGTTCCTGAATACAGCCCTTTATTTGTTTGTACCGTATGGTATACTTGAGTGAGTATAATGGGGCCTAATCCCCATTTGGGGTTCTTACGCTGTACTGCAATAGAAATGATAAATAAGAATTCCACATACATTCCTCTACCACAGAGGGATCATGTTGGTCCAGCACAGTGTGATAAGCACGGGGAAGAAGAAAAGCATCAGAGAGCCATAGCCAGGGTCCAGAGAAGAGAAACACAACTAGGGCCTCGATCCCCAGCACTCACACACACACAATTTTGCTAAACAGGTTCCATTGAAATTAAAGGTACATAAGATTTGTTTTATGTGCAAAGCTTTTCACACTTCTTTAGTGGACGGACACCTCATGATTATTTTCCTCTGTATGGGGATGACTGGGAGTGGGAGCAACTCTCTTACATTCACTAACATTCATCTTTAACATGTTTGTTCAGAAATAGCTTGGTATGAGATGGAGAACACATATGAACACTCATTTTCATCAGTATACGTCCATCAATTCTGCAGGTCTGTAACGTATACTGGCAATAATGAGCCCCAAACTTCCACCCATACAACATCAACCACATCATTCAAGTAGATTTTCAAATTTTTAAAAAGTGAGGTGATACAGTGGTCCCCAGAATCCATATACATTTAAAAAGACGAAAAACACCCAATATTTTCTCCCTTCAATATATAAAAGATATTTTTTGAACACAACAGAACATTTTTCTGGCAGCGTAAAAAACTCAGACCCTTTATGTTATATGGCTTTTGTAATTCATGCAAAAATATACATTCTATATGTGTAGTTATATCCCTACAATCACATACCATATTGTGCCATCATACCATCAATATCTGTATTACGCTACACAGCATCAATATGTTGCATTTGCACACTGGCTGTACATAGGGACAGTCAGCATGCAAAATAATATGTCAATCCATAATTTACAGAAAAAGGAAAACTGAATTCGTTTTCTCATGTCACACTAAAAAGATGCTGACTCGTTATAAATTCACGCATGCTGTGAAGAAGAGCTTTTATCTGGCAAACTGCTTTGTGGTTGTCTCATCTAAAACACTTAGGAGACTGAAGCTCTTAGCAGACCAGATTCCCTTCTACTTTTTGTCAGTACCATACACATCAACAATATTTGCAACTCTTGTAGAACTGAAAATATAAATTTGAACTTCAAATCATGGAAGATCAATGAGGCATTTGTAATATGCAATTCGCTGCATGAAATGTCTAGTACATGATTTACTTTTGCCCAGTTATCATTTTTGCTGTTGACAGGAATTGCCCGATGAGCGCAGATGAGATGTTATAGGCAATAATTGTAATATAGACAAGAGAAGTTGCCTATGCCCGATATCTACTAGGTTCCATCTATTACCATATACAAATTGTGAAAATAGTATAGAAAGACACATACAATTATCTTTGGACAAGGAAGATGGAACTAAGGGTCCTAATTTACTAAATCCTCAAGTAATTCCATTGTATAAATGGTGTGTGTATATATATATATATATATATATATATATATATATATATATATATATTGTGAATAAAATATATACAAAAAACACACTTTTTTATATAATAAACTAAATTCAAATCAAATTTGTTGCAAAATATTGTCATATATTGTAACAAATTGCAATTGCTGGTTTCAACATCTCTGAAAATCAGACCTCATACCTACAATGGACTAAACAGAAATCCTTCATCATTGATTCTGCACATTCCCGAATTTGGATCCAAAGATTTTGTGTTGAACTCCATCTCTAATATTTATGTGTAAGCAGAGTCTGAATGAGCTCTCTACTGACATTTAGCGGAGGTGGGGGGGAGACTTCAGGAACTGCCTTTATTTACATAGACACGCCCACTCTGCCTAAGTGCGCAGCATGATGGGGCCGCTTTACCCAAATAATAACTTTTTGTTGAAGTTGGATTGCAAGTTACTTTTTTTATTGGGTGCACGGGTAATAACATGTTGTTACCCTTGTCTTCCGAGTAAAGGGCAGCTGTGCTTGGCATGCCCTGATTGAGTCACCCTAAACTGAACTGCATCACTAAGCAGGAGGTAGGGGTACCACTGGCAGGTGGAGAGAAGAGAGGGTTGGTACAGGTATTTGTGCCTGGTAATGTGGGCTTTGTCCAATGAGTCCTGACACCATTTGACCCTTTCCTGCTCCACTGTTCAATGATAAGACTCTGTTGAGAGTCTTTTGTTGTGAATCACTGGGGATGAAATCATTGATAATGAGGTCTAAGCATTAGACCTGCTATGGGATAGTGTCACTGGTGAAAAACAGTGCCCAGCTTGTACTAGAGTGAGGATCCCACACTAACTGCTGAAATCACTGAGAGCTGTGTTAAGTGGTAGGACCTTGAGACATTCCAAAAGTTGCAGCGGAGGGGGCAGCAGTGGAGTGAGAAGGTGCAGAGCACCAGACGAGGTATTGCTCGGTGCCTCACTTCCCCCATCTCCCAAGGGTGGGAGGTGAACTCCCGCAGATGCACCTCTGAACTCTGGGTCTTTGCTGAACAAGGACAACATCTGTGGGGGATGGTGCAGTGGTGGAGAGGGGAGTGGCAGGTTGAAGGGACACTTCTTTGTCAGACTTCCACACAAAACAGGAAGGCTCATAATTAATTGGGATTAAATGCATGGAAGAAAATAGAAAGGAATGAACCATCTGAAATCAATGAATTGTAGCCAAATTGTGTGTTCAGTTACACCAGTGTAAACCTGGAGTAACTTCATTAAAGTCACTGAACAAGAAATTTCACCAGATTTATAACAGTGTAACTAGGAGCAGAATTTGGTCCTTAGGATCCTTTAAAGGAGAAAAAAATTAGAAAAGAAAATGGTATATTCCTGTTGTATTTTATTGAAAGAGGTTTGAATTGTTTAGCTAACTAGAAAAACATTAGCTTATCTCAAAGGTGGATTCTACAGATTTAACCAAAAAATAAATTCTGGCATTAAATTGTGATGAAACACACAAAAGTCTACAGAAATCAATACCTACGAGAAAGAAAAGTATCTGAAATCAGACTTATTGATTTGATTCTGCTCATTACAACAGAGATTTTACAGCTCTAATGGTCATTATCAGTGCACAACTCCTGCTGATTATAGCTGATGCTTCCATTAACACACTGTGCTACTTCAATAGTTTTCTGTTGGCAATCCAACATCAAATTTTTTAATGTCTGAAAATTATAACTTACTGGTGTTAAGAGTTAAGTATACCTATCATTTTCTAGTCTTTTCTTTATAGGGAAAAAGCCCCAAATAACCCATCTTCCCCGCTCCTCTAAAAAAACCCAAACCAATAACCATTTTAGCATTTTGCTTAATACCTTTTTAAAGATCTCTGATGACTATTTAGGTAAATGTTTACCATCGAAGTAAACTCTCATTATGTTACGGTGGTCCATATTCCCAAGGGAGAGCTGTGCCTTGGGTGCACTAAAGCAGGGTGTTATTTGCAATTTCAATAACACAGCATGACCTTTTCCATTCCCTTGCTGTACAATGTCAGGAAAGTCACTGAAACCATATCAACTACTAATATGACACCGGATTGTTTCCCGGGGTTAATAAAAATAACCAGTGGCAGGAAACAACAGTTGTGTCAACTCATGGGGTTTCCTCCTAACTGTGGTGTGGGAGTCAGGTTTAGCCAGAGCTACAATCTCCTAAATTAGTGAAAGACCTGTGATCCATGCAGCTCTCCAGATAACCATGAAGACCAAACACCTCTGCACAGATGCACGGCCCATAACTTTGGGTACCTCACAATGCTTGCTGCTGTAGCTCCCAAATGGGGCTGCTCACAACTGGCCTACAGGCCACAATCTGAGTATGTGTGTGCTAGACAGTCCTGGTTTAGCAGCTCTGACTCCAGCAGCTTGTCTACAGCCCCATTCTGGTTTCCACCAGCCTTGATTATTACTTGGAAGGTGATCCAAACACACTCCCAGGCCTGGATTTTCCCCAAAACATGTGTTCTGCAATGTCCATCCCCCTCCTGGACAATTCAACTATTAAGGGTCACTGTCCCCGTAATGAGTCAATATTCAATAGTTTGTTACTTTAACTGGAGTTACCAAACAGTTCCGTTTAAACACAGCACTGGACTGGCTTAGATTAAAAATAAAACAAGGTTATTAATAAAAGAAGATACGATTTTAAGTGAATTCAGGTACAAGAGATAAAGTTAGAAGTGGTTACAAGCAAATAAAAGTCTAAAACTTAATCTAGCAAGTTTTTGTTCAAGGCTCTGTTTACAATGGCATTTCTCATCCCCAGTCTTCCAGCAAGATGGTGACTGACCCTTTCCTTGGTCAAAATCTCTCCCAGAGCCCCAAAGGTACTGGTGCCTTAATCTTCTTCGGTGAAAGAGAAAACTTGGGGTGTTCTGCCCTTTTCCTTTATAGTCCAGTGAACCTTTGAAGTGGATTCTTTTAAGGTTACCAATCAAAGTAAATTTTGCCCTAGCTGTAAGGAAGGTAATGGAGTCTGGTGGGGAAGGGGGCTCCATGCTCTTTCTTCTCCCACTTTGTTTGCTGAAATGCAATTTGTTCAGTTTCCTGCTATCTCCTCCTCCTGCTGTCTGGAGGACTCTAACTGTTATCTGTAAACTGAAGTAAACACACATTTCTTTGTTTAGGATAGGCTTGTTTAACAGCATTTGTCTAGGCAGGGCTGTCTCCTTTTGAACATGTGCTAATAGCACCATACAGGGGGATTTTGTAACTTAACTACACTGCTGTTACATACATTTTACCTTCATATGAGTTGTTGGTTTTTAGATGATACCCACAAGGCATATTTTGTACAAAGATTATTACGGTGGTGCGAAGGGTATGAATACAGGGGTGCTCTTGGTCACAGGAAAGTGACAAGGCCTGTGGCAAACAAACTCAGGTCTCTCAAGTCCTACACTAGTGCCTTAAACATAGGATCATCCTTCATCTCTAAGGATGTGTATGCAGCGTGGAGCACTGGGATGCAGGATATGGCCCATAATGAAGGAGTTAATACAAAGTTCCAGTTCCAAAGTGACACAAAATTTTTCTCTTTGGCTGCCTATGGAAAAGCTGGCCTAAACATGTATGTTCTGATTAATGAGTCACTTGGCTAAATCCTACTCTCTGACACACCAGTGTAAATCCACAGTAAATCTAGGGGCTTCTTCACTGCCTTTACTCCCAATTTATACAGGTGTAAATGAGAGCAGCATTTGGCACCACAGATCTATATACTGCATAAGATGGTCTCAAAATTATAGTACATTTGATTGAGATATTTATCATGTCAATTTTGGAAAAGCACTGGCTTTGATCTTTTACTGAGCTTCCTCCTGTCTTATTGATTAGCTAGAAATGATTTGGAGTGTGAGCACTGAACTCAGTTTTCTGGAAGGATTAGTTATTTCCCATTCCATTTACAGGAAGGGAAATAATTTAACAGTTTTATCATAAGGCTTCGGACAATATTAGACTCCCTGAACACCAAGGATTGCAAGAGCCAATTTAGAGAGCTGGGGAAAGAGAAAAAGAATGGAGAAGAAAGGAAGGATGGATGGAAGGAAGGAAGGAGCAGGGACAGAGAGGAGAGCCAAGAGAGAAAGGGGAAACGGAAAAATCCAAGGAGGATAAATACCAGTACGAGAGAAAAGGTGCAATAAGAGGAGCAGTTCCCTGAGCTGGTAGATGGAGGAAGAGCTTTCGTGACAAACACTTAGCAGAGGTGGGGAGAGGATATACTGTAGTGTCGCTTGACAGCATGAATTCTCAGCACAAGGGTTGCAAACAGATCCATGTGGTCATGAACACCCTCCCTTTCTTTATGCCTAGGTGGGAAGATCTCAAAACTATAGAAGGGGGTCCTAAATCTGCAATCCCTTAGGCTACAGAAACGGCGGTACTGAGGGGCTCTGAAGGGAGCCATTCCAGTCTTCTTTACTCAGGAGAATTATTGCATCAATTTAGAAGGGGACTTAGGGTGGGCACATGGTGGCTTCAATCCTTGAAGTATTTAAGAGCACGAAATTATGTTCTGCATATACAACCATCCAGTCAATCCTCCAACAGGCCCAAATGATAGCTCTAAACAAACATGGGAGGAATCTGCTCATAACCTCGACCTTACCCAAACTTGGTATTGGTAAAAGGAGATGTTGCTGCTGAATTTGTGCTGGAGCCATCATATCACAGAATCAAGATAAACAGATATGAGAGAGACAGAGATCCGAGATTGATTATAGGAAGATAAAAAGCCAAGCTAAGAAGGAACAGAAGTTGTGATGTAAATTACATGTGAAGCTGACCCGATATGCCTAAATGTGTGCAATTTACATTCTAGGGAAGAATGGGAATATAGTTTGTCTCCTCTTTTCTTATACTTCCTTACACACTCCTGTGGGCTGTGTTTGCTGCCTCAATTCCCTCTCTTCTCCTCTGTCAGTGATCGATTTACACCCACTTACTATTATGTAACTTACATCTGTTCTGGATTTGGCCCACAGAGTTGGGGGACATCTTTACACAAGTGACATGCAATATTAGCAGCTATTAAAGAGGTGGATATGAGAAGAAGACCAAGACTAAAGCCCCACTGGAAAAGAAGACAGAAGGGGAGATCCTCAGCTGGGGTAAACTGCCGCAGATCCACTGAAGTCTACAGAGCTCTGACAATTTACACCAGAGGAGGATCTGTCCCAAAGTCTCAACCAGAAACAACAAAGGAACTGTTGGTGATTTAGAGCATCCTTTTAGTTTCTTTTACAAGACCAGAAGAGGAGCTTCTTAGACTATTGGTCTTAATAATTACTACAATGGAGGCAGCATGTGGAAAACTGCAAAGAGTTCAGAGAAGAGCAGTGACAATGATTGGAGGATCAGAACCATGCCTTACACAGGAGTCGGCAACCTTTCAGAAGTGGTGTGCCAAGTCTTCATTTATTCACTCTAATTTAAGGTTTCGCGTGCCAGTAATACATGTTACCGTTTTTAGAAGGTCTCTTTCTACAAGTCTCAAATATAGAACTAAACTATTGTTGTATGTAAAGTAAATCAGGTTTTTAAAATGTCGAAGAAGCTTCATTTAAAATTAAATTAAAATGCAGAGCCCCCCAAATCAGTGGCCAGGACCCAGGAAGTGTCAGTGCCACTGAAAATCAGCTCGTGTGCCGCCTTTGGCACCCGTGACAGTTTGCCTACCCCTGCCTTATACTGATATATTCAAAGAGCTCAACCTATTTATCTTAACAAAGACAAGGTTAAAGGGTGACTTGATTACAGTCTGTAAGTACCTACCCAGGTAACAAATATTTAATAGGGAGCTCTTCATTCTAACAGAGAAAGGTATAGCACAGTCCAATGGTTGGAAGCCGAAGCTAGACAAATTCAGATTGGCAATAAGGTGTATATTTTCAACAGTGAGAGTAATTAACCATTGGAACAATTTAGCAAGGGTTGTGGTAGATTCTCCATCATTGACAATGTTTAAATCAAGACTGGATGCTTGTCTAAAAGATCTGCTCTAGGTATTACTTTGTGGAAGTTTTATGGCCTGTGTAACACAGGACATCAGACTAGATAATCACAGTGATCCCTTCTGGCCTGGGAATCTATGAATGTACAAAACCATGTCGTTTTGTCTGCTGCTCCTACCACCCACCATGCTCTGATATTATCTTCATTGGTGATGGTGAAGGAGTTATGTCTTACGCTCTGGTACTTCCCAGAATCATCAGAGCAAGGTTTGTGGCAATTACTGTTTCCATACCTTATTTCTCCAAGGGAAGGATCTTTGTTAAAATGTCCAAATCCTCTTGACAGTGACGTTCTCGCTACCATTAACATCACTTTCACATATGAGGCAACTGAGAAAATGCAATGCGAGTGGTACCATGCACTCAGCCGCTACTTCTTTCATTCCTCACAGTCTGTCTGTCACTTTCACCCTTGAAGTACATAGTGAAGTTGTCTGCTATATTTTTGGGAACTGCTATAGTTTGATCAAATCAAAAGATGAATGTGCAGTCAAGGAGACATTTAGTCAATGAATGGTATCGTCCCTAACTTGTGATCTGTCTACAGTCTGGTATGATCAATGTTTCTGTGCTTCATTTCAAAACCTTTGAGCCAGAGCTAAATGCAAAGTGGTTCCTGCAGAGAAGAGTTCTTTCTCCATTTCAACCTCATGTCAAAGCAGGCTTCATTCATACACACCAAAGCAGCTTCTCTGAGTGAGTGTTGAAAGTAAACAAAATATTTTAATTTATTCTCTTTGGAAAAATATTTATATCCTTGTGGGGAAAAAAACATTCCAACAACATAGGATCAATTCTGGGTTTACACTTCAAACCCAATGAAGCTTTATGGGCAAAGCAGTGCTCCTGAATAAAATAGCTCTGATGGAAAATATTTAGGAAAAAATGTACTCGATTTTAGTTATGTGAATATTTTGCAAATATTATTTTTCACTTCTTTAATATGTGCACACCTAGTAAGGAAAAAATGTAGAGCTGAATGAATAGAGGGAAAACCTATTTCCAATAATATTTACTCAAATTGGAAAGTGAATTTTGATTTCATTTCCCTTCCACAAATTATGCTCAAATATTTGTCAAAAGCAAATTTAAAATTGTGGTTTTGTTTGTAAAATTTAAAAAATCAATTTATATTGGTTAATTATATAGCCATACAAAGTTATGCAAGTCTATTGCAAACAGGGAACAGAAACAATATCATATGATGTATGTAACTGACCAAGGAACTGATCTTGTAAATATTTATGCACTTAACTTTCCACACAGTTTCAGTGAAGTCAATGGGACAACTAACCGTAGCGAAGTTCCTCATGAATGCAAGAGTTGGCAGCTTTGTGACTCAACCCAGAGCAAATTTTGACTTTTGAATTTGTAAGAAGCTATGCACAAATGACATGCTGACCAAGAACGAATCACTTAAGAAATCTTCAAATAATTTGAAATAATGAGAATTTGATATGGTCAAGTAACAATTCAGAAAGAGGAGACATTCCCTGAATGAATTATTTATTGAGAATTATTTGCTCAGCTCTAGAAAAATGTTGTATTAAAAATAATTTTGAAATACTTTAATTTTTTGAAAAGTCTATTAACATATGCAAATCATACTAGTTTTCTTTTCTTTACCTGACATGACTAATATGTTTGTTCATTGGGGTCCTGATCCTGTATTCCTCACTCAGACAGGATACTCTATTATTCTGAGGAAATTTCACCTGAATCAAGAATATAGCTATCAGACCTCAATTCTTCTTCTGAAGCAGAAATATAGAATGCTGAATATGCTAACACTGCAGAGAGTCTAAGGGCCTAATCCTGAGAGGTGTTGTGTGCCATTCAGCTCCTATTAACTTATTTGGGGGTTGATGGTCCTCTGCATCTCACAAGACATGAAGCAGCTCACGTCTGGATCAGGACTGGGCAATCATCTGCACAAAGGGAGTCAAAAACTTGCTCTCCATTCCACATACTTCCTGTTATAATGCAGATGCTCGTGAGAGAACATTAAGAAATAAATAATCTAAATTTGGAGCTGGTCTAGATGATTTGAGGGAGAGCTTTCCAACCTTTACAGAATTCCTAACATTGTAAGATGATAAAGCTATTGGCTCCGAGACCTGTTATATTTTGCCAACATAAACCTTTAAGATTTTGGTATCCTCACATATTCTAGGCTATGACTTTTTGATTTTACATCTTGGACATTTTTTCTTGTCTCGCTTCTGAAACACTAGAAAGTCATTTAATATGTTTTGGATGGCTGTGAGGTTAAATAACATTAATTAAAGATCTTTCATTGAATTTGAAGGAGACAGCTACGGCTATTGATAGTTGTCCTACAGCTCAATGCAAAAAGACGTACGATTGGATGTTATTGATAGGGATATCATTTCATAGTGATTTGAATAGCGGTTCTAGTGAATCCCAATTACTGACATCTGCTAGTGGTTTATAATACGTTCTAGGGTGATCAGGTTTTAAAAAAAACCCAGCAGGATACTTGCAGGATGTGCAGATGAGTGTTGGAATAAGGGGTGCGGAGAAGCCCTCATGTAGGTCTGAGGTGAGTTTCAGAGTGCTATGCCCAGCGAGGTTTTGGAAGTATGGTGGGGGTACCCCACTCTGCTAGTTAGTTCCAAACTCCTTCCCAGCCTGCTGGGGAGGGAAGACCTTATTCCAGCCTTTGGAAAAGCAAGAATTCACATATATCTCTCTCCAACACAGTTATAAGCAAACAGTTCACGTGCGCCTCCAACAGCAGTCCCTGCATCACATTTCAGGGTCCCCTCTTCTCTTGAGATTCTGGCCGATTCTCACATGTGGTACAGGATCATTGTGGTGAGACAGACAGCTTGCTTTCAGGCCTGAGCCTGGATGCTGGGTTTGCTGCATCCCTACAGCACCAAGAGCAGCACATGCCTTCTTCTGCAGCCCACACAGTCTGCTCTCAAATGGCATCCCCATCGCGCAGGTAGAAAAAGCAAGGATGGGCTTTCCTGCCAGCTCCCTAGCCAGCCAGGGCTCAAAAGAAGCTGGCCCTTTGATGATATGTGGAGTAGGATCTCCACAGAAGCCAACACATGACACAATGTTTAGAAAGTCTAAATCAAAACAAACCATTTTGACTTCGTTGACATGAAGTGTTGACGTCGACACAAAACCGTCCTTTTCCAGAACTTTCCTTTTGCAGGGAATTTCAAATGAAAATTTCCATTAAAAACTACAAGAGCATCATTCTGAAAAGAGCATTCTACTGGCCACAGCAGAGTCCAGGGAGCTGCTGCAGGAACAGCCTCTGAGTGTACTTTCAAGGTAATGGAGCTCTGGTCTGAAGCTGCTGAATAATGCTTCCTCTCATAAGGTCTCAACAAAAGTTTAACAGCATACAGAAGTTTAATCATAACCCTTTGATGAGCCCATTAACAAAAATCCTTAAAACAGGAGATAACATCAAAACTGTGCGTTGCATGAATGTAAAATTACCAGACAGAATAATCATTCCAATATTACTCTCTCAAATTCACATTATTAACCTTCCCACAATAATTCTCCCCAAAATAAACCAATCTGCGGGACCACTGCCTTATTAAAGGCTTGGCGGTTGTCACATAAGGTTGGCTTGTGTGGTGTCCGACTCTAGACTAATTTACTGTAAAAAACATTTTTTTCATAAGAGACAAGAAATCAAGGGCCTGAGTGGGATACTCTTGCTCGTACGTTATTCCATCACTACTTAGTATGAGGTAAAGGCATCAGAATCTACTTCTAAGTTTCAGGATGGGGGCCTGTTTTTGGGAATTGCTAGAATGTGTGCCTCCAAAGTCTGTGAATTCTCACAGATCCACCAGAGGCCAGAGCCATCTGCATGGAGGCTCAGTGCCTCAAAATTAGCTTACGGATTTTGCAAAAGCTGCACTTCCAGGGTGTCTGATTGCGGCTGTCTCCCAACTCCCTCTCAGGGGATGGCTCATATTACTATGGAAGAACCAGCATACATCTTAAGTTCAGGGGGGCTTAAAGGGAGGAGCATGGGATAAAGCAGGACTGCACAGCCATCCCTGGCTTCCCCAAAGGCCACCTCCTCCCTGTACAATCTCGAGATGGTTTCCTTGAGGGAAACAGAAGAAACATGCCACGGAGCCAGTACTTCACCCTTCCATATTCTTCCTCATCCTGGATTCATTTTCTTTTTGTTCCAGTTGCAGAAAGAGGAGGGAGTCATTACCTGGACCACAAGGAGCAAAAATATGAATTCTTGATTGCTGTTGCGCTTTATTTTAATTAAACATTAATTGAGAGACGTGACTGTTATCCACAGACAATATTCAGCAAAAATGAAAAAAGTTAATCTTCCAGGCTTTTTAGGCAGAGAATAGTAAAGGCTGATTTCCTTGTGTGAAAGCTCTTAGGCAAATAATAATAAAACATGTACAGCTGCTACACAATTCAAATGTGCTGAGCTAAGGGCGTTTCATCATGTAACAATTAAGAAGTGTTAATTGCACTACTGATGTAGTGGACAAAAACGTTTGGTAGGGTTATTTTTTTGCTTTTCATTAACTTGCTCATCTACAGCAAGACATAATTAAAAAAAGGTCATGAACAAAATATAACCACACAGTACACTTGTAGGGCCTGATCCAAAGTTCACTGAAGTCACTGGGAATCTTTCCAAGAACCTCAATGGGTTTTCATCCAGCCAATAGTGCTTGTCATCCAAGAATCATAAAATGCTTTACAAACAATTCTATAAGCTCGACAACATTCCAGTGAAGTCAGTATTAGTACAGCTGTTTAATACACAGATAAAGTGAGGGTGATGTGGAGATATTAATGCCACATTGTTCAGACATGGGGATCTAAAACTAGACAAGCAAATCCATATTTAGGAACCTCAACAGGAGCGTACTGAAGCCAGTGGAAGCTGAGAGTACCCAGCAGCTCTGAAAACAAACACACTCATTTAACTGTACAACTATAACTTACCTCGTAGGGGTGTTGTGCGGCTTAACATTTGTAAAACTTTGGCATGTTAGGTAAAAAGATTTTATAGCTATCATGATTCTTAGAAAATGAGCAGGATTTCTGTTTTATTATTCCATGAATTAGAAGCCATTCTACTCAAATGCCTTGCTTAAAAAACTGCCGCCAAATTTAAGTATCAGAGAAAATTTTGGCTCAAAACTAAAGCCAAGGAGAGAAACAGTCCATAAATATTAATTCAAATTCAAGAACTAATTTCAATTAATCCATGTTAATTATTTATTTTTACTTTTCACAAACATTGAAGTGATGGAACTTTACAGGCACAAATATTTGTGCATAGGTAATTCTGAGCTGCAGTATTTGCTGAAAGCACATTAGGTGTGATACATTCAGGGTTTGTCTACACCGCTCTGCATTTTGGAGTATGGGGGCGTGAATAGCAATGCGCACATGAACTGGACTACATAATGCAAACTAGGAATCTTTGAGCTCATTCCTGCAGCCTTAAACAGGGGAGTTACACCACAGCACTTTGGTGCACGCAGCTATTCACACCGCTCTAGTTCGAATTGCAGAGCCCTATAGTTTTAGCCTAAATTGCAGTGTTTGAAATTAGGATGTGTCTTTTAGTCAACCAACCAGGGATCAGAAACAGTACAAATCATCCACTCAGGGAACGGGCCATGATTTTTGTGAATGAGCCCAAGGTATAGGCTCCCTGATGCTCCTTTGAGGGGTACTGAACTTCTGAACCATCACCCTCCCAGGCTTCAGAAGCAAATACAGTACCATAATCTAGATCCTAACCTGGACTAGTTGAGAACAAGTAGACACTTGATATACCATACCAAGTTCTATTTCCCGTAACCTGAAACTCTTTCATCAGTTCCTTCTAGGAAATAATATAAATGAATATAATTTTCTTTTGCCTATTGACCTTTCATTTCCCTGACCAAGACAATAACATTTCCCAAGGGGATTTTTGCAAGGTCAAAAAGACTAAATCTGCACATACAGGGATGAACCTAGTTTGAATTATTACATCTGTTCACGCTCCAGTAGAACTGCAAAATGATGGAAACAAATCGAATCTGGTATGTTGAAATAGGAAACTGTGCTTCCTAGAAAACGTGAAAGGCAGACAAAACCAGGAAGAGACACAATGGCATTAAATAGTCACCATCTTGTGAGGGAGTTTTGCTATTAATGCATGCAAGTAATAGGAGTTACAAATGTGTATGGGCAGCAGATAGACTCTGGTGTGCAGAGATTGCAATTAAGAATTCACATTCACAAGAGATGTGTGCAGAGATTGCAATTAAGAATTCACATTCACAAGAGATGTCACCATTACTGCATTGTGTTGATTCTTTATTGGGATATGCTGTGTGTTCAATGCAACTCTCTTCCTTCATCAGTAGGTTCTGAAGAACTAACGCTCATGGAAAAGTAAGACCATCACTATTTCTTTTCTGAAGTTCTTGGCTCACTTGGGGAAAGAGAGGCCTAAACTATTAATGTTAACTGATGATGCACCTTCATAAGGACCCTTAGTTAATTTCTTATACATGCATAGTTTTTAAAGAGATTTACATGAAAACCACAGAGAGGATTTAATGTCTTAAACAGATGCTTTCACAAAGTAGCACTAAGAATTGTATTTACTCATTTCAAGTCCCTTTTTTGCTGAAAAATTGCCTTTATTCATTTTATAGTGTTGGATAACATGGAACACACTCTCCAAAAGGGCAGTAAAGTTCAGTACAGATTACAAATGAACCTTTATCTCTAGATAACTGAGTTGGAAATTAGAGGTTATCACAGAAGCATATTGTAAAGCATAACGCTGCTGTGAATAATGAACCATATCTAGTGTTTTGATAAACTTCAGAGATCTAACTGGGTCTTGGAAAAAAAGCGGGGGGTGGGAGAGCCAGCGCTAGTGCTTGCTCCCGCTTTAGAAATAATCACGAGTGCTCCGATTCTCAGACAACCGAGTAAAATTCAATTTTAAAAATGAGGAATATGATTCTGCTATCTCTTCAAAGAGATACCTTTATAGCACAAAGCTCTATCCTTGGTGTTTATCATTAAAGATAACTAGCCTGGTGTGATTTTCCTTCCCCACCATTTGTGTTGTTTTATTTATATTAACTCTGTTGTAATACCTATTACTACTGTAAAGGGAACCTCATAATTAAAGTAATTATTGGTCTTAATTTTTGTTCTCTAAGCTGGGTTGTTTTTGTAGGAACATAGTGGAAGGATAGGGAAATATATATCTCAAACGCTGCAGTCAATTGTACCTCAGAGCACATACATTTAGATTACTTTTCTTTGATGCTGCTGCCAATTTCATTCACAAGCGTATAAAAAAAAGGTCATGACATTTAGAATAATAGTACTCTGAAAATTAAATGTTCCTTTACATTTTTAATTTCTGAAAGTAATTTATTATGGAATAATATTTGAATATGATTGAATGACTGTGTAAAGATTAATGCAAAGCTGCCTTTAAATTGAAGTTTGCAAGCCCATATGTTTAACCCTGTTGTATAATACATATAGAAAAATTTATGTGATAATTCAAAGAGCTGCATTTCCCTTGTACCATAATTCTCTTTAGTATTTTTTTATTGACATTCCTGTGTGAGGCATCAGCTTCAAGTCTCTAGCTACTTCACCTTAACAATATGCTTGTGTTTGAATGGATTTCACAAACTCGGTTTCTAATAAGGAATGGGCTATAGGGTATTATCTGTCAACACAATTCTTTTATATAAACCCAGTGCTTGAAACCCCATTTGAGAAAAGAATCTTTCTGCTGTTTATACCAGCACAGCAGGATAATGCTAATTATATAATTGTCTTGCATGAGAAAAACTAAAGCATTCATCTTTCATACATGACTACATGCAGCTCTTCTTTCACATCAAAGAAAGCCAATGTCCAGGGAAAAGTCAAGAACAACAGCTTCTCGCTCAGACTAAAGATGGGAGAATACAACAGCCACTAACTTTAACCCCAAACTCTGATTGCACCTTTTACTGAAAGTCTGAAATACTGCAGTTAACGAGAGAAAACCATTCGGTTTTGTACTCTAATGACTCTGTGACCAGAGACACTTCATGGTAGTCAGTTATTCTTCATGTCATGATCTGGTATATCTCATAGGTATTAGCTTGGCTAGAACTCAGAGCATATTACTACAAAAGCACAGGAGCCCACCACTTGAGCTAATGGAGGATGTCTATGAAATGGAGAAGTACTAAGGTTTCTCTCTTGTGAAGTCAGCAATTAAGCATTCAATATCATCACACAAGGCTGAGCAGATCTGACTACTATCCATCCAGTGAACGACCAACACACACACACACATACACACACTCTCTGCAGATTCCCTCTTAGTATACTGCTAAAATTATATCCAGGTATAATTGATACTAGCATATGGGATTTATTCCCAGGCTCGAGCAGAAACACTTTTCTGGGAACCTCTTGTTTAAAGGTTGACAGCCCACAAATGACGAGCTGAAGACCTCCTTAACCTCAATGGGCCAAAGCCAGAGGTCACGTGTAAGAAACTGGGTAAATCCAACGATGTATTAATTGGTGTAATAGTCACGTTGAAAGTTCTTGAGGAAAATTTAAACTACACCCACTTAGACTGTCCCTTTGATTTTAGTAATTTCTTGGGTGCCTCTAGCTCTTGTGAAGCCATGGAGACTGCCCACTAACACAATGGTTCAGTTTGGCTCTCTGAGTTTATAACCATAAGGCCAGATGGTGCAGCTGCTCTGCTCATGGTGCAATGAAGCTCTGTGCGCGGAGTGGCTGCAGTATCAGAAGGGTAGGCCTCTGGAGACAAATAAACACTCTAGACAGCTATGACTGACATTGCAGCTCTTAAAATGTAGTTTCTACCGGCTAATTTTCAGAGCTCCTGTTAAGTTCAGAAGAAAACATCTGTTTAACCTGCCACCCAAAGATATGGTGACATCGTAGCAGTTGTCAAAAAGAACTGTAAAATCTTTCATTCAAATGATGGCACCAATGATCTCATGATATTTTCATCTGTATCTATTCCTAGAGCACCCTTCACGGCTTTTGAGTAAATGAATTTTCCAAAGATAGGCACAAGGGATGCCTACAATAATACACACCTGCTCAGTAGCTCAATGCTTCAGTAAATTGTATAAACCCACCAAGGGTCAAATTCTGGCTAACACAAAGAAATTGAATTCTACCTTCTCTGCCCGTACAAGCCAGCACATGTAGATGCTATAAAAGTGGCACTAATATATACCTGGAGCCTGCCTTGTGAGCAGTTCCTTTGCACATATTGTGCATGTAGGAGGAGACCATTTCTGTGCTGGAGCACTCATGGACATATATACATACTGACTTCATTTCCAGTGTGGCCATACCCACCCCCCATAACTAGAGAAGACCTACAGATTGCTCTCTCTGTGCCTTTCTGGGTTGGGCAGAATCTAGGTAGCTATTGAAGTAATTGAATGTGTTCTTACCACTGTCACCGGTTCACTGGGATGCTCACTGTCAACTAGAATTTGGCCCCAGGAAGCAGCAGTCAGAAAAGTAGCTGTGTAGATCACCCAAACCCTAAAGTTAATGCTTTGCATGTGGAGTTAAAAAGTTTGAAAGACAAGCAAAAGAATAGTCTAGAGACTGCAGAATACATACATCACATCAAATCGGATTTATCAAGATAAGGTTTATTAGAATTTTTTCTCTTGTCTGAATGAAACTGTAAGCTTAAAATGTCACTGAAGATTTATTAATGTGATACTGTATCTGATAAGGGCAATGAAGAGGTCATATAGGGAGCAGATTATTAGAAGACAAATGTGTGTGTCTGGGAAAGAGAAAGAAAAACAATATGAATTTATCAGGGAGTATTCTGTAAAAAAACTAATTCAGGCCACATAAAGCAATACTAAAATTATGCATTGTATTACAGAATCTCACCAGCTAAAACATTTCATCTAAGTTTGATCACTGTGCAGAAAAAATACTGATGACTTCCAGAAGAGGGAATAAAGCTGAGTTTTCAAAATCTTAGGTGGAGAACGATGCCTCATTGATCTAAAAAGAAGATAAATCTTTCCAGAGCAGACATTAAATGTGTGTCACTTTGTGTTGTTGGAGGAATTTTCAGACAAATAAAAATGGCAGAGATATGAGTGTTGCTAAACAGAGCAGTCTCAGTACAAGTTATTCTGGTTTTATGTGGTAAATCCTATTGTCTCTATGGAAGGAAAACTTCCACATATCTCAAATTGAGTTTTCCAGCATAAAGGAAAGTACTGCAGGATTTGGTCTTTTGTGTGTAGTTGAATAAGCATCTCTGTGTATGCGGGGAGGGGGATATGTGTTCCTATACTTGTTGCAATACCCTATATCCTATGCAAGTTATGGGTATATGCACCAGGACCTCAATTCCGCTCAACTTCAAGATTGTGAATAGTCTTACTGGAGTTAATGGAAATGCTCCAATGCAGTGAAGCATGTGGGTAATATTTTGCAGGATCAGAGTCTTGGAGTATGTCTACACTACTCGCCGAACTGGCAGGTAGCGATCAATCCATTGGGGGGGGGGTCGATTTATCGCATCTAGTGTAGACATGATAAATTGATCCCCGAGCGCTCTTCCATAAACTCCTGTACTCTGCCGTGAGGGGCGCAGACGCAGTTGACGGGAGAGCAGAAGCAGTCAACTCACCGCCATGAAGACGCCGTGGTAAGTGGATCTAAGTACGTCGACTTCAACTACGTTATTCTCGTAGCTGAAGTTGCGTATCTTACATTGATCCCCCCCAGCCCAGAGTAGACCAGGCCTTAGTGTGAAATTCACCCTAGTGACTGGCACCTGAACAGGGCTCTCTGTGGTGCACAAACTCTTAACGTGAGGCTTCTGTTACAGGGAAGCCCTAATGCTGGCCCTCTGCACCAGCTTTTCAGTGGCTTAGTGTGAAAACAGGTGGCAGCTGTCCAGAGCCTAGCTCCTACCAGCCTGGTGTCTGCTCCACCACCAGCACCCAGGTTAGCAATCTCGGCAGAAATGCTAGAGGATGGAAAGAACTTAGAGGCCTTTTTTACATTATACTTTTGTTCTGAGCGTTTCCCATTGTTACTATCACTGGTGCAGCTCCACAGTCGGGAACGATATTACAGACAGGATGCCAGCTATGTTGGTCTTTGAAGCAGCACGTCCTCTCATCCTCTAAGGAGGATTAGACAAAGTGTAATTAAAATGCTAATGGACACCTGCAGCCCCTCTGCTGTTGCTCCCCCGCACATGGAACTGCACTGTTAAGAAAACAAAGCCCAGTGGGGTCACAGCCAGAAAGAAAACTCCTTTTGCTCCGTCTCTTGAGAAGAGGACTGAAGGCCATTGGCAGGGCAGTTGTGCACTGCTGTTGTCCTGCCATCCACGTGTCACATTTAGATAGGACTCAAGCTCCTTTCGTAAGCACTCATTCCCTTCACACTGGACCATTCTTATATGGCTCACGATTGCTGAGGTTGGGGGAGTTAGCCAATGAAACTCACAGATGTCCTCAGACCTATACATGGATCTCATGGCAGCAGCCTGAGGGAAAAGCCATCCATGTGGGGACGCCTACCTTTAAGTTTCTCTATACAATAATTCAGGATCAGTCTGCTACTGTACGGTAACTGTCACAATGTCAACCAATCACTCCCTCAAATACTCATGTCTGTACATCTTTAGGCCTCCTTACTGAATCTGTCACATAACCCACATTCAGTTACTAGTACACCAGACCCTCGCAGGATTCGGGATGCATGCGCGGTCCCGCGTTAATGCGGGGACTGTGTTAATGCGGCGGACATATTGCCATGGATCCTAATTTGAATATTTAAATTTGGGATACATCGCCACAACCATGCAATGCGCGAACCCGCACTATAGCGATGCGGCTATAGTGAGGGTCCGGTGTACTAGTTTTATAAGGAAAAAGTCTGCCTGAGAGAACAGTAAAGTCTTGTGTATTATCATCTGCTATAAAAATATCATCAGGCCAACTGCCTCCCAAGTGACTCTTTGTGGCCTGATGTCATTCTGTGGCAGCCCTGCCTCAGTTTCCCAACTTTTCAGGGCTATTAATCAAACTACCAAACAATTCTTCTCTGGGGCAGCCCACGCCTCCTTGAGTCTGGATTTATTAACATACCAAAACTATTTCCAAAATAGAGTTCTCAAAAATTCTTCTCCAGGCTGCACTCCCAGTTTCTTCCCTCACAGGCTTTCCTCACCTGCAGCTCTTTTCCCTGCAGACTTAGGGCTCCCTGCTGGAAACTACTCACTCTCAGCAGACTCTGTACTGTCTCCCTGAGCATCCCCATCTCTGCAGCTTTCTGCTGCTCTTTATAGAACAATCCGTTTCTCCATGCCCAGTTGGTTCTACTAATTAAATCCCACACTCCATCCCAGGTACAACATGAAACTAATCGTATGGGGCTGGCTAGCACCAGACCTCTGGCCCTTTAAGGGCAAGCCACCCTATCTAATGAATCGAGGAATTTACTTTATGCCTTTAGTATGTTCCACTCAAAATAAATAATAATTGTTCATAATGACTAGCTAGAGCACAAGTATTCAATGACACCATCTATAAGTTGCCAGTTTCACTGCAGTTAAAATGTTTGAGAGTTCAATAAGAAAGCACTTTAAGTTTAGAAAATGATTTTGTCATACACTAGCTGACAACACGACTTTCTTAACTCTTTCTGAAATAAGTGGTAGAAAAACTTTTCAAGGTTTCTTAAGAACAAAGCAGTCCCAGTACATCACTTAACACTGTGTTCAACAGCTGAACTCACCAGTCTTCTCAGCCTTGTGTTTTGGGCTTTCTTGTCCTGGCAGGCACGGGCAGGGCCCCTCACATCGCGCTGCGATAGTTTTGTCAGACGTACAAGCACGAAACTCCAACTTGCACTGTAATTGCAAGAAAACAGGAATGTACTTTGGTTTAGGACAAAATGTTCAAGCAGCAGCTATGGACAAATGAGAAATCACACTTAGCCATATTAATATTTGACAGATTAAAAAAATCATCCTTTACTAAAAGCGTTATGATTTTTAATTAATAATACCACCTACTTCTTATGTAGCACTTGTCATCAGTAGATCTAAAAGTACTTTTCAAAGTATCATTATCCCCATTTAACAGATGAGGAAACTGAGGCATGAAGTGACTTGCCCAAGGTCACTAACCAGTTCAGTGGCAGAGCTCAGAATAGACCCCCCCCCATGTCTTTTAAGTTCTAGTCAGTGCTCTATCCACTAGACAACTCTGCCATACTTCAAATATGCAGTTCTAATTTAAAATCAAGCTAGTCTCTACAGCCTGTTTATCACGGACTGCTACAGCTAATATCACTCCTACAGTAGTACAGATTCCTGACCTGGTCCCATGAGGCACTGACTGCTCTCAACTTCCAATGAAGTTAATGGGCTTCACTGAGTCAATGGCAAAATTCCACTCCACACAATAGTGGGGCCAAAGGGAGTTGAGAGTATTCGGCACTTTGTATGGGAGAGACCAACCCCTAACCAACACAAGTAGCTCTTCAATGTGCAGCCTTCCGCGGGACTCCTCATATGAGGAAGGTTTTAATCATTCATACAAAATACATCTATGGGACAGATTCTAAGTTGCCTGAACAACTGTTTAAAATCACTCTCCATAAAAGCAGAGTAACCACTGAGCAAGGTAGACAAATCCAGAAATATAACAGGATCACTAGCCAATCAATTATTAAAATTTAAAATAGGCCCTCCTGTAAAAAGGTAAGTAAACTGGGGAATTTTCCCATACCCTCAGTCCTGCTCCAACAGCCTGTGCAAACAGGCTTTGAAGCATGTCTTGAAAAATCAGGAGATTCCAGATCTTTAGGGCAATGGGGCTTGGGAAGTTTTGGATCCAAAGGGAGGCAACTATGGAAAACTATTGTTTCATAAACGTGCTAATAAAAATAGTACAGGTCCATAAATTCACTTACTGTTCATTGGCTTTACTGTTAGAATTACATGTATTGTACCACTGATTTCCTTTTAAGAAAGAGTATTTTCAATTGTCCTCCTTGATCTAAAGATCTTTTCCTCACACTGAACATTACAATAAGAGTGGCTGATCATACAAGGTGCCAGATAAGGCCTCAAATAAGTGCCTGACAGTGCAATTGTTGGAAGGTGGATTAACCCACAACTAGGGTTGCCAACTTTCTAGTTGCACAAAATTGAACACACTAGTCCCACCCCTTCTCCGAGGCCCCACTCCTGCCTCACCCCCTGCTCACTACATTCCCCCTCTCTCGTTGGCTTGCTCTCCCCCACCCTCGCTCACTTTCACTGGGCTGGGGGAGGGGTGTAGGAGGGGGTGAGGACTCTTAACTGGGGGTGCGGGCTCCGGGATGGGGCTGGGGATGAGGGGTTTGGGATGTAGGAGCGGGCTCCAGGCTGCAGAATACGGATGAGGGATATGGAGCATGGTAGATGGCTGCAGGTTGGGGCAGGGGATTAGGGTGCAGGAGGGATTATGGGCTCTGGGTTGGGAGTGCAGGCTGTGGGCGGGGGCTGGGGGGTTTGGAGTGGTGACAATACATTTCAAAATGCATAGATTGATTCAAAGAAGGATAAATCTGTAATGTTCCCCAATCAGAACGCAGTGGACAAATGTAGCTTCTACAGCAATATCCACTGAACAAAATGCTTTTATTATGTTGGTACAACAAAAGCAGAGTGAATGGAATAGGATGTTGTTACAAGATAAATGCATCCTACTTTGAAAATACTGTAAATATTGTCTTGTCTCTGCTTATTTTTTGTTGCAAGGGCCCAGCTTTGCCCAGGTTTTAATCTAGCAGCAGGAGACCATTATCCTGTGACTATATCCTATTCCGTCAACATTATCTCCCTGGCCCATTCTGAACTTCAGTACACCCTGGTGGTTGTATGCTCTGCAGGATGTTCTGCCCTTCTGATTTAGAAAATGCATGGACATGCATATCCATGTGGCATAGCTTAGCTTGAGCTTTAGAGTACTTATTTCATGCGTGGTGATGGAGAATGGAAGTACATGCTTTTCACCTTTTTGAAAAAGGCATAAGCACAATTGCTTAATTTATGCTGATTGTGCATACAATACACGCACAAAAGAACAGCTGAGAAAGAAAGAGGAATGCTCCCCGACTAAACTGTTCTGGAAGTAAAGGCCATCTCTGTACAGCCTGTTCTTCATTTTCAAGATGTTACTGAGAATGCAGCAATAAATCTTTCTGCAGCTGAAGTTCCTGCTGACTTGTCTTAACCCATTACAGCTCAATTAATTATCTCTTTTATTAGCTATAATAAACAGAAATTATGTATCATAGCATTAACAATTATAATTCTAATACTTATTTATCCTTAAGATGGCAAGACCAATTTCAAACCCATTATCACAATCTGTTAAGAAAGATAGATAGATTAGTTTCTGGAAATTTTAAGGCTAGTTTTTCATAGCTTTCCTTTCTACTGCTAAACAAAAACCAAAAACCAACAAAAAACCTAAGGAGGAATCTGGAATCTGATTAAAAGAGTAGTTCTATAGTAAGAATGTACAAGGATAAGAATGAGGTCGCTGAAGGACACAATTCCGCGGACACTTACACACTTGAGTAACTTCACACACGATCCCATTCTCATGCTATTCATGTGTGAAGTTAGCTATTCGCGTGTTTTGTGGGACTGGGGCCTGAGAATGGCCCAATTGTAAATATTAAGTTAGACTGATGACAAATACAGAACAGGATCATTCAGATATGCCAGTCTCTTTAAACATTTTCAGTTCCCTAAAAACACTCCAGGGAGATTGTTTATTTTCCCTACGGTGTCCTTCTGCCTTAATCATAGAATCATAGGACTAGATAGGATCTCAAGAGGTCATCTCGTCCAGTCCCCTGCACTCATGGCAGGACTAAGTATTGTCTAGACTATCCCAGACAAGTGTGTGTCTAACTTGCTCTTAAAAATCTCCAGTGATGGATATTCCACAACCTTCCTAGGCAATTTATTCCAGTGCTTAATCATCCTAACAGGAAGTTTTTCCTAATGTCCAACCTAAAACTCCTTGTTGCAGTTTAAGCCCATTGCTTCTTGTTCTCAGAGGTAAATGAGAGCAATTTTTTTACCTCCTCCTTGTAACTATCTTTTATTGTAACCACCTGTTAACTTTGAAAACTATCATGTCTTCTCTCAGTCTTCTCTTCTCCAGACTAAACAACCCCAATTTTTTCAATCCCCCCTCATAAGTCATGTTTTCTGGACCTTTAATAATTTTTGTTGCTCATATCTGGACTTTCTCCACATCTTTCCTTAAATGTGACGCCCAGAACTGGACACAATACGCCAGGTGAGGCCATATTACCAAGGATTAGAGCAGAAGAATTACTTCTTGGGTCTTGCTTACAACTCTCCTGCCAATACATCCCAGAATGATTCTTTTTTGCAGCAGTGTTATACTGCTGACTCATATTTAGCTTGTGGTCCACTATGACCCCCACATCCCTTTCCACAGTACCCGAGGTAGAAATTTTCCATTTTGTATGTGTGCAACTAATCGTTCCATCCTAAGTGGAGTACTTTGCATTTGGCCTTATTGAATTTCATTCTGTTTACTTCAGACCATTTCTACAGCTGTCCAGATCATTTTGATTTTTAATCCTGTCCTCCAAAGCACTTGTAAACCCTCCCAGCTTGGTATCGTCTGCGAACTTTATAAGTGTACTCTCTATGCCATTATCTAAATCATTGATGAAGATATTTAACAGAACCGGACCAAAAACTGATCCCTTGCATATTCGACTATGAACCACTGACAATTACTCTCTGGAAATGGTTTTCCAACCAGTTATGCACCTGCCTTAGGATACGTCTACAATACAAAATACTGAATTTATAGAAGTCGATTTTTCTAAACAGACATGCATGTTCCCACTAAATGTGGTAAGTCGGCGGACTGCGTTCACTCTACTGAGGCTACCATTGACTCTCTGAGAGAAATACTGTGGGTACCGACCCCACAGCTCCCGCAGTCTCCGCCGCCCACTGGAATTCTGGGTGTAGCTCCCAGTGCATGATGGGGCAAAAACATTCTCGCGGGTTTTCCTGAGGGCATCCCATCAGTTGCCCCTCCCTCTATGAAAGCAATGGTAGACAATCGTTTTGCACCTTTTTTTCAATGCAGACATCATACTGCTTTCAGCAGATGGTACAATACAACTGCTTTCCTGTTCTCCTGGTGCCATGAATCCACTTTGCAGATCCTCTCGTCCTTCTGAATAAATATCTATTCTCATGTCATCGTGCTCTCCTGCTCTTGCCCCGACAGTGAATTTTTCCATGTTGTCTGTCATGGGCTCCTGGGAACATGTGTTCTTCATTGGGAAACCATCATCATCCACTACTTCCATTGCCACTCTGCTCTCCTGCAAATGCCACAGCAAGCATGGAGCCCACTCAGCTCACCGTTGCTGTTGTGAGCATTGTAAACACCTCGCACATTATCCTGCAGGATGTGCAGAAACTACAAAAGCAGGCAAGGGGAAGCAATGACAGTGATTTGTGACTTTTGTGACAGTGACTTGTGACTTTGTGACTTGCTTTCCCTTGCCCTGAAGCACAAGAATACCAAGATGAAAGCAGCCCTCACAGTTTAATTACTCTTGGGGATGTTGAAATGCCTATAGTTATCCTTGGGGACCCAGCCAACTCCTTAATGCCATGGCTCATGAAGCCGTACACAGCCTCCCTGGACAGTAGTAAGGAGCAGTTCAACTATAGTCTGCGTAAGTGCAGAATGGTGGTATAATGTGCATTTGGATGTTTAAAAGCTCGCTGATGCAGTTTAGCTTAGACCTCAGCAAAACCAATATTCCCACTATTATTGCTGCTTGCAGTGGGCTCCACAATATCTGTAAGAGTAAGGGGGAGATGTTTATGGCAGGGTGGGAGGTTGAAGCAAATCGCCGTGGCTGATTATGCACAGACAGACTCCAGGGCGCCCTGTGCATCAGAGAAGCTTTGAAAACCAGTTTGATGACTGGCTAGGTTATGGTGTGACGGTTCTGTTTGTTTCTCCTTGATAAAAACCTGCCCCCTAGTTGACTCTATTTCCCTATAAGCTAACCAACCTCCCCCGCTTCGATCACTGCTTTTAGAGGCAATAAAATCATTGGTGTTTCAAAATCATGCATTCTTTATTAATTCATCACACAAATAGGGGGAAAACTTGCAAGGTATACTGGGAGGGGCAGGTGAGGAGAGAAGCACCAGCTGGGGTGGTGCATGAGGGGAGGAGGGAAGGACAAGGCCACACTGAAGTTCAAAAATTATTGAATGCCAGCCTTCCATGGCTTGGACAATCCTTTGGGGTGGAGTTGCTGGGTGCCCATAGCTTCCCCGCCCCGCGTTCTTGGACGTCTGGGTGAGGAGGTAATAGAACTCGAGAAGGAGTGCAGGCCATTAGGCAGGGGCTGCAGCGGCAGTCTGTGCTCCTGCTGCCTTTCCTGCAGCTCCACCAGACACCTGAGCATGTTGGGCTGCTCCCACCTTAGGCTCATTAGTCTCTAGGACGGTGATGATAGGGGGAGCGTAGAAACATTTGCAGCTGCGGGAGGAAAAAAGGGAGAACAGTATTTAAAAAGAGACCTGTTAGAGAACAAAGGGAAGACTATTTCACACTGAATCAAGCGATTCACATTACATAGCACACGTGATTCACCTCCCCCTTCCCCAACAGGAGACTAATACCAGGGAAGATCCCTCTCAGCCAGATGTGAACAGCTCAGCATGAATGAGCCTCCACCTTCTGCATGGCAAAGGTTTTTAGAGTACCTCCAGGAGAGCTTAATGGAGATGTCCTTGGAAGATTTCTGCTCCATCCCTTGACATGTTAACAGACTTTTCCAGTAGCTATACTGGCCGCGAATGCACCCCAAGTCTTCAGGGCAAATTAAACATTAAACACACTTTCTTTTAAACCCTGTATTATATTTACAAAGGTACATGAGCAGAGGTGCCTTCTCCAGGAGCCTGCCCTGGGAGGACTGGGAGGGCGCTTGCCTGCTGCACGGATTCTTCTCCTCACACAGTGATCAGATCCAGTACCTCGCGTTCGGTCCATGCTGGAGCTCTTTTGAGATTCTGGGACTCCATGGTCAAATGTGCTGATGAGCTCTGCATGGTCACCTGTGCTGATGAGCTCACCATGCTGGCCAAACAGGAAATGAAATTGAAAAGTTTGTGAGGCTTTTCCTATGTACTTGGCTAGTGCATCTGAGTTGAGAGTGCTGTCCAGAGTGGTCACAATGGAGCATTCTGGGATAGCTCCCGGAGGCCGGTAATGTCGAATTGTGTCCACAGTATCTCTAATCCGGAACTGCGGTGTCGATTTTAGTGCTACTCCACTTGCCGAGGTGGAGTACAGAAACCGGATTTAAGAGCTCTTTAAATAAAAAAACTGGCTTGGCTGTGTGGACAGAATCAGTTTTATTTCAAATTAACTCAGCTAATTCCGAAATAATCACGTACTGTAGACCAGCCCTTAGAGTAGCTCCATCTAGGTCGTATTTCCCTAGTTTGTTTATGAGAAGGTCATGCAAGACAGTATTAAAAGTCTTACTAAAGTCAAGATATATCACATCTACCACTTCCCCCCACCCACAAGGCTTATTACCCAGTCAAAGAAAGCTCTACGGTTGGTTTGATACGATAATCAAAAGACCACAACCTTATTCCACATATAGGAGCTGCTGGTTTTTAATGACATCACCTGCATCAAAACAGGTGGAGATCAGAGCAAGGCAGGTCACAGAGGAATTCAGATGGAGGAATTATAAGGCTGCAGTCTACACCACTATCAGGTCTGCATTTCAGGAGTACATGAAGGAAAGATCTCAGTCATCCCCAAGCCACAGAGCCCGCATCACTAGCTCCATAGAGAAAAATAAATCCCCTTCTTCCTCTTGCCTTCTCCTCATACAGCAAATAAAGAAAACAAAATTCTCAATACACAGCAGGGGGTATTACTGAGGGACCAATTCATAGATTTTTAAGGCCAGAATGGACCTCTATGGTCATTTACTCTGTTCTCTGCATAATACAGGCCAGAGAATCTCACGCAGAAATTTCTCAAGTGATTCCACCACTCCTTACTCATGTTGAGGCTAGTCCTATTGCTTTAAAGGCACTGCTTAAGATGAGGAAAGGGGGCAAAAATTGGGTCCTGCATTTGTCTGAAGTTCTATGTTTTCTATTGCTATCTCTTTTGATTTTCCTCTGGCATAGCTCACTGATTATTCATGATACTTGCATTTCTTGTTAGCTTCACGAATTGAGCTGCATTTGTCTAGAACGATCCCTAAGGACCAGATAAATGTTTCTAAATTGTTTATTGGAAATGGAAATCAGCTCTGTTTTTTGTTGCTAAATGTATATTAATATCAATAAATTATAGGAGGGGAGGAAAATGGTGGAACTTATTCATGGAAAATTCACAAATTAATTCATTCACTCAGTTATGGGAAATTATTGCAAAAGAGTATTTTGGCTAAAGCGTTCCCCTGAGAATTTGCTACCTTACTTGCATGATTATTCCATTTTTATTGTCAGCAAACCTACAGCAATGTGTTTTGCATAACATTTATATTTTGTTGGGGGGAGGGAATAAAACAGCTGCATAAAATTTATTCTCTGTTGTTTTACCCTTGCTGTTGTTTGCAAGTCTCCAACATACCACCTCTGACAGGAGAAGCTACCAGACACTTCCTTGGAATGTAAATGAAGTAGAATGTCTCTTTAATTTGGCTTTGGACTCTTGGAGGCCAGATTTTGGTCTCATTTTTATCTGGGTAACACTAATGAAGCTGAGAGTTTCCCAGATCTCATTTATGCTGGTATAAATCTGACTAGCTGTATTGTATTCAGTGGTGTTATTCCGGATACACCTGGGTGTAATGAGATCAGAATCTGATCACAGAAGCAAGCTTCAGTGGCATACGGCAGTAAGGGACAGTTGGTGCTTCAGTTGTACACTCTCCTGTGGATATTCTAGATGTTGGAGTGTGTATTATTGTGAATAATGAATCAATACCAACCAGCCTCTTGAGAGGGCCTTTTAAAACAATTTTTGAAATATAACACTGTCAAAGGGAAAATACTCACTTTGAAACTTCACTTTTGCCATAAATTCAAATATGCATTCTATATGAGAGGATATGAATAAGTAGATGTTTTTGGTGGATTAGACAGAGATAACACATGTTAACAGAGAAAGTTCCCATGAAGCCCCCTCCTTCTAAGTCCTGATGCAGGATTTGAATCTAAGATTAAATTTTATAGGACACTAGATTAAATGACATTAAAAAGCAGAAATGCTCTAATCTTGCTAATAACAGGCCTCAAGCCTAGAACACACAGCACGCTTATTTAACACCTTGCAGCTTCTTTCATTCCCACAGAGAATTATCTTACCACACTGTTTTATGGAACATCTTTTGTTTGCTCACAATATGTCTCTTCTAAACTTCAGATATAAATAAGAAAAGCTCATTATTTTCTTCCTTATCTTTTACATACTGCTTCCTAAAGACAAAAGCTGAAACTTTTTGAAATTATAGAGTAGATATTTTTCATCTAGAATTTCTTTATATCAGTGTTTTTCTTCTTCCCTATCTGTCTTAGCTGATAATTAGAATCCATTGGAATTCAGACACCACTTTAACAAAGAATTGTTTGTTCACATGCATTAAAGCAGTGTCTGTTCTTACTTCTACAGCTACAGTTCTGTCAGCATTTCCATTATAAACCCCTATATCTGATCTCTCCATCTTGATTCTGAAGTTGCTATAGGCTGTGCTAGGAATACGACTCAGCCCAAAATCCAAAGACTTTCTTTAAAACAACAACAAAAAGGCAAAAATATTGGCACAACGAAAATCAGTTGGATTATTTTTTTTAAAACTCACAAGTTTGGAAATGAATATTAATATTGCTTTTTAAAATGTTTCCCCCTCCCTGGTTCCCATTTGACACGTACTTTGAAAGCAAATAAAACAAATAAAAGGAAGTTCTTCTTCACACAGCACACAGTCAACCTGTGGAACTCGTTGCCTGAGGAGGCTATGAAGGCTAGGACTATAACAGGGTTTAAAAGAGAACTGGATAAATTCATGGAGGTTAAGTCCATTAATGGCTATTAGCCAGGCTGGATAAGGAATGGTGTCCCTAGCCTCTGTTTGTCAGAGGGGGGTGATGGATGGCAGGAGAGAGATCACTTGATCTTTACCTGTTAGGTCACTCACTCCAGGGCACCTGGCATTGGCCACTGTCGGTAGACAGGATACTGGGCTAGATGAACCTTTGGTCTGACCCAGTACAGCCTTTCTTATGTTCTTATGTTCTTAAAGCAATACGTTTTTAATGGAGATTTTAACTAACCTTTAGGACTTAGGCTCTGAATCTTCAAACACAAACCCATTGGGGTTACGCATGGTAGCAAAGTTAAGAATGTTCCTGAGCGTTTGCAGAATCGGGGTCCTGGTGGGAAAAAGTGGGCCAAACTCTGGTCTAAGCACCACTGATTTCAGTCAAGTTAATCCTGATTTACATGACTATTACAGAACAGTATGTGGTCCAGGTGCCCTCATGCCACATATATCCTGTCATTGTTTCCTTGTGCTCCCACATCCGTCTCTATGTTCACTTGCTGTCACTTCTCTTACACTTCTACTGTAAGGTCTTTGGGGCAGTGATTGTCTTTTTGTTCTGTTTGTGCCTAGCACAATGGGGTACTGGTCTATGGCTGAGCCTCCTAGACAGAATGGTAATGGAAGTAATAATAAAAGGGGCAGCTGGTAAAAAGCCATTTCTTTGGTGTATAAAAGTGGCTCCCCCACACAAACACACCCCAATTTTCCCCTTCAACAATCACATAAGGATTTTTTGAAAAATCACAATGCTAATCAAGAACTCTGTTCTCCTGGTAACCATGCATAGTTCCTGTTAATATCAATTATAGTTAAACCTGCAGAATAGTGATGGAATAGGCCCCCCCAATTAACACATGCAATCAATTGTATAAATATGTGTTTTTGTAAAGCTGGGCTTTCTGAAATGTGTATTATTTGCAGCTTTGATGTTACAGCTGATTGGGTCAGAAATCCCAGTTTTATTAGTGATTAAAAATAGATGGACACGAAAGACCATTATCGCGTGTTGTGACTGGGTAAACAAATCCACATTTAAAAAAGGCCCACTCCCTGCATATTTACACAACCGAGTAGAGAGTATTAACCCCTAAGGAAAAGAGAACAGGTTCTAAGGGGCCCATATTAAAATAGGCTGAATACATATTTATGCAGCTGAATGTAATGAGTCCAAACAAAGGGCATCATGCAACAATGATCTGAGCACATTCATATCCCAAGAAGAGCTCCGCATTTTGCAGCTGTGCACTCTGCAATCCTGAAACCCTAATGAGTAATTTAAGGGTATGTCTACACTGCAATGTAACGCCGTGCTTGAGTCTAAGTGTTTAAGGCTACCCCCTCCTCCCACCCTTGTGTCTATACTGCATTTGAGTTAACCCATGGTAGTAGTTACTACCATGAATAGTCCCATTTTTCCCATGATCCTTTTTGTGGATAAGCAGTCTGCTTGGTACTGATGCAGGATCAGAACCCAAGTTCAACAGTGGCCAGAAATGTCCCAGTCATTTAAAAATGAACTTATTCTGTTTATTCTGCTCTTATAATACTTCTTAAATACATAGCAAAGCTACAAGATGAATGTTCCATGTTTGTAAATGTGAAATAGATTTCTGTCTATGGGAGCTGTATAATAACTTAATAATCTATCATCTGTTACCTGCATTTGTGAGTTATCATCTATTAATACATTTATCTTCCACCCCATAAACTATTAATGATTTTAACTTGCATTGTTATTACATTTAGTTTCTTTCCTTTGAATATGTTCTTTAAATTCTTCTTTGCAACTGTCAAACAATTCTCTATTTTTAAGCATTCACAGTTAAGAGTTGACAGTTCATAACTAATAGCGTGATTCAAAGTTGAAGCCTGCTTACAATTTATTTCTAAAGCAAAATTATCCTAGTATAAATGTTAAAAAAACCCACACCAATACTTCTAGCTTTCATGTCTGGGTATGAAAACAATCAATGCTGCCTGAAATGTACAGCCATGTAATTGAGAAGCATTCCAGTGCAATTACTATTTACTCATCACACAAGAACAACAATTTGTCATTTTTACTCCCTCCAAATTATTAGAGGCAGTTTAGTTTCTCACATGGAGATGATATACCAGGTAACATGAAAATAATCAAAGGATAACAATCTGTGACTCCACATACATACAGATGCTCCAGTCATCAACTAAATAACTACACATATGGCATGGAGAATATGCTGTATGACCTTTAACACTCCAAACATGGGCTTCTACCCAGTTACCTTCAACTAATGTGATTCTGTTGATTAGGTTTTGATGAGAGAAGCAATGCTCTATCCACCCACCCTCTTTCACATCCATCTATCCATTATATGGGTACTGGCAAACTTGCATCTGGTGACCTGTATATAAGGGCAGGCATATTTTATAAGTCTAGGTTTTTATACCAGCCCTATCACTTGGTATCTACCTGAGCATCTCCAGTACTTAACACCCAAATCTCCCCTCCCTGTTTTATAAAATATGACAGCCCAAATTCTCTCTGCTTGGTGTGCAGAGGCCGTCACAATTCTGGGCTAGCCATACTCCAGACCCCTCTCCAAGTGCACCCCTTCCAGGCTTTATGTTGGTATCCTTTACCTTCTTGGGGTGGAATCTTGCAATCTTCCCACTCTCAGGCCTGGGTGCGAGCCTACAGTTTCCTGTTATCAAATGTGATACCTGAATCTAGACGTCCTAGCTTATCCCAGATATCCCCACTCCTGGGGACAGGGGTTCACTGCTTTCAGCAGTCTCTCTCTCTCACCCCTGTGATTCAGTGATTCAAGTTTTTATCCAGTCCAGAGTTCTTTGTTTCAGTTCCCTGGCTGGCAGCCCTCCCTCCCAGGGTTACCCACCAAACTGCTGTTCTCAGTGCACAGTGGAGGTAAAACTCCAAAAGGAACTGACACCTGCATTGTCCTTCTAAGTACTGGTGAATGGGGCTATCTGAAGGTATTGTCTGATTTCTGGTCTACATGCTGTTTGCTCTTGTTGGGCTTAACCCCTTGTGACCCTATTGCAAATAAGACAACATGCAAACAGATGAACATATAATCCAAGTGGGAGAGCACATTATGTAATGTTAAAAATGCTTCTGTGATGCTCAGGTTATGCTTGAGACAACAAAAGATTTTATTCAAAATGCACTGGCCACCACAGAGGTTGCACAACTTATCCTCTGAAGTTTGTTGGTGCTGTAAAACAGGAAACCTGATGCATATGCTACATCAGGCAGAAGAGGAAAGAGGAGGAGACAGTAGTTAAAATAGTGCGCCCCTTCAGCAGCCAAACCTCAGTGAAAATTATATGCCAGGCTATTTACCTTCTGAGATGGGGTTAACTTCACCACAAAGACTTTGGTTCCTGAAGGCTGCAATGGTCACCAAGTGCATGATTTCAAAAAGTGGAAAAGTAGGCTCAGAATGGAGCAGTGGCATTCGGACCTGTCTGAGTCAGCAACCAAAGAAAGAATAATTTATTGCTGTAAAAAGCCATCATATGAATTTAATGAAATGTGGACCCTGTTTCCAGATATATTTGGATAAAAATGTTGAGCTGGTGCAAAGAATGCTAGACTTCAATTTGACCTCTTCCCTCTGGTCCCATCCTCCTCTCTCCATTCATGCACATGTTCCCCTTTCTTATTATTATTCCCCGCCACCCTAAGGTGTTAATGTGGAACTATTTGGACTTGCAGCTTTGACAAGTTGTAAAATGATTTAATTTCATAATTCTACCAGCAGTTCCATGAAGCGTGCAGGATTTGGAAACGTATAAAAGCTGAAAGTCAGTTACCTTTTTGTGCTTTTCATTGCCTGCTTCTTATGAAAACCAAATTAATCACAAAAATGATATTCATAAAATACTACAGGTCCCTCCCATGTCCTTCACATAGGCATAAACCAGAAAGACCCTGGACAGGAAGGAGGTGGGGCGGGCAATACCCAGATATGTGCCCAGAACCCATACCAAGGCCATTTTGCAGTCTCTATCATAAGATCCAGAGAGAAACCCAGGAGTCAGTCACTGTGTTCTACACATTCATGCTTGTACACTCCAGACCAGCAGTGGCAAGTACGATATTCCTTCCTTCTCAAACACAGGTTGTTTGTGGTCTCGGCATGAATAATCTAGTGAGTTGAGCTTGTAAAGTCAGAATATAGATGCACAGAAAGGCCACTCATCTTAGTGCACCTCCTCAGGGTCAATTCTGTGAGGAGCTGGAATTTGGCTGAATGTTTATATATACTCACCTCCCTTTTCAACTCACTCCTCGGTAAGAAAATTAGTCACTAATCTACTGACAAGCAATGGTCACTTTACCTGACAGAAGTCAATAGGTTTTCTCTGTTGTTCCTGAAGACACCCAGTGTTTGGCTCTAACTCTGGGAAGTGCCTCCGTAAAAACAGCAGCATGGGGTTTCATACTGGTTTTCAAGTTCTGATTCCACATCATTCTTGCTCAGTTTATTAAAGAAGGGTTGTTCCCCTTGCTGCAAACTCAACATGGGAATTGAAAGGAGTCAGTCAGATTGGTTTTTTTTTCTCCTTTTCATACTTCATCACCAGTAATAAAATCCAGTAGGTCAATTCTGCCCTCAGTGATACCTCTACAATCTCATTCCCCTCAGGGCTGCCCAATGCTACTTATTTACAGTGGGTTTGCTCAGGTAGACCCTCAATGTCTGAGAGCACAAGTTGATCCTCAATGTCTTTTTTACTTTTAACGATGCATGAAAAGTAAAGAACAAATTTGATTTTAAGAGCTCAAGGTGAGTTTGTAGAGCTTGGCAGGGAGCATCTGTAAGAGGAGCAAACTTGAGGTGGAACTAGTCATATAAAATAAACCTGGAAGCCTGTGGTGCCATTTTTCTTGTCTCTTTCCGAGCACTCTATTTAAATTTCTCAGAATTTGTAAAGCATAAAACAAAACAAAAGCTAACCCTAAATAAACCAACGAAACACAAGTGGCAGCATTTAGAGAAGATGCTTAGAGAATGTATTTAGGAACACAGTAACCAACAAAGACTAGGCTGACATTAACTCTGAAGCTAAAGCTTGCAGCACTCTTTCTGATTTCGAAAAAGAACAATATAAAGAAAAAATTAAACTAAAAACAGTCTGGGCCCAGGTTCAACACGCAGAGAATACAGTTGCTGTGAAACACACCCAGAAAAATAGAGCTGAATTAGTCTGTTTGCTTAAAAATCAAGTAACCGCAGCTAATCCTTTTGCAGTATTATCCTGTTTCAACTTTTGATAAATCTGTGTTAAAATTAAAGAAGAGACCAGCCAAGAAACACCTCCTTTGATGTTTTCAGGGGTTCAAACAACCCATTGTAAGAGCTTAAAATGTGAACTAAGTATGTAGAAATTGAAAAAAATAGTGACTTTCAGAGGCCATGTTTAGAGGCAGGCTATTCCCAGGAGGTTCAGTTTGTGCTGATGACCACAACATTTGGGCAACTCAAACCCCAGTGCATCTTTCTGTTCGTGCACTAGGGATGAGATCCTGGAGTGCAAGTTTCTTATGAGATGGCCCCTGAGAATCAGTTGTCTCTTTCCTAAAATAGGATGAAGTCTGTATTGCATGAGCAGGAATTGCAACACTGAAGATGCACTGGTTGAGTTAAATGGGTGCAACGTCACACCTTTGCTTAAACTAGTCAATATGTGTGTGTGTGTGTGTGTGTGTGCATGCACGCGCAATAGGGCTCACAACCAGCCCCTCTTTCCAGGGCCCACCTGCTGCCCCCAAAAAAGCTCAGAAAGGCTTCAGGGTAGTGCCTGTGTCTTTATTTACTTAACTTCATCCCACCATCAGTGCCCATCTATGTACAAGCTTTACAGGATTCTTCTTCTCCTTTACAGGCACAGTCAGCCTTCAGCTAGGAGGCCTCCAGTTCCCTGACTAACTTCTCCTTGGTTCCTTCCTGCCCCCAGCCTTCTGCCTCCCTCCCAGCCTTTCTAGCCCCTGGCTTGTCAGGCCAGCATCAGGCCTTTTCCATCAGTCCCAATCTGTTTCCCCTGGAGCTGACTGGTCAAGGGCTAATTAGGTGCTTTTGCATCAGTGTAAGGGTGCGCAAGACATTGTCACGGTGGAATGCTAAGGGCGCTCTCACCCTCGACTCCAGGGAAGGAAGGGGTGCTCACTCCCCCCACCCGAGTGTGTGTGTGTGTGCTCATTCCCCCCCCACTCCTGGGAGGGAAAGGGTACTTTTGGCCATCCTTATCAGTCCCTGCCCTGTTATCGCATACTGCCCATGTTGGAGTACTTGGCTCTCACGGTTTGCTTGCCTTGAAATGAAACACCTGCTTGCATTCTGTGATACTAACAAGACAGAAACAAGGTATTAGTTATTCATGAAGTATGCATGAGATGCAAATGCTCCTGTTATTTCTCTGCCTGTGTGCCCACGCGCAGTGGGCTTCTTCCCCGGGCATTGCTTCGATGCGTCGGGTCCCCGTTTAGTGGCAGCAGCGAAAGGGAGCCCCCACTGCAGGTGTGTCACTTTGCCTTCAATAAACTCACTCCTTTTATTCAACAGCTGTTTGTGTGCCTCGTTCCTACGGGACACAAAAGTACCCTGCAACAATCAGCAACCTGCTACAGTGTAGATAAGCCCTTTAACTCTTTCTCTGGCGTGTTTGATCTTTAGTGTTTATCCCTCTGGTGGGTGACTCATAACTTGAACAACTTTAGCACCTTTTACTATGGGAGACAGTGGTGGTGTTTTTTTAAAGTACTGGGTTAAAACATAACATGTATACAACACACCCTCACATAAACAGCGACCGACTAATCTCAATCATCCACAAACCCAAGGCAACTGATGCCAGCAAAGGTAATCCATGGAATGACAGTCATTACTGCCACTTCAGACAGAAAAGTGTGTATACAACCACAATTTTCTAATCTCTGCCCTTCACACTCCAGTTCATTTGAATTGACAGTCACAGCCGTGACTTTAACCAAGTTAGAAAAGACACATTATGATTATCATCATCAAGATCATTAGAATCTTTCAAAAGGGAACAAACATTTTTAAGTTCAACCAGTATTTTGCTTCTTTTCCCCCTGAAGTGTGACATGATTATTTTTAATACAAAAGTTATCACTCAGACGAGTGAGAAAACTGGGTTGCCATGAACCTGTTAAACTGCAGACAAGCATCTCCACACTGCTCTTCCCATAAGCCTCATTCTTAAGTCACAAACCCCCTGTTATTCCTTTGCTAAGCTTCTCTTAAAGAGAGAGAGAGCTCAGAAAACCTACTGCACAGCAGTGATATAGGATGCGGATGAAGACAAACTCATTGTCATTGAAGTCAAGATTAAAATGTGAATCTCCACAGATGAAAGGTTAATATGCTAATGTTCGATGTGATTACTGCTTAATTACTTTGATTATCCAAAAAACATGCACCTGCCACAGGTTAAGTATTAAACATCTTAGATTACTGCACTCTTTACTATACAGTATGCACTATTTGGAGAAATATATAGTCAAAGATGTTCCAGTCTCATGCTTCCAATGAGGAAGTTTTCTTCTCCCTCCTGAAGAAATCTACTTCCTTTTAATTCCCCCTCCCCATGCCTGTTATACAAACCTACACATTTGCCTCCATCACTGATGTCAGCATAACTCATAAGTTGCATAGGTCAATTTATTCTTTTTGCTAGCTTTGAAGCAGAAGCAACAGCAAAAAATATAGCAGGGTCATATACAAGATGTGGCCATGCTTTCTGCTCTTTAAATTCTTTGTGACAGAATAGTGTGTAAAAATATAAATGCGCACACATATTTATATACAGAGGGCTCACTTTAAAGTTCTACCATTTTGAAAGTTGCTATTTCCTCTCTCTTTCATGGAGAATTCCACATGGTCTGTGACTGCTGCTTACTGCACTGTTTGTGACTGTTACTATTCCCTTGTGCTCTCCTTGTCTGTTTGGCATATTCAGTTATGTCTCTAGTTTTAGAATTAGGCCTTGTCTACACACAAAAATTGCACTTCTTTAAGTATCTTGAAGTATGGATGCAGTTACATCAATATAACTTACTTCCATATGGGAAGGGGAATAAGCTATACAGGGGTAAAGGCACCTGAACACAATCTAAGTGTAGACTAGAGCTGATCATAAATTTTTCGAGAATACACTTTTTCATTGGAAAATGTAGATTTCTCAAAACCCATTTTTTCACAGGAATGTGTCGGTTTCAATAAAACACGTTTTCTGGAACATTTTTCAGGTCCAGGATGAACTTCTGGTGAAAACCAGGGAGAAAGACCCACCTCAGAATAGCCAATAGTTCACCTGACATGTGGGACTCTTGGATTCAGGTCCCTGCTCTGACTGATTCACACCAGGGACTTGGTCATTGGTCTCCCATGGGGAGAGACCTAACCACAGGGAAATTGGCTATTCTGGGCTGGGTCTCTTGCTCCCATTTTTTAAATCAAAACACTTAAAAAGGTCTCCATTTTGTTGCGATACAGAACGGGAAATTTTTTGAACTCTCAAAAATTTTCACCAGAAAGAAAAGCTATTTACCATTAAGCTCTAGTGTAAACTAAGTCTTAGATGTGAAGCGCTTTGAGACAGGGACTGTCCTAGCATCATGGGATTCTGACCTCTAGGACTACTCCATTATAAATAACGAACAAAAATAATAAATGATAATAAAAAGGTAACATCTTTCAAAATGGTTTCACAATTTTAATGGTCTCCCAAAACCTATGTGAAAGACTTTACTCAACAAGGTGATGACAATTTCAAGGCAAGTTGAAAAATGACTTATTTTAGTTCCTTACGGTTTCCATTTGGAATAATACAGTTTATTTCCCACTTTGCATTCTTTAGAATTCTCATTAACATTTCTGTCAAGTTTGCATAACACTAGCCTTGTTAGTTCACTATGTTCTTTGAGAAATTTGACACGGAAATGACAAATGCTAATTTTAAAATCTCTTATTTAATGGTCTGGAGATCTAGAAACAGAATATTCTAGTTTAGAACAGCGTTTTGGTTTTAGCTGTACTCTACTTTTGAACTTCAGTGAACTAACCCGATTTTCAGAGTTGCATGAGTATTTGTCCACCGGGCATCAGAGGAAAAGGCCAGGTCTCCTTGGAGAGTCAGCAAGCAGACAGTACGTCTCCCCAAAAGTATGAACATTTCTAGGGTTCTAATAAAGTATTCTGCAGCATGAGTGCTTCCTAAACAAAAAGCTTTTTAGAATTCATTTACACTGCCCTTCCTCTTACTATGGGTCACGGCACTACATTTCTCACAGAGTCTATACCCTAAGGGCATTTCTAATGAGATACTTTACAATCTTGGTGCAACCGAAAGTAATATTAGAAATGACAGTGCCTGAATACCAACATTTATAAGGCAGTTATTATACGTTCAATAAACACTAGCCAGTTATCAAAACATCTGTTAACCTTCAATAAAAACATTTTAATTAACTGGTATTGATGCAACATAACTATCCTATTATATCCATTTTTTATATTCAGTAAGACAACTGTGCAATGAAATTTCATTTATATGGTTGCTTTCATGTACAAAGGGAAAAAAGTCTTTTTACAAATACCAACAACTACTGAAAGTACAGCCACCTCTGCAGCAGAAATTATCAAACATAATGCACAAGTAATGTTGATACAATAGTTGTGGTAAGGAAGCGAAGACATTTAAAATTCAGGGGGTCAGGTAGCTAGATCAGAATATTTAACATACTCTAATGTCACCCAAGTGCATGGGTTAACACTTTCATTTCTCTTACACAGAATCATCAACTAGAATTTCACAGTCAGACAATTGGCAGGTTCTGGGATTGTTCACAGAGATTAAGATCTCTTTTACTGATAGCCTAATGTCAAAACAAATGAGCCCTAAAAGGTCTGATCCAGAAGTACAACGTTATTGCACTGTCTCTTTTAGGCAGAAGGAACTAGAACCAGGGACAGTGGGTTCCTCCTGGGAAAAACAAATTTTGCAGGAAGCTTAGACTAAAGCTCAGGTTTTTGGTTTTGTGTTTTTCTCAATTGTGAAGTTGATTTCTGGTTGGTTTTCAGAGATGACAGTTTTCTCATCTCTCTCTCTATTTCCCTACCTGTTTAGAGGTACATAAATTGGTCAAATCAATTCAGTCTCTCTACAGTTAACATCCTTACAAAGCAACAAGTCAGAATTAAGAAAATTATACAAGTGCACATAGAGAGCCTGTAAAATGGTCTAGACACTAACAGCAGCAGAATTAATTCCTGGAATGAACATATTCTCAGTCTCCAAAGGGTCACTCTGCACATGAGGTTTGTGACATATATACTATTATTCCCCATCACCATAAAACCATCAGGAATTAGTAAAAGTTATTAGTAACACTTAAATGCTATCTCTCAAAGAACTCCAAGGCTCAGCAGGTTAAAAGTGTTTCATTGCAATAAGATGTACAATGACCTCATAAATATTAATAGATCCTTTGAATTGCAAAATGCGAGCTATTCTAGCTCAGATAAAATGTTACACGACTAAACTCAATGAAATATAAGCACATTCTTACAAATACTTATTTCCTAGGAAGCCTAAATAAAACAGCAGTTTGCTAACCATATTTGCATGCTTCAGAAGTCCATGAAAAGTGTTTGGAGAGCCCATTTACACATTCAAAACTGATTCAGTTCATTAGGCTGAAATGATTTTTTTTCTAAACAAAATATAATAGCTTAGTAGTGGAAAGATTTACCTGGATAATAAGTTGTTATAGTTCAAATGGTGTTCATTAAATGCCCAGCTATATTTAGACAGTACCCAGATCAGCATACACAAGAGATTTATTTAATAATATTTCTATTGCTCCTTTCTAAAAAAGATCTCCGACAGATTTATGAACCGTTAAGGTTCAAGTGTTTACTATTGTACATTCAGTTGACCAGTTACACATCAATTTAGCTGCATGCATAATTAACATGATTTAATATTTTTGCTGAATGTTACATTAGTTTCAAATGGCTGAGCTGAGACTGAGCAGTAGCAGTTACATGAGCAGCTTGTAACCTATTACTTGTGGCCTTATGGCCCCAGTCAGAGTTCAGAGATATGCATGTAAATACTTAAAAATGAGCGCCTTTTTAAAAATCACATGCTTTCTAATAGCATATGGTAGATATCCTCCCAAATGCCAGTATGTGACCATGCTGGCTGAGTGAGACAACTGGTTACAGTAATATTGTAAATTAATATTTAAGACTTAGAAAATTAAAATTCAATGAAGGTTGCTTTTTGGAGCGATACTGCATTAACAACCACCTACAGGTCTCTGGCTTTCAGATGAAGCAGGGTTGGCTGCGGTTTCTGCTAGAGGCCAGAAGCACAGGACCTCAGTTGGCCAGAGGATGTTGCTTGTGAGATGCATGGAATTGTGCCTTACCACACACCAGCAAACTCTACTTAGAACTCAGAGTGCATGCAGAGTCAGGTTGGCTCTTTGCTTGAAGGGGTGACTGCTATGGCAAACTTTGGTCCCATGGGAAATGGCATCATTGAGTAATATATCAGTTTTCCTTCTCCCAGTGTCTTGGGATGGCATGGAGGAACATGCCTTTTTACAGATAAGACAAAGGTCTCACAGAGCATTTCACAAGAATAGTGGTGTCAACTGGAGATGCCTGACTAAATTCCAGCTTAGATAACTAGATTCTCCTGCTGACATTTCCTACACAATTTCAGTTGGACATGGGGGGAGGGGAGGGACATTCTTTACTGCCTGTCCTAACCTGAGGTGAAGTTTTGCTGTGCTCTGGTAATCATTTGCTGATTCTCCTCAGATGTTGTTGCACTTTAGTTGTGGGTGAAGGGGTTCATCTATTTATGTTTGGTACAAAATCAGGTAGGTAAAGATTGTAAAATGCTTTGGAGTCTGTTTGAATGACAGATGCTATAGAAACATTAATAGGTCAAATTCATCTTGGATGTGAGGCTGTTCATTCCAAAAGGCTCATACCAGGAACGGCTCAAAGCCAAGAATATCAGCATTAATTCCACCTATCCCAGATGTATGTTGTCTGTGCAGAATGCCTTGTTTATGTCTTGAGAGTGACTGATCAGGCGTCTGATGCTAAATGGGATGTGAAGGTTGTAGGCAAAATGTTTCTTTTTACATGCAGTTCAGCGACGAGACTCAATAATAAAAATAATGTACAGTTATTCTTTACTGGACCTAAACAGAATAGAAACACAAATAAGGTGCTTTGCATATTCTTGTCTTTTTTAGTTATTTCTTTTGCTTTTTTTGGTTGCATTATTTTTAGACTTGCTAGTTAATAAGTCTGCTTCTGTGAAAAGTGACATTGGTATATTTGTTAATATCACTCCTCTACCTACACTGAATATTGTGCTTGAGTAACCAGTCCAGCTCTACTGAAAAAAATCTTTGCAACCGTGGTTTTCAGTGAAATGATTTGGACTTGTGTGAAAACACTGAGATATTTTCATCGGTTTTAAGTTAGCAACAGAAATACCAGGAGGCAGAAAATACTAAAAATGATCAAACTGAGGTGCAAGAAAAAGATATCACAGCTGGAAAGGATCCCTGCAGAGTGTGGTTCAAAATCAAACCACCTAAAACTCTCTGGGCGATGATACGTTGTGGCCTAATTAATAACACCGCATGGGGCCTTTCCACTTCAAATTATTCTGTTTCTTAAGCTGTGGCTAGGACATGAAAACAAATGCTTAAAAGACTGTCACCCAAAAATCCCAAGAAGGGAAAGTGCATCACAAACGCACGCGCGCGCACACACACACAAAATCAGTAAATTCACCACATCTTCAATGCACACCATGGTGTCAGTGCTGAATAATAGGAATTTCTAACGCTGATACTAGAGTGTGATATGCTCTGGATGCCAACTTGCAGGCTTTTCATGACTTGTAACAGATTGAGCTCCCAGACCTGGCTGATGATTTGCAGGCAGCCTATGTTGGCCCTATCCTTAGAACATTACTTTATAAATCCCTGCAACTATATAAGGTGACCTTAGATCTGATGTCCAATAGACCTCCTGTGGCACCAGGAGGGTTAAATTTCTCATTTTTTCCACATCAGCACCGCTCACATTCAGAGAGATTACTGTGCAATGAAAGGAATATTGGTATTCTTATTGATGAGCCCTTCAAATACTTAGAAATGGAAGCATCGAACACCACTCATTTTAGCAGGCATCCCATAGGTTGCTCACATGGTTGGTTTATGGTGCATTCTGGGTTGGTTTTTTTTTAAAAGTTGTGATTTTATTGAAATTCTGAAAATCAATATATAATTTAAGATTATGTAAAAAGTAGCATTTCCTTTCGTTTCTCATTCGGCACGGTAGGAGGATTACTATGCTGAACATAGTGCCGGTATGACATTTGGTTGAAGAGACATCATGCTGACCTCGACCAATATACCTAGGAAATAGCTGAGGGGGAACCACGAGGTGACTCCTTGTGCAGTCCTTTTATCCCCAGCTCACTGCAGAAGACCACCGTCTGCTCCCTCACTCCTGGTGGAATGAGCCATGGTTCTGTCCCAAAGAAAGCAGACCCCTCTGAGGTCTGTGTGGATTACTGGACTATCTTCCTCCTCCCTGGCTCTCAGGCTCTGTGGTTATCCTTTCTTGTCCACGTGGCAAGTCATGTCATCTGGAGATGGGTTACCCGGGAGCCAGTCTATTCACAACTGCACAAGGACTCACATTTGAACGAGAGCATGCCCAGTGCAGGGAGCAGTAGAGGAAATCGTTCATGTGTAATCTCTATGGGATGATGTGCTGTGTGCCCTGTTCCAATCTCCAGCCAACTGGCCTGGTCCCTTCCACAACAGGAGAAGGTGACATGGAGGTGTTTGAGCCCTCCATTTCCTTGCAGAGGGTGGAGGAGCATTTAACAATTGTCAGTGGATTCTGATTTCTGCTGCTCTAACCCATGGGGACTGCGATGAGACTCAATAATAAAAATAATGTACAGTTATTCTTTACTGGACCTAAACAGAATAGAAACACAAATAAGGTGCTTTGCATATTCTTGTCTTTTTTAGTTGTTTCTTTTGCTTTTTTTGGTTGCATTATTTTTAGACTTGCTAGTTAATAAGTCTGCTTCTGTGAAAAGTGACATTGGTATATTTGTTAATATCACTTTTCACACCAGCCGCCTTGCTAGCTAGCTGGGAGGCAGTGAAAAGTTATATTAACAAACATACAAATATCACTGTTCACAGTAGATTTACTTAGCCCTGTCAAGCCACGGGACAAACTAAACCTTGGATGCAGAGGTGGGTAGGGAGGCAGTCACGGTGATGGGAGGCAGAGGGGTGAGCCCAAAGTCCTGCGGCCAGAGGATGTAGCTCACGGCTGTGCAGCCCACTGTCCAAAGCTTTGCAGTCGCAGCCCATGGCTAAAGCCTGCTGCCTACCACTCCAGGACTAAAGCTGAAAGCCTGAGCCAAATGGCCCCTGGGAAGGCGGAGAAATTACATTGGTTTTCTGCTCCTCCACTATCTGTGGCTCATTTGGGGGAAGAGGGAAGTTGAGGAGGGAGAGGAGGAGAGCAGGGCCCAATCCCATCTGGTGGCCCCAGAAGAAGGGCCACTACTTTGCCCTCCAATCACCACGCAGGAGGCTGTGGCTGCAAGAAAATTCCGCGGTGGCTGCATTTGAGAAATGCTGACCTATCAGCTGTAAGGTACCTTGGATCCGTCTCTGTCAGCCTTCAGGCCAGGGCATGATATAAGGATAGCATGTGTTACTCAGGTGGAGGAGCTCCTCTTGTCCACTCTCAGGGGAAAAACATATATACGTCTCTTGATGGACCTCTCCAGGGCCTTTGATACTCCGATCACTTAATTCTCCTGGCCCAGCTCCAAAAGACTACAGTGATGCACAGCAGTGCCTCAGGTCCTTCTTCTCACACTGAATCCGGAGGACATTAGCCAAATCCCTCGCCTGCGGACTTTCACATTGCCAATTCTCTCCCCTGTATTATCCAGTATCTATTTGAAGCCACCAGAGGAGCTGGTTAGATGCCAGCAGTCTGAAAGAGACCCTACAAACTACATCTATTTTACATCAGATGTAATCAACATCAGCTCCTAGCTTATGCCTAGTAGAAATAAACACCTGGATGAAGAGCAGCTGATTGAAACGGACAAGACAAATGTGCTACTAGTAGAAAGATGAAAGTGCTTTGGAAAACCTGCCCCTTCATAACATCCTCTTCAATATGAAGTGACAAAGAGTCCTGTGGCACCTTAAAGACTAACTAAAATTTTTTTAGAGCATAAGCTTTCGTGGGCTAATACCCACTTCGTCGGATGCATCACTTCTGCAATTCCAGACTAACACGGCTACCCCTCTGATTCTCTTCAATATGAGACCTCCTGATGGTTGGGCCTGTTTGCAGCCATGGGGTCCTTTTGACTCCTCAGTGTCTTTGAATGCCCAAATAGAGACGGTTGCAAGTGGTGCCCTCTTCCATTTGTGGCTGGCAACAAAATGCACCACATCGCATCAGACACAAAACGGGCCACCGCAATCCCTGCGTTTGTGACCTCTGGGCTTGAATCTTGCATCTCCTCATATCTGGGAACGAAGCCGAGCAGTCTGAAAAAGCTTCCGCTGGTTCAAAATGCAGCAGCCTGTTTTCTCAGCCCATTGTCATGTGCTCGTGACACTGATGGTCTACTCCAGGGGTTGGCAACCTTCCAGAAGTGGTGTGCCGAGTCCTCATTTATTCACTCAAATTTAAGGTTTTGCGTGCCAGTAATACATTTTCACATTTTTAGAAGGTCTCTTTCTATAAGTCTATAATACAGAACTAAACTATTGTATTTAGTTTACATACAATGGTTTTTAAAATGTTGAAGAAGCTTCATTTAAAATTAAATTAAAATGGAGAGTCCCCCAGACCGGTGGCCAGGACCCAGCTCATGTGCCACCTCTGGCATGCATGACATAGGCTGGCTATCCCTGGTCTACTCTCCGCACTGCCTTCCCATTGAATGTGTAGAGGGTAAGGACATGTCTTCATTGCCCTGCAGTTCAGACGACAGGGGCAGGAATAGGACTGCAGGTCAAAATGATGCGCTGTAATTACCCACATGTATACTGTGGGGCAAAGGTTCCGCGTTCACATCAATACAGTCATCTTCAAACAGGACTATGTTAATGCAAAGTAGGAACCTTTTCGTTTGCTCCCACAGTGTCCACTGTGTTATGGTGGGGGAGTTATGGTGCAGCACTTTGGTGCACACTGTCGGTCACGCCCCTGTAGTTCAAACTGCAGAGCAGAGACATGCCCTAACTTAAGGATTCTGTCCTGATGTTCTTAGGGCTCCATAGGATTGGCACTATTGTAAATCTAGTCATAAAAGGACATAGTGAAATTGACAGTAATTTTGCAGAGATGATTGAATATTTTCTATTCCAGCAGAAACTAAATCACTAAATAAATAAGACATGCATTTTTAACAGGCAGGTAATTAACCATTGGAACAACTTACCAAGCGAGTGGATTCTCCATCACTGGCATTTTTTAAAGCCAAGATTGGATGTTTTTTTAAAAAGATTTGTTTTAGTTCAAATACGAATGACGTCAGGGAAGTTCTGCAGCCTGTGTTATACAGGTCAGACGAGATGATCCCAATGGCCTTAGACTTTATGAACCTATGAATCTCAGATTTAGATACATGTTTTCAAATTTAAAGAAAGGCTTAATCTTTAAATGACTGCTCTGGAGTTTACTGACATGAGATGAAAGATCTTTTAAGCACCCCATCAAGGAATTATATAACTCAGAAGGGTTTCTTTGTTCAGTGCTGTCTGTGCAAGATATATTTAAGTAATAAAACACTTTCCAGCACCAGCTCTCCTAAAGAGGCCCTGTGATGATAGATTTTAGTTTTGAAAATATGGAGAGGTCTGTGTACAGGCACCTATTTCTCTTCCATTAGAGAGGGTGTAAAAAAACCAAACGGAACTGTTTTGATACCAGCTCCTGACAAAGCCAGTGTACCAGTGCCAGGTTTGTTCTTGAGTGTAATCTGGCTACACTCCCACTCCAGTGCATTGCTTCAGTTCAAATGGCTTTTCATTCCCACTTCCCAGCAATCTAAATTGTCCATGTATGATCCGTAGATGTGTCCGATCTTCAGACTTCGCAGTGTCAGGGCCGGCTCCAGGCACCAGCCGAGGAAGCATGTGCTTGGGGCGGCACATTTTAAGGGGAGGCACATTTTGGCCGCCCCTCTGTCCCTTTTTTTGCTTCGGCTGCGCTCTGGCCCCTTTTTTCTTTTTGCTTGGGGCAGCAAAAAAGTTGGAGCTGGCCCTGCACAGTGTACAGTATCTTACAGTACATAACCCCCTCGGAGGCAGGTTACTCACTGACATGCCTATGTTTCTCCAAAATGTTAAACAAAGATTTTCAAATTGGAATTTACAGTGGGTAGGTTTCTTGTGAGCATGAGGCTGAATATTCTAAAAATAATTTGGAATCTGAAGTTAATAGGGTGAAGTCCATTAATAACGGGAAGCCATGATCTACAGGAGGCTTTTAACACTCCATCTAATGTAATTTGTATTTAATATGATGAAGATTTTGTCACACAGTGCAACTGCAATCACTAGTGGGAACTCCTGTGAATGAGATTAATTATTTTGGTGACATTGTACTTTCTGCAATATGTAGTTTAATATCTCGAAGTCTTCTGTGTTCAGAACAAAAATATAGCACTTGAGTTGCTTTCCTCTGTAATCATGTCATTTCCTCAGATAATTAATCTCATCAGTTAGTTCCCTCTATTTGTTGCTTTTAAAAGGAAAACATTTGTGAGAAAGTTAAGGGACTAATAATATATGGCATTTTCAGTCACTAACTTCCACTTACAACCATGTTGCAATTAGGTCAAAAACAAAATCGTCCCACAAAAGGACAGGCTGTTGATTCAGATGAAGGTCAGGAAGCCTTCCTTACAGAAATTGTTTATGGACCTTGTCCTAACGAATCAGCTTGGGATTAAGTACAGTAGATCCTCAGAGTTAGGAACACCAAAGTTACAAACTGACCAGCCAACCACACACTTCATTTGGAACTAGAAGTACACAACTAGGCAACAGCAGACACACACACAAACACACAATATTGTGTTAAACGTAAACTACTAGAAAAATGAAAGGAAAGCAGCATTTTTCTTCTGCATTGTGAAGTTTCAAAGCTGTATTAAGTCAATGTTCCACTGTAAACTTTTGAAAGAACATCCATAACGTTTTGTTCACATTTATGAACATTTCAGAGTTACGGACAACCTCCATTCCCAAGGCGTTTGTAACTCTGAGGTTCTACTATATGCTTTTTGAGTCGTATCTCACCATGGCCCTCTTTTCCTTTTTGTTTGGCTAGCCAGTTCTATTAATTACAGATGTCTAATGTGTGGCATTAAGCCACAGCTCTGTGTTGGGGGCTGTGCAGAAGATCATTGCCACAGTGGGACTTCTAGTAGTCAGAGAAAGGCCAGTTCATCACAGAGCTCCCACATCATCACTGCTTTGTTACATGGTTTGGAAGAGAATGGGGCCTGGTCTCTGCTTTACAAAGGTGAAAGGGCTGACAAGTCCCTGTGTTTCCAAAGGACTTAAAAGAATATATATTTAAAAAGAAGACAGAAAAAGCAGAGCACGCTTCCCTTGATGCACAGTGAGACAGATAATGTTCTGAGAGTCCTGGATTTTAAGTGGACCACCAAGCTTCCCTTGATACATTTGCCAAAACAAATCCAGGTTCCCAGAAAATGATTATCCAAATAAAAGGAAAACTGCTCTTGTAAAGGAATCTGTAGTAGAGAAAATGTGGATGACGACACTGAAATCCTTTTTTGACCAGTACACCTCCAACTGGGTGAACTTTCCTGGCTAGAAAAAGGGAATGACACCAATGACTAGAGTAAGACAAATTTTCATGTCACACTTGCTGGTAGATTGTAATCTATTTGTGGCATGAACTATGGTCTTCATCCTCTGCCATACCCAGCTAAGCAGTAACTCAGCTGACCATGGCCCACTGGTCTTTGGGGCCCAGGGTTTGAGGCTGCTCTAAAGTATACCCAACTGCAATGGCCCCCAAAAAATCATCTGCCAAGACTATTGCAACAGCACACCGTTCTCCAGCCGTACCTCCTATGTTGGAGGGTGGGAGGGGGCCATTTATACTAGCTTTACTCTGCCTAGGGATTCCCTGTAAACTAACAGAATCTTCACTTGGTTGGTTGAACTAGCTTTGTACTGCCAGACAACACAAAGGGGCTGTAACACAAAACTGGACTCTGTGTCTTATATAAATATATAATACAATATAAAAACTTCGGTACTGCAAAGTCGCTAGCACATTTTGGAGGTCATTGCAATATCAATTATAAATAATAATTAGTGCTGGTTGGAAAATGGAATTTCTGTCCCAATGGAAACTGTGACATTCTGAATGAGAGCAGAAAGCCAACTTTTTTTTTTTACTGAAAAATTTGAGATTCAGAAAAATCTAAACCTTTTGTTTTCATAATGCTGAATTATTTCAGTAAGGTGACATTTCATTTTGATAATGTCAAAACATTGTAATCTATACAATATAAATATTTACATATACAAAAAGATAACATTATTATTAATTATAAAAGTCAAATTGAAATGATTTATTTTGACACTTTTCCATTGAAAATGTAATTGAAATTGACATGTTCCCATGAAATGTTTCCATTTAGAAAAAACTGCATTTCCTGATGGAAAACTGTTCTATCAAAAAGTCCAATCCGATGATAAAAGTAAAAAAACAACAACATAGGTGCTATGCCAACTTCTTCAGAGAGATCGGCTTATGCACCACACTCACTCATTTAATACTGGATCCCTGCTCAGAAGCTACCAGCTGTGCCACATTACGTGACATTACAAAGCTAATGGAATAGCCAGACTGAAGTGCTGCTTTTAGGGGTCACAGTGCCCTTAGATGTCCAGTGCTACAGAGACCACAGCATTCCTGACAATGGAGGAGTTAAACTTTTAACTTAATTTTGTACATGTAAGTAATTTATATTTCTTTACTTGATTTATAATAGCAGTAATAATCAGCGGCTCAGGTAGCTCCTGGAAATTAATGACTGGCTGTTTTAAGAGCCCTTGGCTTTGACTCAAGATTCCAATTACTTGGCTTATCATTCACTGCCAGGAAATGCTTCCTCATTGATCATCATTCCCTGAGTTAGTGATGCGGACAACTATCTTCTGGCAGCTAGACTGAGACCATCAGACTTATTTTGCTGGAGACCAGATCCTTGAGCCCAGGTGACAACCTAATATATGACATAACACAGATCCTCATGCCCAGTCATTAACAGTGAGAATGTCAACAATCTTGAAAGAAAAGAACACATCTATTTAAATGCAAAGGAAACTATTTAGAACAAAAGGTTTGGCTTATGCAAGCACCCTGACCCTACTGCAACAATGTACTGAAGCATGTGCTTAAATTTAAGAATGAAAATATTCTCATTATCCTCAATGAGAATATATTCATTGGGTGGAGCTCTAAACGATGCCGATTTTGATTGGGCTGCAAGTGGTGCCTAAGGTGAGTGTTCTCTTTCCTTAACTTGGAGAAAAAGAGCAGCCTCCGCACTTCCAGGGGAGGTCAAATACCCCCAGAGGAGGTCAATCCTGTCCGCTCAGGCTCCCCATCAGTTCAGTCCCCACATCTGCTCTGCCCACACCCAAACCCCACATCAATTCTGTACCTCCAGATTCACCTTTTCTCCTCCTTCAGCTCTTGGGGTTCTTCACCCTCCTCTCCCAGGCCTGAAGAGATGCTGTGAGGGCCTCTCTCCCCCTTCTTAGGCTGGGCTTTGCAGGCAGGAAGAAGTGCATTGGAGTATCCTGTCTATCCCCATTGCTCCCTGTGCTGGGGAATGGAGCTGAGCTACCCTGAGCTGCTGGACTCTTTCTGCTGTCTCTCCTCATGTGAGAATGGTGTTGGCTCCTCAAGTGAAGAGGAGAGAGTTATGCCAGGAGGCGGGCAAGTGGGGAAAACAGCCAATCAGAGAGCATTTTCTCCCAGGCGATACTAAAAATATTATTTCCCAGACCTGTGACTCATTGTAACTTTGTGCACGTTAAGCGCTGCAGTCAGGTGAGGGAACATTTGCACTGTAAGCAGATGTAGCTTGCCCCCTTGCACTGCCCTAGAGTCTGGCTTTCATTTGTGGAAGTCCTGCAGAACGTGAACTCTGTGTGGGTTTAGCTGGAACCCAGATTACCTCAGGATGCAACACACATAACTGGCCTGGCCTTTGTCTTTTTTCATCCACACAAAAATGGCAGAGGCAGCTTAAGTTTGGCTGAAAGCATTCTCAAAAGTCCCATTCTTCTTCTGCAGTTCTGTCTTTCTAGCAATATTTTCCTAAACTTCAAAAGATGAAATGCAAATGAACGTAATGCTACGTCTAGGCCACGATTTGGAAAAATATCTTGCCGTTCAGTTTCCTGAAGCGATGAAGATTCAAAAGTCTCTCCTGCACTTCACACTATCTACACTACCTAAAGAAACTTTTCTTTAAAAAAAAGAATTCAGCATGTCCCCCGCCTCAGCTCAGTTACTTTCTGAAAAAAATCTTTTTGATCTGATAATACGGGTCATTGAAATTCCTCTGAGATGACTGCACTATCAATCTGCAGACAGAGATTCATACTGAGATCTCATAACCAGTGGCACTGAAATTTGAACTTGGAAACTTCCCTTTTCCCTTTATTTTTCTGCTTTTTCATCAGCACCTCACATAAGAAAAAGTGAATTCAGCCAGCTAGACCCAAAATGACCTTCTCTAGATTCTTCTCTCAGCCTACACACATAACAACAATGGGAGACAGATACTTTCATCAAGAAGAAAATATCCTTTGGTCTTACAACTCTAAGAAAATATATTACTTGGTTCTCTTCCAGGAGAAGTATATGAAATGTTTCTTCAGCAAGGACTTAACTTCTACTCAGATTATATTTTAGCAGGCTGTAGGGATCTTGTATGCATAAAATCCATTATTTACTTAGGAGTTTTGAACAATTCTATTACTTCCTTGTATATATTTGTTCATACACATAGCTCATATATTATATGGATAAAAAAGTGTGTGTGTCATTTGGAGAATTCCCTGTAACTGTGACAAGATCAATGTATTTTAAATAATGGTGCACCCACTCCTAAAATTACCACTGATAAAAATGTTGTGCAGAGGGGAAGCTGAGGTATATTTTGTTTTATGTGCAGTATTATTTTCACAAAAGAAACTCACCAATGGATTCAGGAATTCTCCTATTGTATCAATTTATCTAAGTAAATCTTTATATGGCAACCATAAATCACCGAGGACATACTCAGCATTAAAAACAATGTTTCTCTCATCATAGAGAACTAGTTGTATTAGTCTATCTGTTGTGTGGGAGAGTTTGTGAGTGAGAAGAACTAATGAGGGATAGTTAAGTGGAGGAGACATTATTTGCATTTAATTCTAAGGGTATGTCTATACTACTCCCCAAGATCGGCAAGCAGCAATCGATCAAGCAGGGGTCGATTTATCGAATCTAGTCTAGACATGATAAATCAATCCCCGAGCACTCTACCGTTGACTCCTGTACTCCACCACCATGAGAGGAACAGGCAGAGTCGACGGGGGAGCATCAGCAGTTGATTCACTGCAGTGAAGACACCGCAGTGAGTAGATCTAAGTACGCTGACTTCAGCTACGCTATTCACGTAGCTGAAGTTGCATATCTTAGATCGATTCCCCCCCACATGCATAGACCAGGGCTAAGTGTGATGAGGTTAGTTGTCATTCTTATCTCTTTTGGTGGTGAGGTCCAGTTTAGGTCCAGCTCCCATGAAAATTTGTTTTTACTCCACTCACAAGTCTCCCGCTATTGGTCAGATGGCTCCAGCAGAACGCAAATGTCATGGGAAGTTGTGGTAATATAAGGAGAAGAGAACTCTCTCGTAGCCATAGCTAATCCCAGGAGGGCTTTGAATCTCACCACAGATATCTTGGACTCTTTATTGAATTGGAGACCCTTTGAAGAAAGTGGACAACCACGGTGATGTGTTCAAAGCAGCCTGTTTTGAGAAGCAATGTACTGCTGTGTTTTATGCCAGTTGGAGCTTTCTAAAAGCTTTGTTCTCATGAATGTCTTCGCTGGCGTGGCCAGATCTGTATCTGATAAGAAGGTCTTCCAGACAATCACACATGAAAACAGCTGCTCTCATCCTTATTTTACTGCTAAGGGGGAAATGAAGCTAAGAGAAGGTAAGTAATGTACTCAAGGTCATAGAGAAAGTAATTGGCAAAGCCAAAAATGGAACCCGATCCCTTGACTCCCAGTCTTCAATGGTCCACATTCCTTTTGTGCCATCGGAACCAGAGGTGAGTCAGAGACAAATCTCGCTCTGGAGACTAGGGGTTTTACCCCCCGCCGCCATCTACCCTGAGCCAAAAGATTAACTATTTTGCTCTTCAGAACAAAGTTAAACCAAATTAAAGCAGGGTAATTGCCAATTACAGCTGCACCTTGTCAGCTTTCTTCAGAAACTCCTTTGTATCGTCTCCTCAGCTGCTTTCATTTGAATCTGTATACCATCCTTACCAACCTGAGGAAATCACAGATTTTTATTTTTTTAGAAAATTCATGGCGGTGTCGCAGGTAAAGTAGCAATTTTCACAGGATATGCACAGAATGCAGTCAGCAAAAGGTTGCTGCTGTATTCCTCTGTCCCAAACCGGCCACTGAGTGCCTCACAAACTACTGTGATTTACTCAGGCGGCTGAAGACTTTTTCTTTTCTCTCCTCCTTTCTCTGGCTCGGCACCTGCCCACCAAGCTGGAACCCTGTAGCAGATTTAGTTTTTTGTGAGGCAATGCTACTGCTGCTGCTTGGAATATGAGCAGCTACAACCTCAGCTGGGAGGCACAAGTGCGCGCCAGCTGCCAAGTCCTCCCTGAACTGCTCAGATTCTTTCCCAACAGCAGGGAGGTGAAAGTGAGCATCCATGCAGTTTCATGCTTGGTATGGCTTGTTACATGCGGCCACGCCAGGGTGGAGCAGCAATGCCTCTTAGGTGTAAGAGTCAATCCCTGGCAAAGACCACTGGGGCAGTACACGTCTCTCGGAGTTATCATTTTAGAGCCTCTGCAAATCCTGGCAGAAAACCCAGGATCCATGCAGTTCATGTTTTCAACGTTCTCTCTGCAGCCACAGGGGCTAGAAACATAATTATTTAAAAATGAAAGCCAAGACTTTGGAGCACAAATATCTGGCAAAGGGAAACCCTGTGGTTGATGATACAGCCTTAACATCACTGAAAACTTGAGGCTCTGAATATGCTTCAGGATGAACATTTGCCATGTCTATCAGGGAAGTCATGGTATTTTCATACATTGGATTGCCTTCCGTTTGAGAAAATTCATGGGGCACACCTTCAGTCGACTTCAAATGGACAAGTTACATTGGCTGAGGATCTTCCCCAGAAGTATCCAAGGTAAGTTCCAATTTCTTTTGCTATGCCTCCATCATCTTCCAGGCCCAATATTCTAAAAGTTGGATCCTTCCAACTCTGCACAAGATTGCGAGCTCTGAGTTGGTTCTCCACCCAACACTTATTTACTTTAATGAGACCATTAGTCAACATTTAGATCTGCTAATTTTTCCTTGATTGCTGTAGAAGATTTTCACCCAGATGTGCTTGCTAGTCCAAATCATTAACCACTGATACTAATTTGTCAAATTTTCCTGATTGCAGAAATTGCTCCGTTTAGTCTATCTAGTTAATTCTTTTTGAAAAAAAGCCTTCTCATAGATCAGTCCTTGAGCACAAACAGTGGAAGCAATAAGCAACTTTTATCATTCTTTTTCTGTTTATCGTGTTCCTGACATAACAATCTAGGCTTACCACACAACAAACATTAAACACCACCCAACACCAGGGAATATTGTGAAGGCCAAAAGGCCAAAGGCCAATGGGGTCAGGGATGTAACCCTATGCTCTGGGTGACCCTAAACCTCTGTCTGCTAGAAGCTGGGACTGAATGACAAGGGATAGATTACTTGATAAAGTGTCCTGTTCTGTTCACTCCCTCTGAAGCATCTGGCATTGGCCATAGTCAAAGATAGGATACTGGGCTAGATGGACTCAGTATGACCATTATAATGATGGTCATACTGGGTCCAGATCTGACCCAGTATGACCATTATAATGTTCTTAATTCAAATTAGCATTCCAGGAAAAAGGACATCAGAAAGATCACTACCATCCACAAAGGAGGCTGTAAGGGAAGTGACAGTAAGACAACCCCAACTCAATGCACCTCCTCAGAGAAAGTCTGAGTTATCAGAGAGACGAAGCTAGGAATAGAGTAGGCCGCTGGTGACCTTGGGAAGATCAATTTCACTTGAGCGGATGGTCCGATGGGGGTGGCACTAGTCTGGGACCTTGGAGACCTCAGTCCAGTTCTCAGCTCCACCACATAGACTTTCCTGAGTGATGCTGGGTAAGCCACTTAACCTCCCTGTGCACTAGCTCCCCATCAATAAAAAGGGGCTAATAGCACTTCCCTGCCTTAAAGGTCTGTTGTAGGGATAAATACATGAGAATATATGTACACATTAAAGATTGTCAGATGCTCAGGCAATACGGTGATGGGGACCATATCAGTACCCACGATAGCTAGATACTAAAATAAAATGTTTGAACTTCATATCTGATTATCTTCCTCTCACACTGTTACTTCCCCCTCCCCTGTAGCACCTTCTCTACTCCTCACTGATTATACAAAATAATGTGACCCCGTATTTTACTTCTTTAAAATAAAAAAATGATTAAACGTATTTAATTACATATAAACAAACTGCCTGGTACTAATTCAAGCCAACTTTGTTTACTGTGCACATATTTCACACCAGTATTTAAAATAAAGCGACGTATGTTTTCTCCCCCCCACAGGCTTCTTGCCACGTTTTGACAACTCACTGAGTAATATCAATCTCATTTTATAGCCCAATTATACTGTAGGAGCACACTTGAGCACGATGCATAACATATAGCAAATACCCACACAGATCCCATTATTGGTTAATGTAAACTATATGTGCACTGCACTTCCCACACAGTGTTTCAAAACTATACGCCACAGAATCATTTTAAATAACTCGGGTATTCTACATGGTATAAACCAGCTATTTAAAAACTATTCCTTTGCCTCCTGTGTTACAAAGGGGCCAGAGATGGTTTACGAAGAATGAACCTTATGGCTTCAGTCCCTTCGAGTTCTGAGTCTTTCCTTTTGCATACTAAAAATGTAAAGCAGTCTGTATCATTCAAATAATCTAATTTTCCAATCCACCTTTGTTAACATTGCTGGGTGAAGCCAATTACAAATGCCTTAAGGCTCATAATCATTGCGTGACAGGTCAAATTTTATTGTTTACTCCATCCATCATTACTGACATGCTAATTCAAAGTATGCAAGGCACAGTCTACTCACTACTTCTTCCTTCTCCCTGTGCACCAGCTGTAATTTGAATGCAAGAGGTTATTAAGAAGCACATTGTCTGCTGTCGTTCAGCGCTCACTTATTCCATGCATTTGAAAAGATTGCCCATAATTTTATTTTCCCTCCTACTGTATCTAAAGTTCTTTATTGCCTTTGGGCAAAACAGACCCAAAGAGGTCATCAGTGATGAAGTTTTCAAGCAACAGACTATTTTCAAATAATATATTGTAATATAGTGATGGGTTTTCAAAAACTCGAGCACAGAAAATCTTGATATTATCTATCTGAATAATCTAAGACATTCATCTGCTTTGTAAAATGCTGATGTTTTACCAACATTTTAACACTCAGGTACAGGGCTGGTGGAAGGGTATTTGGTGGCCTAGGTGAAACTTCCATCTTGAGCCCCCCCGGCACTGGCCTGGGGAGCCCTGTGGCAGCTCCCCGCCCACCCTCCGTCCTGTGGTGTTCCCTCCGCCACCCGGGAATCCCCTCCGAGACAGCTCCCTGCCCCCCTCTGCCTGTGATAAACATGAAATCGATCCCTGAGTGCTCTCCCGTCGACGTCAGTACTCCACCGCGAGAGGCGCAGAAGGAGTCGAAGGGGGAGCGGCAGCAATTGACTCAGCGTCATGAAGACAGTGTGGTAAGTCAACCTGAATACGTTGACTTCAGCTACGCTATTCGCGTATCTTAGGTCAATCCCTCCCCCCACTCCAGCGTAGACCATGGCGAAGACAATAAAACCAGTGAACATTCAGCACCTCTGAGCAGTGAGGATATTTAATCAGGTCCTTAAGTCTGAAAATTTGAGAACTACAGTATTGTTAGGAATTGAGAATTTGGGAGGAAAAGCTCAGTAATTTGGCAAATATTAAGAAATATTCAAAATGTCTGCACAGCAAACCACAAAAAGCCTTGGGAGCAATAATTTCATGGGGTTTGCCAGCCCTTTTCAGCTTTATAAAAGTTTATTGTCAGAATGTTTTCAATGTGTATATATAATAATTTCCAGAAATTACTTTTTAATTTTTTTAATTCTGGGCACCGCACTTTACTTGTTGTTATAAGGAGCTATGTTATGCTTGTTTTGCTATCATAGTGATAGACTAGTTCAGTACAGGGTCTGGAGAAAGAGTTAGCAAAATTGTATGTTTGAAGGGAATCATGCAATGAGTATATTCCAGTGGTCCTCGTCAGCTGCAGCGGACCCTTGTATGTCCGCCGAAAAGCCGCCGAATGCGGAAGTAATGCATTTGGCAGCTTTTTAGCGGGGCTGGGAGCTCGCGACTCCCCTCGGAGCGCTCGGTGACCCCCCGGGGGGTCACAACCCCCCGTTTGAGAACCGCTGGTAGATTCTGTGTAAACAAGTTACATTTGAAAAATTAGTTCTATTCATTGAGCTAATCCTTTTAAATGAGAGCAAACTAAAAGTAATCAATAAAATGTTGCACACATCTTATAGGGAGATTGTTATTCTGTGAGGGCACAGGTCAAGCTTAAGTCAGTAATAATAAAGCCTTGCACTTCGATTGTACCCTTGAAGCCAAAGATTGTCAGTAACTTTATGAAGTACTATTAGCCCCATTTTAGAGATGGAAAAACTGTGTTGTAGCTTAAGTGACTTGGATGAGTTGAGAACAGAACTTAGGCCTTGGAAACTGCACCTCCTGCTGTAATTACTCCATCATAATGCTTCTTTATTTAAAATCTGGAGGATATTATTTTTGCATTGAGATACTGCAGGATCTTCAAGGCAAGATTTGAGTTTTTGTTTGTATATGCTCAGAATACTAAAATGGTACGCCTATCGATTCACCATTTACTTCAAGAAGTATGATATGGAGAAATTGTTCTGTAATGTCCCGCAAGCACTGTGATCTTGCATTGACAACTAAAATCTTGCAATGGTAAATAAGCACAACTATGGAAAAATAACAGGTTCGGGAATAAAAATAAGGATCTAAAAACTGACAAAACATGATAATCACAAAGGAACCTGGCTATGCGAACCCAAGCTCCTAACGGTCTGGAAACAATTTGCAAGTGGTTTCTGACAGAGCAAAGTAAGATAAAATGGAAACAAACTAAAAATACACTGATCCTGCTAGACAGGGTCAGAGAGGGTACGTATACATTGCACTTGGGAGGTATGATTCCTATTACGGTAAACCGACTTGCACTAGCTCTGCTGGAGCTAATGCACTAAAAATAGCAGTGTGGATATCACAGCACAGACAGTGGCTTGGACTCAGACCCAAGGGGTTGTGGCGCTTTGGATTTGATCAGCTAGCCCAAATCGCCACCAATGTCACAACAGCCACACTATTATTTTTAGTGCACTACCTTGAATTAAGCTCATGCAAGTCTGTCTACTTGCGCTGGGAATCACACGTCCCAGCTGCAATGCAAACACATCCGAAAGGGAGATCAATATTTATGGGTTGCTGTTAGGCCAGCGGGCATTATCACATAGTCCGTGTGACTTCATATAACTTGAAGATGGAACGTTTGACTAACACGTTACTGTTTTAAAAGGAAATTTTCAAATTTGACCTCACTTAGAATCATAGAAGATTAAGGTTGGAAGAGACCTCATGAGAACATCCAGTCCAACTCCCTGTTCAAAGCAGGATCAGCACCAACTAAATCATTCCAGCCAGGGCTTTGTCAAGCCAGGCCTTAAACCCCCCCGAAGACAGAGATTCCATCACCTCCCTAGGTAACCCATTCCAGTGCTTCGCCACCTTCCTAGTGAAAAAAATGTTTCCTAAAATCTAATCTAGACCTTCCCCACTGCAACTTCTCCACTTTATCTGTTTGTAACTCCTTACATACATATTATTTCCAAACAAATGCCTTAGTTTTTACCAGCACTCATAAGAAGTTGTATATATCAAAGTAGAATGCAGAGGTTATAGAGGAAAACAAACTTCAACAGGATCATTTTAGTTTCAATCCTCCCACTGGCAATTAAAACAGCACTGATTAAAAATTGATATGAAGGATACCTGGACAGTTTCCTATTACCAATCCACTGGACTTTTGAAATCATTTCTGCATATGATTATCCCTATTACATGAGCTGTATGAGACATATCTATTTTGTCTAGTGCGAATCCACAAATGCTTTGACAAACAGATTATTTTGACTACTTTCTTCCTCTTCTGACCTGTCCATTGGTTAGAGATAAGTAATGATTCTGCTTGTTCACGCGGTCATCGGGTTGTGCAGGAAACATACAACAGCCAGGATTCATGAGTGAGTTTAAACTGTATTTACAGGCACTGTACATGGGTGCGCACACACGCGTCCCTTCTGAGCCCCACTGTCCCTTCCTGATTTGCACTTTGATCACTCCACTCTAACTTTTGCTTTCTTTGGTCCTGAACTCCTCTTCTCTCCCAACCCTAGTAGGATTCTGATTAAAAAACCCAAGTTCCAAAAGGTGATGCCCCATTCAGCCCTGACACTACACTAGTATTTGCAGAAAGCATTTTCGAAACAGTAGCTCAAATTCCATAGTCCTTACTTTATAATGGTTATTTGTATCATGGCAGCACCCAAGGGTGCTCTGCCCACACCCTACCCCCAAAAATGTGCTTGGCCCTACTCCTTTCTTTTCTCATGCGGGTGCACGAGGTAAACAAAGCTGGAGGCCGAATACCCCCGTCTGTCACCTTTCCAATGGTGGGGAGAAACCTGAGCAAAACACAATAAAGACAATTTGTCCAGGTCCATGATCAGGAGGCTGTGAGTGAAAGCAGGACCAATGCTGAAAGAATCCAAAAGGGTTCTGGTTTCTCTCAGAGTTTCATGCAGACCAACAGGATGCAGCAAACGTGCATTTTGAGAACAAGAAGCTGACAAGATTTATATTAAGAATTGAAGTTTCTCTTCTTCCCCGACCCCAAGAGTAAAGCAATGTCAGCAAGTGTATTTGCAGACAGACCATCACCCTCCGCTCCACAGTAACTTCTGATGAATTAATAGCACTGTCAAGTCTTGCAATATGAAAGAATAGGAATTCCCCAATAAAAAATATCATTGTCTTCCTGCATGTTGATTGATTGCACAAGCCACATGGGTAAGTTAAGCAGATGTCCTGGCTCTAAAAGAGTTTGTTTTTCTTTGAAAAAAATTGCTCTGTTTCAACTTCTTTTTTTTTGGTAAGGACACGGAGCTGTCAGACAATGCTGGACATTAACACACATCACCAAGACGACAGCCCTCTGGCAATAGAAAAACTAATAGAGCTTCTAAACTCTAGTGATCCGTCTCTCTCTCTCTCTCTCTCTCTCTCTCTTCATATAATATATATTAGGTTAATGAAAAATCTGAAGAATGCCTGTTTATTTATGGACACTGTATTGGGCCAGGCAGAAGAATACATACAACTAACAGGTGCCTACAGGATGGCAATTTCTGGTGGTTACTCAAACTCACTATACAGTCAAAGTGGGAGAAAAGTTGGGTGTTTTTTTCAGATAATGGACAAATAAGTGCAGGTGATAAAGTGCACGAGAGTTACTCCAACTACAGCAAACAGAAGAAAATGAACCTCCCTCCCACAAACAAAAGGAAGGCTTGGGAAAATGTTGTATATGTTGACACTGGATGCATGATTAAAAAAATCACTCTTCTCCCATGACCTCATCTACTTCACAGTTCCACAGAGCTTAGCTCCAGCATGAGGAGACTCAGATCTGATTGTCTAGGATGGCTTCAATTGCACCTTGGCTTTGTGAGATGGGCACAGGAGACAGAAAACCACTTGTTTGGGTTCACTGGCACAAGAAAAATCATAGTTTATAATCCTAGGACTCCAAATGCATGAACATTATCCCTCAGAGATGACCGATCAGAAAATTATGCCATGGGTTCTTGGAAATGTGATGTTCTCTTGATTCCCTCCAATACCTCAATACCCCGTACATGAAGCCTTCAATATTACTCAACACTGAATGGGGACTTCAGGATTTGGCCTTGCACATCTTTATTTACATTGATTTTCAGCCTCTATTTTTATTGGAGAATTTTTCTTAAATGGACTTTGACTTTCAGCCTGTTGAAATGAAGCCAAAGTCTGCTCTCAGCCATACCAGTATAAATCAAAAGTAACTCCGGTGAAGATGAAGGAGCTGCTCTAAATTCTCTCTGGTGCATGATTAGAATCTGGCCCTTTTAAAACAGATTGCACCCTGATCTCTGCACAAACGGATTAAACCAGAAATGAAAAACAGCCAGGAGCCAATGCTGTGTAATTTGCGGGATTTATTTGCTTGTATGAATGAAGATATTGCAAACTACAATGATGGCAACATTTGTTTAAGGTGTAAAATGTCTCATATATATTTTCTTACAGTCTGAGTCAACATTTTTCCAAACTGTCTTTCTCTGAATTGTTTACATGGCATTGTCTTTGATCATAAACAAACAGTTGGCCAGAGGCTCTGCTCAAAGACAAAAAGGCCCACTGTTTGCTAGCACGTCAGGTGTAGTCAGGAACAAACAGATAAGATCAGAGGAAGTGCGGCATGACTTAGGTCTCGTCTACTCCTAAAACTTAGGTTGACTTAGCTACGTTGCTCAGGGGTGTGAAAAATTCACCTCCCGCTGCTGCTGTCCCTCCTAGGGTTGCCAACTTTCTAGTCACACAAAACCAAACACCCTAGCCCCACCCCTTCCTGAGGCCCTGCCCCGAGGCCCTGCCTCCCACTCACTACATAACCCCTCCCTTGGAGGTTCACTCTCCCCCACCCTCACTGGGCTGGGGCAGGGGTTTGGGGTGCGGGAGGGGGTGAGGGCACTAACTGTTGGGGGCGGTACAGAATCTGGGGTGGGGCCAGAAATGAGGGGTTCAGGGTGTGAGAGGAGGCTCTATTTCCTACCAACAAATTCTCTTTTATCCTCAAACAAAGCACAGGAAACAGAGATACTGGGCTTCCTCTTCTCTCTTCTTCCTCAGTTTGCTTTGATTCTTTCCCATCAACTCTTCCCTCTCACTAACTTTCTTTCCCTGCCTCCTTACTAATCTCTGTGCTTTATTTTTTTTTTAAATTATTCACTGATAGAGAACTCCCTCCAACTCTTTATTCAGCTGAGGTCCTAGTCCCAGTTTTTGCCATGGTGCTGGTGTTTCAGAGGCACTGTGTTTAGAGCTGGGTGAAATTTTTTAGACAAAGTTTTTACTCATTGAAATGTGCAGTTTTGAGTTGACCAAACTTGACAGGAATTCGCCACATAGGCTTTGGCAAAAACATTTTCTAGCTAGATTCAGAAGAGGAGTTCGGTGCCATTCACAAAACAATTGGAGGATGAAGACCTGCTGGTGTCCCCAGCCCATACAGTGAGTAAGCCACTCAGCTGGGATGTTGGAGACCTAGGTTCAAAGCTCCATTATGGAGCGGCAAGTTCAACCCAGATCTCTCCTTTCCTTGGTGAGTGTGAAACCACTGAGCGCAAGAGAAGTACTTCCTCCTCCGGTTTCATGACTCTACCCAGGGGTTCTCAAACTGGAGTCGGGGCCCCTGAGTGGGCTGCAAGGTTATTACATGGCGGGGGGTAGGGGACGCAAGCTGCCAGCCTTCCCTTCAAACCCTGCTTTGCCTCCAGCATTTATAATAGTGTTAAATATATATATACAGAAAGTGTTTTTAATTTATAAAGGGAGTCGCACTCAGACGCTTGCTCTGTGAAAGGGGTCACCGGTACAAAAGTTTGAAAACCACTGCTTTATACCATCATTTCCTTTGCTTTTATTAAAAAACAAAAAAGGTTAAAAAAATGCCTGGAAACCAAACACTGCATTTTGGGTTGAACAAAATGCTTCATTTGACCCCAACTGAAAATTTTATTAGCTTTTTTGATTTGCTGAAAATTCCAAAAAATGTCAGTATCTGTTTCGGTCCAACAGTATATTTTTCGCAACTGCAAGTGAACTGAAAAAAATCCATTATTCACTCAGCTCTAGTTGCGTTCAGTGTCAGTGACAGAAAACCAGCTGTGTCAAGCCCATTTGCTGGCTAAGAAACTCCAGTGAGGGAGGATGCTGTGCTAAAGGAAAATTGGCTACTGGTCCCAACAGTCTCTGTGGTATCCTGCAGCTAGATGGGTTATGAAATCCTAAGGCACATTGTGCTTTGGAAGGTCTCTGCAGACATTTACTAATTGTGTTTCTGAGATTGCCTACAGGGAGAGCATTTAAAAAAATATCACGAAAGAACATAAAGTTTGGTTATTTTAGCCAATCTCTGTTGTTGTTTTATTTTCTCTATTTTCATGATTCCTGGAAGCAACCTTATTTGCCTGTTGCTTCCCCTAATATCAAATTAGTTACCTAGTGCTATGACAACAGTAGATGACTTTTCCATTTTCAAACAAAAGAGACATGATCATGGGCTTAATGAGTTTGCAATGGTTTAATTAAAATTTGCAAAACAACAATGTACCTAATTACAAGCATAATAATTATACCAAAGTACCTTTCAATCTTTTACGGGACTGTTAGTCATTGAGGTGTGTATTTTGTAATTGAAGACCACACTTATTTTCATTTTCTGATTAGTTAAGTACAGTCATTGTCATGTTCAGGTAATTGCTTTATTAACTAGCTTAATTAAACTTCCTGTAAAACTGACAGCTATGCAGTTCTATTTTTTAATGTCTTTCTGACAAAAGTGTTAACTAATTACATAAGACTCTTTACAGGGCTTAGGAACCTCACTAGCTTAATTCATTAGGATTTGCAAAGGGTTTTTAGAACCCTGAATGGAAGATGTGCAAAAGTGCCAAGAACTGTCAGAGTACAAAATGGACCTTGGAAAGGTGTGTATGCCGAAAACAGCAGCTTCTCTTTATAAAACTTTACCGTGAAGGAGAAATATTGCATATTATAAAGCCTCTGCAACCCCAGCAATAGCTGCACTCTGTCTTTACTGAACGTTACCATTCTGCTCTATGGGTTTCTTTTTTACAAGGAGTTGAAAGGATGTGGGGAAGCTGATATTGTAATAAGATTCTGTTATTCCAAAAAACGAACCCCAGCATTGCAAGCATGTGTGTGGGGATTCAGGTGGAGGTAGGTACTGGGCCACGCCGCCTCTTGTGTTTGAATGTAATCTTCTGGCACCTTACACGTAATAGGGTGTGACCCAAGATACCCCAGAATGCATAGTTTGATACTGTGCAGAATGCAAGTTCAACCCAGAATGCAAAAGAGGCCATAAGAGGGGAAGGCACTACCTATGGCAGCCCAAACACTGAGGCATCGGGCCCACCAAAGAATTACTAGATGCAGTGGAAACAACACTTCCAAGAATCAGAGGGGTAGCCGTGTTAGTCTGGAATTGCAGAAGTGACAAAGAGTCCTGTGGCACCTTAAAGACTAACTGAAATTTTTTTCAGAGCATGAGCTTTCGTGGGCTAATACCCACTTCGTTGGATGCATGCATCCGACGAAGTGGGT
>ML677358.1:11503791-11587295 GCA_007922305.1 Dermatemys mawii | reverse complement strand
ACGAAGTGGGTATTAGCCCACGAAAGCTCATGCTCTGAAAAAAATTTCAGTTAGTCTTTAAGGTGCCACAGGACTCTTTGTCACTTCAACACTTCCAAGTTCATTTTCTGAACACAGCTATGTCTACCTTGCTGGATCTCACCAGTGGTTGTGGGTAGACACAGTATGAGCCACAACCCTAGGGGCAAACTTTTGAAAGACCTCAGGAAAATATTTGCAAAGGCTCAACACCCTCCACCACGGGCAGATTTTCAAAGCAACGGAGCTCCTATTGAAGAACCTAACTGAGGCCCAGATCTGTGAAAGGGCTCTGCACCCAGCAGCTCCCGTTGTGACGTGACCACATTTTAAAAAGAGGTCAGCAACCCACGTGCCGAACTCTTGAGAAAGTCTGTCCAGGCTGGTACTGAACTAGCCTTAGTGATCTTTCCACTCTTTTCACGGAGACTCTTGGCTCTCCAGTGCAATGAGGCTCATAGTAGCCTCAGTTTCAGTTTACATTAGCTATTCATGGAATGAGAGATGTTGGTATATATGTAAATACCAACCAAATGTAAAGTGCCAGAAGATGGCGCTCAAGAATATGCAGCCTGGTCCCTGGGTTTGGTAGGCCCAATAAAACTTCTTATTGTGTTTCCTTGGATCAGCTCTTTACAACTCTCTCTCATGACTAGTGTGGATATGTACGGTCAACCCCACAAATCACCAGCACTGTCATTAACTTGAGTAAAATATTTTCTTTCCAATTGTAGTTAAACAGTTTGATGCTTATACGAAGTAGTAGCTATTGGTACAACACTTTGAAGAGCGTAAAGGCCTAGCAAAGTTCTAAGTATTATCATGTAATACAAAACAACATGGTGATAATGCTTTCAATTATTTTGTCATCCGGTTTGTAAGAATGGAAGATTTTATTACCCTTTCAAGAACGACTAATAACATTTAATAATAGCATACATTTAAAAAAACACATTTTTAAGTTAACGTATTGGAAGTCAGTGCCCCAAAACTTCTTGATACTTTTACAAAATAAGAGCAACTCCATCAACCCTGCCCCCCTCTGAGCTGTCTGAAATACTTAGTCCAAGGTCACTATCCATCAAACCAATTACTGTTGTCCTATTTCTGCCTTAAACACTGAACCCAAACCTTGAACGTATGCCATCATAGCTGTGCAGAAACTCGATGCAATTCTCTATAAAAGGAGGTTCATGCTTGAGTGATTGCTGGCTGGAAAATTAATGTCACGATATTATTTTCTGAGCAGGGAAGGCCCAATAAACTAACTGGGGAAGAGTAAATCGGTGACATCATTCTGACTCCTCATGCAAATATGTGAGGGGATGCTGCAAGTTTTCTTGAAAATAATTTCCTTTAAAATCATTTCCCTCCTCCCACTCCAACTGACATCGGTTCAGAGTCGAGGTACCTACAAGCTCCTGTGCAAACATCACTGAACAGAGTCTTTATTGATAGCCTCATTCCGTGGTGAAGTGCTCTGATGCAGCTGCCTCAAGCCACAGTGGATACCTAGACCTAAGCACAAAGATTGTGTTCTTTCCCAGAGAATCCACTGTATTTTGAAAGGGAAGACAAACTCAACAAGGACAGATTCCAACACTGACAAATATAGGTCAACTATATAACTTACCTAAATTGCACTTGGTGCATGGTTATCAGAATAAATGATCAATGCACATATTCATTTTAAATGACTTTGTCCCCAAAGTAGTTGCTGCCCTCTGTCTTTTAGATGAACTTGATAGCAACTTTCTCATTTGCCATACCTCCTCCTGCATGACATTGTAGTTATGTAATCTAGTTTGTGAAGCAGCAGACCGCGTGTGTGCCCATTAGATGCATGCACATGTACAAATACAAAACAAAATGTTTTATGTCCACCTTACATGAAAGGGCATTTACAAGGTCCACACTAGATTATCCATAATACCTGCAGTAATATTCACCAATAATACTGCACTGGAAAGGAAATAACCAAAGAAGCGCACTGTGGTTTTAGAAACTAGATAGTCAGAAGGGTTATTGAAGAAAGGAGAGAAAATACTGCCCTAGAGCCCACTGGGGAGGTCAAGGAAAGTAGCTCCAAACCTTCTCTTAATTCATCAGAGATGTAAAAAACCCCTGATAGTCACTTACAGTAAACATTTTATTTGTTCGAACATTTAAACTTGATCTTTAGTTTTGTAGCAGTCATTTGAAACTCTTAAGATTATTCTGAAAATAAAATAATCTGTAATGGCGAAGAGCTGAAATAAAGGCCAAACCTATAAAAGCACCTGATTCTGACATCCGACAAATGCATTACAGCAACATTATTATGCATTAGACTGATCAACTTTAATTTTTTCCTTAGAGTTGAACCATAATGTACAATTTGCTAATATGTAACAGCTATTTAAGAAAGCAAATGAGTGTGCTGCTCTGAGTGGAGCTATATGAGTCTACAGAAGCTTCTATTTGATGGCAGATGCCAAGTCCTGACAATTGCTCCTCACAGAAAACACTTCTCCTATGCTGCGAAATTCTTCTCTCTTTGGTGATGTTCTGCAGTTGCTAGCCTCAAGATATCAAGGGCCTAAAAATTCTGATATCTGAATGGCATTTTGCCACAGAAGTCGTGCCATCAGAAAGACAATGCTATAAATTAGCTCCTGCATTCTAGCCTCAACAGCAGAATTTATGTGGCAACCGTTGCTATTTTAGGAAGCAGGTGCCATGATGGGGCTCCCAATGGAGTATCACTAAAACCTTTTAACTTGCCATAGTTGCTACATAGAAAAAGTGGGAGATAAAAAGGCCTATAGCCAATTGATTTCATAATGAAATCATAATCTTTGTGGATTAGGTGCAGAATAATCTTCAAACTATGAGTAACCAAGAGGAATCTCACTCATGCTTATTTAATTTCTGCTCATTAAAGTAAGTATCCTAAGAACAGGATATTTTAGAAAGCCAGAAAAAATATATACAAACTTCTGTGCTAGGTGTCCAAAACTTTCCTCTTTGAAAAGGCCTTTCTACCATAAAAATGGTACTCCCATTCTTTCTCACCCAATAAACACCCCGCCCCAACTCTGACTGAACCAAAGAGAAAAAAACCCAAAGTACATTAATGTTAAAAAAAATCAAAATCAAACACTTTTCCCCTGTTCAGACCTTCGAGAGATGTGCCAGAGACTCCAGGAAGTCCATTAAGAGCTTTACTATTGCTAGTGATTTTACATGGAAAGTACAACAGTGATGGGCAACTGTATAAAACCCTAAGACAGAGCCTCCTCTGTGGAACAGGATTCTGCAGTTCAGACCCTTCAAACTAATGTGTGGGAAAGAAATCATCCATCCAACACTGATGGTCCTTGTGGCTGACAGCAGGCCTTGCTCTTAATTAATGGTCTGATTTTCAGAGGTGCTGAGCACCCACACATTCTATTAAAGGTAATGAGAGAGTTGACTGTGCTCGATGCTTTTGAAAATCAAGCCATAATTCCAAGATCCATTGTGCTTTAGAGAGGTTCTGTCACTACAATATGAAAGGAGGGATTGCCCAGGGGGTTTCTCTAGAATTGCAATGGCTCCCAGTCTTTCTCTAGATTTTAAAGCCAGCAGAGACCACTCTGATAATCTAGTGTGACCTTCTGCATAACACAGACCAGAGACCATCACCCACTATTTCTTGTATCAAACTCATCATTCCTGTTTGAGCTATATTTTTAGAAAGACAGTCAGCCTTAACTGGAAGACTTCTTTTGCGGGGTTCTGGGCAAATGATCTTTGATTTCTTCCTTAAGAGTAGAGCTAGTTGGGCATTTTCTATGGATTTTTTTTAAACAGAAAATGTAGTTTCAGCAAAACTGAAATTTTCTATGGGAAAATTATGATTTTGCAGATTTTTTTTATTTTCTTTTCGGAAAATCAATATGAAATGTTTCCTTTTGGGTCAAATGGAAACATTTTGTTTGGTTCAACGTTTATCTGTTTTTGTTTGTGCCTTGTGGAAGCTGACATCGGACATCAAAGTCCTCTCTGGACCATATCTCCTATGATGTGCCACAGTCTCTGCTCTGGTTGAATAACTGAGGTGCATCATGGGTAATGTAATCTGGCCAGGGAACTCAGCCCATATAGAACAATGAGGACATGAGGCATCAGAACTGCATCTCCCAGGAGGCATGGTAGCAGTTATAGGGCACAAAGATTAATGTTGAACTGTTTCAACATTTCTGACTCAATTTTTTCACCTCTTTCTGTACTAAGAAACATTTTACCTTTTAACAGGATGGAAATTCCTATTTTCAACCAGATCTAAAGTAAACTTGCCAAAAGGTAGCTCTCGCTAAAAAGGCAACTGAGAAGAGCTTTTATGGGAACATCTGTAGTGAAGGTAGGAAGCTACAGTGCACTACTGGCTACTGTAATGATATACACTGTATTGCAAGAGGCATTACAGCTATATATTCTTACAACATACTGCAAAGAGCTATTGCAGAAAATTGCTACTACAACAAATCTGTTACTTGTTTAATAAAGGTCAAGCGTGGAAGCAGTTGGCTGCTGGGGCTGACATGGTTGTTCACGGATTACTGATCATTACATGGTGCCAGGAGAGGCTTCAATCCAATGGAGATTTAAAGAAAGGCAACTACAAATGTGCAACATAAAAAAAAGATAAGACTTCTGTGCTACACTACAATGAAAGCCATCAAAACCTACTGTTCCCCAGCAAATGGTAGGTAATATTGACAATCATTGGAAAACTTTTAAGCAGAGATTCATGTTACACTGCACATTAGTTGGTGCATTTGAAAAGTCTGACAAAAATGTAGCTGTGTATCTTACAACTCCAGGGATTTAAGCAATTTATATATAAACAGATAATAGATAAAGATGAACCAGGGTTGCTTATTCATAAGTCTGATGCATATCACTCATAACAGAAGGAGACTAGTGAGAAGTATGTCTTCCAGAAAAGAACACTTAACAATTGGAATCATTTTATACCTTCATTACAGCCCTTAGTCGCAAAATTTTGATGAATTTATAACATTGGTGGTTTTGGATCAAAAAGTATTTGGCGTTCACTATAAAAAAATAATCAGAGGGGGTCGGCTAAGTGATCCTGTCCTCAGGCTGAGTGACGTGCTTATGCTGAGCCAGTGAAATAGCATGACTGAATATAAAATGAAAACCACTTCCTGCAAACTTACTAATTTGTTCTATCTGATTATGTTCCAAAGGGCTAAGAGGAGAAGAGGAGGGAAAGATGAACATCAAAGTAACATGAAAACCTGTTTTGGAAGGCTGGGAGCTGGGGTGGAGGGGAAAGGAGAAATCAGGGAGCAATGTATGGTTATTTGGGGAGAAGGACTAGTAACTGGGACAGGGCAGGCAGCAGTAGAAATGTATTTCAGTCATTTGGCTGCAATTTCAAAACCAGCTCAAGGTTTGCCCAAGGCCAAACACTGATGATGAGAAAATACTGATGCATCCGACGAAGTGGGTATTAGCCCATAAAACTTATGCTCTAATACTTTAGTTAGTCTTTAAGGTGCCACAGGACGCTGTCACTTCTGCAATTCCAGACTAACACGGCTACCTCTCTGATTCTTGACAACATCCCAGAATGACACTGCTATTCTGAGGACAAAGCTGGCAGTGAGAACTACACCAAGGGTTTCCTTATCTAACCATACAATGAATGAAATGATCTAGTGCACAAGGAGAAAGAGCAAATATAAGGCCATATCAACTCTGAGGTTCCAGAAATGGGTATTTTCAATTACACATTGGTGTTTCCCCAAATATTATCATTACAAAATCATCAGCATTTCTTTATATACAGAAATATGTGGCCTTTGCATTGGTTTCTACACACTGTCTTAATATGATTTGTTTGCTAGAACTAGAACCTCTCCATATTACAACCTGGGCAGACCAAGTTGACAGAGTTTCTGACAGTAAAAGTGAATTTACCTTGGAAGTGTAAGTGTGTCCATCAGAACCACAGACAGGGCTGGCATGCATCACTGGACATGGCTTGCACTTGACTAAATTAGCTGGTCCAATCCAATGTTTCGGGGCCAGATTTCCTTTCTTTTGCCAAAGGCTGCAAAACAAAACAATACCAGTCTTGGGATATGAGTGTGAAAAACAAGAGCATGAGAACTTCTCTTAGTCAATCAAATCCTGTTTATTTACTGTATTCATTTAAAAAGCCCTGAAAATGATACGTAGCTCCTAGCTATACCCCCGTAATATGGAAAATTATAGCATACCCTCTACAATGCCAAAATAGCTCTCTTTCAATCTATAATTAATATGCTATATGGTTAAATTAATGACACTTAGGTGCCATATTTTGCTTTATAACTTAAAAAAACCTTACTTACAAAGGTAATACAGCTAATCCTTGCAACATTCCTGTGCGTACAGAAAATACAATTATCATCATCTCCATCTTATATTTGGAGAAATGGTGACACAGAGGACCCAGTCTTCAGTCCCTGCCTTATCTGGGGTCCCTAGGTTTGTGCCAACAAGTAACTGCTTATGTAACTGACAGTTTTTTAGACATCTGTGTACTGGACTGCACTGGCAAGTGAGGTAAATGCACATCTAAATGACAAATTCTGCCTGCAATCTTTGTGTTCATGAAATGGAGGACAGACTTCCAAAATCTGCCTCAGAGAATTTAAATGACTTACACAAAGTCATATATTAAGTCAGTCAGTGGCAGAGTTGATTTTAAGTGTTCAAGCTTTCCAGAAAATGTTAAGCTACAAGAAACTTCTTAAATATAAGTGTTAAGATGGAGTTCAGGATGTGTGTGTTTAAAGAACAACTTAAAGGCAAAAATCCCTACAGAAATGCTGCAGTTTACATTAAAGATTTGAAAGTATGGACATGCAATTAAGATCACCCAACCAATTTCTGCTTGGCACATGTAGCGACATCAGCTTCCACTGTCCCTTCTTTGTTCCCTTCACACCAACTTTGCAATGTATGTTATTTTTGAATGAAGAACATCGCTTAAAAATTTAGAAGAATCTAGAGAGACTGTACCACTGTCATCCTTCTTTTCCTTTATAGTTTTATAAACTTTCTATACAAGTACCTTTCCCAAAACTATAGGAGACTCAGTTACAGCATTTCAAAAATGTGTACGAAATCTTTGGATTTTAACATCTGTCTCAAAAAGAAAAAATGAACACCCAATAAGTTCAATTGATTGCTAAAAAAGTTAGATCAATAACTTCACTTTCCTATTATAATGAAATGTCCGGAGTATTGTAATAATTTACATTACCAGTAAGTAGTGTGGAGTGTATGTGGCACCCCAAAAAAAGAAAAAAACATTTCTCAGCAGTGATGAAAGTCAGGGTCCTGGCTTCTGGGCATATTCTGCCGATCAGAATAGCATAATGGCATGATGATTCCGTTTTGTATTTGATTGGTTGTACAGGATGTCACTCAGTATTCTGTTAGAGTGGCGTTCAGCTTTCAGGACCTGATTTTTAGAAACCAGAGACCCAGTTCTATACTTATCTTTGCATGCTACCTAACACATGTGGGAATCCCGCTCAAATTGCATTTCCTGTGCATGTGGGTAGACAGATGGTTATTCAGCCATGTGGGAGTGCAAATGCCCGATTAACGTGTGTGTATGTGGTAAATGTGCATTCAAAAGTCGGCTTACTAGTGTGGATACAAAATCAGGCGTGAAACTTCGGACTCATGTTATGAAAATCTAGCATATCACTCCACTCCATTCATTACAACACAACAAATGAATCAGCAGCAACTCAAGTATTCTTTTCATCATTAAAAATATTTGTATGGAGAAGGCTCTCTAGAATCCCCTTCATAATCTCCCATTATCCTTGAAGAGCTCACATCACTGTAACACTGTGTATTTCCAAGCCTGACCAGTATTTTCAGGCATTTTATTAAATTTATTGAAAACACATTGTTATGGTGCTATCATCACTAGCATACAGTAGTAAGCGAATAACATGCTTTTTTTCATTAACTATAAGCCATGTTCACCATACAGATAAGTTCTTCTCTTTCAGGAATCAAAACATTTACTAGGAAAAGACATTGACTTCACTGCAAACACGAAGAAAAATAACCATCATCCGACTGCTCTGTCCTTACAGCATAATATAAAATATATCATCGAGCAGTTTAGCTACAAATGCATTTCAAAGTACCACTGAATGACTTTATCACACTTCTAGAAAAATATATATGAACACATTTTTAAAGCAATTTCACTACAGATTGCAATTTACTACACAATACAAACTCTGATATAATGTTACATTCAGCTGTTAACATAATAAAAATTCTATTCTTTCATTTCAGCTCAAGTTTTCTTCTATTCTAACCTTTGTCACAGTGATAAATAGTGCTACTAGGAAGCAAGTATCCACAGAAAGAACCCCATCACCATGTCATTAGACTACAAAAATAGGAGTTTGTGGTCAAAGACAGCTTTCCCCTGTAATCTTGAAGAAGCCCTCAGTATACAAGGCAACTTTCATTTCTTGATGAAAGTTTACATACTAGAGTTACTATTACTAACAAGCTAAATCCTCTGATGCAAGTGCCGAGAGATTATAGAGCTTTTGGTTCTGAAGCCCTACATCCAAATCTGACTGGCCCGGGAAGAAAAATCCAGCTCCAGACAAGACAGCCCAAATCTCATGAGAAAATCTAGCAAGCTTTTGGACCCACTGGAGGCCACTGTCACTTTTGCAAGAAGCAGTAGATTGTGCAATGGCAGCAGCTGTAGGTCTGGGATAGAAGCAGAGGCAGAATACTTTGCCTAGGAGAGTTCTCTTTAAGCCCCTTGGAATGGGGAGAAAATTTGGGGGAGTGATATAAGGTGCAGAGTGACAGAGGAGAGAAGAAGGGAAAAAGTTTTCTGTGGAGGAAGCTGTACACTGCAGCCCCAGCACACGCGCGCATGCACACACACACACACGAAGTTAGACGCAGCAGCAGGAGGAACTCCATTCCCCAGCTCTCTCCAGACAACACCTTGATCCACAAACAAGTGGGAGGATCTGAGGAGAAAGAGAGCTAAGGATGCAAGAAAGGACTTCCTTCCTGACCCTCTGCCAGCAGGAAGCTGTTTACTGAAGCCTCTGCATGGGCACCCTCAGCAGGAAGAGTTTTACTGTACCTTGCAGCAACTAGACAGGGCCCACCGTGTGCTAGCACGGTGATCTCCAGTCTAGACAGCCACAGCAAGCAGAGTGGTCAGATTTATAAAGTGCAAACAGGATGTATTCAATGGAGCATCTCCGCTTTAAAAATCAACCTCTCCCTTTCCTCCATGTGGATACCGATTACCAGATGAACTGGGGTCCCTTTCCCTGACACAGGGCTTCCACCCCATTTACATATTGTCTTTCAATCAGTTGGCACAATTAAAATCCTGACTTTCCTGCACCCTGGTATGTACTTGTGCGCACTCTTTGATGTATCACCTCTATTTGGAATGGTGAATGATACTGACAATGCTGCTGTATATTTAACGAAGAGACGAATAAATATCAAGATGTCAAGGGCACCCACTGTACACACACACCATACCATCTGGGTAACATTCAGTTGTCCTCCACACAAGGCTCTGTTTAGTGTCTGCATGGTGTGGGACCCGTTCATATAAAAGCATATCCAGAGCCTCTATGTCATGACTCATCCAGCTGTCACAGATCTGTACGGTGTGTACACACTTGGACTTGCACTCTGGGAACACAAATCTGGTGTCTTGTTTGGCAATGTCCAGCTGCCCTTGTGTGTGGATGTGTCCTGTGTTCTCTGCACCCATAAATAGTCTCCATGTCACTGATGTGAGAAGCCATGTGCAGAGCAGTAATGGAAGGTGAACAGCCCTTTCATTCTGCTCTCCTTTGAGCAGCTTCCATGCTGTCTGCCAGTCTCCAGGCTGAACTAGTTCTGATTCAGGCTAAGGACTGACTGCCACACTGCATTCTTTGATTCTGCTCCTTTCCACCTTCTCTCTGGCTGCAATTAACTCACATGTTTGATCCTACTCTTTCCTTTATCCTATTAATGTTTCTATTGCTTCTTAGAAATCACATAGGAATCAAGGCTGGATCAGTATAATACACTCTGCTTGGAGTCACACCATCCGCTAGTGCAGAATGTGTCAGTCCTGCTGGCGATTCTCACTTGCGTTGGGCAACTGGGAATAGCTTCTGATTCTCTTTCAGGTGCTATCCAAGGTTCTGAAGCTCTAACGCACATAAGACCTGTCTGCTCTAGAGATCATCTCTCTCCTGTGTTGCGTTAGCTAAGATCACCTGAGGTACTTGAGCTCTAGGTTTAGAGAGGATGCAGAGTATTTTTTGGGTGAGGGGTACTTGATTTTGGAATTCCCATTAACTCTGGTCTATTAAAGCTCAAGTTTGTTGACCTTTAGAGCACACTGAAAAGCCCATCTATTTTTCCAAGCTCTTTCAGTGCATGTGCATGGTACATGTATGGGGTGATGCTGGACTGAGTAGGTGGGAGCGGATCAGAGGAAGAATCTCATCATGACTGAGTTGTGTGCGAGTGGTACACAATGATTCCAATTGTATATGTCTGGATTTTGTAGATGTTGTGTATTGTGCTTAAGGCAATGGATAGATACTTTTAAAATAATTCTAATTTAAGAAACTTAAATAAATACCCTTTCTTATCACGACTGTCTGTGGGACTGTTTCTTGTGAGATACGCTTCCAAAACAAAAAGTGATCTCGGCTTGGTCTTTGGAAAGGCAAATGCATGATGATTATGGTTTTGCTAAAGCAAAAACTAAAGTACATCTGGTCCAAGCTCATTTCTACACATTATAAGTAACTGCTATTTGTTTTAGCCCATTTTAAACATCATTCCAAACTGCACACACATTATTTTCAAAATCCTATGTAGCTTTCTCTTGGGAAATAAGAGACTGAATTTGTTAGGGCTACAATGAGAGCAACAAAAGGTCACCAGAGGCAGATGGACATCCTGCAATTCTCCTTCACTCTCAGATGAAGTAACAGAATGTGTGGTGCCTAAGGCTACCCGACAAGTTCTGTCCTGGTCTAAGAAATCCCGGAACGACTAGTGACCAAACTGCAAATCCTGTTTTGTTTAAATAAATAAATAAAAAGACTAAACAATCTATTAATGGAATTGTTGATCCAAAGCGAAACACTGGGCCTCTCTAATTTATAATATTTAAACCGGGGGTGGGCAAACTATGGCCTGCGGACCAGATTCAGCTAGCCAGCAGTTTTAAGCCAGCCCTCGAACTTCCACTGGGGAGTAGGGTCTGGAGCCACTTTGTGCGGCTCCCGAAAGCAGTGTCAGGTCCCCTCCTCCAGCTCCTACAGATAGGCGCAGCCAGGGGCCTCTGCTCTGCCTGCTGCCCAAGTGCCACTTCTGCAGCTCCCATTGGTTAGGAACCACAGCCAATGGAAGTTGCATGGGTGGTACTTGCAGACAGGGCAGTGTGCAGTGTTGCCGGACTGCGCCTTGCATAGGAACTGGAGCGGGGACATGCCGCTGCTTCCGGGAGCTGCTTGAGGTAAGTGCCACCTGGAGCCTGTGCCCCAGAGCCTCCCCCTGTGCCTCAACCCCCTACTCCAGCCCTGATCCCCCTCCCACCCTCTGAACCCCCTGATCCAAGCCCAGAACACCCTCTTGCACCCCAAACCCCCTCATCCCCAGTCCCACCCCGGAGCTCTTACCCTCAGCTGGAGCTCTCCCCACCGGAACCCCACTCCTGATCCCTCTCCCACCCTCTGAAGTCCTCAATCCCAGCTCAGAGCACCCTCCTGCACCCCAAACCCCTCATCCCCAGCCCCATCCCAGAGCCCACACCCCCAGCTGGAACCCTCCCCGCCACACCCCACTCCTCTGCCTCAGCCCGGAGCCCTCTCCTGCACATGAAATCCTCATTTCTGGCCCCACCACAGAGCCTGCATCCCCAGCCAGATCCATCACCCCTCTTGCACCCAACCCCAATTTAGTGAGCATTCATGGCCCCCCCCATACAATTTCTATTCCCAGATGTAAGTTTGCCTACCCCGATCTAAACGGAAGACAAGAAAAACTAGTGATCAGTCCCATCTAGAGAAGAAGGATGGTTTTCAGATATTAATTTCCTACTCACTTAAAGTTACATATTTAGGCTGAGATTTTCATAGTAACTAAGGGAGTTAGGCACCCAGCTTCCAGCCCTAAAACTTAAAGACAGGCCAAGGCACAGATTTTAAAAAGCATTTAGATGCCTAAGGACCTTTACAAATCTGGTAACAAATCCTTAAGACTCATCTCAATTCTTAGTCAGACAAATGAAGCCAGGAAGAGTTTTGACAGGAGGAGGACATCAGAATTTGGCTCACCATTCATAAACTAGGTTTGTCTTATGTTGTTGTGGGTTTTTTAATTTTTATATCAGTAACTTCATCCCTGAATAGCCAAACTGAAGAAACAATCTTTACGGTCTGTTGTGGATTTCTGACTAAAATCAATGTGTACAGTACTTTCAATTTTAATTTCTCAGCAGGCAGCCATTTCAGTGAAAGTATATTTTTAGTTTATCATTTGTAATCCAAGATTACAGGAATTTAAAGTAGTTAAGATTAGTATTTATTAGTCATGTACAAATTAATATACAATCAAATAAGTGATTTGGTAAAATTATGTTGGCCATTACCCTTTTCTATACAAAAGTAAGCAGCATTTATTTGCCTCCAACATATCATGAATATTTTACTTTCTGGAGCTGTTTCCATTACAAAGATTTTTGTCTTTTCAGTTTGACAGGAAAGCATGTTCATTTACCTTTATCTATGTGTCCTGCACAGTTCTGGGAGCATACAAACTCAGAGTCAAAATATGATCTGTCAGAATACAGAACCTGAGAGAAAAAGATTTTCTTCCTTTAGGCCCATCTATTTGGGGATGTCACCTCATATATGACATTTATATTATCTCGGAGGTGGGGGGCTAAAAGGGCTACTTTTTGAAAACCCACAGAATGCTTCCTGTTGTATTTGCCACATTTCTCACTGAAAAGAAGCTGCTCGACTTAATGACTATTATGGGAATAAATGAACTACAGCTGCATACTAACACATTCTAAATTTTTTAATTTATGAATTCCGATGCTACTCACTACATTATTTTTCAAAATCCAGTTCTACTAGTATGTCATCATTTAGGCCCCAATCCTGCAAACATTTACACATGGGCTTAACATTACGACATAAGCAGTGCAGATGGGACAACTTATGGTAGTAATGCTGAAGAGCTGCAGAAGTGTTTCCAGGATCAGGGCCTATGGTTCCATTCTAACAAAGCCCTTTACCACACGCTTAATTTCAAGGATGTGAATTAGTCCCACAGACATCAATGACATTTCAAGCAAAGCACTTAAGCCTGTCTGTGGATAATTTCAATGGTGTCGATGGACTACTCAGATACTTGAAAGTTAAGCACATGCTTAAATGCTTTGCTCGACTGGGGCCTGACAAACCTGATGATCCTGAGGCACTGACTCCTGGGGAGTAAAGATCTGAATTTGATCCACATGCACAGTTTAAATTCATGTTTTTCTTGAGACAATCTTGTAAGATTGACAAGCTCCAGGAGTCAGGTGTTTGATTTTCCCTGTTTGCATGGCCTCACTGCTCAGGCCATATTTTGTCCCTCTCAGAGTTCATACTCTGAAGATAGATTTCCTCTGGTGCTAATAATATTTTCTGCCCTCAAATCTCTACTCAAAGCAAGTAATATAGTTTGTCCATTTCAAGTAATTCTGCGTCTGGTGGCCTTTTCCATCAGGTTAGTGAGAATAAAGGGAACACACACAGACTTGGGGCTAAATTCTCCTCTCTGTGTAGCAAACTTGAAATCAGTGGCAATTTGTGTGTGTGAAAGTAGAACCAGGCCATTAGGTTATACACTTTAATGACGAGGGCCCTGTCAAATTTGTGGCTGTGAAAAATTTGTCACAGACTGTGAAATAAACGCTCCCCTTTGAAATCCAGCTATAGGAGGGAAGTAAATCTGAGGGCGCCCAGGCCAGGAGCTCCTACCGTTCACTCCCCAAGTTCCAGCTGCTAGTCCTTGGGCTGTAGAGGGATGGGATTTGCTCTTCCCCTATATGGCTGCTCTCGGGGAGGAGATCAGATCCACCTCCAAGTACCTCCCCTTGCTGCCAGAAGCTCTGGGGCTGCTGCCCAGCTACATAGCTTTCTGCAGAAGTGGGAGGTATCCGGAGGTGAGTCTGATTTCCCCCGAGAGTGGCTGTGCAGGGGAAGAACAAGTCTTGTCCCTCCCCAGCCCGGCCAGGACTACCAGCTAGAAGCCCCTGGCTGGGGGGGCGCTCCCAGAAGCATGGGGGAGATCACACCCACCTCCATAACTGTGACTAAAACTAGTCTCTGAAGCTGGCACGGAAGTGAAGTAGCAAATCCCACAACTCCCCCCAGCTCACTCACAACAGCTTTGTGCCCTCCCCTCACCCATGCACTTTTAGGTGAAGAATCCCACATTTACAACATCATGACATTTCAGATGTAAACATCTGAAAATGTGAAATTGACTAATTTTAAAATCCTATGGCCATGAAATTGACCAGAATGGACTGTGAATTTGGTAGGACCCTCTAATGACTATCAGTGATTTACTTGATTTTAGTTGAGTTATTTTATTTACATACTGCATAGCAGTAGAATTTCCTTTTATTCCTTTCAGACAGTTCATTTTCTGCCATGAACAAATTGCTTTGAAGGCTCTCTTTCTTCTGATGTTTGAAACAAATTTATTCTCTCAAACAGAATGCTATTTAATAAATATGAGCGTTAACAATGCGGCACTATTCTTTCAAAGAGAAAATGCAACTTACCAGTTTAAATAACAATTTAACATGCACAACTGAAGCAGCAGATATATGCAGAAAATTTGTTGTGCTAGTTTCTTCATTCATGGCTCAGTTCACAGTACATGACTGCAACACACACAGTTGTAGGAGCCAATTCAAGTTTAAAAAGTGATTATATTATTCAAAAGGCTGTAGAGGAGTGTATGGTTTTGTCAGAAACAATAGCATATAATGTCACTCTATCTGAGATGAGTCAAATTTATTTTAAATCAGTAGGCCAGCTATACAGCAGTCGCTGAAATTTTGAATTGTTTGTATCAAATTCTTCTGATGCTTGTGCTGAAGTATTGGTAACCCCCTGCATCCTAAAATGGCACATACCCTCCAAAAATAAGAGTGCATTTTTCTATAGAGATATTTTGAGAGGTTGAACAAGACATTTTTTTTGGATGCTTTTCAATCCCATAACCCTAACACCACATCTAATGTCAAAACAAACAAATTAAAACTTAGTCAAGAACACCGGCTGCCACAGACTGACAGACTGCAAATCTCTATTCAATGGAAGGGAACACACACACACACACACAGGGACCATATTTTTCTGTGCCAATAATTCTGCTTATTAATGAATGTGTTGGGAACACCAAAGGCCAAAGTAAATGAAGACCCTTTCCTGAAATTTAACTGACTGTAATCCTGCTTTAACATTCACTGTTGAAAGAACCTACTTTAGAACATTAGAAGAAACACCTAGGAATAGGGAAGCAACCTAGAAATTCCTTCCTGGGCGTAAAATGTTGGAGTATCTACAAGAAAACAAAACATAAATGAATTCAATACTCAAATACGACTAGAAAAAAATGGGAACCTTTTACCCAACTCTAGGGGACTTGGATACAAACCATTGCACACTATGGTGGAAATATTCCATCACTTCCTTCATCTTGCTGAACTAGGGCACAAAGGGGTGAGTGTTATAGGATTAAGTCAACCTCTTAACATTGCCAAATCATAATGCCTAACCAATTTTTAATGGTTTAAAGACTTAACAGTATGTCACTGTGGTATCCCATATTGTCTCAACTTCATTACACAGAGGCATATACTACCAAAATAGAACTAATGCAATTCTTCTCCATAGAGGATAGATCAAATGTGTTTAGCCATGTTGCTTGTGTGTGGGACCTTGTACCCACTGTGCACCAGAGAGGATCTGATGCTTAGCAGTTTCCTCCACAGTATCACAGAAGAGTATGATTAGGAACAGCCTGTAACAGCCTGTTAGGAAATACAGCTAGCTGAAATTTTCTGGCTAAAAATTTTCATGTTGAAAAATGGGGTTTCATCAAAAACATCCTTCCCCCGCATTGTTTTCAATTACATTTTTCAGTGGGAAGTTTAGAAATAAAATGATACGTATGAATTTGAAGAAATGTGTACCTTGTTTCTAGACACATTTGGATAAAAAACCATTGAGAGGGCTCAAAAAATGCCAGATTTCCATTCCACCTAGCACTCCTCCCTTTGCCTCGTTGTTAGGTCCTCTCCTTCCCTCCTCTCCCTATTTATGTATGTATTCTCCTATTTTATTATTGTAACCCCCACAATAACATGTCTATGTAATATTGTCTGGTTTTTTACTGTTTCATTTTGCAGCTTTGATGAGCTGTAAAATTGTGCAATTGGTGATCCTGGAAAGTGTGTCATATTCAGAAAAATATACAAGCTGTAAGTCATTTACCTTTTTGTTCTTTCCACAGTCTGTCTCTTTATGAAAATCAACACAAATGTTAATCACAAAGAAAGGAAGAAGAAATGATATGATACAGTAGTTTGGTTTTGGTTCAAATTGCAATTCTTAGATTTGTCAAGAATCATCTAACTGACCGCCTATACAACACTGCACAGCCTACCCTTGCACTGAGCCCAATAACAACTTGTAATAATTTGAAATGTTTTTTTTCCATTTGAAATTTCCCAGGAAAAATTACAAACGAGTAACTAACATGTTTCATTAGACATTTTTCATGGGGAATAAAACAGTTCTTTGATTAGCTCTACTGGGCAAGTGACCAGTCTGAAATTTTGAGTGTATGGATGATACTGGTCAAGATCTCCAGGTAGGGAGCACCTACCAGGCTGGTAACCACTTCTACGGAGTGGAGGCTCTGGAGCGGCTGCAGCAGACACTGGAAGATTCTATTGCAAATCATTGCACAAAGCTCATTGTCTTGACATTTTTTGGGGGAAGGCAGAGGATGAGAACTTGGAACAAATCTTGTTCCCTGTTTCACCTGTGGATGGTGAAATATAGTATGATTTTTTCAGTAGCTTAGCGATAGGCCGGTACATAAAGGCATGAAATTAATAAATCACTTTGTAAATGTAATATAAAATGGGTAAATCAAGAATATAGGGGTTTAATTTTCAGACAACAGTTTAATAGAGAACACGGGCCTCTTGTGAATTCACTAGCTGTAGAATTTTGCTACCCAATATAATGATTCTGATGATTCAGAGAAACAACTGAGAAATTGTTACACCATTTTAATGGCAAATGATATAGACGGACAACATGTGTCCCGTTGGAATTAACATTCATCATATCAGAACTGGTTCAAAATAGTCAAGATGTCAATAATATTACATAAGCAACACCAAGTTCAGATTTGTATGTAATTACATTTGATTTTACCAGAGCAAATGCAATCCTGTTTCTAAGTGAATATAATATCAATAAGAAAATCAAATGCATATAATTCACACTACGTATAAACAAGAGCTAATACTATTATATAGTGTTTATCCTTTGATTTTTTTAGTCCCAAAGATGAAACATTATTTACTAACTTGGTGCATAAAATACTATGCAGAAAATTATTTCTGAATATAATATAATGGGATTATGAACCTAAGATTTTTGCTGAAGACCAATGAGGTTCTTTCTCAATATGCTGATCTTTTAAAAAGATTCAGACTCCAGCTCATTTAACCTTTGCTGCAGGTCAAAAAACAAAAATACCTATGAAATTCATGCTGGAGGTTAAATTAACAACAACCCCACACATGTGAAAGTATGCAAAGTCATACTTAAGGTACCAAAACTACTCTGAGAATGAAATGTGCAAAGATCTAACTAACTACTGATACAAATTTCCAGAAGAAATGAGTTGATGGCCAGGGTTTAATTCTGAGTGGACAACTACCAACATATGGAAGCACTAGCTGGTTCCTAACTCTCAAACAGGACCAAAAAAGAATGGTCCAAAGAGATGCCCTCCTTTCCATAGGTAATGCTTTCAGAACAGCATCAAGGCATTTTGGCAGTGAAATCCTGCCATGGAAATATCAATGCCATTCTTGTTCTGTGGATGAAGAAAGGACCTCCATCTTCTGGGCTGTCATTACAGCACTACCTTCATTCAAAAGGAACAGAAAATAATGATCAAACTGTTCAAACACCCTATAAAGAAAGAGCACGCTCACTGTGTAAGTGTACTAGTATTTCACTAGCGTCCCATTTTCAGAGAAATAAATAGTTTTCTAACTGAGAAAAAACTGGTTTCCTCGCACATACTTTGGTCACAAACTCTTTTACAAAGGCGAGATGGCTGACTAATGCACTTGGCTGTTGAGGAAGACTGGACTTTGCCCACTGGCCAAATGGGGAAGTGTATAGTAGTATTGTTTGTTTATACTGTGGTAATATTGAAAGGGTCCAGTTAGGGTCCCCATTGTGCTAGGGTATAATTCTATGTGCATGTGCAATGTCTAGCACAATGGGGCCCTGATATTTTTGGTGGTGTTGTAAGGCAGGCAATTATTATTCTGGTAGCACTGCCAGAATTTTCCAGAGGTATGTAAAAAGAAAGGAAATTAACAGCTTATAACTCAGCTAACCTTCAAAGTAATTTCATGGCACAAATAAAAGGCACTTCTGTAGCCCAGGGGCTTTCATGCTGCTGAGTTTCAAAGGACTGCTGCAAACAATGGCAGAATGAGAGTTTCTCCCTTAATAAAATGAAATTTTAAAAAAACACCTTTTAACGGAAAGTGTCAGACAACCTAAATATAGGGGCTGCTAACAGCTCTCCCTACCATAGCGCTCATACCCTTCCAGTGAAAGTACACTGGTATAAAGGAAGGCAGAATTTAGCTCAGGATATAATACTGTAGGCTACATAAGACATCGATTACTCTGCAGTTTTGGTACAAAGAAGTATACATCTATCTATCTAAGGTACCTATCTGGTTCCCATTATCACAGAATCTGATTACCTCATAGCCTTTAATGCATTTCCCCTCATAAAACCCGTATGAGGTAGGTGATAGTTTCCTTTTACTGATGGGAAGCTGAGACTACAACTGGTCAGAAAAACCTTAGATGAACCAATTTTCCATAGAAAATGCTTTGTAAAATTGTATTGATTTTCATAAAATTTCTTTTTGGAGGCAAAAAGGAAAAAACTGATAATGCTGAAATGTTTTGTTTTAACGTTTTTGTAATGAAGTGTTTCAGTATTTCACTTTGAAATTCCTTTTCATTTCAATGTTTTTATTTTGTATCCTACAGTATTATTGTAATTATTAAAATATAATACAAAATAAAAAGATCAAAATGATTTTGATAGAAGTGAGGCCCCAAGGCACTTTTGGAAATCCCCAAATACATGCTTATTTGCATCTTTAGATCCCTAAAGTCCTTTAAAAGTCTGGCCCTTAGGAGACTACATATATTGACATTCAATGAGACTGAGCCCTGGTCTGCACTGGGGCAGGAGGGGAATCGACCTAAGATACGCAACTTCAGCTACGGGAAGAGCATAGCTGAAGTCGACATATTTAGGTTGACTTACCGCAGCGTTTTCACGGTGCTGAGTCAACTGCTGCTGCTCCCCCGTTGACTCTGCCTGCGCCTGTCGCCATAGTGGAGTACTGGAGTCAACGAGAGAACACTCGGGGATCGATTTTTCTAGACTAGACTCTATAAATCAAACCCCGAAAGATCGATTGCTACCCGCCAATCTGGCAGGTAGTATAGACCTGCCCTTAGGTGCCTAAGTCTCTAAGGGTGTGTCTACACTGCAATTAAAAAGCTGGGGCTGGCCCATGCCAGCTGACTCATGGGGCTTGGGCTAATTGGTTGTTCAACTGCAGTGTAGATGTTCAAGCTGGAGTCTGGGCTCTGGGACCCTGCGAGGAAGGAGTGTCCCACAATCCAAGCTCTAGCCTGAACATCTACCCCACAATTAAACAGCACCTTAACTCAAGTCAGCTAACACGGGCCAGCCACGGGTGCTTAACTGCAACACAGACATACTCTGATTCTTGGTTGAAAATGGGCCTGAGGAGCCTAAGCTACCAAAGCTGTTGGCAATTTTGAAATTTTTACCCTTAAGTGACTTGCCCAAAGTCACAAAGGAAGTCTATGCAGGAGCAGCCGATTGAATTTGAGTCCCTTAGCCAATGGATCATCCTTCCTCTGTAGGATAAGATACATCCTATCTCTCCCTCCTCTTCACCAAAAGCCCCAGGATTTTATCTTAAAATAAACCAATGTATGAACCTTATATCAAACAGGAGCTGAATGTTACCGATGAACCAAGATGTGTTTTAAAAAAAATAAATAGAAGTTTTGTGCAAAAAAAAGTGTCCCCAAGTATTTTACTTTACTGAGAAGATAGGAAACATTTTGAAAGTCAAAACAGATTTCAATATTTTACTGTATGTGAAATGATTCCTTTTTTCAAGGGGAGCAAGTTTGAAATTTAGTGTCTGTACTTTCTCTGTTCCTTGTCCTTGGTGTGTTCTTGTCACCAAGAAAGGAAGCACAATACATTCAGCAGTCCGTGGCCTGCTTCTGTCTTTCCTCTGTGTAAATGCTCTCGCAGGTTTCTGAGGAAGAGAATGATGGATTTGGAATTTGCTAGTATAAATGCAGAAGCCGTGTCCCCTCTTTATATCACCTCTGTTGTACCTTTACTTGAGTTAAGACTCATTCCTACAATCTTTTAAAATTTTTATGAGGACAGCATCTCTCTTCAGCAGCCACTCGAATTTGTTCCATCATATTTCAGTTGTGTGAAGAAAATAGTCTCCTTGTATGTTGACAAAAAGGATATTGTGCAATTAGACACAAATTTCTTCATTTAATACAAACATTGTAAAATGATTGCACACATAAATCCACTTCTTCACTGGATTTTATCTTCTCATAACAAAGAATAATAATGTACAGATTTGTTTTGGCATTGTATCACCATCCCATTGAATTTGGATGCACACTAGCTTTCTTTGGAAATTTCCATTATTTCATTAGGGGAAATGACTGTATTATGAGAGTGTATTAAGACTACTGTTTGTTTTCTGTTTCTGCCTGCATATCTACTCCCATATAGAATAATGGCCACTATGTTCAGTACTGTCTGTGTACATATGTAGTAGTATGTATGAAGATGCATGTTTATATACTTTGCCGAGTTGACCTCATACGTTTCTCCCTCACTGAATGTCTTGCTGGAGATGAGCACTGACGGGCATTCCAGTTGCTCTTTCTGTGCTTCAATGCAATGCCAAAGGGGTTAATTTGTTCCAGTATATGGACTGCCAATCAGAGGACTGTTTCTAGCTTAATTTCTTCAGTAAATGGAGTTGGAGAAGTATAGGAAGGGCAGAGGACAAGCTATTTGAATCCAACATGGAGGGGTTGGGAAGAAGGGAGAGTCCATGTGGACCAATCTGCATGAAACTTAGAAGGAAGAGCTTGGAGGTGGCAACAGGCAGTCAGTTAATGTGTGCAGATGGCTAGAATGCTAGCTGAAGTTGCAGCATCTCTGTAAACTGTCTTAATAAAGAGCCAATCTAGTTATACAAACATGGAGTCCTCTCATTTTACTACCCAGCACATGGCACACAGAACAACAGGAATAACTTCCATCCATAGAAGACTGAAGGTGCGTCTACTTCCTCAAGGGCAGAGAAAAAGTAGAGACTATTTATTTCTGAAAAGCCAAAAGAAAGAGAGAGAAACTAGAGAGAAGAGGACTCTCAAACTCCCAGCAGTCAGAAGATGGAAGAGAGTGGGCATGGTAAACTGCAGAATGAGACATCTAGAAACAGGAAATGCCAGAAATGTGGGTGTTGCAGTGTATTTGCTTAGAGAAGACCCCCACAGCCCTAAAGAAAATTCCATTGAAAATCCTTAAGTGGCTTCTTCTGGTTCCAGCTAGCAACTAGTTTTTAGAATAGAGCAAAGGGTCTATTGGTTTGCTGGGTCTCAAGAATACTTGTTCTACAAGATGAAGGAGTCTAATCAAGTTTACTAAAATTTATACTAAGGCAAGGGTGAGTAAAGAGGAGGAGCCATTTTTTGTTTTTGTCTTTGACCACAATATTTTGAGAGCCGTATCACACACAAAGCTACCTGTAGAGTTAGAATTTATCAACTAATAATAATTGAACATATTAAAGTTATTACTAATCACCAATACTTTTAATGCGACTTCTGCTACTTGAATTTGAATATAAACAGAAGGGGGCTCCGGGCTGGGGAAGGGGATTGGGGTTCAGGAGTAGCTCCGGGGTCTGGGAGGGAGTTTGGGTGAAGGAGAGGGTTCTGACCCCAGGCAGGGGTTTGGGGTGTGGGAGGGGATGCGAGGTGCAGGCTCTAGATTGGAGGCGCTTACCACAGGGCTCTGGCCCTACACTGCTCCTGGAAGCAGTTGATTGCTGGCACATTTCTGAGTGCCTTTGGTGTGGGGAGGGGTGGGGTGGGGGCTCCGCACACTGCCCCCACCCCCAGCACTGTCCTCACAGCTCTCATTAGTCGGGAACCAGCCAATGGGAGTTGCGATGGCTGTACTTGCGGGTGCGGACAGCACATGGAGACTCGCTACTCCCCTCCCCACAAGGGGGTGCAGAGACTTGCCACCAGCCAGCCGCTGCCGGGAACAAGGTGGGGCTAGAGCCCTGCTGTGCTGCCGGCTGGTGCTTGTGGTAAATGCCTCCCTGCCAGAACCTCCACCTCGCCCGGCCCTAAAAAAACAGCTGCCTGCAAGGGGGCAGCCAAAGAGCTGCATGCGACTTTGTAGCCGCAGGTTGCTGACCCCTGTAATAAAGGGTTTTTGAAGAAAGAGAATTAAAGAGTACAGAAGGGGCCAATGTACTTTGGAGAGCCCTAAGGACTCCAGAAACTGCCCTCTGCTAGGGCCCATTGGCACTGACTTCTTTAAAGGGGGCAAAGAAGGACAAAGCAATGGTATAGGTAGGAATGGGAAGTACAAAGGCCAAAATATAAAATATACACTTAGTACATTTTAAAGCTATTATGGTCCACTGAGTAAACAACAGAGCTTCTTAATGCTTCCAGCTCTCATACATTTTCATAAGAGAATAGTTTTTCTTTTCATTGTTATTTTTATACTAACTTAAAAGAGAATCTCAGACACAAAACTAAGTAAAAATAACACCAAAAGTTTGTAATTTCAGAGGCGGTGGAGAGATGGCAGGAAATTTATAATTAAAGCTGAAATCCTCTAACTCCTCTGTTTGTAGTAGACTTCAGGACACTAGATTTTGCATACTGTAATACCTACAGTATATTAGCATAATATGCTCAGTGGAGAACTGCAAAGTGAATGCCACACATTTTTGGTGTTTGGCTTTAGTTCTCCTTTGTAATGTAAAATGATAGCTTATATTTTCCCCAAACTTCAAAAGAAAAAATAAAAGAAGGGGAAGGCAACTCTGTTCACTGTTTTAATATTAAAATATCAGGCAGATCAGGTCTGCCCCTCTTTGTCGGAGGACATTGTAAGATCTTTTGAGGACATGAACACTGGTTCCACCTGAGACTGTAAAATGAGCTGCCGTTTTCCCTCCCTCCTGTTGAGTGTTTAGGAAAGCAGATTATCATTAACTGTGCCCCACATATAATGTGGTTAGGTGGCTTTGTAAGCAGCTGTATAATTCACCTCTTTGGTAAGATGTCATATGAACCTCTGTCAAAATGTGGAAATAGGCATTTCTCCACCATCTTCCAGCTCCTCAGCTTCCTGCCACCATTTTGTGTTCTCTTGCCACGAGTAGGCTTTTCTGTTATTTCTCCACAGAGGGGTGCTCGGTGGGTTTCCAACACCTGTTCATCTTAAAAAGAGAGGGTCTGAGGTAATGAAAGAGAGAGACTTCACAGCTCAGAATGAAAGAGAGAGACCTCATAGCTCATAAATTTTGGTGGATCTCTCTGCAGTACCACTGGTGCGCAAATGCTCTGGCCCTGCCTCCGAGAAGCGTCAGGAGTGAATGCCCTGAAATGGGTCTGGTCCTTCTCAGGCCAAACCCAGAAAGTCATCGTGTGCAACTGTTTCTCCAGCATCAAAGCCCTCCCCTGGAGAATCCCACAAGGCTCAGTCTTCTTCCCATAATATTCCACATCTACATGAAGCTGCTGGGTGAGATGAATAGGCTGAAATGCCAGTAACGTTCAGCTGACACCCAGCTAGTTCTACACCTCCTTCACTTACTTTAATTTCACAGTACTGTTTTTAGCAGGACTCACTCCACTGCTGGAATAAACAACGACTGATTACAGACAACACATTTCTTACTTGTGCACTTTATAGAACTATATGCATAAGAAGCATGGCGCCAGAAAGCTTTAGTCACTTTGCAAAGATGGGGATGGGGGAGGGGGAGGGGGAGGGGAGAGCATCCTTAGACATTCAGCTCAACTGTGTTCTGCTTCATTATGTTGATTTTTCTCTTCCTATGGCGCATAATATGCAATCTTCAGAGAAACTGACATATTGCTGGGAGTGACTAGAAAGTAAATGCATTTTTTATAAAACTATAGTAATTCATTGCCCTTAAGGTACTAAACCAAATGTTTCTTTTCTAAAATTACTGCACAGTACTTCTGGTGTGCACATGCACACCCCCCCCCCCCATGGTGGTATGAACAATTAGTTACAAGCTGTGCTAGCCAAATGATTGCCCCTTCAGACACTTTTTATTAAGAGGGAGGTTTATTAAATTCTAAAGAAGGCTACACCAGATTAAACTATAGGGGATTTGTACAATTAGTCTCAACTGCCAAAGAATTCATATATGATTTCTGTACAGAAAGAGGGTATTTATTATCCAGTCTTGTCAAAGAACAGAATGTAGAAAAAAAACAATTCCCCTCCATTCCCCCGAGCGCAGTCGAAATCTGATGTTAAGGGTAAATTTGAATAAAATCCAAAAGCCAGAGTGAAAATGGATGCTAACCACTCATGACAGCCAAATCTGTTGTAAATTTTAAGAGGAGGTTAGCAACTTTAAAATCTCATTCTTTTTAGTATCACAACAGCCTAATGCTCCTGTTGCTTATTCAGCACTGTTGATTTAAGCTGAAACTGCATCTCATGTAGACCCCATCTGACGATTTCCTCCTCTTCTTCCTTGTCGCCATTATCTCCAGCATCCTTGCTTCTTCCCTTTCTGCTGTCCTTTCTGACTTCAACACCACATGGCTCTCTCTCTCTCCTTTACTTCTCAATCTCCTACCTTGGAGTACAGCTCACAGCAATATCCAGCCAACCCTGTAGCCTGCCCCTGCTTCACCGCATCATCTCATTTGGCCTAATCCTGAATCAGCTCTCTCACCCATGAAGCTAACCTGAATCTAAATAGCATATGTATCAAGAGCAGTGCGGCCAGGCCAGCAGGGACCTCAACCCAGAGTCCTGGGAAGGCTTGTGCTATTGCGGCTTCATTATTATTGGTACCCAAGCTCGCTAAATCTAGTGTGGGTATGTCTACACATGTTGCAATCACACTCACGCTCTCTCCCTTCTCCGATGACTTCAGAGTAGACTTCAGTGCCTGAGCTTCTCAACATATTCAGTGATACTAGAGTTGAGCCACTAATGTCTATGCCATTCTCAGCTTTGAGACCTCAAGACCATTAACCATCTCATATCAGGCTGTTTCTTAATGAACGGTGACTTGAGCCTTGGGAAAGACCCAAACCAACAGATGGGATTTCCAAAATTACATTAACTTGTGGCACTAAATGAATCCAGATTGTCCAGTCTATGCACAGTGAGTGCTGAAACACATATTTAGGGAAACTTGAATATGAATATTATTTTTAACATCAGCTCCAAATATTCCAATAATTGTATATGCACTCACGCACAAATCACAGGAAAGAAATTTCCTGATCTATTTCTGCCCATCCATTAAAAACCGTTTTTATGTGACCTTGAATCACAAAGCCTGGCAAACCCTGCTTTATGCACCATCCTTTCCGTATTCTTCAAATATGTTGCTCCAGATGTCACCCTAACTATGGAGGCTCGAATTGCCATTAATATGCAACATCTCCATATATTTACACTTTTGAAAGTGTCAGCATTTTATAGCACCTTCTCCACTGGCATGTTTTATTTTGTGAAAAAGGAGTGGGAGACCGTCTCACTGATATATTTAGATATAATGTAACATAGCCTAAAAATTAACAAGATTTGTACCTATATATATATCTATATCTATATCTTAAATATTTCTTTTTACCTTGGATAGCTCAGATGATTTAATTAAAGTCAACAAAGAAAAACTATACAATCCTGTAATACAGAGGAAGAGCTCCTGTGCAGAGTTGGGCTCTCCCCCGCAATGTCCAAACCAACCCTTCCCTCCTTTGAGTTTCACCCCATTTGACTATTTCCTCTTCTTCTTCCGTGTTGCCATTATCTCCAGCATCCCTGGTTCTTCCCCTTCCACTGTCCAAGAGCAGAAAAAAATCAATATTGAGTAACGTAATGCACACTGGAAAGACTAATTTGAATTATTTCTACATGCTAACTAACTCACCACTGAGGCAAGAACCCCCTCTCTGTCCAATGTGCCAAGCAAAAAAGCAACTAAAGTGTTAGGATGGCATAAGGAGTGGACTACAGAAAATATGGTGTTTCATGAGCCTTCCTCTGATGCATCTGGGTCTGGACAGGTCAGAGAAGGCTACTAGACTGGAGGCATGGGTCTGATGAGGCACAAGTAATTTCCTATGTCTCTAAGTATCCGCAGTGGCTCTACTTCTTGCCACATTTGGGAAAATAAAAGTGGCTACGTGTGTGGGAGTGAGGGGGGAAGAGAATAAAACAAAGACTTTAACCTTCTGCTTTACCACCAAAGCTAATTAGTTCTCTGTAGTTGATGTTAACTGCTGACAACAGTCAACTAATTAGGAATTTTTGTTTTGTTTAATGAAAGAAGACAGGCTGAGCAGGAATCAAAAGCTGGAAGATGGAGGTCAGGTAAATTAACAAGCCAGCATTCTTAGCTGTCATTCTAGATACATAATGTATTAATTAACATTTTCATATAGCTATTATGGTAATAAAGCTATGACAGGGTTACTGGAACAAAACTATCATGACTAGACATTATCCTTTCATGCTAGCTATTATAAAGTATGATTCCGGGTAATAAAAAGTTAATTTTCTTTTTAGTATCTGCATAAATACAATACAGCACAGCAATAAGCCATAACAGAAGAGGCATTCGTAGGCTATTGGTGCACACCATGGGTGGTTTGTGAGACATAAGGCAGGCAGCCATCCGAGAAGTTCACCAGCAGCCTACTAATGCATACCCTGGCATGACTTACTGCTGTTGGAATGTCAGTCTTTTATTGCAGCGCTCTCAACCTTTCCAGACTACTGTGCCCCTTCCAGGAATCTGATTTGTCTTGTGTTTCCCCCGCAAATTTCACCTCACTTAGAAACTACTTGCTTACAAAATGAGACCTAAAAATACAAAAGTGTCACAGCACAGTATTACCGAACACTTAATTACTTTATCATTTTTACCATATAATTATAAAATAAGCCAATTGGAATATACATTCTGCACTTACTTTTCAGTGTATAGTATATAGAACAGTATAAACAAGATATTGTCTGCATGAAATTTTACTTTGTACTGACTTCACTATTGCTTTTTATGTAGACTGTTGTAAAACTAGGCAAATACCTAGATGAGTTGATATACCCCCTGGAAGACCTCTGCATACTCCCAATTGAGAAGCAGTTTTATTGGAAAGAATTCTTAAAAATCCCACCTTTTTTAGCTTTATGCAACATATGCTTTCATTATGAAACACAATCCAGTGGAGAAGGGCTGGAGAAATTACAGGGTAAAGGTAATGTGTCTCTCTCCTCTATTGTGATTGTATTTGTTCAATTAATTGTTTCTAACCTATTTTTTCTTCCTAGGCTATTCAGACCTTTTTTCTTATTCCCCATGAGCCCTGCCTTTTGAGCATGGCTTTGTGGCTCAGTGACAATTTCCTGCTAATTTTCTATGGAAAAACCGAAGTGGAAATAATACTCCAACATTAGTTTAACAACAGAGAGTGGGTCAAATTATCCCTTGAAATTCACAATGCCTTTTTAGTTTAAAATACTGTGATGGAGTCAGTCCAGAAGGGTATAAGAGAGTGCTGGAAGGCAGGTATATCAGCCTCACGATGTGCAGGTCCCTGTGCCCTGGATAGCCAAACAAAGGCTACTCCAGGCCAATCAAGACACCTGGAAACAACTAAGAAGCTTCTAGAAAGCAGCAGAAATAGCTAGCCTGATTGGGACACCTGACGCCAATCAGGGGCTGGCTGAAACCAGTTAAAAACCCTCCCAGTTAGTCAGGTGGGTGTGGATGTCAGGAGCTGTGGAAGGAAGTTGTGCTGTTGGTGAGACTGAGTGGTAGACAACATATCATATGAAAGGAAGGAGGCCCTGAGGTAAGGGTGAAGTGGAGTTTGAAGAAGCGGAGATTGCTTTGGGGAAGTAGCCCAGGGAACTGTATTGTGTTTTGTGGCTAAAAGGTCAGCCATCTTAGCTGATACTATTAGCGTCCCTAGGCTGGAGTCCAGAGTAGAGGGCGGGCCCGGGCTTCCCCATTTCTGACCCCCTAGTTAGTTACTGAGAAAGGGAGGTCACTCTGGGGCCTAGATGAGTTTCTGAGGCCCCTAAATCTGCCAGGAAGCGCAGGACCCAAGAATACAGACTTGGAACTTTGTCACAATACCCAGAGTCCCACAAATTGCTGTCTAAAGGGCAGGAAGCAGCAATTTAAAATTGCCACATTTCATCCAGTTCTTAGGTCAATTCACCTGCAATTACAGCTTAAATATTACTTTAAGACAGAAACGGGAGCCTTATACTAACTCTCAGTTTAACATGCTAAAGCTTAAGGTGCAAAGGACCTACTAAGCAGTTCTGTTAAGGATGATGTCCCTGTTTTCTTAGAACAATTTTGCAAAAATGCAATAACTCTGATTGTTCAAATGCCATCTACTAACCTTTCAAAAAATAGTCCTATCTGGCAGAGGGTCATCCCCCCAAAATTTATAGAAGATTGGTGCAGTTTAGGTCAAAAGTCGGTTTTCAGTTGAAAGCTACCATAGTCCCAATCATGACTGTTTGGAGTCTACCATCACTCCATATTACAGTACTCCAGCAAAGAATGAGAGAGATCTAAAGAGACTAATATCTTGAGTGCCAGTGTATGAGTAACACAAACATAAATATCAATTTCCAAAATAAACAGAACATAAAATAACTGTATAGTCAGAAATCATTGGGATTCCAATCTACTGCACAATAAAGCAATCCAGGCGTGTGTGTGTGTGTGTATGTATATATATATTTGATCAGGTAGTATCAGTGTAAAATTATACATAGCTGTAACTAGCCTCAAGCTGAAAAAGTTGGCTTTTATTTTAAAATTATGTCAAATTGTATAGGGTCACATTGACTACAACCTCTGAAATAACTCAAGCCCTCAATAAGGGGACACAAACATAGCCTTTCAAAGTCTGTATCTTCTAAGCAGGTTGGGTAGGATTTAAATACAGGGACTGTTAGAGGAACTGTCAGATAGTATTTATTTGGAGGACTGTAAATTTTGCTGCAAGAGACAACATACGGTACAGCCAAAAACCCCCCAAACTCGCAGTGCCTAGAGTGGCCACGTCACCAACAATTCACAAGATTCTAGGGCATTTTTTGTAGGTTCTATGGCCACAGTAGACTTATTTTTTAAGCATTTGCTTTCTTCTGTGAAAACACCAAAATGAACAAAGAGAAATTACCTATTGCTTAGTGTGCAAAGGATTGCTCTAGAAAAATCTTAGCTTCTATGAAGCTCTAGGCAAGCTTTCACTGTTACTGCCCAGGTTCTCGGGAAAAAGACCCTGATCCTATTCCCATTGATGCCCTGATATTACAGTGCTATCACACTGGAAAAAGAGAGAGAACAATCAGAAGAAAACTAGGAATTGTTGCCACAAGCTTCAGAAGAAGTCAATTCAGACCCAAACAGAGGACTTCATTTTCCAGGACTGGCAATCCAGTACCTTTTACCATCACTCCATTCATTTCAATTCTGTTTCAAATGTTTTAAAACAAACTAAAACTATGAAAGCAGCAGTGCTATTTCAGTTTGATACAATGAAAGCAACAGAGAACAGCTCCAAAATACACAACAACTTTCCTACTTCCCCAAGAACACAGACATATTCAGTGTCTTGAGATGGTCACGGAAGAAAATAATGTGTCATTTTACCTACTTATAAATTTGTAATTGAACATACATAGACTGATAGATTCCAAGACCAGAAGAGACCCTTGTGATCCTCTAGTCTGATGTCCTGTATAACAAAGGCCATAGAACTTCATAATTCCTAGAGCAGATCTTTCAGAAAAACATACAAGCTTGATTTTAAAAGGTTCAGTGATGGAGAATCCACCATGACCCTTGCTAAACTGTATGTTAAAAATGTATTCCTTATCTCCAGTCTGAATTTGTTTAGCTTCAACGTCCAGCCACTGGACTGTATAAGACTTTTCTCTGCCAGATTAAAAAGCCCCTTCTCAAATATTTGTTCCCCATGTAGATACTTATTTGTATTCAAGTCACCCCTTAATCTTCTCTTTGTTAAGATAAATAGATGGAGCTATTTGAGTCTGTCCCTATAAGGCAGGGGTCAGCAACCTTTTGGACACGGTGTGCCGAGTCTATTTATTCACTCTAATTTAAGGTTCCGTGTGCCAGTAATACATTTTAACGTTTTTAGAAGGTCTCTTTCTATGTCTGTAATATAGAACTAAACTATTGTTGTATGTAAAGTAAATAAGATTTTTTAAATGTTTAAGAAGCTTAATTTAAAATTAAATTAAAATGCAGAGCTCCCTGGACCAGTGGCCAGGACCTAGGCAGTGTGAGTGCCATGGAAAATCAGCTTGCGTGCCGCCTTTGGCACCCGGGCCATAGGTTGCCTACCCCTGCTATAAGGCATGCTTTCTAATCCTTTAATCATTCTTCTGGCGCTTCACTGAACACTGAACACCCTCTAATTTTTCAACATCCATCTTGAATTGTGGATACCAGAACTGGACACAGTATTCCTGCAGTTTTTGCACCAGTGCCAAATACAGAGGTAAGATACCTCCCTGCTCCTACTCGAGATTCCCATTTATGCATCCAAGCATTGCATTAGCCCTGTTGGCCACAGCTTTGTAATGGGCGCTCATGCTCAGCTGACTATCCAACAAAACCCCCAAATCTGTTTCAGTCACTTTTTCTCAGGACAGAGGCCCCCATCCTGTAAGTACAGCCTACTCTAGGTGTATACATTTCCATGTTCCCAAAGTAAAACTCATTGTTTGCTTGTGCCCTGTCTGTTTACCAAGCAATCTAGAGCACTCTGTATCACCTGTCCTCTTCATTATTGACCACTCCCCCATTTTTAGAGCCATCTGCAAATTTTATCAGTGATGATTTTATGCTTTCTTCCAAGTCATTAATACAAATATTAAATAGTGTAGGGCCAACAACAGATCCCAGCAGTACCTCGCTAGAAACCTATCAGTTTGAAGATGATTGTCTATTTACAATTTCATTTTGAGACCCATCACTTAGCCAGCTTTTAATCCATTTAATGTGTGATGTTAATTTTATTTTTTCTTAATCAAAATTTCAGGTGGCACCAAGTCAAACATCTCAGTGAAGTCTGTTATGTCAACACTATAACCTTTAACAACCCAACTTGTAACTGAAATATTTTTGGGGCAGCTATATACTATCAATGGTTTGTGTGCCCCTAGCATAACATGACTTTGTCATACTATCAACACAAGGAGCTGATACACTGAACAAGTAGGTCAGATTTTCCTTGCCTCTCGGTCAGTACATTGGAAAGTCACAATACTGGATGGAGTTCATGCTGCCACTGAAATGACAGGAAGTGCTATACTACGGTATTAACGCAATAATCAAAGTTGAAAAATGGTTTCCATTCTAAGCTCTGTATCTGACTCCTCTAACTTTCTTAAATTACATGTAAATCTAAAAGATAACTAGGGGGCCTTATTTGTGCATTCAACATGGTCAAATTAACCACACAGACTTCAAGGACTATACAGAAATTACTACTGACTAAAAACTAATCCAAAAACTAAGGGAGATTCAGGGTAAAAATTTCATATTTTTAAATACTGTACCTAATTAGAGTGGTTGCAATGGGGGCTGCAGGAAGCTGGCCGCTGCTTTCCGCAGCCCCCATTGGACCAGAACCGTGAACCACGGCTAGTGGGAGCCGCGATTGGCTGAACCTGCGGACACAGCAGGTAAACAAACCGGCCGGGCCCACCAAAGGTACTTACATTGCGGGGCCGTGTGCCAAGGTTGTTGATCCCTGCCGGAGGCCAGATCATGGAATCTAGGGAGCTAAATCTTGACAGGTACAGGGCTGAGTACATGTAACTCATCAGTTCCAATGTCAGCTGCAGATGCTCAGTATTTCTCAGGATTTGGCCTTGTGACTCTCAACGTGAGCACCTGGCCTTGACTTTGACAGTGGTTCCCAGTGAGAAAGGCAGATAGGCACAATCCAAACCCTTTAGAACATGGCACCTTGCCACCAAATTTTGTTCTCTCACTTGCTAGTTTTCACAAGTGAGTCATTTGCAGTTAGTCTCCCAGTCATCAGTATGAGTTAGATAGGTTATAGAGTAGGTAAGAAGGTATGAACAGGAAATATTCCCCTACAAGGTTAACAATGGAGACCCAGCCTTGCTACATGAACAGACATATTTAAAGAAGCAAAATGTTTTGGGTTAATTTCAGACCAGCATTATTAATCCCTATGTTCAGAGCTTGAAACAGATTATGTGGCTGATGTCCATAAATGATGTCATTCATGGTTCATTGGTCGAATTAATCTGATATAAAATAACTAAACTGAAAATCAGTAGGTTGAGCTCTTGTTGAGTTCTGGCAGACAGCTAAGCATGCAATCGCAGGCTTATTAATGAAAAAAGAGAATGATGGAAATTGAAAAATTAAAGCAGTAGGAAGCAACAGACTGAACATTAAATTTGATAACAACTTGCATCAAATAAAAAAAATACTTCTTCCTTTTTATCATCAACTTCTTTAACTTCTCCCCAAGTTATCTAAAAAAGCTCCAGTGGATTTAGCTACATAACTCCAAAGGGGGCAATTTCAGACCAGGTGAATTCTCCAGGGACTTCAGTGGTGCTAAAACTTCTGCTAATAGCCAGATGCATGCCACAGGGGCTACCTGACGGTGGGAAATCTATCTGGATAAGGGTTACAATGGTGCAATCTACATGGGTTGGCAACCTTTCAGAGTGGTGTGCCGGGTCTCCAATTATTCACTCTAATTTAAGGTTTCATGTGCCAGTTATACAGTTTAATGTTTTTAGAAGGTCTCTTTCTACAGATCTATAATATATAACTAAACTATTGGGTATGTAAAGTAAATAAGGTTTTTAAAATGCTTAAGAAGCTTCATTTAAAATTAAATCAAAATGCAGAGCCCCCCAGACCGGTGGCCAGGACCCTTGCAGTGTGAGTGCCACTGAAAATCAGCTCCCATGTCACCTTTAGCACACGTGCCATAGGTTGCCTACCCCTGCCCTAAAGCTGCCTACAACCTGGGTCTTGCTGGTGCATCCCCCAGAGTGGTAGGTCTGGAGGGGCAAGGCCAGCCTGGCAGGGAGAGGTGCTGATTCGGAGCCTCTCCTTGGCAGATTCTATTGGTGGACCGTATTTTAAACTAGCTCTGTCCAGCAGAACTCTGGAAAAGAAAGTGCCACCCATCCAGGGAATGACGCTCTCCCTTTTGCAAGGATGACCCTCAAGTCCAGAAGGGTGCACTTCCCCTTTAGATCTCAATTTGGCCCATAAATATAAATACCTTCCACTAACTGTATTGAGAGGGCTGCTGGATAAATCCTATGTGAATCTTTGGTATCATAAGAATAAAAAGTATAACATTTTGTACAAAATAAAGATCAATTTCTATTTGATTGGGTTTAAAATTATGTACACACACAGATTGTGTGACATAAATACTATTCATGTCTAACAGATACAGCATTGTAAAAAATGACAACATACTGATCTGTGTCAAATGAAATGCAATATTTCTGAAGGGCTAATCTGCAAATTTCATACAAAATATTTTAAGTGTACAATACACACTACAGTAGGAATTTGTAATACCATTTACCCAAAGGCAGATTTTAAAGAGGTGAACATTTAATACTTTTTCCAATATAGTGGGATGTTGTAAATTGAAGAAAGGGTTTAATAAAACTCTCTTCCTGTAAACATAAATCCCAATCTTATAAAAACATACCTTCTATTACCACTAAAAAAGAATGTTCTACTCAACACATTCATGTCACGTCCTGGGGCCTCTACACCGAAACCCCCCGCAGCAATAAATTTTAGACACTCTAGTATGTAGGTTGTTGTATAAATAGGGAATAATTTACACAGCAGCGAGGGTCATTTGTAAACATTAAATAATAATTCCGGAATGAATGGATTACTCAACAAATTTCAGATGCAGGTAAACAGCAAAAATGCAGAAACATATTAATTACTACTACAGTGTTGTTGGCAGCAATCCTATGGTTAAGATTTTTGACATATTGAAAACACAGCAGTCTCTATTTAAGATATATATCCTTAGCCATGGCAAGCCCAGTAAAGACTGCAGACCCTGGTTCCCATGGGAGGTCAGTCTATCTACAGGAAAAGTCAGCCAGCTGCGGAGGATAACAACAAATGAAAAATGACAAAGTCAAAGGTCAATAGTGGTGGCACTGACAAGGAAGTGGAGAGCCTCTACTACTATACCCTTGGGGGTTCTAGAGCCTAATTTTGACAATTTATAAACTCGGGCCTGTGGATGTGCTGAAAACCGGTGCACGGGCTCAGAGGTCTGATGTTTCTTTTTTAAATATTAATGGTAACGATGATATGATCCAAAAAACGACAGCAGGAGGACATTAAAGCTGCTGATTAAACTCTCAAAAGTCAAGACTTGCCAAAGTTAACGATGTGCGTGCAATCTGAACTCTTCCCCCAAGTGCAGGGGAATGCAGGTAGAGGATTCCACCCACTCCTTTAGCCATTTGTCTATTTAAATATCATCAAGCCTTGCTTGTTCTTTTTTACAGTTCTTACCCTGGATAACAGGTCCTTTACTGAGGGTTGCTGAGAAGGAGACATTTCTACTAGCTTTTTATTGCTATGATTTATTTTGGTTCATGCCCACAACACGCAAGGGACTTTCCACACTGAAGAACTTACAGGCTAAATGACAGGAATGGCCAAAAGGTAGGTGTGACGTTTTGGGGATTACCCAGAGCAGTAAAGGGTATGATGACTACTTGCCTGTAACCAGGGGTGTCTTTATTCTGTGCGTCTTTGGCTCAGATCCCTGACACTAGCAGCCTGCCCACAAGCACAAGAGCTCAACCTGAGTCTGAGTCCTGAGTCTCCCCAAATCCATCCATCCCAAGTTCTGAACTACCAGGCACTCAGACTTTTCCCATTTGGTTCATCTCCCCCAAAAGAGTGAAACCAGTCCCCTGCCTGTTTTCAGTTCACTTTGGGACACATTCCATATAATAGTCTGCACAACAGAGACCAGCTTGGGATAAAAATCAATAAATATATTTAATAGAAAAATCACAGATTCAGAAAGGAAGCACTAAGGAAAAGCAGATACAAGCTACACAGAAAATAAACATAAAGATGCAACCTCTGGCTTTTCACTTCTGTATTAAGAAGTGACTGTTTCATATAGACTATATTAACTGTTTTCTAATACAAGTTACCTTTTGCCTCTGAACAATTTTTCAGAGTGCCCTCTGTTACAGAGGTGGTCTAGAGTTTCATGTAAAGCACCCTGCTTAGATACCAGTCCTCAGTTTCTGGATAACCATCATTTCAAACCTTCTTCCCTTTCAACAAGTTCTACAGTTTCTTTCCACCTTTCTCTCAGGCTTGAGCTATACTAGCAACTTAAGTTGGCGTAACTACGTCACTCAGGGGTATGGAAAATTGTAAATGTAAACAAAACCTGTTTGTCTCAGCAACTGGGTGGACAAGAAGTAGGACTGAGTGGACTTGCAATCTCTAAAGGTTTACATTGTTTTGTTTTTGAATGCAGTTATGAAAAAATAATGCTACATTTGTAAGTTGCACTTTCACAATAATGAGATTGCACCACAGTACTTGTTTGAGGTGAACTGAAAAATACTATTTTTCTTTTTTACAGTACAAATATTTGTAATCAAACATAATAATAAATGAACACTTTGTGTTCTGTGTTGTAACTGAAATCAATGTATCTGAAAATGCAGAACATCATCCAAAAATATTTATAATAAATTTAAATTGGTATTCTGTTATTACCAGTGCAATTAAAACTGGGATTAATTGTATCTACTTTTTCTAATCTTACAGTTGTGATTTTTTTAAATTGTTTGCCCTTATAAAATACTTTATAAAGCTTTTCTCTGCGGTTTTGATATTTTACATATCATGTGATGTATTCTGGTCTGACATCAAAGACAGCATTCTCTTTGATTGGTAGGGCTCTCATAAAAGAATGTAGGTAAGCACTTGCATTTGCTTTCATTATAAAGTTGAGCTGCATAATATACCACGAGTGATTAGGTATTAGCAAGAATAATAATGACAGAGCAATGTAGGAAAGTTTACAAACTACACAATATATCATTTTCCATATTCTATTCACATTTAGAGCTTTCATTCAGAGACAATTACAGTAATTTTACCAAGACAGCGCAAGGTATGACAGGCCCAACATTTGACAATTTTTTATGTTACAATATACTTGTTTGAATAAGTCCATGCAATTTGTGTTTTTATGTGCGTAGATTTTATCAAATAATTCAATGCTCTTTCTTCTAAAGCAAAAATCAATACTGGCAGATAAGAAAAATCAATGTTCAGCACTCATAAGCAACCCTACAACAACAATCTGGCATATATAGCCCACAATTCATGAGCAACTCTGGTGTAATAAATAATAACAACTTTGCACATTTATAGAGCTTTATATCTCCAAAGCACTGTAGACATTAACTATTTAATCTGCACATCAATCTTAAGAAGTGGGAGGATAAGCATTATCGGTGCAACAAACTAACGTATGGAAGCCCAGAGCTCATGGGTAATGTTCCTGGACTACATACTACAGAAACTTGTCGTTCTAGAAGAGACTTTGGGACTCGGCTCAGATTTTTTTCATATCCAATGCAGCCTATATTATGGATGGATGAGATGTGTCCTGCTGCCATCTGAACTGTCCTTACCATATTTTTTGTTTGCTAATATTAAATAATAGCAATATAAATAATACATGTTTTCCTGTGGATTTTCCAAACTTCCTGAAAAATATGACAATATGTCCTACAGCAATCCAGGGGCAATACCCATAACAAATGGTGATCTGTGACTGTGGTGTGATGGGGTAGAACATTCATAAATAAGGGATCATGCTTCACCTTCCCTAAGCTTCTTCCCGAGTTTTATCATAAACAGAAAGAAAAGAATGCTTCTAACTTATCTGCAAAAATCAATCACTGTTCTTTGGAACAAGAATACATGAGAAGTAGTAGTAGTTTAGCTGGTTGGCTGCTCTCAGCAAAGAAAAGGAAAGACAAAGAAAAAAAGATACAGAGTAATGGTGCCCTATCACTTATCTCGGGCCTCTGGTCCGACAGTTGCTGGTTGGCCTTTGTAGAAAGCAGCCAATAAAATAATAAGCATAGAAAAGCAAGTACAATTATCTCAGTGATGCACTGATAAATATGCCAACACTTAGTGAGCTCAGCTGAGTTATATTATTTTTCAGTTCCCTGTGGGATACAGTTTTTCTAAATATCACCTTCAAAAAGATCTATTTTTTTAAACAAAATTTTAAAAAAAACCCACCACAACCCACCATAAAACTAACTGGGCCAAAAACAATGCTATTACGAGCGCCACAGCTAATTACCATCTCCCAGGTTTGATTGTGTTACAACACATCAAAATAAAGACTGATTGCTTATTCAAGCGTTGATAAACATCACCATGTAAATCACTTAGTGTTAAACAGGAGATTGTGTAAGAAACAAACACACACTCCTTCAGTTTGGTGAGGCCACTAGTCAGGTGTCCAGTACAGGAAGAAACTCCCCGCAGTGAAATGCTTGGATTCATGCCAATCTCTCAGCATTTAGCACTACTGGTGGAGCATGAAAGCAAGCAACAGAACCGCACAAACATGCAAACAGACAAAGAGGAGATTAAAGCAACAATGTCAAGGTATACAGGTTCCACATATTAAAACCAAAAGGTAAATGTTTGTATAATGCAGAAAACTCTAGTACAGGCCTGCACAACTCGGAAAGCAGCGAGGGCCATATTACTGCAAAAAACCAGTTGCGGGCCGAAAAGCCCCGCCCTCACCCCGCCCCCATCCGCTTCCTCCTACCCCACCACTTGGCTTACCCCACCCCTACTCACCCCCCGCGGGCCGCACTGTGAGCCCATGCGGGCCGCATGTGGCCCCCGGGCCGCATGTTGTGCAGGCCTGCTCTAGTAACAAGGCTGTTATGGCCCATGCTTCTTATCTGGGTAACCTTTCAGAAACGCTCTAACAACAGTGGGTTTGCTGTGATGAAAGATGTGTATGTAACACTCTGACCGCCACCATCAGTCCTTGAAAGCAGCCTAGTTACTGGCATTCTTGCTATTATTATTCTCTCTCTTTCCTGAATTCCCTTTCAGATCCAACCTAAACCAAACAATTAGCACGTGAATCAGCAGTGGTACAAAATATACACAAAAAGAATGAGGAGTACTTGTGGCACATGAAAGATTAACCCATTTATTTGGGCATAAGCTTTCGTGGGCTAGAAAACAGATTAGACTTCTACATAGAGTGCTTCCGTCGACGTGCATGGGCTGAAATTGCGGAAAAGCAGCATCACTTGCCCTATAACCTCAGCGATGCAGAACACAATGCCATCAACAGCCTCAGGATGCAGAAGCCCTCTACACCAACATTCCACACAAAGATGGACTGCAAGCCGTGAGGAACAGTAGTCCTGATAACGTTACAGAAAATCTGGTGGCTGAACTTTGTGACTTTGTCCTCACCCACAACTATTTCACATTTCGAGACAATATATACCTTCAAGTCAGCAGCACTGCTATGGGTAGTCGCATGGTCTCACATTTTTACGGCTGACTTAGAACGTTTCCTTGGTTCTCGTCCCCTAACACCCCTATTCTACTTGCACTACATTGATGACATCATCATCATCTGGACCCATAGAAAAGAAGTCCTTGAGGAATTCCACCATGATTTCAACAATTTCCATCCCACCATCAACGTCAGCCTGGACCAATCCACACAAGCGATCCACTTCCTGGACACTACAGTGCTAATAAGCGATGGTCACACAAACACCACCCTAAAGCGGAAACCTACTGACAGCTATACTTACCTACATGCCTCCAGCTTCCATCCAGGACACACCACACGATCCATTGTCTACAGCCAAGCTCTAAGATACAATAGCATTTGCTCCAATCCCTTAGACAGAGACAAAGACCTACAAGATCTCTATCAAGCATTCTTAAAGCTATAATACCCACCTGCTGAAGTAAAGAAACAGACTGACAGAGCCAGAAGAATATTCAGAAGTCACCTACTACAGGACAGGCCCAACAAAGAAAGTAACAGAATGCTACTAGCCATCACCTTCAGCCCCCAACTAAAACCTCTCCAGTGCATCATCAAAGATCTACAACCTATCCTGAAGAACGATCCCTCACTCTCACAGATCTTGGGAGACAGGCCAGTCCACGATTACATAGAGTCCCCTAACCTGAAGCAAATATTAACCAGCAACCACACACCACACAACAAAAATACTAACCCAGAAAACTTCCTTTGCAACAAAGCCCGGTGCCAACTCTGTCCACACATCTATTCAAGTGATACCATCATAGGACCTAATCACATCAGCCCCATCATTGGGGCTCGTTCACCTGCACATCTACAAATGTGATATATGCCATCATGTGCCAGCAATGCCCCTCTGCCATGTACATTGGCCAAATCGGACAATCTCTATGCACTGTAAAGAACAAATAAACATAAATCTGACATCAGGAATTATAACATTCAAAAACCTGTAGGAGAACACTTCAATCTTTCTGGTCACTCAGTAACAGACTTAAAAGTGGCAATTTTTCAACTGAAAAACTTCAAAAACAGACTCCAATGAGAAACTGCAAAATTGTACAGAGGGCTGCGTATGGAAGGCTGTGCCTCCCCAAACAGTCTGGTCCCACCCCCTTTCTGATCCCCATCCACTTCCCACCCCCTGACTGCCCCCATCAAAACCCCTGACCCGTCCAACCCCCTCTCCTCTTTGTTCCCTAATTGCCCGCTCCAGAGACCCCCCTGCCCATAACCACCCCTCCCAGGACCTCACCCCTATCTAAGCCCCCCTGCTCCTTGTCCTCTGAATGCCCCCTCTCAAGACTCCCCACCCTAACTGCCCCCCAGGGCCCCACCCCGTATCTAAGCCCCCTACTCTTTGTTCCCTGACTGCCCCCCTTCTGAGACCCCCCCAACTGCTCCCCCCAGGAACCCACCCCCTAGCTAAGCTCCCCATTCCCTGTCCTCTGACTTCTCCCCTGGACTCCCTGCCCCTTATCCAATCTCCCTGCTCCCCACCCCCTTACCATGCCACTAAGAGCAGCAGCCCTGATGGAGCTAGACACACTGCCACACAGAAGTGTGCAGCGTCGCCCCATGGCAGCATGGCTGCTGGGGAGGGGGGACAAAGGGCAAGGGTCCAGGGGCAGCTGCCCCGGTGGGGAGCTGAGTGGCTGGGCAGGACAGTCCTGCAGGCCAGATGTGGCCCATAAGCTGTAGTTTGCCCACCCCTGCTCTAGCTCGAGTTAGCTCCAGTTTAAAGCACCAGTTCACTAGCCATCAGCAGGTCTGGGTTAAAAGAAGAGTTCTGTAATGCAGTGGAGACTCTGTCACTTGGTGCTGCAAATCCAAACACTACAGCTAGAGCTCTGGTTTTCAGTATAACGGCTCTCACTCCAGTTCATTTGCAAACCGATACCATTAATTTAGGCTTGAATCAAGACTGGGAATGGTTGGGTCATGACACAAATTGATTCTATTTTACAATGTTAACTATCCTCCTACTGTTACTCACATCTGTCTGAAATGGGCCATCCTCATTACCACTACAAAAGTTTTCTCTTGCTGATAATAGCTCATCTTAATTAATTAGCCTCTTAGAGTTGGTACAGAAACTTCCACCTTTTCATGGTGTGTGTGTGTGTGTGTGTACTGTATGTTCCATTCTATGCATCTGATGAAGTGGGTTTTAGCCCATGAAAGCTTATGCCCAAATAAATGTATTAGTCTCTAAGGTGCCACAAGCACTCCTTGTTCTTTTTACTCCAGTTAGTCCAACTCAGGAGAAGTTACCTCAAGTGTAGATAACTCCAGCTGACACTGCAGCGAAGAAAACCCCATTTCATCTGAAAATCCCTTAGTCCCTGCTATTTAATTTGCCCTTAATTTAATCATCCAGAGACCTGGAGCTTTCTGTAATTTTGTGATTTATCTGTGGATTACTCTTCACAGAACCTTATCTAACCTTATCTTACAAATATGCACAGATTTTGCTTATTAAAACAAAACCAGAAATTCCCTTTGTTTGTTACCGCTTTTAATTATTTATACTTAATTCATTTATATTGTAGAAGTGTAGAGCGTCTGGAACGTTTTCATATTTCATGAATTCAGGCTTTTATGCACCGTGTTTATTGTCTGAACAAACTTCTTCCAGAGCTAGGTAGTAGATGTGCTGCAGTGTACAACTCACCCTATTGTACCCTGTGTTCAAAATATCTGATCTTTCTCGAATAGTTCCAACTCTGCTATAGCCTCTGTTACTATACCTGTAAATGTTATAACTCAGCAACAAAAGCAAATGTAATTTAAATGTTCAAAGAATGTCTCGTGAATCTATTTTAATGTTCTGTTTTCAGTTTCCTAATTTTGTGTCCATGGAACTTTACAAGGGCATAACAGAATGTAATGACAGTGCATCCTTACCTGTGTACCAGCTGCTTACGGCTTACACAAAGAGCAGTCTCATAGTCGTGAGTGACGCACACTTTATGTGGGCTGCACTTTACCTTCAAACATGGATCTTTGGATGGATCAAGAGCTATTAAAAACAAATGTAAAAATAACAAAGTTAGGAGTTTAAATGAAATTCTCTCATCATTCCTAATTCAAATAAAGAACATGCAACTAAAGGGAATAAATACAGAATCACAGAACTGGAGGGGACTCAAGAGGTCACCTAGTCCAGTCCTCGGCACTCATGGCAGGACTAAGTATCTAGATCATCCCTCCTAGGTGTTTATCTAACCTGCTCTTAAAAATCTCCAATGATGGAAATTCCACAAACTCCCTAGGACATTTATTCCAGAGCTTGACCACTCTGACAGTTGGTTTTCTTCACGTCCAACCTTGCTATAATTTAAGCCCATAGTTTCTTGTCCTATCCTCAGAGGTTAAGAAAAACAATTTTTTTCCTCCTCCTTGTAACACCCTTTCGCATACTTGAAAGCTGTTATCAAGTCCCCTCTCAGTCTTCTTTTTCCCAGACTAAACAAATCATTTTTCTTCAATCTTGCCTCATAGGTCATGTTTTCTAGACCTTTAATCATTTTCGTTGCTCTTCTCTGGACTCTCTCCAATTTGTTCATATCCTTCCTGAAATATGGCCCTCAGAACTGGACTCAACTAGAATGTTAATGAGTGGGCTCTGTGAGGCCCTAAGGATTTCCCTCCAGCACATCACGGAAGAGGTAAGGATCTTCATTTTAGGTCTTCCAAACATAATGGCAAAGTTGCATCTCCAACTAATTTAAATTATTTTTATATCCATTTTTATTTGGGCTTTAATTTCATTACTTCTTCCTCCCAAAGATTTCCCCTAATCCCTGCCCCGCATCCCCTTCCTTCCCACATTTATTGCTTATTTGAAACATTTTTGTTTTCATTTTGAAACTCCATGTGAGGTGCTTATGTCAAATTATCCTGGCTGCTTTTCCCATCGTTGGTTGATGCCCAGGGAAGTTTTAAAAAAAGACATTATTTTTTACAAAAAAAAAGAGAAGTAATTTTTAAGTTCCTATTCAATTATCACTGACGTTCTCCACATGGCAGCAAATGTATTTCTAACAACTAGAGAGTTTTTTTGCTCTCCTGCAGTGCTGAAGTATTGCAGCTGTTCTGCGTTGGTTTAAGCAGTCAGAGCAGCAAGAGCTCACCACATTAACACCTATTACAGATTTGTGATGGGCAATTGAGCACAACCAGTGCATATGTATTTAGAGGAACACAAGGCATTGGAACTCTTAAAAACAAATGTAAACAGCTTTTTGCTCCTAAATCCATTAAATTGATAGAAAAGGTGAAATGGGAAAAAAAGTAATATGTTTCCCATACCATTAACATCTAATAAGTTTCCATTAGGCAAATATATATATACGGTTCTATTGTGTTATCTATGTCTATCTAGTATGCTTCTGCAAGCAAGGGTCATGAACTAAACTGAACCCAAGTGATCATAGGGATAAACTTGGCTTTATGGATAAAATCCTACTGATTTCACTCATGGAAATCAATAGTAGTTTGGCATGGGTAAGAGGAACAGGATTTGGGCCATTATGAAGGATATGGCACTAACACAGAGTGAATGCTCAACAAATAAAAATGGTACTGAAGAATTCTATCTATCTGTAATACTCATCTTTGCAAGGTACAATTACCTCTCTGCATGTGAATTCTGAAACCAAGGATAAAAATTGGTGCAGCTGTAAAGTGATTAAATCCTAAAATAGTGTCATATTGTAATCTATTTTAAAAGGAAACAAAATGTTTAAAGACTCTTCACAAAAAAATAGAGTATTCCAGTATGGGAATCAAGTATCAGAGGGATAGCTGTGTTAGTCTGTATCCACAAAAACAACAAGGAGTCCAATGGCATCTTAAAGACAAACAGATTTTTTGGGGCATAAGCTTTCATTGGTAAAAAACCCACTTCTTCAGATACATGGAGTGAAAATTACAGATACAGGCATAAATATACCATAATAAATCTGTCTTTAAGGTGCCACCGGACACCTCGTTGTCAGTATGTGAACAGTGCAGCAGAACTTTCATATGTATACAAAGCATGTATTGTTTGAATGCTCTTGTGTTTAAAGACGTCAGTGGGGCCAGAATTTCACTCCTGGATTCTATTTCAGTTACAGACTCACAACATCTCCATGTTTCAGTATTTTCTCTCTCAGATAAGAACAACAACAACAGAAGGGGCAATCTATATTGAGTATGAGACATCAAAAATGTGATTGCCAAACAGTTTAGAATCTTAGAACATTAAAGAACTGTGGAAGGTTATACTAATGTTATGCAATACAATCCCTATAGACAGGGCACAAAATAAGAAATAATTTCTAGAATATACCAATCAAAGATCATGCTGTGTGAATCAGGCATCTATACCACTAAGAGCAGATGCTCACCATCTGCAGAAGAAAAGGCCTTTGGGAATAAAATGAAATATAAAACTCATATTTGACTCTACAGCAATGAGTGTGAAGTCTTTAAGAACCAAAATTATAAATATGTAAAATAAGGGGGAGGAAAGGGAAGGAAATAAAAATAAAATTCCTTAAATATTCAAGGGAAACGTCAATATTCTGAAACAAATGTTTCTCCTGTGAAAAATTTCAAATGTTTGACTTTTCATTCCAAATCACGATGATTCTCCACGCCCCATCCCACCCACTCAAAATGTTTGCTGGAAGGAAATTCTACTGTGGATCTAAATCCTGCAGTCTCTCACTATCTGACAGAGCAAAAAAGGAGAGCTCTCTGGGACAGCCCAGAGAGAGAGGAGGGCATGCCTAGCGAGTCTAGTACCCGTGTCTGTTCAACAGCCACAAAACTTCTGTGGGAAAGTCAAGCAGCATTAGACCTTAGCTTGCTGGCTCTAAAGGTTAGCTGCATAAAAGCGCCAAGGTACTGTCCTTCCATCCATGTGTGATGTTTCCATCCCCGACACAATGCCAATTTATTCAAGCTGCAAGCATGGAACCAGAATTCCAGCCATAGTCATTGAAAAGCAAAGTGCGTACACAGTAGTACACAGGTGTCACTTCATTTTCATCTGACCTTTTCTTATTTATTCATAGCAATTTATGCACCTTATTAAATCTATAAATCCCCTGTGGTTCCCTCTTAGAGATATCAAACTAATTGGGAAATAAATAGTAGTGATTGCATCAAGCCATTAACAACCTCCAAACAGTATGTTAGCATCTCTTTTTTTTACAAGAGATTAATATGAAAATCATGATGGCGGTTACCTTCTGAGTGTCCTCCCCCACTAGTCAGAGAAGAGAAGAATAACACAAATTATTCTCTCGCCATCCCCAATACTTGTCACCAAGAGCTCCAGGTTAACAATATAAATCATTGTTGGACAAAGAGCTAATAATAGTGCTTGAGACACTTTTCCATTACATTTCATGGTTTTACATATTACTACTATAAAGGAAGACCTATGACTGATGGGAAATGTTGGGGTTCAGAAAGTAACAATACATGCAGAGGGTTGGAATATAAGACTATACTGTAGATCAGGATCATGTTAATCACAACAGAGTAAATTTGTTTTTCACATATGTGATTGTGGAAGTGTGGTAACAAATAAAATCTCTTGCAGCAATGGCTGTGCAGCTCTGCAAAACGTGTAGTTCACAAGTGCAGATTTATGGCCTTGATGTTGTTTTCATGACCATTCTTTCGGGAAGAGTTTAAATTCCAAACCCACGCATATTTAACGAAGCTTACATAAAAAAAGCTCGGCAATCAATAGGAAAATGACATGCAAACACATTTGGTTTCAAAATTGCCATACAATAAGTGCTGTGATCACTCCAAAACAAAAAGACTTTTGAAAAATGAAATGTCAAGAGCAGTTGCCTCACACAATCCTCTTGGAACTGTTCTCAGCATAAGAGAAAACAAAACCATCTGGTGAGAAAAGTTATGATGAACTGGAAAAAGGGACCTGCAGCCTATAATGCAAAGATTCTAGTTCATTTTGTATCACAACAGACCATGGTAATAAAACATTTATTTTAAATGAGACACTGAAATGTAATTCTGTATTTTATATATTATTTGTCTCCAGCAGCGCCCACAAAGATCTTGGTTCCATATGAACCCAGAGGAAGGCACAGTCCCTGACTGTACAAGCAGGCAGATGGGATGGGGTCAGAATAGGAAGCCTGTGAAAAGCTGAGTTGGGCAAAGCAGAAGACTACCACTCATTATGCTGGACTATTCCCTGCTAGGCATTAAACCATTATAACGCCCAAGGCTGAACTTCAGACTGAGGAGGCAAGGTCTCAAGTCATTCCCTACATTCTCAATTACAGAAGCCCAGCAACCAGCCACAGAGCAGGTTGAAATAAGCACTACTGACTCCAATAGGTAATGGATGTGTTAGATCAGCGGTGTCCAATACATTCGCCACTAACCACATGTGGCAAATAGGCTACTGAACTGTGGCTAATGCATGAGCAATGCGTTGGTGTATTGAAGACAGCAGTTTCAGACAGGTTGCGTGTTTTGATACACAGCTTGTTAACGTGGCTAGGATATAGTGCAAGAAAGACAACAGCATAGCCGACAGTGGACGACAGCATAGACGACAGTGGATGTGTGTGTGCTGTGTGTAATAGTGACAGGCGCTAGTGCTATGTTTTTAAAGCCTTTTTTATAATGTGGCCAATAAGAAAAATTCAAAACCACAAGTGTGGCTAGCATCAAATTTCTATTGGACACTGCTGTGCTAGATTTTCTTGTATGGGGAGGTCAACATGCAACAGGCTGTTTCCAGAATCAATTCCTCAAATCATACAATGAATTATGGGTTTAAACCCAGAACCCACTGAGAAAGCATGATACTTATCCTATTCGAATGTCACTTGACTAAGAAAAATTTGTTTTTAACATTTACTAAAATCCTAGTGTAGGTAGAGAAGTTCTAGTTTTAACACTTATTAGCTGATTGATGTAAACCTCAAGCTACCCTTTAGGCTTTACCTTGACGAGCTATCATGTTAAAACTAGAACTGCCTTATCTGTGCTATGATTTAAAGACGTGTTAGCCAACCTGCTTTTAAAAGAGCCCATTCTTCCTAGTGTAGACATGGCCTTTGTGTTTGTTGTTGAGCACATTCAGTTTAAAATTCTGCTCTCTTCTCCCTCCGAATAGCCTGGCTCCCAGGACAGATGAAGTAAAATATAATCAAAGTGAGTTCTGAGTGTATACTAGCATTAAAGCAAAGAAAATTAGTAATCCGATTACCCTGTCATTTGTGTGTGCAAGGTCACGGAGTGAGTCAATGGCAGAGGCAGGAAAAGAATACTGGAGTCCTAAATACTAAAGGCTTATTGTGCTGTAAACTACCATAAAACGCTGCAGTCTGTTGATACCCGTTAGACAGGAAGCTCCTTCTTCCGATTCTACTTAATCTTATAGTTCATTAAGTCATGGCATTGATTTGATAAGAAACATTTTTTTGGTTAGCATGGTTGGTTGTAGCCTTTGATGCCATTTCCGTGATACTGTTAATAAACTTGTTTTTACAAAATACTTGGTTTGAAAAGCAGATTAGGAAAACTCCAAAATATCAACAGCAAGTAATTACCATTTTTTTATTCTGCTTCTGCAAAAGTCGGCATAAGTCATTCTGCTTCATTAGAGAGAAAATTGCCATTACCCCTCCTCCCCAAGTCTTGAGGAGAGTATGTCTTTGACTAGCATACTCAGATATTTAACTCTCACTCTCTCTCGCCACGTAATTACTTGTAGCAAGTTGCATACAGAAATCAATTCAGCTAAAAATTAATTACCACAGAACTGAATGCTTCAAACATGTATGCGAATTATTTTCACAATGTAAGAAAACAATAACAAATCAAGTTGTCAGCATTTATTGAATCCCTGTACCATGGTTGTGTTTTAGAGAAACTGTAACATTTGTGCAGTTAAACAAATCAGTATTGTGGAAAGAAACATCTATTTTCCTTTATATGGAGACTTTCAAAAATGATTTCTCACTATCAACATATGATCTCTTTTGACATTACTGAGGGATATTCAGCTAAAGATACTGTAAAGGACTATGTGTTGGTTTGCTTGCCAAATAACATGATAAAGAACATGAATAATAAGTACGGCAGTGGGTATTTTGCACCAAAAAATTAAAAATTCTGCACATAATATTTTAAATTTCTGCAAACTTCTGCAAATTTTATTTGTCAAAATAACACCATATAATCACACCAGTTTCAATTATTTTCGTAATTTATTTCAAAATACCTGTCAACAAGTACATCTGTAACAACATGCGCGCGCACACACACACACACACACACACACACACACACACACACACACACACACACGCTCCCCCAGGAGCAGAGAGTTAAAGAAACCCCTATGACAACCCAGTTTCTGTTTCTGTGCCCCCCCCAAGCCTAGCTGCAGCGCCTCCCGGGCCAGATACCCACATCCCCTCTCCTGCAGAGCCCAGATTCTGGGCCCCTCCCTGCCCAGCTATCTGCACACCCTCTCCCCCAGAGCCCAGGGATCCAGAGGGAGAAAACAGCCTGATGCTCCTTCCTCAGCGCTAGCTGGGAACTGCAGCTGCCAAGAAACCTCTAGCTCTCTTCTCCCGCCCTCCCCTCCCCCGCCCCCCACAGTATCTTCTATATGTGAGCTGGGCTCTGCCGGGTCCAGCAACATCTAATGGTGGTTAGCAGCATTGCAGTTCATTACTGTGGCGGAAAGGAAATTCTGCGCGCATGTTCATTTCTGCAAAATTCTGCTTTGCGCAATGGTGCAAAATTCCCCCAGAAGGGAATAAGAGTCTGCTCGACAAACCTATAGACATGATGTGCAGTTATAATAGGTGAAGAGAGGACACAAAAGACGGGACTTAATGGCAGTGAAAAGCCTGCTTGTGTTAAATGTATGTGGCTGAATTTAATATAAGTAATGTGCCAGTGTTTGAACATTTTATTCACTTAAATTGTCATGCAGATTAAAAAGTTGCATACAGTTAGTTTATCTGCAAGGTGAAGAGAATCTCCTGGAAATGCAAAGCATCCTCAACGCTCAGTGAACTCATCTGAATAGTCGTACCTCTTAGGATCAGGCCCTTTGTGATGTACCATCATCATTCCCTGAACCCATTCAGCTAGCAACAAAGTATGGACCTAGTCCTGCAAGGTGCTGGTTGCTCTCACATGCTGGAGGATGCTCCACATGCCACAGAATCAAGTCATATAAAAAATAAAAAGATTGTGAAAACACCCATCCAGGATCACAGGACACGTGAAGGCGTTATCTGGATCAAAGTGAACCTACTGGATCTGAAGGGTGGGGGAAGATAGCTATGAATGATGGCAAGAGGAGGTCATCGGGATGAGAGGACAAAAGATGAACACTTATTTTGGTCATGCTCAATCTTGTGCACTCCCTCCAAAGGCATCCAGTTTCCCAACTCCTTCCGCAGTCACTCTGTTACTGCTCCCAGATGCCCTGCCCTGTCTGCTTTTCATCTCTAAGGGCTTTTAACACAAGGGCTTTTAAAGGGCTTCTGTTGGAATGCTACTGCTGATGCCATCCATACCCTGTTGCTTCCAGGCCCAGCCGTATCAATTCTGGGGCCAAATATGCTGCCTCACTCTTTGCTGGACACCTCCTGCCTGAATTTTACACCCCTCCCCCATGCAGTGGATTCTGATGAGCAAATTCATTTGAGGAAGACAGAGAGGCAGCACATTGGGTGTAAGCATGGGTAGAGTTGGTGCCAAGAGGAGCAGAGATTGGGTGAAGTCAGGAGAACCAAATTGCCAGCTGATGACCTCTAGTCAAAATGGGCCAACACTGAGTGGTAGTGACAGGATTCATGTGCTTACATCAGAATCTCAGCTGTTTCTGTAAACATAGTAAGATTCTAGCCCTCTTGGCTGCAGAGAAAAGTTTGCAAACGAACATTAAAGGCTCAAAAAACAGAAAGCACATAAAAGACTTCAAAAAATTATTTTTTTAAAATCTCACGATAATTAAACCAATCTCATGATTTTGGAACGCCTGGAGTTGGCAGTACTATGGTGACTCTACACCGATAAATATCATTCTTCATGAAAATTCTCTTGGCCAAATTCAGTTCTCAGATATGCTGGGGGTAAATCTAGAGCAATTTAATGGACGTGAAAGGAGTTTTACTAGCTGTAAATGGAGATAAGCACTGGTCCACTGCCATCAGAACATGAAGCAAAAGAACTTTAACATGTACATGTAGTTAAAGACACACTTCTTCCCATTTTAGATTACTGCAGATACACATTATCAATGGCTCAGGGCAGAGATGTTACAGAAATGTTTCATAGCACAGAGTAACTACTCGCTGGTAGTTGTGAAATATGCTTTTCCTAGAGTGATAGTATAATCACAGGGAAAAACTAAGAATTAATTCAGACTGATGGTTTCTCAGATGCCAAACTCTCTTGTAATTTTGATTAAAAGCAACTTTGATAAGGGTACGAACTAAGTGAGTGCAAAACTGAAACCAAATGGAATTGAAACAAAGTACCTCAGGATATACAATTTCTTCCTTATCCTTAAAACAAAACTTTTCCCCTAGCACATTACATAGCTTTTCAGTAGATGTTTTATATTTTTAAATCTGCACTGAAAACATACAAATAACATGAATGTTTTATTCTTGGATTTGTAAACGAAATGTGTTTCAGAAGCTAAATCTCCTCATTATTAATACTGAGCACACTGTCATTTAGTAAAAATTAAACACTGAATTAGCAGGTTTATGAATCTATACTTCAGCAGGAATAATAATGTTTCATTTCTAGTAAATTGCTACATGCTGTTAGCTGTGTGCCATGAGCTTTGGAAATTTATATCCCTGAAGGCTGAAAAGTCATGTGTAAGATTGCTGTGTGTGTTGACAGACTGAATGTTAGTGTTATTACAATGGTAATAATTTCCAAGCAGTGAGCTAGTCTTATGAATCTAGAACATGCTCAGATTTAAATCTTACAATTAGACACAGCAGGAGATGAATTCTGATCTCAGTTACCACTCTATACAGAAAGAGAGGCCCCACTGCTTTCAATGAAGTTCATTTGGATTTACATTGAGGTCAGAACAGAATTTGACCCCAAATATTTTCATCTAACTAGAGCAAAATATATGGGATCATTTTATGCTCCATGAATCCAATATTACAATGCTGCCTTCAATCTCATTAGAAACAACATGCTCAAGGAAGAACCACCTTTTTTCTTGACTGTATTATTGCCCTCAGTATCTGAGGCCAGGTCTACAATGGGGGCGGTGTCGACCTAAGATATGCAACTTCAACTACGCGAATAATGTAGCTAAAGTAGACGTATCTTAGGTCAAATGACCTAGGCATCCTCACAGTGGCAAGTCGACTGCTGCTACTCGCTCGTTGACTCCGCTTCCTGCTCTCGTGGTGGTGGAGTTGATGGGGAGAACTCTCAAGGATCGATTTATCGTGTCTACACTAGATGCGATAAATCAATCCCTGGTAGATCGATCACTGCCCACCACTCCAGAGGATAATGCCTGGTGGTGAACAGTCTTGTTGCCTAGTGATTGAAGTTTACTTCCTGTGAATCAAAAGGCTTCATTTCTCCTGATGACTCTCACTGTTTGACTTTGAGCAAGTCACTTAGCCACTCTTTGCCACGCTTTGTCAGGTTTTAAAATGGGAACAATACTACTTACCCACTTTTATGAAGCACAATGAAATCCTCAGAAAGCCCTAAAACATATAAGCCCAGAGTCACTGTGAATGACAGTCACTTACGGATAAAGGAATTACACAAAATGGCTAAAATCTTGCAGAACTATGAGCCACATGTTTATTTATCACAGTTTCTGACTGTTGCCATGGAAACCCGTGCTAGCACTTCATTTCCTATATCAGCACATAAAGACTTGTTTCCATATTACGTTAGTTTCAGTCCACATCAAGCAAAGCAAAACAAAACTCTAGAAAAAGAGGAAATGTCCAAGATTGATCTGGTCCCTTATATATGGAAACTAAGTCAGTAGGTTAAATGCTCATGAGTGAGGAAGCAATTCATCTGTCAGCCTCCAGCAAGAGTGAATTAGTTAACCTAGCTGTGATGGACAAGATCTAGTTCTGTGACACCTATGGAGGAGCTTTCTGAAGTCAGTGGAGTTCCTTTGCATGTAGGATTAAACCCTACGAGATACAGAGTGCCTCCTGATAGGCCCTGCTGAACTCAATGGGAGAGCATATAGCTCATCTCAGGACACTTCCAAACCTTGAACGATGAGGCGCTGACACAGGGGTAACAGAAGAATCTGGTCTCAAGGTTCTTATGAAGTCTGGGATTTCAAAAAGCTACAAATGGGATTTTCTTTTTATTTGTTTATTATGTAATGCATTCAGATTTAAAATAATAAAAATATGCCTATCCAAGGCTCCAGGCACCTTAGCATCACAAACAAAATTCCAGCAGCGTTAAAGCAAGCATTTTAACAGGAACTAAGCATTTCAACAGGAATTCAGCCAGACACCAGCAGAGATGCCTTTTCACCACTTCATCATTATAGGAAACATTTTTGCAAGGTATCATTGATACAGAAAGTTAAAGTTTATTTTAACTCCATGAGTCTACTCTGAGGCACAATCCTTACATCCTCATCAGGAACTGTGTATTCAGATCTGGTCAACCTAGATCAAAAGTGAAAAGTTTCAAAAGATAGGTGCCAAATATGAGTAGAGGACTTGAAAAATGTCCCTATGAGGAGATATTTGAAACAACTAGAACTGCTTAGTGTAAAGAGGAAACTACTCAGAGGCATATGGAAAGAGTAGATGGTATAGAAAAGCTAAGCCAAGCACTCTTATTTAACTTGTTCTGATATAAAACAGAATAAGGGGACATCCAATGAAGTTGAAAGGTGACAAACTGAAAACGGATAAAAGGATTACACACACCCTATACATAATTATCCCTTGTGACAAAACTCCGAGTCTGTATTTGTGGGTCCCACACTTCCTGGTGGATTCAAGGGCCTCAGAAACTCATTTAGGCCCCAGAATGACCTTCTTCTCTCAGTATAATTGGCAAGAGTCACCGCCTAGTGAATTACCTCCATCAGAGGCCAATATGGGAGGTGGAAATGGGGAATACCCCACAGTCTTTGTTGCTCTGTAGAGCTCAGTAAGCACAGTTCAGGCTCCTGACTCAACTGAGTCTCGCTTCTCCTCTCAAGAGGATTTCTGTAGAGTATGGAGGGAGATGGGGGGAACCCGGGACCACTCTCTACTCCAGATTCCAGCCCAAGGACCCTAATGGTAGCAGCTGTTGGTGGCCTTCCTTCCACCACTAATGCAGCTTTGATTCCCTGGGCCACTTCCCCCAAGGTTCCCTCTTCCTAGCTTCACCCTTACCTCAGGTTGCAGCAAAGCTTCCTCTCCTCAGCTCCTTTCTCCTTGGTTCCCCCTGAGGGAACTGGAAAGGAGCGCTTTTAAGCAGTATGAGTCAGACCTTGATTGGCTCCACCTGTCTTCATTAGCCTAACTGTCTTAACTGACCTTTTGCCCAGTTAATTGGGATCAGGTGTTGGTATTAGCCTAACAACTTTAACTGGTTAATTGGCATGAGGTGTCTTGATTGGCCTGGAGTAGCCTTTGTTTGGCTATCCGGGGAACAGGGACCTGCTCATCCTGAGGCTGATATACCTGCCTTTCAGCACTCTCTTATACCCTTCTTGTCTGACTCTGTCACACCCTGTAAAACTCACTATCACAAGAGATCACTGAGGTCAAGAGTTTATTATGATTAAAAAAGAAGTAAGCCTTTAGGTGGATAATGAGAACATCCCATTCACATCTGCATTAGACAAGACATTTTCTAGAAGGGGCATAAACCCTAATGGTTCAAGGCAGAAGCTAATGACTAACTGATATGAGTAAGGAAGACACTTCCCCTTTGGCAGATTAACAATAGCTCTGGGGTCTCTTGAACCTTCCTCTGAAGCACTGGGTACTGGGCAAAGACAGAGATGGGATACTGGACTGGTATGGAAATTCCTATGGTCCTGTATCCTGACTTAAGCAAAAGTACTACTAATGTCAATGGCAGCTGCTGAGAATGAGGCCACTTATTTAGATGACTAACTTTAAGATGCCTTAAGATCGCTCTTACTCAGTTTTACCAGCTAAACACAGGTACTGTATACCTTAATTACAGTAATTCACATGGAAAGATTCTTGATACTGTCAGCACACTTTAATTTTTGTGTATATAAATGCATAATCTAGGAATTTGTACAGTATAAAATAAATGCATTGTATGTCATACTGGTTGCTCCCCTCATTTTAGATTTCTGGTAGATGTCATTTTCACCACTTTCAAGAGAAATCACTGTGCTCAGAAACGATAAAGATCCTGTGTAGATAATCGGGTAGTAATATACCTTATGGACTGGAAATTGTTGGTCAGCCAACTGTAAGAGAGAATCATGGCAATCAAGACAGTTCATTTAAGGGATCTGAAACAGAACTTAAACAGGATGTTTTTAAAATATGTGAATTGTAATTATGGCATAAAATACCCTCAATTTAGGGTTATTTAATAGAAACAAGTGTTGTGGATGTCAATGAATATCTAATAACATTACTCACTTAACATTTCAATTGATGTTTTCTAGTCTGAAACCTACAAAGATTCCTTGAAAGCTCTTAAACTAGAAAACTACTCTAGTTCATAAAATTCAGTTGCATCGGGGGGGAGGGTGGGCTAAACTTAATGCTGCAGCTTCTAGATCAAGAAACTAAAATATTTGAACATCCGAAACAGTGGGAGATGGATGGGAACTTTGGCACACAATATGACAGTGAAAGAGTAGAATAAACTGATAATCTAACTAGAGATCAAAACTGCATTGTCAAAAAATAGACTGCATGATCAGTGGCTAAAAGACTAAAAGTGGAATAATGCCACAGTCTCAAATCACCTAGTGGTAAAGAGGAATAATATCAAGTTAGAGAAGTACAGTACTGCAGGACAATACAAAGGAAAGAAGAATAACATCCCTTTCTTTCATATATTAATTTTTATAAGCATTTTGAATAGATATGTAAGTTCTAGAGCTTATGGAAGTGAATGATTCAGGACCATAAATCGGAATAGCTCCTTTGACTCTGACACCACTATGCCAATTTACACCAATTGGGAATCTGTCTCAAAGAGTCCCTTGCTAAAGTTAGGCACTTTGCAACCTTCTCCTCACTGTTTCTTAGCAAATGTATCTCAAGTCCAGAACTGTAGCATCCATATGGCACCCCAGAAACTCCCCTGAGCAGAAACTGGCATATGTTTCAAATAGTCAGGAACTTTTCTGATTTGGCCAAATACCATCTAGTAGTAACTAGACTGAGAACTAGTCTGCAGTTAATTAAAATACTTCTGAAAGCCATGTCATTTCTGAAAGGACTATTGTTGGAACTGTGGCTTGCCCTTATGGATACTTGAATAGCTGTCTGGTATAACTAACATGTTATGTCCTTTTTCCACAGAGAAAGAACCCAGGTTGCCTCTGGCAATACAAGTACAAATTCTACAGCTTTGTAGTCAGCATGAGAGCTAAAATCTCTTCCTACAGAAGAGAAACAACTATTCATAAGAGAGTTATTTGATTTCTGGTACACCTGGCTAAGAGACAGGATAAAAAACGGTTACCTGCCTTTCGTAACTGTTCTTCGAGATTTGTTGCTCATGTCCATTCAATTCTAGTGTCAGAGACTTTTTCCTTAGCGGTATCCTTAGGGTCGGTTTTGGTGCCCTCTGGAGTGCTGTACTCATGTGTCGGTATATCAGGTGCCGCCGGCTCTACACCCTCCCAGTTCCTTCTTGCTAGCAACTCTGACAGAAGGGCAGGAGGGTGGGTAATGGAATGGACTTGAGTAACACATCTCAAAGAACAACAGTTATGAAAGGTAAGAAACCGTTTTTTCTTCTTTGAGTGGTTGTTCATGTCGATTCCATTTTAGGTGACTCACAAGCAGTATCCCTGGAGGTGGGCTCAGAGTTCACAGATGTGCACCTTGTAATACTGCTCTACCGACGCCAGCATCATCTCGGGCTTGCTTGGGTAAGTGCATAGCGAGACCTGAACATGTGAATGGATGACCAGGTGGTGACCCTGCAGATATCAGGAATTGGCACATGGGCTAGGAAGGCCGCCACCAAGGATTGTACTTTAGTTGAGTGCGCTGTTATAATCATCGGCGGAGGCACCTTTTCCTGATCACAGCAAAAATGGATGCAGGTGGTGATCCAAGATGAGATTCTCTGGGTTGACACTCGACAATCTTCCATCCTATCTGCCACCGTGACAAATAACTGCTTCAACTTGTGAAATGGCTTGATCCTCTCAGTGTAGAAGGCTAGTGCTCTCCTGACGTTCAGGGAATGCAACTTACATTCCTCCTCAGACTTATGAGATTTTGTGAAGACGACTGGCAAAAATATGTTCTGGCTCATGTGAAATTGTGAAACCACCTTGGGCAGGAAAGCTGGATGCGGCCACAGCAGAACCTTGTCCTTGAAGAACGTGGAATAGGGCGACTCCGAGGTAAGTGCCCTAATCTCAGAGATCCTTTGGGCAGAAGTTATCGCCAGCAGGAATGACACCTTCTGGGTGAGCAGAAGAAGGGAACAGAACACCAAGTGCTCAAAGGGAGCTTTCCTGAGCTGTGTGAGCACCAGATTCAGGTCCCAAGGGGGGACCAGGTCCCTGACCTGGAGATAGAGTCGCTCCAGACCTTTCAAGAACCAGACCGTCCTGTTTTGAGTGAAGAACAATCTGCCCTGGAAGGGAGGGTGAAAGGCTGACATGGTGGTCACGTGGACCTTAATTGAGGGAAAGGACAAACCTTGGAGTTTGAGATGCATGAGGCAGTCCAGGATCGACTGCAGGGAGACCTGCTTGGGCCCACCCCCTTGGGTGAAGGCTCAGCACAAGAATTGTCTCCATTTGGCCAGGTAGGTTGCTCTAGTAGAGGGCTTTCTACTATCCATCAGGACCTGCGGGACGCAGGCCGAGCACTCCTGCTCTTTGGCAGTTAACCATGTAGCAACCACGCTGTTAGGTGCCGTGCTGCCAGATTCGGGTGCAGGAGCTTATTGTGATTCTGGGACAGGAGGCCAGAGGGGCAGCTGCATTGGAGTTATCAGTGACAAGTTCATCTGTGCACCAAACCGGTGTTGGCAAGGCCAAGCCAAGCCAAGCCAAACCTATCAAGATAATCTTTACCTTGTCCTGCTTGATCTTCATGAGGACTCTGTGAAGGAATGGCACCGGTGGGAAAGCATATATCAGAGCCCCTGACCATGGAAGTAGGAAGGGGTCTGCAAGGAGCCACTGTCTACCCCCTGACAACGAGCAGAACAGGTGACATTTCCTGTTCTGGTAAGTCACGAACAAGTCCTCCTGGGGAGATCCTCACTTCTGGAAGATCCCGTTGACCATTCATGGTGAGACGAGAAGGCTCTGCTGAGGTGGTCTGACAATACGTTCCTGGTTCAGGGAGGTGCGCTGTCACGAGGTGAGTGGTATGCTGCACACAGAAGTCCCAAAGCTGGAGGGCTTCCTGGCAGAGGGCTGATGGCCCAGTTCCATCTTGCTTGTTGATATAAAACATTGTAGCGGTGTTGTCTGTCAGGACATGAACCACTTTGCCTTGCAAGTGGAACCAAAAAGCCTGACAAGCTATGTGAACCGCCCTGAGATCCCTGACATTTATGTGGAGGGAACGGTGATCCCCACACAGCAGCCTTGGCCTGAGGCGTTGGAAACCTGAGTTACCAACGGGACCACAAAAGGAACTCCCCGCAATATCCAACCAACATGCCAGAGATGACCACATGTGGTCCTGTACCTTGACTAACAGGTCCAGATCATGCCTGTTGGGGAAGTAGACCAACACCAACCCCGTCAGCAGTGACCGGAGGTTGAGCCAGGCATGATTGACCATGTAAGTACAGGCAGCCATATGGACTAGCAACCTTAGGCAAATGTGGGCGGTGGTGAGCGGGTGACTTCTTACACCAGAGATTACGTCCAACATGGCTCAGAAACAGGCCTCTGGAAGGAAGGCCCTCGCCCACATGGAGTGGAGGACTGCTCCCATGAACTCTCTCTGTTGCACTGGTACGAGGGTTGATTTATATATAAAAAGTGAGCAAGTCATTACATAAAATTCACGGAAATGTCCGGCCTTCTAACATATTATTCCATGTGGATGCATAATATAACTGTGCTCTGAAGACACATCATAAGGACTCACAACAGCAATAGACTTTGCACTGACATATAGGACCTAATGAGGGGATTCCTTTCTCTGTTCTTCTGCAATATCAATTTCATGCCCTATAGCTTTTAAATTGCCCAACAAATCTCCTTGATATTTCCCCCTCTTCACAGAAAAATGACTACGCTATCTGGTGCTTTTAATGTGAGGTGAATAGCCAACAAGGGCAAAAGGCATTTAATAACCATAATAGACCCTCCATCTTAACAATGCATGTATGGGGACACGATCAGTTGTAGATATGTAGTTTCTGTGTTATGGGGATTAAATACTTTCTACATGGAGATGGCTGTGCATAGACATTAATGCTTATGGTAGACTGTTTTTTTAAGGCTGACAAACATTTCAAATAGGTAAGACACCAGTGTCATTGTTTCAGAAGAGAGATCCTTATTTCTTCTTTTCAGTGGACTGTCTCATTATCCTCTCTCTGAAATTTTGTGTCGAGCTAATTAATTTAGCAGCCTCCCAGGCTGGGGGATGATATTGAAACTCAGCATCCTCCTCTAGTGATGATTTGTTAGTGTGTCTAAATTTTGCATAGCTAAGCAGCTTTTTCGGATGTGTTTTCAGCTCCGGGATGTTAGGAATAGTTTGGTCCTCTAATGAAAGAGGATAAAGCCAAAGGTTTGGGGCTACAATGGCTATACCAACATCTGCCGCCTAAATACAAACTGAGAAAGAAAATAACTAAGAGGAAGTCCTACAGTTTTATGACTATTAAAACAGAAGATTACTGCACATCTTTACTGGTTGTGAAATGCCTGATTTTGATATAATTTAAATAAAATAATCCCATAATCACAATGTATCTCTTTCAAGTAAGGAACACAAATAATAAGCATTTATCTTTTTTAAAATTCTTGTGCATTACAAGTCTGTAGTAGGTATAAGGGGCCTGATCCTGTGAAAATGCTGGACACCCACAACTCCCACAAATGGTACTAATAGTCAATTTTAAAAAAAATTAATTCATGTGGTATTAGTTATCCACAGCCATCGCCATACGGAAAGTACTGAATCCCCCTAACACAAAACTTGCATTATCTACAAATGGTCATATCCCTGTATACACAGATCTCTGTTACGATGGAGGTTCGGGGTGAAATCCTGGCCCACTGAAGTCAATGGGAGTTTTGCATAGATTTCAATGGGATCAGGATTTCACCTTTAAATCACCCTTGTTGAGTGAGTCACCCAATAGGGCTAGTGGAAAACGGTAAGGGAGGCAGAAAGAGAGTTCCCCCCAAAAAGAGGCATTATTTCCCAGAGGATTAAAATACTTATATTCAATTGATAATGTCCCTAGGAAAAAAACAAAATCAAAATCTTAATTCTGGCCTCCAATAAGCAACTGCATATGCTGATTGGTATATCAGCGTGTACACTTTAACGCACACCAGAAGAAAGAGGTATCATTGCCAAACCCTAGGTCAATATATATGAGAGTGCATATTGTGCTGAAAAGAATAGGAGCCATCTGGTGCTGGCTACGGTCAGAGACATAGTACTGGGCTTGATGGATCGGGCTACTGATCCAGTCTGGCAATTCCTATATGAGTAATTAGCCTCGAGGCTATTTTTTTAACCCTATTTGGTCCCAAAATGAGAGACAAAAGTTAATGGAAACAGGTTAAACTGTTGCATGCTTTGCCTATCCATTTTTGCTCATTAAAGCATACATATCGATCTGTACAAAGCAAAGGAACCTTCATCCCCTGGAACTATTCCAATGAGTGTGTACATGCAATTTAGGAGAATGGTATCTTAAAAGCCCCACATAATTATTAATCCCCAGCTAATGCATATGACATCAAAAGAGTATCCAAGACTGTCTAACACATTACAGAACAATGCATATTATATCACACATCCATATCCTGAATTACACTATGCACGTGTATCGCTTGTTATGTGATGATCTTTTAAAAGAGCATATGTCACTATCACATTTTTTGCAGCTGATTTGCATTATATGGTGCATAGCTACTGCAGATGGAGAAACCCTGAAATTAATCATCCGCTGCATGTCTGGGGGACTGAACAATTTAAACAATCACCATTCTTCATTTATGTGTCGTGAGCTAGAGAGCTGGCCAGACATGTGGATGACAGTCATTGATAAAGTGCCTCCACATCATATTACCTCTAGGATCTTCACAAAGCGTATAAATGTTAATTTGTTTCATCTACTCAGTGCGAGAGTTATATTCCAGAGAAAGGCATGTACATGAGATTTGATAGTTTTCTGATCCCATTCTCCAGGGTGTGCTTGTATGTTACAATATTTTATAGACAATGATTTTTTGGCAGTACACGACTCTATAATGAGGGGTTGGATTTCTTATTTCATTTTGATGATTGTGTGAGACTTATTTTTCCAGAGAGTACTAAGAGCTGGTGATAAAGGCAGAAGGGAGGAATCATTATACAGAAAAGTATTCTCTTTATTTTGTTACCTGAGAGGACAGCACAAATGTACACTCACATAAGTGTCTTGAAAAGACTGGTTTTCTTAGCAGCAGCATCTGTACAATATAGGAAAGGATCATGGGCTTCTGTGTTGCAAATGGACAGTGCAGGTCATGTGAAAACGTTGAAATGATCAGGTGTCATGATCCAAATCCTGCTGGACTTTGCAATGGCAGCTGGGGCAGGACCACCTTAGAGTAGCCTTTGGACTGCTCAAAAATTGCATCAGCTGCAACGCCCCCATCTCCTCCAAGGATCATTCTGGCAGCCAGAGATTGCAGGAATGCTTTGGAAATGCCCCCTGTGATGGGATTGTGTGTGAATAAGTCAGGTTGTGAATAAGTCAGGCTGTATCCAAGGTAGAAACTTCCATGCATTATACGGAAACAAAAGAATGTGAGATGGTAGCAGGATGAACATTTATAACAAAAGTGTTGTGACAGTTAAGCTGTATGCAGCAGAAATTTGGACTTCAAAAGGGAAAGAATAGCATAGCTTGGTGGCCTTTTTCTTTTATTGCTTTATTTTGTATTAAAATGTCCTGAAGGCTTTTGATTTTCAATACTGGAAATTGAGGACTGATCTAATCGGTTTCTCCTAGAAGACTTTATAGACGCTGGAGGAACTAGTAAGATTATGTATGACACACAGCAAGGAAGTGAAAGGTAAGCAACGGAGAAAAGAAGAGATTTTTAAGTGGACTCTTTGAAACTCCTTGGCTTGGGTTTTTGTTAGTACCTAGTTAGCTCAACTGCCTAAGAAACAGGTTAGAGAAAAGATTTCTTTGTTAAAGAAGCAATGCTCTCCAACTTCAGTTCAGAACTGAGGAAGCTCCCACTCTCGTTCCATGACTCTTCCAAGGAAAATGTAAGCAAAATATTGGGAAGTCCAGAATCAATCTAATATTTCTAAGATTAACAAAAAAAATGGAAAAAATAATGTCTGAAAGACATCTTTCAGAGCTACTACTCCGTGCATCATACAAAAGGGTAAAAAGGATACAAACCCATTTTTTTCCATCTACGCAGAATCACTGAAACTGACACAGGATAACTTTAATGCAAGAATTTTGGGGAGCTGGGTTAGCAAGCTGATGAGAATGGAAACAGACACAGGACAGTTAATGAAACAGAATCTGACTGAGCGTCAAACAGTGTGACAGTCTATAACGATCTTGAAATAAGGATGAAGTATCTGCTCTTCTCATAGGAATAACACAGATTCCCGAGGCAAATTGCCAGCATGCAGTACAGAAAACAATTAAATAGTCCCCAAAGAATACTTTTTTTATGTGAAGAACAAAGGGATTCCACTACTGAATACTATGTGCCTTACTGGTGAATCACCCTTTTAAACTGGAATTGCATAGACTCTGGTTGCTTAAAGTACTTACTTGAACTTGAATGTCTGAGACTGGTGAACAGAAACACAAGAGATTCTTCTCAAATACTCAAGTTTAAGTGAGCCCACTGACTTCATAGATGTCTCTAGTACATGAATTTTGTGGATCTGGACAATAGCATTTGAAGTGTTATAAAAATGCTATATTTCTGCATGCCAGCATTTCTTGGTGTTAAAGCTATTTTCATTACAGATTCCCTAATCATTGACATTTGGGCTTGCTTACACAAAACATGCCAAATCTGAAGGCAGTCTGAAATGATAGCTCTAGGGAAGAACATGCATTTGAGTTTTGCACTACTCGTTGTTGCTAACTTAGCATTTAACTCCAGTTCACTGACTCATTCCCGGGTTGTACCCCTATCTTTAATGAAAAAGGTGCTGATCCTATCTGAAATGTTTTAATAGACTCAATATATAGTCACGTTTCTGAACATCTAACTCCACCCTGAAACATGCCAAAGCTTACTCACTAAGCTTACTTAGCAGCATGGTACTTGTCTGTATGATTTGATATTATATTGTGAACAATAATTACTTGCTGCAATTGCACATTGATCTGGCAGATTTGGCTTAACATAAAGCACTGTGTACCTCTGATGGTGTTAAGCAACAACAAAGTACCATGCCTGGATCAAGCAGAGTCAAATGCTTGACTGTAACATGAGAGCTTTCAAAATATCACATGGTACTTTCACATTTTGAGAGCCTCGTGTTTCACTTTTTTGGGGAAATGTATTAATCCTGTGGCCGCCAAATAACCTGCCAAATGTGAAACAAGCGTAATGACACTATATTGCCCAGGTGAGTATGGAGACAGCCTTAACCAAGAGCTTTGAGGGAAGAACATGCCAGTTCCCTCCCACTCATCTCATTGGGATGTTAACTCTGAAACTTACTGACAGCCACTTAAATGTCAACATTGCTAAATATTTTAGCAGAGGCATCTCGCTACAATCTCAAACTACCTTCCCCAAAACCAAAAGCCACAGATGTCTTTTAACCAGTGGACAAAACTCCCAGCTTTCCCCAGCAACTTTGACAAATAGCAGTTCTCTTTTGTAAGTATAAATATGCATACCAAATTGAGACATAAATATTAAGTGACAGGGTAGAATTAATTTTATGTCAAACTAAATACAAGGGCTACTTTTTTACAGCATTTGTTAATTCCCAGACTGTCTGTAAAAGGATGGCCACCACCTGATTATCCTCTCATAGCCAGAAGTCACGCCACCTCAGTTTATTCTCTTCAAGGCTCCTCCAATAAACTCCACCCATTCAGAGTCCTTAAAACATTTGTCCCTGGCTCTTTACAGAGACCAGCTGCTCTCTGTCAGGCCCCATCAAGAAGCTGTTAATGAGGCTCAGGAGGGTTGGATCTGTATCCTTTTAAAGGGCACAGTCGACCCTGCAACACTTTCCATTTTTAAAGTTTATCTGAATCTGTTGTAGACTTTTCTGTCAGCCTTATCAAAGCACCTTGGAATTTAGGTCCCACTTGTTGTAAAGTACATGGGGCTTTGCCTCCACTGGACTTAAAGCGAGACCTTCTCCAGCATACGTCTTCTTGGGGCTGCCCACGAAAGGGAGAAAATCCCGACACATTCACTACAGCAAATCAAAATGTCCATATAGCACAAGATGTTGCTTTTGGGGAGTTTTGCTCTGAAGCTGTTTGCATGTAATGTAACTGATGACCATGACTTCTTTGTCTTCAGCTGTGAATTCATTACACATCATTCATTGTTGCTGGATGCATAAGAAGCAGCTGCTCATTTGAATGGATTTTTGACCAGACTGAAAATGATGTGACTCAGGCAGATCAGTGAGAGTAAGGAGCCTTAGAAAAAAAATGGCTGATCAGGAAATGGAAAAAAAAAAAAGAAAATGCTGGCAGGAGCGAAGTGCGCTTACTGAAGGCAACTTCATTATATTGCGTGCAAACTGGACACTGACAGAATAGCAGGAAGAAATGGCGATGGCCACCAGAAGGCAGGATTTGGATGGAAAGAGGTGGTGATAGCAGTAATTGGGGAGAGAAATTGGAACAGGGAGACATTACAAGGCCGGCCGCATTGCAAAGCAGGCATCAAACACAGAGAGCATGGCATTAAGAGATACAGCTGTTCAACTGTAGCTATTGTATGTACAGACAGACGGCTATTTTGAAAGCTCTTGAATTTTGATGTTCCTGCCCATAGTCTAGACTCTAGCTGATGAATGCACAGTTTATCATCTTGATGTACTACACAAAGAACAATTTCCCTCATTAATATAAATTGGGCTTTCAATTCCAAGCAACTCACCAGCAATTTATAGGGGACACTCAGAACTTCAGCTCCTGTGAAGTAATTGAGTTGATGCACTCAGCACCTCCGAGGACTTGTTGCTAATTAATATTCCTGCGATGATTTTCTTTATGACAGACATTTCAGAACTTTGCATTGCAAATACTGTACATCATTCAAAGGCTTAAAATACGAAGAATAACTTTGTCTGAAACAAAGGTTCAGACTCAAATTTTTAAAACAGAGGAGCTCTGAAGTATTCACGTGCACTCTAGAACTTCATATGGGGCAAGAAATACACTTTACTGCATTATAATTTTTTTACCATTATATTACCTTTTTTAGTGGCATTCATAAGTTGCTCTCATTTCCCTTATGAATATCTACCCTGACTGCAGAAATTACTTTTGCCACAGATGGCTGTCTCAGTGGAGTAAATTGCAGTGTTTTAAATGGAGAAAGTGAACTAACTTCAAAGGGAGACCCAGACATCTGAAGGAAGAATTTGGCCCTAAAGCTTCGATAGCTTTCTGTTTTTGGTGTCTTGAAACTATATAAGGAAGTATATTGTTATAGCTCATTGCATCATACATACTTTTAACAGATGAATTTCAGTTCCAATATGGTTGCTACAAGTCCTAGAAAGGATTAAAAAAAGCTATCAAAGCAGAAGAGAGAAACTTATATAGATTTTTAAAAAAATACACTGCCATTGATGTTAAATGATGTCAACTGATTAAAGAACTGAAAACTACAGTTGGCTGCTTTGCCTGGGCCATTCTCAATTTTAAACATTTAAACTCGACCCAATGTAAAGATATGCTTTTATCTCAAGGTCCTGGTGAAATGTACCAGCCTCTTGAAGTTTCATTTTCACACTTTATCTACCCACCAACGTTTAGCTGGATAAAAATTATGGAAAAATAAGTAAAATAAACAGATTTCAAACAATAAAGCAACAATAATCTCAATTTTTACAACTATTTTGCTTCTATGGTATAGATTTTGTTAAGTGGTCTTATTCTGGACAATTTTGATCTTTTCTTCTTCTTTTAGACACAAAAGACACCAGAAAACTATAGGTGAAATCCTGGCCCCAGGATATATATAGGGAAGTCCTGATCCCACTGAAATAATTGAGTTTTGCTGAGTTTTTCTACGTATTGTCATTTGGATTCAATTTTATATATAAAATTGAATCCAAATGACAGTACGTAGAAATCACTCTCATACAAAAGACCACCACTGAAATACTTCCAACCTCTGAAAGATGCTACTTTTCTCAGCAATACTATATGAAAATTCATGAAAGAAAGGGAAAGATCTCTTATTGAAGTTCATGAGGACCTTTTAGATAAGTATTAGAATTTGGTGAAAATGCCAGAATTAACATCCTTTCTTTTGAGAATTCCACAAACTCTTTAATTACCATAAATGGTCAGACTCTCAATTCTACATACACATCACAAACAGCAATTCCAGCAGCACAATACCGAACAACACTCTGCTGAGAAATTAGCTCAGTATTATTTCTAGGAAGAGTATCACCACCTATAGAATCACCAACATCACAACGTTCAGCAACTAGCTTCTAGTTAGAGGTCTCCCAATTAAGTTCTAACAAGGTTGTATTTATTTTATGAGATGGCATAACATTTAACTACTTCATACAAACTCTAAGGACTTTAGGATTTGATGCTTCTTGAGAAATGATGAGCACCTCCTGAACTTCTCTCATGATTTGGCTCCAGAATGTTTTATTGTTACAAACGGCTCAATTTAAAATCTCATTCAAGATGCCTGAACACCTGTTCCAACAATTCTGCTTCATAGTAAGATACCACATGGAGTTCTTCTATGCAGGCTGCTAATGGTGATGGAAATTGTCATTTCAATAACACATTTTCAAGACTAAATTATCTTAGCTATTGCAAAAGATTTTTCAAAGTGTTTGCTGATTATTTTACTTAAGGGACTGGGACCATGCAATACATTTTGTTCTATCTTTTTTCCTCCAAATTGATGAGGGCATGGGAGAGGCAGGGGAGGAAAGAGGGGTATATTATATACAGCTAGAAATCTCCATCTCAGCCTCTCTCAAACAAGATATGAAAACATTGACTGAGCTATTTTTTAGATGAAACAAAATTTCTATTAAAACTTAACAAATTCAAAATTTGAAATTGTTGAGTTAGGATGATCAGATGTCCCGATTTTATAGGGACAGTTCCGATTTTGGGGTCTTTTTCTTATATAGGCTCCTATTACTCCCAATTCCCATCCTAATTTTTCACACTTGCTGTCTGGTCACCCTGTGTTGAGGCCATGGGTCAAGAAACATAATTTTATATAGAAATGTCAAGATAACCTTTTCTGTGACCATGCTACCTATTGATAATGTAATAATGTATAGTGGTAAAATGAGATTACTTTAGTCAGGTCCTACATTAATGCATAGTATGAGTTAGTGAAGTAAACACTAACAATATTTCATTGCTATCAGTGCTTTGACACAGGAAGTCTAATTACAGAAGAGTCTACATAAATACCACTGAGACACTCTAGGAACTCTCATCTTCGTTATTTCATTTATCCTTGGATTTGGGTAATTTTATTAGGGTGGCTTCTTTATATGGATGGACGCATCCAAAAATACTCCAGAAGGCATCCACATATTGAATTTGGATTTTATGAATGGGTATCATTGTTCATTGATCACACACTGTGTTCATCTAGGGACCTGACCCTGCAAGTCTTCCCCATGTGGAGGACATTGCAGGATCAGGCCCTCAGAATGTCTAAGCGCTGGAGGAATCCCAGTTTTAGACCATAATAAAGCAGCTTTATCATTCTTCTCCTGAACATTTCCGTTTTATTCAGCTGTGAGGGCTGATTGCTCATTCTTATTTATATTCTTAACTTCAAAATATTTTACATTCATTAATAATCATGAAAAATGCTTATGAAATGTTATTAGCCAAGTTTTACTATGTTATGTGGGAAAAATGAGGCAAGAAGATTATGAGATTTGGGAAAGGAAATTGAGGGAATTAAAGGCAGTTTGACAACTGGCCCTGTGCTCAGTCCACTATAATGAACCTCCCTCTCTCAAGATAAATTATCCAGACTATATGCCAGGCTCCCTGGATCTGCAGAAGTTGGAAGTTTCTGGTTGTGACTGTATAAGCACTAAGGCCTGGGCTATGCTAGGGGAAGGTGCGGGGGTGGGGGAGTTCGAACTAAGATACGTAACTTCAGCTATGCTAGTCACATAGCTGAAGTTGAAGTATCTTAGTTCGACTTACCTGGCCGTCCTCACGGCGGCAAGTTGACCGCGGCGGCTCCCCTGTCGACTCCACTTACTCCTCTTGCGGAGCTGAAGTTCCGAAGTAGATAGGGAGTGCGTTCAGGGATCAATTTATCATGTCTAGACGAGATGCGATAAATCGATCCCTGATACATGGAACACTACCCGCCAATCAGGCGGGTAGCACAAATGTACCCTTAGAGATAAAGACACTGACATTTCTTATAGCAGTCTCTATCAGCTACTTGACGTACTGGTACTGATAGGATTAAAGAGGGAGGATTAATTTATTTATGCTGTGTACAAGAAAATCACTGCATATTCACAGAGATGCGAACAGAGCCCTAAATGTGACATGGTAAATCTTAGAGGAGATGCTGGCTCTGCTCCTCAGCTCAGAGCTTTTTGCTGATTAATTACAGAGATGCACTGTGAAGCAATCTCGGAGCATACTTTGTGTCTTGCATTGCCAGCCAAGCAATGAGTGTCACAGTGCCTGCCAGACAGCGATGGGGCTGAGAAGGAAAAAGCAGGACAAAAGATTTCCCAGAACAGCAAAGTTTGGAAGCTTTTGTGTGGAGTTTCCCAACCACAAAAATGAATCAACACTCAAAAAGAGCAGAAAAAAAACAAAATTGCTATCAACAGGCATTCTACTGTGCGTTCTGAGCTAATTCACAAGAAATTAACAATGAAATCATACCACAGTTTACCAGTAGCATAAAGGACAACTGCAGAAATTTGGGTAAAGTAGATTGCTTTATTGAGGCTGTAAAAGGATAACTCGTGCTACCAGGACTACCGCATGACACACATATTTAACACTAGAGATGGGCTCAAGTGGCAAACTTACCAAAAATGGCCCATTTACAAAAACTTAAAATCTCAACCTGAGTTCAAATTTCTAACATGCATCTCCCTGCTTCACAAAGTTCTAAGAGCCTGTGCAGTGGTACCCTCCAAATACACCAGTGAGACAAACAAACCTCCTGTTAAAGCCAGTATTTAATTAGAATATTTTCTATGGCACTGGGCACCATATTAATAGAGAGGAGCGCTTCATAAAAAACATTCCTGGATTTATCCTCACAACTCCCCTGGGGAGGTCAGGATGGATTAACAACCTCGTTTACTGAAGGCACTGGAGGCGCAGAGTGCGTGGGATGCAGTAGAAGTCCTTGAAAGTACTGGGAGTAGAAGACACGTATCCCGACTCCCAGTGCAGGGTTTTAACCACAAGACTATCCTTGGTCTCAACAGGATAGCTCACAACCCTTTACTTATTGTCCTAGACAGAAAAATTCCATAAAAAGAGACCAAAGTATAATGAATGCTGACAGCATAAAAAGAATTATTTTTGTTTCCATTTTTTACTTGTTTTCCAGATGGATAACTTTTAACGGCATAAAAAGCCCTTTGGGAACGCAAACGGCTTAAGCAAAAGTCAGAATGATTTTTAGTTTATTACATCATCATCCACAAAAAAATATTATTCCTTCAGAGGGAGAATCATGTCTTCACATCTCTCTCGGATATTTATGCAGATACTCAGAGGGTGGGGTGACCAGATAGCAAGTGTAAAAAATCGGGACGGGGTGGGGAATAATAAGAGCCTATACAAGAAAAAGCCCCCAAAATCGAGACTGTCCCTATAAAATCAGGACATCTGGTCACCCTATTGGAGGGTCACGTGTTTCCCACCATGGAAAGGAACTTTAGAAGCCCAATACAAAAAAGGATGCCGCTGCACAGATGACAACAGCTTAACAAGTACAATGGTGGAGTAAGGGCATCTCTGGGAGCACGGGCTATGAGAAAGACATTTCAAGACCACTTGAATCTTCCCAGCAAATATGCCGAATTCTCCGTAGAGTTGAAATCAGTCTCTAATGTGCCAATGGAAAATGTCATTTACCATTATGATGACGGATGCTGGCATGCAGTGGACCAGTGTAAAGTGGGGGTTGGAAGAGATGATGCACCACAGTTTTTGCTTCTGTTTTGCAACAGTTCTTCTGATGGATTTGTACAGTGATTTTCATGGAATAGTGAAATACGGCCCTCCATGCAGCAGATGCTCACCCTCTATGTCCTCATCCTCCGTCTCTGGACTACGAAACACTGTTTTTATACCCCTGTTCCCTATGCTGCTGTACATTTCCAGTATTTCTGAACTGTCATCTATAACAATCGAGTCTGAAGTGAAGCTATTTAAAGGAAGACAAAAGCATCTTGCTTCATAACTCTCCATAAATGAAAAACATATTCCTAGTTTCCCATTTGCATTTCATTTATTTAAGACTTATGGAAAAGGTCTTGTTCTCGAATCATATAAATGGGTAACACATTTCCGTTTCCAGTAAGCTTCTGATGTCAAATTTTCCTTCAATATTTGAGCTGAAATTTCTTGTTTTCTCACATATTCTGTTGAGGATATTTGGTCTGTATTTGTAAATGAATGTAGCAATAAATGGAGAAATGATGATAGCCTGCAAAATGAAAAACCTGCCTAGCTACACAGCTGTCTCGCTGAACATTTAGATTCTATCGAAGTAAACCTTGAAAGGTTATAATTGAAAGGCGTTACACTCCTGACAGGCTTTACAGTGATAAAAAGGCCATGATAATTAATCACTGGCCTTATTAGAAAGATATGTTTCTTCACAATGATTAAAAATGACTACAAGAGATGATAAGCTGTTAACTCCTTAGGAAGACAGCGCTGCAAATGTAAGAGACAAGAAGCAAGAGCTATGCCACTGACAATACAAATGAACTACAGGAGAAGACATAAGGCCTGTGTTGGCATTACTAAGAGATTATTCTAATAATGCATACTTTGAAACAATCTCTGCCTGACTTGAAGGAACATTGCAATGATGAGTAGTAGCAGCTGGCAAGAAAAATTCAGCAAAGATCTGTGGAAAACTGGACAGATCTTTATTCTTCCCTCCACTCAATATCACCCTCTTTCCCCCCCACCCACATTCACATTCCACATTGTTAAGCAACCCTCTTGTTTCCTGCCTGAACATGTTTTGTTCCTTGTGCTTTTAAAATGACCATATGCTGCCTAGCATCTTTGGGTCTCGGATATTCCACAGAAAGAACAACTTGCACTAGCTTCTAACTTCAAAGAGAGAAATTGGGGGGCAGCTAGTGGAAAGGATTCTAGGGTTTCATCTGACACCTGAGTGTGCCAGCCTGCCTAAAGACTCACTAGAAATAGCAATGACCTGTTCAGAGGTATAATTCAGAAAGAGATCAGAGAGCTGGCTCACTTAGAATAAAAAGTGACAGAGCCTGTGACCTGATGACACCAGCAGTGGGGGGGAGGGGGGAGTTCTGACACCAGCATAAAACAGAGAGACAGAAAAGCCAGTCTAATTTGGTTAGGCGAGCCGAGATGGGATGGGAGAGTGAGTTTGTGGGAGAGACAGAGGGCTATGTTTAGCTATGAGGGCCAGCAGGAAGCCCATTCCCACGTACAGTCTTAAAATAGGCCTAAAATGGGACTGAGGTTGGGCATAACACCTTTGCTGACCCTCTGAGCAGGGCTGAAGCTATCCTTAAACAATAAAATCTTCTGATTTTCTTAGTCAATCAAAAGTAGACGGTTGTTTATTGTGTAACCCAACTGAGTTGGGTCCCCCTAGTTTCTGGAACCTCTTTAAAATCAAGTTCTTCACACTCATTAGTGATACAGATCAATGAGATTTTTTTAAATCATGTCTCCTTGAGGAGAGCGATCACACAGCATGCACTCAGGTTTATTTCTCTGAGGGTCATGCCATCTTTGGTTTTTCTAAAGGGTAGATAAGGAATCCAGGGATATCCCAGGATATTAGTGACAGCAAAATATATTAGTGAGCTAGAACAAAAATGCTATTACTCCCAGATGTTTTCTTGTTTGTTTCACCTTACACCAGAGATTAGAGCTGTGCACAAATACAGAGAATGAAACCCAAACAGCATGAGCATAAGGGCTGCGGAGATGCAAATATCATCGACATTCAAGCCAAAATCATTTTGTAGAGAGAGCTTTGGAACCATGTTACTCTGCTGTAATTATGTAGCAGCCAGTTTACTCATAGCAAACACGATTCACCAGCCTTGTCCACCCACTTCTTATCTCCTCAAAACTTCTTATTATTTTCTATGTTAAAATATATGGGTGCTTGTCATATCGTAAAGCCATCCAGTAAATAACAAAATTTTACCTCACAACGGTGCTTCAAACTAGAATGTCCACCAGTAGAATCATTTACCTTTGTTTGAATACGGGTGTGATGTTCAGCATATTGGTGTTAATGGTTTTGAAATAGTTCAGCACCCAACTCTCTGCACTTACAAGACCATTACAAAGGGAAGAAAATGTTAGGGAATAGGACATAGAGGGAAGTATAGTGATCAGTGCTCACTATAAATCAGAGCAATCTGAGCACTCATTTAGATGCAGTATTGACACTGGTCACATTGACTAAAAAGCTGTCTTCACACACTTGCTTTGATTCTGCACCCAAAGCTCTAGTATCTTTGCCAAGACAGAGCCCTGGTCTACACTGGGGAGGAGGGTCGACCTAAGCTACGCAAATTCAACAATGAGAACAGAGTAGCTGAAGTCGACATAACTTAAGTCGACTTACCTCGCATCCTCATGGTGTGGGGTTGCTCCCCCATCAACTCCGCTTCCACCTCTTGCCTTGGTGGATTACAGGAGTCGAAGGCAGAGCGAGCGGGAAATGATTTATCGTGTCTACACTAGATGCAATAAATCAATCCCCGATAGATCGATCACTACCCGCCAATCCGGTGAGTAGTGAAGACTACCCTGAGTCATAACGAATAAAGAGAAATAAGGCAACAGATGGTTCACCTGTAGGTTCTAACAGCACAGGTTTTGTAACATCAAACAAACCCATAGTGAGTAGACATGTTTTCACCTATGCTGCTTTTGGAGCTAGGCCATCATTAGTGGTTCCCAACGTGTCCAGTAAAGACAGTGACACCATTGAACAGCACCACCATTGTCACCAAAATTAAGGACCTCATTTGCTGCCTTCTCTACTTATACATCAGGCTGGCAAACCAACAAACGACAAATGCAGAAGTGCATCTTGTAAGCAACATGGGCTACTGTGGGCACACTAAACCTGTCCTCCACTTTCTTCACTGACTTCCCATAGAATATTGCATCAAATTCAAGGTCTCTGATCTTATCCTTTAAGGTTCTCAGTGGTTTGGGCACAGGATACCTCAAAAATTATCTGAAACTCCAGGATGCGGATTGAGGATTGTATCCTCTTGGAATACAATGGGGCTGTCCATAGCAAAGGTAAAGATTATCTGTATGAGAAACAGAGATTTCTTGGGGGCTGATCTGAGGCTGTGGAATGAACTTCCTCAGGAATTAAGAACTACCTCAAACCTCACGTCCATTGTGTGTGCACCAGGCACATTTCTGAACTTGCTTTCAATAACAGACAGCACAGTAGCCATAAAGTCATCATTAAATAAAAGAACCACACATAACGTTCCCCTCTGAGAAAAACTGGAGGGAGGAGAATCACATGTAACAAATGCTAGTCACATCACTTAGTGCACTACAGGAAGATGCTCAGATATTTAAGTGATGAGTATGATAACCTGAACAGAACAGAACAAATACATTAAACACACACATTTGTTGTTGAAACCATGACAAAAGCATATAAAATAATGGTCTAGAGCAGAGGTGACCAACCTGTGGCTCTGGAGCCACATGCTGCTCTTCAGACGTTAATATGAGGCTCCTTGTATAGGCACCGACTCTGGGGCTGGAGCTACAGGCACCAACTTTCCAATGTGCCACGGGTGCTCACTGCCCAACCCCTGGCTTTGCCACGGGGCCTATCCCCACTCCAAGTCTTCACAACCCCTCCCCTGAGCCTGCCAGGCCCTCGCTCCTCCCCATCCTGCACACCAGGGAACAGCTGATTGGGATGGGGGGAGGTGCTGATTGGCAGGGCTGCCAGTGGGCAGGAGGCACTAGGAGCAGGGTGGGGGAACTGATGAGGTGCCGCTGACATATTAATGTGGCTCTTTGAGAATGTACATCGGTAAATTCTGGCTCCTTCTCTGGCTCAGGTTAGCGAACCCAGGTCTAGAGAGGGCAGATCAGGAAGTTCTGTCTGATACCACATGAACAACAGGACAGTCAATTAAATGAAAAGGCAGGAAATTCAAAACGAATATAAGGAAATACGTTTTTATGCAACGTTTAATTAGACTGTGGAACTCACTATCACTAAAGTATTTAAGATTCCAAATTTATATAGACATCAAGGATATCCAGAGTTGTCATAATTTATCAAAATGCTTTTGTGGCAGGGATAGTAAACCGAATGCTTCAAGGCTTAAGTCAATCTCTGTTAGAGATCAGGATGAGATGTGGGAGGCTGATTATCCCACATCCTCTGCTGTTGGGTTCTTACACCAGCTTCCAAAGCATATGGGGCTAGGTGCTGTTGCAGACAAGATACTGAACTAGATGGATGCTGAGTTTGATTCGGTATGGCAATTCCTATGTGGTTTGTCTTTGCTGAACTGATAGATATGTTTGAAGTTGTGGCTAACTTGAAAGAGTAAAATAGTGAAGTGTGTCAGGTGGCTAACCCTCACCCACATGCACAAGCACTTAAGTCCTCCTTACGTGAGGCACGGACTTGTGCTGGCTGCACAAATGTTAACGTCACTCCATAGAGGCTAAGGTTCTCCTTGCTACTTTGAAAAATATCTATGAAACAAATGACAGATTACAATGACCCTTGGTTTATTTCTTTTCATCATCCTAATGGACTGTGAGAAGACCAAAAGGACCAACTGTAGAGATAAACAAAACCGAATGAACTTTAATGTCACTTGAGTGATGTTGCCTGTAACTATTACAGTTTCATTATTTATATTGCAGTGGCTACAGATCCTAATCAGGGATCAGAGCACCAGTTGGAATGAAAAATAAACAGCCGCTGCCCCAAAAAGCTCTAAATTCCACACCAGCAACTATTGCCTCCCTTGTGCTTCTAAAATGTGATTACTAGTATAACTCACGCCAATGCACAAGGATCTCTCTGTATCTCTCTTCATATCTCCATTCCCAGAATCTGTCCATTCAACAAGGTAAAATCAAAAATCTGTGTACCAGATATTCACAACCATAGGCGTGCAGCCCATACTATATGCCAGTTATTTTAGAGTGATTGGAAGAGGAACCCACTGGCTGTCCATTGTTAATTAACAAACATTCTCCTTTCCTTTTATCTCCTCTGCCTTCCATCTGGGGATGCCACTGGCATCTGTTGCAACAATCTAGCTTTAGATACAAATAGTGCTTTGAGGCTTATATATAATCCCCAACTAGTGAAAAAATTACTGACTTGTGGATGAGTTGTTTTTTTTTACCTATTCAGTTAAATTAATTTTGGTAGACAGTATTTAAACAAAACAGCTTCTTTTGATGTGCAGATTGGCAGATCAAGGAAACGTAATCACTGAACTAAATCTTTCCGAGAAGCACTGTAGCATGCAAACGCTCATTAGAGCACAATGTTTCTGCTTATTTAGCCTCTGAGTAAAGTCTGTAAAGAGAAATAAAGAGTGTTAATATGACAGAGCTCAATGACTGGAACATGTGGACAGGTAGATTTTTTTTTTTAATTTAAACTTTGATTAGCCAAAGGTCTCAAGATCACATCAAATCTTGACAATGTCAGGGACAGAAAAAATGAGGGAATTCCAAATAACCCCAGCACAAGGACCAAATAATCCAGGATCATAGACACTAGTACAGTTGTGTTTAGCTATTTACCATGATGTGTGCAATACTCTGCACTGCCATGATTCTATATATTTTAAGAAAATCCCAACTTTAAGCTTCTGGAATGCAAATATACAGCAAGATTTAAATATGTACTTCTTATAAAGATATTTTAATGAAATTACTCTTTAAGTAAATGAGGTCATTATGACACAAATGAGTACTGTACCTGCTATAGAGTGATCTGAAACCATGGGAACTATGATAGAAGCACAAAGCTCATGATCACTGTGGAATTTCTAATGGAGGTGGCTTTGAAACAAATGTGCAGTTTTTTTAATCTATCAGATAAACCGAGAATAACATTGCATAGAATTTCAAGGACATTTCAGGGGCAAGATATTCCCCCACCAGTTGAAATATGCTTTTCCTCTCCCAGCTCAATTTACATTCCAGGAGAGAAGGGAGGCTCTCGTCAAAGTGCTTTGTCTCCGTTTCTCCTCCTCCTCACCTCCCCCTCACCCCAGACAAAACTATGTCCTACTTCACTGACACTGGAAGCCACAAGAGGTGATGCCTCCACAGTAACTCTCTCCCTGTTTTCTTAGCTCTCTGACAGCATGGCTCCCGTGACCACAACTGTCCAGAAGGCACTCAGGGACCTGTGCAAAAAATGGGTAATGCAACCAGGGCCATTTGTCTAAGGACAACAGGTCTGAGAGGAGGAAAAACCTCCCTTCCCTGACCCCACCCAGCCACTCTCTTCAGCTCTCCAGACACCCAATCTTCTAGCTCATCCAGTCTCCACCTCCCCACTGCGCATGGATCCCCGGACTCCATCCCTGTGTGAGTCTCGGTGCTACAGGGTGAGCTGAGCCATCCCTTCCATGCAGGACAGGATGTACCGAGATCTAGGGGATATGACCGAACCCCTGAGAAATGTTGAGCACTTGCTGAACTCTTACATACTCCCATTGAAATAAATGCAATTGCAGGTGTTGAGCACCTCTGAGAATTTGGCCCAAAGTACATACATGTTATAAGTATATACATGTGATGTTCTATTTTATCACATTATACTACCTGCTTGCATTTTTTAAAGTGTTTTAAACCAGTCTTCTACAGCTGAGATGCCACAGACAATTGTGTATCCTAAAACTGTCGCTAGGGTCTTTAATGATGGATACTGCAGTAATATAGTCTACAAGGGTGACTAGGTTTGAGGTTTTGTTTTTGCTCTAAATGAGTATTGCAGGGTCACTTTATCAGTGAAATGATTAACCGTACCTTTTCCCTTGACACTGCATGTATTTGTTCAACATATTTTTTAACCACTAGAGAGGGTTCGATTAAAAAAAAAATCCACGTTGCTTAAAAGTGGCAAGGAAAAAAATCCATTGCTTTGGCTCTTGGAAGAATGTTACCAGTCTGACTGTTGTGAGTGCAACCACCACTGGCCAATGTGTGGACAAACACAGGAAGAACGTGTCTTACTCTTATCTTGAACAACACTTGTTAAACAGAGCTACCACCTTGTCTATAGAGAATGAAAACCCTGAAGCATTAAATGGAAAAAAACAAGATCGAAGACTTAGTAAACTCCTGGTGCAAATGCAGGGCATATGTGCACGCTTGCCAACTGAATGATAATATATGATAATGTAAGCCTATCATGGATGGATGGTTGCCTGGCTGGCTCTTTGGAGTCTTATCAGGCTGTTGTTCATGAAGCCCTCCTATCCCCCACATTATGCCTTACAGTCAACTGTAGCCAGACCTATAGAATGAACAAGAAAGCTCAAATGTTTTTGCAGCTGATGTATCAAGCTGCATGATCACTTCACCCATCTTTAACACTGCAAATATTGCAATAGAGGAGCAAACAGGATCTGTTCCTCACATGACAGAGATACTCTGAGAAATCAGAAATAATTATATGCTTTAAACTTCATTTGACTATAAATATGATTAAGGTGTTGACTAACAAGAACGTCAAACTGTCAGTTGCTGCCTTTCCCAAGCTGCTCCCATGCTTATGTATGTTATTCTAAAGTGTGTGCTTGTTTTTTAAAAAAAAATGTTTGAGGGTCTGTTATCCAAAATGTATGCTTCAGTTTAAAGAAATATAACATTATAATCTTAGGATTAAGAGCATGAAAGTGGCTAAACAAACCTTTAGGCAGAGACAGTTTAGAAAACTAAAACCGAGAGATTTCTGACATTCTGGCTACAGCACCAAATTTTAAGCCCATTTACCATAAATAATGTATGTGAGTAAAAGAGAGGTCTCCCAGCCCCAAATTATTTCATGTACATCTTCCCACCTCATGCTTCATAGTCACAACGTCCAAGGAATACAGTTGGCACTTCATCTGCTACTTGATATGGCAAGTCCCCATACTTTTTTTGGCTGCATGAATAACTCTTTCCAAATTGGTTTCTTAGTGTAAGAGGCACTGACAATAACTGTGCAGTGTTTTACAAGCAATATACGTGCCCAAAGCTTACAACAGCCATATAGAAATGAGCCGGGGTTACATTCCTTGGCACATAGGACGGCATTACCTATTACGTGGGAAGAAATTTACAAGATAATTAGTGCCCAAAGTAGACATTCATTTTACTTTTCATAACTGAAGAAAGAAACAGTGCAAGGTTTAGAATCACCACATGAAAAAGGAGTTTCTCTCTCTATACACAGAATCTATCTACATCTATATAAACTGTTTCACTCTGGTTCTGGTTCTTATAGTGCAAGTCAGCCGGTGTTGTCTGCTTAAGACCTACTAGAGGAGCGTGACACCATTTGGACATTTCATTCTCATGGTGGCAGGGAGGCAGCTTCATAAAGACAAATATTTGTCAAAATGATTGTCAAGTGTATAACGCCTTCAAACCCAACAAAGCACAAGAAATGAGAGGCTACATGACCGTGTCCAAGAGGACAGCTTGTTGTGAAGATATATAAATAGCCTGGAGTGCAGGGGACTGGACAACCTCTCGAAGTCCCTTCTAGTCCTATAATTCTAAGCTATTTGGCTCTTTGGAGATAGCTTTGTATCATCTCATTTCTTGTTCCTCGGCCTTTCTGGGTTAGAAGGTATTATGCATTTTCCCACTCCAATCATGTTTTACTTGACCAATAACCCAAAAATATTATACCCTGAAAATATGAACAAAGTACAAATGGAAGCTATGCCTCATTTAGATAGAAGCATCCCCAAATATAATGAATATAAATGATGCTTGGAGGAGACAGAGACGTGCAAACTACAACACTACATCTAGATAAGCGATGAGTAATGAAGCATTGTTTGGAGGCAGAGGTTCAGATGAATATAGATTAAACAAGCGTTCCTATGAGTAAGAATTTTTTTAAAATCTCTTCCTTAGGGGTAGCTCGAAAACTTTTGTTGCTGGGGAAAATAGCCACCAACCTAAGACATGCAGTGCCATTTGTGTCTGCAAAAATAGAGGTCAGTGCTAAAATTCTGTTACATAATGCCTGCGGATGCCGAAGAGTTAATCGTAACGGTGAATATGTAAAGCTTCAATACTCATAACTTGGCAGGCAGAACAGAGGTGTAAGAGCTACTGGGGCACCTGAGGGGGATACTAAACTCTCCAATGGTTTCAATGAGAATTGAGGGCACTTAATACCTCACAGGAGATGCTCTACACCTAGAACAATCCAACTCCATAAGAAATATTATAGTTTTTAGCACTGGTTAAATGTCCTGGAAGTACAGCTATTATCCCTCCCATCCCTCCCACCTAATGTACATTGCATTTTATGTAAAGCAAGACCAAAATGCACAATTCTGTGAATAGCATCTTATTTTCTACATTGCCTATAATCATATGAGTGCGTCCAGTAAGCTGTTCTCACGTAACATCTCAGAAATCTCCATCTCTCCATGCCTACCATAGTGTACTGTTAATACCTACTTCCATGCCTTAGAAAAACATTGTACTGTTGGCATAAATACTGTACCAAATTGACTTGTCTGTCATGTATTTTGTAGTTGTTTCAATTGTTGTTGTAGCGCTGTTGGGCTCAGGATATTAGAGAGAGAAGTTGGATGAGAATATCTTTCATTGGACCAACCTCTGTTGCTGGAAGATACAAGCTTTTTAGCTACACAGAGCTCTTCCCCAGACCCGAAGAACATCTCTGGGTAGCAAAAAAGTTTGTATCTTCCAGCAACAGAGGTTGGTCCAATAAAAGATATTACCTCACCTACCTAGTCTCTTTCACAAACATTTGAAGTTTGCTTTTTTTTTTTCCGGTTAAATGACTGCAAGAGCAGCAATTTCTGAACATAGTTGTGAACACAGATGTCTCAGAGATGGTATATTACAAATTATGAATGAAGTGACAAATCAATCTTTCCACAGAGATTTTCTTGAGATAAAAAACATGGCTTTGTGCCAAACGAAGGCAATGAAGGTTGCCCATTTGAGACAGAAAAAGGAGAGAGTAAATCATTCACCTATCACACACAGATGAGGACACACCTGTCCCCTTCCTCCACTAGTGAAGAAGCCCAGTGGCAGCAGAACAGATATTTGACAATCCCCTGTACAGCATGCAGCTCTGTTCCCCAGGACTTCAAGGCCTGTGTGCTGTAAAGATCTTAGGGTGAGCTATAACAAATATTAGGGATTCAGGTGGTTCAGAGGCTACTCAAGCCCATTGGATTTCTTCCCTCTGCTGATCTCAGCAGTACTCAGCCACTTACTCTGCTTGAATATGTATGGAGCGACACAGATGCTGAGACAGACGAATATATATTTTTAGCTTAAGTGCATTCAATGATGACCCTAAGCAGCACCAGCCTATGCAGTAACTCAGGGATTGGCAACCTTGGCACGCGGCCCCCCAGGGTAAGCACCCTTGGTGGGCCTGGATGGTTTGTTTACCTGCCACATCCGCAGGTTCGGCCAATCGCGGCTCCCACTGGCCACGGTTCGCCGCTCCGGTCCAATGAGGGCTGCGGGAAGCACAACTCATCCATTCTACCATAATCCTAAACATGAAAAACCTTATAAACACGCAATCCAATCTAACTAGTACAGAGTGTAACCTCCAATGCATCATATCCTGTACTGGAGGCCAGCCTCTGAGAAAGTAACCTATAGTGCTGACTGAAAACAAGAAGGCCAGGAAACATGCACACCATAAATAATGGATTGAAAAATACAGAACTCAGAATGTGAAGCTTGTCTAGAATAATAGGGAGTCATGAGAGCAGAATGTTTCAGTGGTCTTCCCAAGGGTTTGGGCATTTGTGTCCAAACTGTACGGTTATTTGACTATGTAAAACTGCCTAAGATACCAGATTAAACCTAGTGCATCAGCACTTAGAAAACTGTGGTGATTAACACCATACAAGTACCACTGAGATATGAGAAAAAACAGGAGATAGTATACTCAAGTACCTACCATAGCAAGTTATCATAATTACCACGACATTAAACGATAGAATTTGTTTTTGGCTTATTGAATCCCGCTCCCTGACATGCTTTTATGTAATGTACCATGGTTAGAAGAATCTGTCTCCAGGGATGAACCAGATGCATAATGGTTATTTGCAGTATATACTTAATTAACACAGCTTGTTTTAAGGTGGACTGATGATTTTATTTCAAACACAGGCCTTAATCCTGCAAAGCATACAGGTGCTTCATTTTAAGCATGTAAGCAGTCCCAAAGGAAAACACAACCAGCTATTATGGTATTTAGATGGGAGTTGAATTCTTTTGAAAATCTAGCAATTTGATGTATTTTCTTTAGGTGCCTGCTCCGGTACTACTTATTCAGGCAAAACTCTCAGTGAATTCAGCATCAGGTTCATCCCTTTTGTAAATGTATAAGCTTCCATGTGCTCACACGAGGGATGCAGTTAGTCTCAGGAATTATGCCTGCGGAAAAAATGGCAGATGTGGGCCCTAAAAAAGATCTGCTGCCAACACACATGCAAATTCTTCACTTGTCCAGTGGGGAATAGGAACAAACCCCCACAAATGGTAGCTAAGAAACAGAGAAACTTGGACAAAAAACGGTAAAATAGACGGAATCACAATCTACTTCACTGTTCAAAAATATGCACATTTCCTTGGTTTGTTTATTGATCATGCACCCAACACAGATTAGTAATAAAAACTAATGTATGAATGACAAGAAAAAGTAGGAATGAACAACTGTCCTGAAGCCATTTTGAATTAAAGGATTAATTAGTAAAAGTCTCATTTAAATCCATTTTTAAGTTTGTTTGGTTAAAAAAACCTAACAAACTGTTTATTGAAAGCTTTTGAAGGGAGGATGGATCATCTTGTGGCTAAAGCACTAGATTGGGGCTGAGGAAACAAGAGTTCTGCTTTGAGGTCTGCTATGGATTTGCAGAGATGTCCTACAGGCCTCAGCTCCACACACATGTAAAATTGATAAAATAATACTTCCCTAGCTCACAGACGTGCTGTGCGGATATATGTATTAATGTTTGTGAGGCACTCAGAAATGACAGTGATTGGTGCCATATTATTATTATTATTATTACGCCTTCTGAACTGACCAGTTAGAGAGTTCCAAAATTTTTACTGTCTTGAATTCGGATGAAAAAGTTAGTGAATCGAGAAACCAAAAAGCAGGTTAAAAAATGTTTCATTTAATAATTTCAAAATATTGCATTGAGATTTTGACCTTTTCTCTTTCTTTAAAAAAAATTTCAGTATAATCAGCTTAAATTAGCAAAATGAAAAGTCACGACTCAGAAAATTGTGATTCTTTTGTTTTGAAAAATATCTAAACAAAATGTTTCAACAAATTCAGAATTTTTTCCTTTTTTTTTTTTTGAGTTGGGATATTTGTGAAACTGACTCTTTCACACATAATTTCAGTTTTGATGAATTGGCATTTACTGACAAAAATGATTACTCAAAAAATTCATGACCAGTTCTAGTGGTTAGCCAATATTAAGGGTCTTGCAGGTTGCTTCTATGAGGAGGAGCAACTGATGATAAAGTTAGGTATTTCTTTGATGCAATCTTGTTTATATACAAAGAATGTTCACAAAAACCTGTTTCACTGAACAGAGTAGGAGTCAAACAACGAGAGAGTTTCCTTGCTCAATATTCCAAACCTCATTTTCCATGGAGCACTCTATCAAAAAGCTCTCTGCTTTCTCTCATGATCACACTACCAATGCTTTGCTGGCAATCTTGGCTTCGTTTTCTCCTGCCTCCTTTGCTTCTGTTGCGTTTCTGGCTGCATGCTCTTACACACACACACACACACACACACACACACACACACACACACACACA
>ML677358.1:11092844-11503781 GCA_007922305.1 Dermatemys mawii | reverse complement strand
CACACACACACACACACACACACACACACACACACACACACACACACCTATCTGCTCCAGGGTGACTCACAAAACATTCTGAGTCCTGCTCACAATGGGCAATTCTGTACGTGTAATTTCTTTGCAACTTCCTGGCACCTGTATCTATTTACCACTGCTCAGAAAGGGGTTCATTTATATTTTGTTTCCTCTTGGAAAACGATTTCAGTCTGGGACTTTCTCTGGACTGCTCAGCTACAAAGCAGCCATCAATAAAATTAGGCTGGACATTGGGAGAAGTGATACGGTGGAACAATCTTGGGGCAGAGGGCAAAATGGAGACAAATGGGATTGCATGGTGGAGTCACCTGCGATAGCAGCAGGCTGGACTCTATGACCTAAGAGGTCCCTTCTTGTCCTATACACTCTCTTGGGTGAAAAGGGCAGATTTGATTAGCAAGACTGTTATAGATGTCGGGGAATCTAATCAGTAAGACAATAGGACAGGAAAAGATAGAATGCTAGTAATTCAAACAAAACCAATACTGGTAATGAATATTTGCAACAAAATATGGGAACAACATTAAGGTTCTCATTAATACACCCTAAAGAAAAGATGCTTGCAATTAGTTCGGACATACTTACCAGAACTATATAACATTAATTTGCTTTCCCTGCTATGAGTAGCAGTTTCAGAATTTACTTCATATGCTCTTGCTGCAATGTTTGTTTATCAAAAATGGAATGTTACAATATTTCAATTTGTTTTTATGGGAATTTTAATATTTCCATTGTTAATACATAAGGCTTCACTGAAAAAAGTCCCAGACAGCTATATTAGGATCAACTCCAGGCTCTGCTGCCAAATTCTGAATTTATCATTGGAAATTAAACAGTATTAAAATGTGATTGTGATGGATGTGTACTATATATTATTTTTATTTGGAAAAACAGTGACTGATTGTTGCGGTATAAAAACTCAAGATAGTCTAGTCAGCGAGGAATGAGAAACCATGAAAAACTTCACCCAGCAAGAGATAGTTAGAATCAATTATAAGGCTTTCTAGGATTTAATAGCAGTATTTAGCATTTATACAATGGTTCTCATTTTCAAAGTGCTATACAAACATTAATTAACCCTTACAACACTGTTGTGAAGTAGTCGATACAATTACCTCCCTTTTTAAAAATGAGGGAACTGAGACATAAAGAAATGCCTTGATACAGCCACGTATAGCTCTTTTCATCCAGTGTTAGCCAGCTAACCATCAAGGCCAACATTTGCAAAGCCCCGGCTGGCACAGGTGGCTTTTGGAGCACTCAGACTGGCCTACCATAGAAGTTTCTATGCTCAGGGGATCTCAGAAGAGGTATTTAGTTGTGCCCAAGTCATGTGAACGCACCGGGTGCTGACTGTTCCAACAGATGGGTAAGAGGCTGGGTGATCAAACCGCATTATCAAAAGTGTTCAGAAGCCTTCACATGCTCAGAGAGGAGGCTCAGGAAGCACAAGTTATGAAGTCATTTCTGCACATGATGCACATTCCCTACTGCATTTGCATTTGAAAATACCTCATACAGACAGGACAACACAGGGGAGAAAAGTTCTGATAGATGCAAGCAGGAGACTTTGATTTGGAGTTCTGTTTGAGGGCAAGCCCTGTATAAAAGATATTGTAAAATGCTCACAGACTTCTTTACTGGCCTTTATTTGGAACATCTTAAAAATGGAAATGGCCAAAAAGCAGCAAACTATTCACTCCCTCCAGCTATGTAGCTGTTTACAGACAGCTAGCTCAGATGCATGTGTAAGGGCCGAAGATTGAGGATAGGAGACATGAGCTATAAATAAATGAATTCATACATATTCATGAATTGTAAACCTTTTAAACTTGCTGGACAAGCGGTTTAATGAATAAAATAGATCTGCTGATCTGAAGATGTTGTTTTAGGAATCTCATCCATATTCAATACCCGGATGTTCCTTAATCAACTAATCAAAGTGCTCAACTAATTGAACGTTGATTGCTTGCTGCACTAAGGTGAGACTCGGCTATCCCAGTCCTGGCTGGAGTTATTCTAAGAATTGATGATAGTTTTTTTAGCCATCTGAGTCTTCATTAGAACATTATCACTAATGAAAATTCATTCTACTCTACTGATTACCTTAGTTTAACAAGTAACTGAGTAGCACCATCTCAGATCTTCTTTCTAGTAACTGTTGCATTAGATATGGCTGATAAACTTCAAGCATTCACTGGGTTACCAGACATTACTACATGGGGTTCCAGCTAAAACACACTATTCATGGCCTTAATGAAGAAAGAAAAATAAGAGACTTGGGACCTGACTGTGCAGTCCTTACTCAAGCAAAATTCTTACTAATGCCAGACTAACACCTCTATTTAAAAAGCGTAAGTGAGTACAAGGGAGACAGATCCAGTCTCATCTGCTCTGCCCCAGACTCTTGGGATAAGAGGTTTTTCCTAGCTGGATTTTTTTTAACTTCCCCAACATTGTTTGCATTTCATATTTTTTTTAGAACCACCCAAATATTCACTTTAAATAGGAACTGAAGTAACTGAGAAAATAATTTTGTTGTCAGAATGCCCTCTATTTTCACAACTGACAGCATTCAAACCAGTTTTAATGTTTCTTACCAAGTTTTATGGTCAAAAATGAAACAGCGCAGGAGACTCCCGTTTTAATAAAACACCACAGTACTGCCACATGTAAACAAGAAACCAGTTAATTCAGCTCTGAGGAATCATCTTTAATGCAAAAGTGTCTCTCCTTAATTTACTTGATCTGAGTGACAGTTTGGTGGAAGAGCATTAAAGAAAAATATCCCTCCTAGAGGATGTGAATTAATGATCATCTAAAATCCCAACCAAATATATTTAATTATTGTGTGCTTCAAAATGACGGGAGAAACAGAAGGGGGTCACATGCTGCCTTTCATTTCTGCTCCAGTCTGAGTGCTGCTGTCAGAGTATAAAAGGGCATTAAAGGATACTGTCACTTTGCAATACACATACATCCTCCTGGATCCAGCCTTCATTGTGTTTGATGAGTTTAAGGCTCATGAATGATGCTGCACTGGACTGACAGCTTTGGAAATTGAAGTCTTTTGCAGCTCCACACGAGCAAAGCTACACAGCAAAGGCACTGCAAGCTTCTTGATATCACGGTTGCTCAGTCCTGACCTGGAAAGACTACTTTAGCAGGGTGAGGAGACAGTTCCTGTGCCCCTTTGAGTACTAGGACTGTCTGGTCAGACTACCAGGATAGCTAACTAGTGATGTGACATTTTATGTGGATATCTAGTGCCCAAGAACAACACTTCACATTCCAATCCAGAAATACATATATATGTACATGTTCATTTTATGGACTACGAGTATTCCCCTGGGGATTACTCACAGTATGTAAAGTAAAGCCCACGTGCAAGTGTTTCCAGGGATGGGTCTTCATTTCTCGGAGGCTGCTAAGCAGTCATGAAGCAGCAGAAACTTTTGGATATAACCAGTATAAGCTGGATGCTAAGTGGTGCTCAAACAATCCTTCCTAATCCCCGAACTATTCCGACCTGGGTATCAGACTATGTTCACAGGAGAATCTTGCATTGCAGTATTACGTTATTGTGGTCAAATCATTACACAAATATTATAACACTTTTATGCTCAAAATTAATGTTACAAGGGACAATAAGTAAATAAATGCAATGACTGGATCCAGTGTGCAATTTCATAATGAAAAATGATGCGCTGTAAAGGTCCAGTTTTCAATATACAAAGGTAGAGACATTACGAAGCCATGCTGTATGTGGGCTGTTTCAAATGTGAGAGTTCACTGAGAAGCTGAAAAGACAGGTGATGTTCAGAAGACAATTATTGGACATGCATACTGTCATTCAGAGAACGGCCTTGTTTTTTTGGTGTGTGTGTGTGAGGGTAGCTGAGACTGAGTTAACTGCTAAACTCTCAACCAAAGGAGGATGGAAAGAGAATACAGAACAACTGGTACTTCAACAAGTCAGAGACCCAGGGTGAGGCTACATGTGTCCCCCCTGACTTATGCACACTAAGCATGTGGGGAAGGACTCTGAGTCCAAGTAGAAGTATGGCGGTGCACTGTCCCCAAAGAAGGGTTATGCCTGAAAAGCAGCACTTTATAGTTAAATAAGCATTATAGTTTACTGGTCACAAAAACTTTTAAAATAACTATCAGTTTTAAAATAACTAGCACATTCCTCTTTCATACGGTATGTGGAACAAATATACTATGCAGGCACTTAGATTCTGTAACTAGTGTACTGGGAACTTCTAAGCACAGAGGGTCTTTGGATATATCCTTAATTTGAAGGAGAGAGAGAATTACTAATACTTTGAAAAGTACATGTACAAAATAAACTTAATAAATGGAGAGAGCATTTTTTTAAAGGAAAACCTTTCCACAATAGGGACTTGTCCAGGTTCTCTGAGCACTTGCTGAAGCTGAATAGCTGAACATGTAATTTGCTGCTACCCTGGGGCTATAATTTTACTTTGTACTGTTATATAAAATTCCAAGGACAGCTTTCTCTGTACATCTACTCTAACAGCCAGAACTGAGTTCCCACTCTCAGTTACTCCAATGTAAATCGAAAGCAAAGCCAGGAAAGTCATTTGTGTTACCGGGGATTTACAATTTTGTAACCAAGAGCAAAAATGTGACCCTAAACGTTCCAATTTCTTATGGAATAGTTTGCAGGAGAGAAGGACGTTACTCAAAGGATATTACTCTAACAACAGAACACAGAAATTAATCAAAAGGGAATAAAGTTAGAACAATGTAACATTTCCAATCTCTTACACTGAACCAGCAGAAAATCAACATGTCTTACAATAGCTACATTTACACTAATCCATTTTTTCAGCAAGTAGAGGTGTAATATAAATGGAAAGCTATCTAGCTCTCAGAAGCATGATGTATACAAGAATAAGACTCTGCCAACAATCTCACAAAGTTTTCGACAGCAAAACTTACTACCGTGCAAAAGTCACTCTTCCTTGTTTTAGTAACCTTCTATTTTCTCACAGCACCATACTCTCCTTTGTTTGAGACACCATTGTGGATCATTTTTTTTCTAGTGCTTCTGATTTGCCTTGCAGATAAGATATCTCTATCATTTATTCCTTTACTATAGTAGCTCTAGCCCACAATGGAACAGTTTCTAGTGCCATTTTCAGTGACTCACACATTTTCTAAATGTCTTAGGGTCAGAAGGAATTTAGAGTCAGAAGGGACCATCATAATCTCATCTGACCTCCTGCACATTATAGGACACAGAACCGAACCTACCCACTCCTATAATAGACCCCTGACCTCTGGCTGAGTTACTGAAATCCTCAAATCATCGTTTAAAGAATTCAAGTTAGAGAGAATCCACCATTTACACTCGTTTAAAACTGCAAGCAAAGTTGCAAGTAAGCCGGTATGTTCCGTTACGGCATACCAGCAAGAGCCGGTGCGCCGTACCAACACAGACAGGCTTCCCCAGGTGGCAATTTAAAGAGCGTGGGGCTCCCAGCATTGGCTGGAGTCCCAGGCCCTTTAAATTGCCACCTGAGCTCCACTGCTGGAGCCCTGGGGTAGCGGCAGCGGGGCTCTGGCAGCGATTTAAAGGGCCCAGGGATTGGCCGCTGCTACCATCCTGGGCCCTTTAACTTGCCGCCAGAGCCCCGCTGTCACTACGCCAGGGCTCTGGGGATGATTTAAAAGCCCCGCCTCTTCCAATAGAGGCCAGGCCTCTTCTGGTTGAGGCCCCGCCCCCCTCCTCAGGACTCCAGAGTACTGGTAAGTCCTTTAAGCTACTTTCACCCCGGCCTGCAAGTGGACCATGCCCCATGCTGCAGAGGAAGGCAACTCTCTCCCTCTGCCCCCAAGGGTCTCTGCCAGTTTGATCTGGGGAAAATTCTTTTCTGATCCCAAATATGATGATCAGTTAGACCCTGATCATGTGGTGAAGACGGACCAGCCAGACACTTGGGAAAGAAATCTCTTTGGTAACTCACAGGCCTCCCCTTCTAGTGTTCCATCACCGGCCACTGGAGATATTTGTTGCCTGCAAATATCTCCAGTGGCCGGAGATGGAACATTAGAAGGCAGTCTCATCCCCCATCCCCTGCATAAATGTATCATGCTCAGTCTTGAAACCAGTTAGGTTTTTTTCCCCACTGCTCCCCTTAGAAGGCTGTTCCAGAACTTCACACCTCTGATGGCTCCTTTCAGGTAGAAGTTTTCCAGGCACGTCTATTGTCCGAAGCAAAAATGTTTAATAATTTAACAGAATGGTTCCACCTTTTTCGAGAGTAAGATTAGAGGGAGGAAAAAAATCTTTTTTTGCATTTTACAGCCTCTTCCCCATACTACAGCTGAATGGCAGGAGGGAGAAAGTTTGCATTTATTTGACTTTTATTGGAAAGTGCCTTTGAGTGCCCTGGTTAAATTTGGTTTGGACTGCCATCAGTCTTCTGCACAGTGTATTTCGTATGGTTTTGCTAAGGTCATTAAATGTGCACCTATGGATGTCTGCACTGCATATACATGTATGGATGGCTACCCAAAAGGTCTGCATAGGAGTCCTCTACAGGAACCCTTGGCTCAGTCTCTGCGGGCCATCTAAGGTGCTAGGGAAACTGCTTCACATTTCACAGTGAGCTCCACAGCAGCTCTGGATGGTAAGAGAGGGGCTCTTTTCCGTCATGCATGTCTTAAGGTGAACAAAACAAAGGCTGCCTCCTACACACTTCATAATGAGCCTAAAATATGTTATTCTCGTGATGTCTAGGGACATAGCTCCAATACTGCCAATTTGTTGAAAGTAGTTGTATTTTCATATCTGTTCATTCCTTGATCTCTCTGTCAACACAGCCAAGAAGAAACAATCTGTGACAGTTATGACGTTTATTTGGAAAGGTGGACACATGTTTACTGAAAACTACACTGAGATGCAGGACATTTCAGAAAGACCACTCAATGCTCATCAAGGACAGTGTCACTCTGACTACCGACCACGGTTAGAAATTAACAGGAAGACTCATCTGGCCAGGCTTCTCCAGCACCATGTTTCTTACAAGCAGTTGAAAGCAAAAACTATTTTGCCAGAAGCCAGTCATATATCTTACAGCCAGGCAATTCTTGTAACACTGACACTGTACAAGCACTCTATTCTGCTAACAAACAGCTGCACCACCTTAGTGTTCACAGCCTTAAAAAAAAAAAAGGATGAAGGAAGCTAGCTAAAAAAAGGAGAGAGAACGCAAGTTTTTGGTATATTAAGACCCCTTTCTGCACTGTTGTCAGGTTAATGGATTTATTACTGATAGACATGGCCCAATAGATCATTCTATTAACATTCTAACCCTTGTAAAATGAGAAGGCAAATACTTTACCTACTAGAGCCAATTCAGGAACACATGAACTAACAGTTAGTTATTCACAGTGGGCATTTATTCTATGTTGGTTTCATTTTTTCTTAAAGTGAAGACCTTAAAGAACAGCAGAAAACTATTAGCAGTACTGCATAACTTGCTATTGGATACTGTAAATGTAATACTTTGAAATGTAAAGCAATGCTTCCTCTTCTGACTCTACTCAAACTGATAGAAGCACTCTAAATTTACTTACCAGAAGAAGAAAGCGAGGCACATTACCACAGGCAGGAAATATAAAACCTTTTTCATATCAATTTGTTTAGCCATGTATCCAGAGGCTCATTATTCCCATCTTGTGAAATAGACTACAAACTGGTGGGGTTGATTGAATCTGACTAAACTTATAGCGTGTTACTGTGCGTAACATATACAATTCCTTTACATGCTTTAATGCAAATGTCAGTCAAAGAAGATGCAAAAATATGATTAGCATAATCATAGCCGTTACAATTGAATTTCAGTTAATCAAAGTACTGGTCATTTTCCTTCACTTTCATCAAACATGAAAAAATTGAAAAAAATATACCAAGCAAGTAAATGCAGGAGTCAGAATAAAATAAACACTAAACCCACCTAAAAACACACATTAATTGTACTATCAAGCCTAAATTTCATGCCCTTCATTTAATGTTAACATATTAGGATTTCTGAACTCAAATGAGTGTCTGTTCCTATAATCTGCTAGCAAAATTTCAATATGAAAATTGATTTGAGTTGGTTTTTTTCATTTCAAAACTGATCTGTGGTATCATCCTTATGTAACATATTACCTACAGTGGAAAAAAAATTCTACTTGACTTTTTTTTTTTCTTCAGTATGAATTCAAGAGAAAACTTTTGGGGAAAAACAACAGTGTAAAACTGGACAGTTAAATGAAAGCACCTTTGATATTTCCACTGTTACAGCTGAAATAAATCCACTGCAGTGTCATATTTTTCAAGTGATCTTCGTCCACATATCCTTAAAAATGCAGCTTATTTGCTGAGGTGCCATAGCACTTGTTATAATTGCCTGTTATATATATAGTATCTTTCATTCTAAATAATTTGAAAATTAATGTCCCAGTCCTCAAAATATTTGTTACAAGTTACAAGTACAGGCTCCCAAACCAATTTGCATAGATGGGATTTATGCCTATGAATCCTTTTGCAGGATCAGGACAATAGTGCTTATTCATGGGGTTCAGCTGGAGTACTTAAAATGAAACTAGTATCTGGGTAACCATGCATCAGTAAAGTGAGGCCACCTGGATAATGCAGTGGAGAACAGACAACAAGCTGCACAACAGTAGATTAAAGAGAAAACAGTCACAATTCCTCCCCTGCTCCCCTCTTGCTCAGAAGAGAGGGGAATACATTGCAATACTTCTTGCTAGGTTACAGCATGCTTCTCCCTTGTTCCTGGTCTCCTGTGCTGGGTGGCACTGGCTCTAGCCTTGCCCTGTGCCTCCCAACATTCAGATATGCTCATGCACAGAGGTCTGAGTTTGGCAGTATCACAGAGCTGCCCATACTGTAAAGAAGCAGTAAAACTACCCAACCCTATAGGAGTGATTTTTCTAAGAAGACCATATTATGGGTAAAATTTTCAAAAGTGTCTTAGTCCCATTTCCAAACTGGAACCTAAATCTTACTGAAAGTCAACGGGCCTCAAGGCCAGATTTAAAGAGGTCTTTAATTGTCTAAGATGCAGACAGACATCAAGTGGAATTTTCCAAAAAGCCTAGGTGCTAAACTTTAATTTAAATCAATGGAGTTTAGATGCATATGGTCTACATCCTTGTGGCTCTCTTCACTCCTGTTTTTGTAATCTCCTCAACCCTAGCAACTTTCTCTCATCCAGCAGAATGTATGATGGATTGGTACTCTGACTGCAGTAATTCCAATGATGATGCATCACTGCAGTTGTAGTCTAGGTCTTGCCCTCTCTGTTTTTGGCAAATTAATAAACAATATTTGGTAATCTGGAGACTTTGTAAACTCCACAGGCTGGTAGGAATTTACGGGTATTAAACAAAAAGTGTAATAAGTAACCCTCCAACTATCTCCAAGGTGTTTGAGAGTCATTAATGCCCACCAAGGAAAATGGAATAAATCAAATCTGAAGTTTATACACCAAGTTTTTTTTAAAAAACCCCAACAACAACAAAAACACGTTAGGAAACTTTTTCTGAAGTGACATGCTGAACTTCTATTCTTCCATACTCTCGAATCTCATGAGAACAGCTTACCCAAACACTTTTCTCTGGCAAAGACCAATTACGAGAGTTCAAGTGAATAATTTTGTTTAGGTGGCAGCCAAAAACCAGCTGTATAGAAAACCAGATGCAATCTTTTCTAAAAGCTGCTGCTATGGCTCCATAATTTGATATGCTTACTATTGAAATAGCTGGATGATTTTGTTTAATCTTTCATGTAAGTGAAGAAGCAGCTCCTCCACAGAGCAAATTCATGAACTGTTGTGTACAATAGGTCAAATGGGTGACATTAATCGCCTATTCTCATAACTGCTCAAGCAATTATCATCATGTGTCACTCCCTAGCTGTTTACAAACAACTTTCAGGCATCCATAATGTTTCTTTTCCTTCGCCAAATTGATTTTGTTTATATTTTCTCTATTTTTCATTCACTTAATCAAAGCCAAGGAGGCCCGAGGGAGTAGGAACCAGATTCCTCTTGTCACTTAAGCAATGTGCTTATGGTAGTTTTGGAGCTGATAGCAGTATTGAATTTGTAGATTATGTAAAACATATTATGGAAATTACTGCTTTCTTTCAATAAAAGACTCTTGCCAGGATTCAATGGAGGGAAAAAATGGCTACATCAAGGGCACCATTACATCAGTATCCTCTAGCTGCTCTCCATTATTTTCAAATAATACAAATCTTTCTTGTACTTTGTTAAACAAGTTTTAATAAGACAAGCATTGTTAGCGTCTGTGGCCTAGTCAGAAAGCTAAAAATGCTTTCTAGTACATGACTTGAGGCCTTATCAGCTGCAATTGGCTCCAGCTCCCAATCCTTCCCGCTGCATACAGGGTCAAATCTGACCTGAATTTGAGTGAAAAAGTAGCAAAACTTGGTGGTCTCAGTTGACTTGTGTATTGACTTTTAGGAAACCAAATTCAAACCAGCTCAGGTGGTTAAAACTCTTGTGAACTGAAACAAAATCAACAAAGTTTGCATGATGCATCTCTGAATGGAAATAACTATGAAATCCATTAATTAGCCTAACTCAACATCAGCACAGAAACTAACTGGGCATGTGCAGTTTAGACCGTCAACCACACACTCACCTTGACAGCATAAGCCAGTTTTCTAAAATACAAAATCCTGAAATGGTAACATTTGTATTTAAATCAAAACAGAAATGGCAGGAGCCCAGTTTCCAGAAGATATCTTTTCCCTTTTCTCATGCCAGGCCCAAAACAATCATGGATTAAAAAAAGCCACAATAAGGACTTAGAGAACACAACATTGAGACACACAAACATCACTAAAGAAGTTAGAAGCAATAACCAAGGCTTAAAAATACGGCAGCATTGAGACCTAGTAAAACAAAAGCAAATCTACCCTCTAATAAAGATTCACAACCCGTCCCTGGGCTCTTCCTTAAATACACTGAACATTTTAGAGCTGTCTCCTTTGAGGGATGTGAAGCCAATGTGAAATCTCAAGTGACCGAATGGTTGTTTGCACACATCATCAAACCCAACTGAACATTTTTAAAAAAGAGGCAATTAGCAATCATTTCACCATATGCTCTGCGGGCGTGACCACCAAAAGGGAGGTGGCAGTAGCATTATCTCAGCCAAGTCCCTGAATCCACTACTAACAAATTCACTCCAGCACCTTACACAAAGCTGAGGGTATTCACTGACACATGGGTAGTGTTCAATATTATTGATGCTTCGTGCTTCTGGCCCCTGGAGTACTTCAATCAGAGGACTGCAGGCAAACACATTCTACATTTAATTGGCAGCAGTTTCAAGTGCTGCATTTTAAATGATCTGAGCTCAAGGAGCTAACTCACTTTTTTCTGTTCCTATCCTTTGGTATCTCAATCTGAAACATTTAAGGAGTTCCTAGAACAGCGCACCATTATGGGAAGCACCTGGAGTACATTTCACTGAGACAGGCCTGCTCAGTCTGGGATACAGTTATGCTAAAATGTGTTCAGGTACTGGGTAAATGTGAATGAAGCTAAACAAAGCTCCTTCAGTCTACATTTCAATATATTGATCCAGTGTTTCTAATGGGTAAGGCAAAGGCTTCCAGAGGCTGAGCAGAGAGATTAACCTGCACTATGTACTGAGCTTTCGGTGAAGACAATCTCTAGCAGAGGCTCTAGAAAAAGAAACGGTTGTGACTGGCTATGAGGCTTCATAGTATTCATCCTCAGCTGGTGATCCTGGATGGGATTTTCAAAAGGGCTATGTGAATAATCAGCACAAGTCTCATTCAAAATCAGCTGGCAAAATCTCAGCTCCACTGACGTTAATGGCAAAACTCCCACTGACTTTAGTGGGCCCAGGATTTCAGCCAATGAGTTTTAGGTTTCTGGATCATGAGAGAAAGTGAGACAATATGCAAATTGAATGTTTTATCTCCAATCTCAAATGGGTGTGGAGATATCCCACCACTTCTCTTATTGATGGTCAGTTCTAATGTTATGGCTTCAAATGATCCTGGGCTTAAAATGCATAGGAAAGTCTGGGAATGAAAGTAGTTATAAATAACAAGAGTATTTTAGCCATGTTGATGCCAGGATATTAGAGAGACAAGGAAGATGAGGTAATATCTTTTACTGGACCAACTACTTGCTTTTGAGCTTACACAGATGCAGACTTGAAGAAGAGCTCTGTGTAACAAAACTAACAAGAGAGAAATGATAGAGAGAAGGTGGTCTTCTTCTTTCGTATGGCTTGGGTAGGTAGGAACAACTACAAATTTATATCTAGGTTTGACAGCCAGCACATTGCTGCATCAACGAGCTGGTGAATGTCCTTCAGGCCCCCAGCAAAAGAATGAAGGAGACATTCAAATACAATGTGCTCTACTGTTTGTTTCTGGTGACCACAGTCACAGACAGGTGTTTGTCTCATTTTCCATTTCAAGAGGGTTTGACCACATCTCCCACGAGATGTCCTGATGTGATTCAATCTGCACCAGTCTTTCCGACAGAAATCAAAACCTGATGGTTGCTGTGACAAAGCTCCAAGTCTGTACTTGTCAGTCCTGCGCTTCCTGGCAGATTTAGGGGCCTCAGAAACTCATCTAGGCCCCAGAGTGACCTCCCTTTCTCAGTAGAATTGGCAAGAGTCACCGCCTAGTGAGTTACCTTCATCACAGGCCAGTATGGAAGATGGAAAAGGGGGGAGCCCGGGCCCGCCCTCTACTCCGGACTCCAACCCAGGGATCCTAATAGTATCAGCTAAGATGGCTGACCTTTTAGGCACAAAACACAATACAATTCCCTGGGCTACGTCCCCACAGCAGTCTCCGCTTCTTCAAACTCCACTTCACCCTTGCCTCAGGGCCTCCTTCCTTCTGGATGATATGTTGTCCAACACTCAGTCTCACCAACAGCATAACTTCCTTCCACAGCTCCTGCCACCCACAGCCCACCTGACTAACTGGGAGGTTTTTATCTGGTTTCAGCCAGTCCCTGATTGGCTTCAGGTGTCCCAGTCAGGCTAGCTGTTTCTACTGCTTTCTAGAAGGTTCTTAATTGGCCCCAGGTGTCTTGATTGGCCTGGAGTAGCCTTTGTTTGGCTATCCTAGGAACAGGGACCTGCACATTCTGAGACTAATATACCTGCCTTCCAGCACTCTCCTATATCCTTCTGGTCTGACTCCATCACATTGCTCAACAAGATGAATGATGAGCTGTTTGTTGTGAGCAGTTGAAGTGATCCCTGTGACTCCTCATTGAGTCTCCGCGTCAAAGTTGGGTGTAGAGATCTTAATACAATTGAATAGAGGGTTGTGGGATTTTAATCTCATCTTTGGCAAGTTCTGCAGGACCTGGTGCAGTGGGATCCCTGTATTTGCATTGACATGATTAAGAAAGCAACAGAGAAGGAGGTGAGGTAATATTTTTTATTGGACCAACTTCTGTAGGTGAAAGAGACAAGGTTTCAAGCTATTCAGAGCTCTTTTTCAGGCCTAGTTCCATACAAGCTCAAAAGCTGGTTTCTTCACCAATTGAAATTGATTCAATAAAAGATGCTACCTCACCCACCTTGTCTCTCTAATATCCTGAGACAAACATGGCTACAACAACACTACAGATACAGGAGAAATGTGTGCTTTAAGAAGTTAATTGTTTGAGGGAGGATATATTAATTACTTCAAAACTTGAAAGAGTAACACGACTCCCTGCACATAGTGTCTGATCCCAAGTTCATTGAACTCCAGTGGGAGTCTGTTTACTTCAGTGAACTTTGAATCTGGACGTTACAGCACCTCACTTAATCCAAGATAACAAACCATTTACAAAGGTTCATTTATCCTCCCAGTTTCCCAAAGTATGCACAGAGTGCAGGATATGTAGCTACATAGTAGAGTGTATTCCTGTATCAATACCAATGTATAATGTATTACATTTTCAGAGGAAGTATCAAGTCCATCATTATTCCTGATAGCCAAATTTGTAGACTACTAGGATTGGGAAGAGCTCTAAAATCAGAATGCACTTTCTAATTGCACCCACTGTAACATTTATCTTGCACTAGCAATATGAAATATTATGATCTATTTTGCTAGTCAGGCCAACTGAACCGGAAGTGGCTGTATGGCATTTAGATGATAGGCTGGACCTTCATGTGTGTGCTTTATCTGATGCCAAGTCACATTTAGTCCTCTTCTTTAGGCAAGAAATACAGGCTTCTCCATAGAGCGCCTCAAAATAATATACCCAGTGTTGCCTACAGACAGCAGAATGGTAAGAGAAAATGCAAGGTAAGAATTAAGACCACACAAAAAGAAGCAAAGCTGGAAATGATGAGGATTTCTCAAGACAAGGCTATCAGGAGCTGCACACATTTCAGTTCAGTTATGCCACGTTTACTTTAGAGTTAATATAAATCTACAGCATAATGCTTCTTTATGGAGATTGATGGACATGTTTCATGACAATTCTCTGTAGAGTTAGTGAGCTTTTATTTGCCATGTCAAGGAAAAAATGATGGCAGACCGCCTAGCAGAAAGGCCACTGCATTGTTTAAAATGTCATTATGTTGCAAACCAAATTAAACTCTTGACCAAATTAAACAGTTTACCACACACATATGCCAGGGCTTGCTATTCTTGCCTGGAGGGCTAAACTGGGTCCCAACCTTTTAGATCAATGACACTTAGACTTCACAGCACAGACGACATGGTAGCAATGAACATCAAAACATGTGCATCCCTTTTAATGGATTAGATAAAAAAATTACTGAAGAAAATATAAGGAAATAAGACTACTGTAAATATAATTAACCTTAAGAGATTTAAACTGTATTTGATTTACAACACAATAGCTCATTTCTTGAGTCTGCCATTACCCTTTTGAGCTGGTCTGCTGGCACAAAGAGATTATAAAGCTGGCAGATCTGAGCAGCTGGGAACTCCCACAGAAAAGGATGATCCCTGAGTTGAGCAAAAGCCAGAATACTGGCTGCACACACTCCTTTGCAGCCTCTAGGGTAGGGGTTTTGGCTGGCACGCTGCTGTACTCTGGCTTTTAGAACAGGCCTTTGGGGCCACAAGCAGCTGGGCATAAATTAGAGAAGACTTGAAGATGTTTTAATTTGTGCTAGGGGCTAAAACAGAGGAGTCAAAAAGATGGCATAAAACTTGATTTTCAGTGGCACTCACACTGCCCGGGTCCTGGTCACCAGTCCAGGGGGGGCGCTGCATCTTAATTTAATTTTAAATGAAGCTTCTTAAACATTTTAAAAACCATATTTACTTTACACACAACAATAGTTTACTTATATATTATAGGTATATATTATAGACTTATATAAAGAGAACGTCTAACAACATTAAAATGTCATACTGGCGCACGAAACCTTAAACTAGAGTGAATAAATGAAGACTTGGCACACCACTTTGAAAGGTTTCCGACCCCTGATCTAAAACATAGATATGTCAGAGTAAGAGCTGAAAGCTCAATCCTGTGAAGTGTTCAAGTCAATGGGACCCAGAATTCCTTGCAGCAAATCTGAAAGTACTTTGTAATGACGTTGCATAATCAGTAAAGGCATCAAAGGGTAAAACAGCAGAAACTGCTATAGGTCCAAATCCTCATTCTAGAGCAGGGGTCGGCAGTTTTTCAGAAGTGGTGTGCCGATCTTCATTTATTCAGTCAAATTTAAGGCTTTGTGTGCCAGTCCAGAAGGGACAGGGCTTTGGGCGGAAGGGGAGAGACTGAGGGGGTCAGTCCGCCGCCGCTTTGGGGTTTCCCCCCGCAGGCTCCTACCAGCTGGGGTCTCAGCCCGCTGCCAGCCTGGGTTCCCTACACCCAGGCTAGCAGCGGGCGCTGAGCGGGGCAGGCGGCGGGACCCCGGCTGGCAAGAGGCCAGCGGGGGAAACCCCAGAGTGGCAGCAGGCTGAGCAGAAATTGGCTCGCATACTGTAGGTTGCCGATCCCTGTTGCTGAGCTAGCCCAGAGCAGCTGTGCTGAGCACAGGGCGGATGCATTTGGGGCCTGGTGTAAGCATATTCCTCCCTAGCAGCTGAATGTCAGCAGTGTGCCTCTGTGGAGTTACTGCCTAAAGGAGACTCTGCACCAATTTGTGTCCCTGTGATCAGGGGCAGCGAGATATATGGGCCCATGGTGCCCATGCTCCAGCAATATTCCTGACCTGCGGGCCTGGTCCACCAATGCTCCGCACTGCACTCTGTTCTGCTAGCTTCTGGCATCAACTGCCACCAGAGGATCCTAGCGCCAGCCACCCACTAGAGCCAGGACAGACTGACCCTGACCCTCTGCCTCTAATGGATGGACCCTTCCCTTTTCCAGAGGGACCCTCCACCTGCACGGGGGACGGGGGGGGCCTGCCCGCAGTCACTGCTCCTTCCCCATCCCCCATCCCCAAGGAGGAGCAGCAGCAAGGGAGGAGGCGCAATGTGATGGCAGTCCCCACCCCCCCACAGGAATGGCGAAAAGGCTTCCTGGACCTAAGAGGGTCCCTAGGAGCATCTTCAGTGACAGTGGTATGGGGTGAGTGTGCTGCCGGGGGGGGTGAGAGGCTCCCTCCCCAGAGCTCGCTGCTGCCAGTGGGCAGAGGGCTGGGGAGAGTCCTCTTCTCTGCCCCCAGTTGGGGGCAGCCTGCCTGAACCCCAAACTCCTCATCCCTGGCCCTCCCCCACCCCAGAGCCCACAGCCCCAGCGAGAGCCCTCACCCTCCCGCACCCCAACCTTCAGCCCCAGCCCTGAGCCCCATCCTGCACCATGAACCTCTCATCCCCAACCCCACCCCAACCCCCTGCTCGAGCCCCTCCCACACCCTAAACCCCTCATCCCTCTGCCCCAGTGTAGACCAGGTCTTAGTTCATGATAGTGAGCAGCCAGCTTCTGTGCTTTGATCCATACGGTAATTGCCCATAAGATGTAGAGAAAACACGATCCATCAGCCTTGTTCTCATGGATCTCAGAAGCTGCATTATCTGTCACTGGATTGTTGGCCACACTCGGCTATTTAAGAGGCTGCAGCTGCATAGGATCAGTATAGATAATATCCTAGTAGCACCAGGATAATTATAGTAGCTACAAAAACAGCACAAAACAATAGGATATAAATAGATATATTTTTAATCTTTGTTCTACATTTTAACACTGGGGACTTTATAAGTGTTCGTTAAATGAGGACATATGTGAAGAAAAAGAGCTAAACTGTCTACCCATATGCAGCCAGGGCCATGCATGACTGGGAGAGAGAGGAAAGAAGTAAGAATTCCCACCCCCTCTCTCTTGTACAGATCTTTGGTGAACTCTCAAGCCTCAGAAACTATCTCAGCACATGATTTCACTAATTATCTGATTTTGTTGAGATCTGCTTTAATCCAACAGTGTGGGGGTGCATTTGTTAAAGTAAAAAAAAAAAATGCTGCATTGATACATTTTAATTAGAGGAATTAATGACAATCTAACGAACATCACCATATTCCTTTACAGAAAATAATGCAATGGAAGTTCCAATGACAGCTTTACCACAAACATACATATTTTGTTTCAGATGGTCTTTTGGGGAACCCATAATGGCGCAGAGAAGAAAGAAAAAACTTTGGAGAGAAACTGCAAATGGCACACTTTGTAACTGAAAGAACATATTAGAATGATGTATTCTTTTGACCAGTGTATTATTCATTTTTATGGATGAGTAAAAATAAGACAGATTGGGAAATGAACATCCCCTTCGGGAGGCTCTGAAAAGACATAAATTAGATTAAATTGCTCTTGTCTTTGTGTTTGAATATGGAAGCAACAAAAAGTAATTTGAGCCCAGAGAAGCTTAAGGTAAACAATAGTAATCTTGGGTTTCATTTTCATTCCAATAGGTCTTCTCATTGATGGCTTCTCCTTAATTGCTTTTCTAGTTATCTAGCAGAGCATAACTGTATGTGATCATATTTAAACAACCTTGCTTGGTTTTATTAACTCCTATGGGTCCAAAGCTTCATTTTGACAGTGCACTATGTATTTCTGACTTTCAGGATCAGAAGGCTACTGCTTTGATTGTTTGCCTTGTATAATAATGTAAACGTGCACATATTTTAAAGCAGCTCTATTTATTATCATTATTTATTGTCTCCATATATATTGACATTATTTGACCAGCCAATTGACTGGATTGCCAAGCATATTTGATTATAAAGGAAACTACATCTACTAAGAACAAACAAAAAGAGGACAACCAAGAAGACCAGAATCAAACACTAACTTCCAACGTTTCAGGGAAAGAGGTTTGTACATAAAACAAGAGGAAAAATAAAGTTGATATCAGCGAAATACTGCGTTTCTGGCCAAGTATACTACTTTAAAGGACAACACATAATTTAAAGATGCTAAATCCTTCCCGCTAATCCACATACAACCTTTTCTAACTATACCTACTAGCATATTTTAAAGGAATTCTTCTGTTGTAAAATGCCATATTTTAATGCACGGATAGCGATGCTTATTCCACTTTCTGCTTGCATAAGCACCTTCTAAATCCCTTACTATGAAATAATACAGTTGGCCCCACATGTAAGAACTCTACTTTTCATCACTGAAGCAGCCAGAACTAACGATCCAATAATGACACTAATGATTGATAAACTAATCAATCTGACCTCATATACTGAACCATAACAAGCATATGCATCCATTAGTAAAAGAGCTAAAAAAAGACAAGATCTGCTGGCACAGAGCATGAATTAAATGATTATTTAGCCATATAAAAGCAATGAGGGTGAAATTATTTCTAGCAACATGGAAACCCTGCTTGTTTTTTAAGCTGAAAGCCAGGGAGTCTGGTAAATGTTCTGACAAAGGCAATTGCTGGATTGTTTTGTTTACGGAAGATATACATCTAGTAAAACCCAAAGTCCATAAAAGAAATGTCCAATTCCGTTTCATTTCATGTGCAATAAAGTTTGTATATAAGAAAGAAGGCAAAAATTTATTTTTATCAAAATGTGTATTAGGGAGCAAGTATAGAAAATGTAGATGTCCAAGACCAGCAAAATAAGCTATTAACAGTCAAGCCGAATGGTGAGGACGTATTGCAAACCTCTTATTCAGCACACTCAGTAATTGGCAAGAGACTATTTGCTATATGTTAGATTTATTATGGGTCAGTTTAGGCAAATGGGTAAACTGTGCATGCTCCAAGCTCCTGTTTCATGGGAGTAACACATGAAATGACTGCAGGATTAGACTTGGTTGTGAATAAATCACTAGACAGGATTTCCCATTAGTTGAAGCAGTAAGAAATGTTCGAGGTGGCTGCATGCAAGGAAGGAAGGTAGAAATGAAGAGGAAAGCATGGAAGGAAAATAAGACGGGAACAAATTGTGTCCCCAGGACAAGGTCACGGTCGTCATGCTTTATGTGATGGACCTGCAGAAAGGGGATGGAATCCTTGTGGTAAGAAGCATGTGTGGCTGCAGTATGTTCTCAATTGCAGTGGTCCCACACCATCATGTGCTAGTTTTGCCAGTGGATCAGCATCGTTGAGGTCTTACCAGCCACCCACCTCACCCCAACACCTTAGTGCATATGGAGATGGAATATGGTGCCACATAGTGCATTGCGCTAGGTATGGTGTCCCACAGCACAGCATCTCTACAGCCTGAATCCCTTCCCAGCCCAGCCCCAAAACAGAAGAATCACCAAAATCATGCTACCTTGGGAGACTGCAGTAAGAATTGGTCGCAAATCACTAAGGTTAAAAAATAAAAAGCAAATCACTTGAAAGTGCTATGTTAGTGCCTACTTCACACGCTACTCATTCCCCTCCTTCTCTCAGTCCCCTTCACACACACACACACACACACACACTCCCCCTAGTTGGGTTGACGGAGATGCACTATGCACACAAACATTATCTACACAAAACTGTGCATAGAACAAAATCACAACTCAGTACTATCTTTTTGTGAACATCACTTTATCTCTGAAGCTCCAACTGGCTTTCACACTTGCAGATTTTTGAAGGGCTGCTGCTTTTGCAATCTGCAGAGCTACTCTTGTCAGGATCACTTGAATACAAAGAGAATAAACGTATTTAGGGCCCCTGAGGAACAGGCAGGTGGATTTAGCTGACAGCAAGGTCAGCAAAGGGCCAACTGCACCTTTTTGGAATGTGCTCTCTCTGAAGTTGTCTCACCACAATCTTGCCAACAATTCCAACCAGAAGGAAGAGATCACACACTATATAATTAACCAGACTGTCATGTGAAAGGAAGATATGGGCTTGAGCGATGGTCACGCAAAAGCTTTTCTAAAAGGAGCTGGCTACCTGCTATCACTAATGAAGGTACTAGCAATCCCTACCCACAACAGACCCATTTCTTCTCCACTCATCTTCACTAGCCAGGGAGGATATAGGTCAAAAGCACAGGCTGCAGCATTCAGTACTCCTAATATATCCAGTATACAGAGAGCAACTGACCTAGGAAGGAGTAATGCAGAAAGGAATCCCAAGACTGCATTAGCTTTTCTCACAGCCATATCACATTGGTGGCTCATAGTCATTCTGTGGTCAACCAATACTCCGAGGTCCTTCTCCTTCTCAGTTACTTCTAATTGATGCGGCCCCAGCTTATAATTAAAATTCTTGTTAGTAATTCCTAAATGCATGACCTTGCACTTTTCACTATTCAATTTCATCCTATTAAATTTCAACCAACTCCAGTTTACAAGGTCGTCCAGATCTTCCTGTATGATATCCCGGTCCTTCTTTGTATTGGCAATACCTCCTAGCTCTGTGTCATCCGCAAACTTTATTAGCACACTCCCACTTTTTGTGCCGAAGTCAACAATAAAAAGATTTTTAAAAAATTGGTCCCTAAACTGATCCCTGAGGAATTCCACTAGTAACGTCCCTCCAGCATGACAGTTCTCCTTTCAGTACAACCTACTGTAATCTCCCCTTTAACCAGTTCCTTATTCACCTTTCAGTTTCATATTGATCCCCATCTTTTCCCATTTAACTAATAACTCCCCATGTGGAATCATATCAAATGCCTTACCGAAATCTAGGAAAATTAGATCCACCACGTTTCCTTTGTCTAAAATATCTGTTACCTTCTCAAATAAGGAGATCAGCTTGGTTTGGCACGATCTACCTTTTGTAAAACCATGTACTTTTCCCCAATTACCACTGACCTCAATGTCCTTAACTAATTTCTCCTCCAAAAATTTTTCCAAGACCATGCATACTACAGATGTCAAACTAACAGGCATGTAGTTACCCGGATCACTTTTTTTTTTCCTTTCTTAAAAATAGGAACTATGTTAGCAATTCTCCAGTCATATGATACAACCCCTGAGTTTACAGAGTTATTAAAAATTCTTGCTAATGGCTTGCAATTTCATGTGCCAGTTCCTTTAATATTCTTGGATGAAGATTATCTGGGTCCCCGAATTTAGTCCCATTAAGATGTTTGAGTTTGGCTCGTACCTCAGATGTGGTAATATCTACCTCCGTACCCTCATTCCCATTTGTCATCCTACCATTATCCTTAAGCGTCTCATTAGCCTCATTAAAGACTGAGGCAAAGTATTTGTTTAGATATTGGGCCATGCCTAGATTATCCTTAATCTCCATTCCATCCTCAGTGTTTAGCGGTCCCACTTCTTTCTTTGTTTTCTTCCTATTTATATGGCTATAGAACCTTTTACTACTGATTTTAATTCCCCTTGCAAGGTCCAACTCGACATGGCTTTTAGCCTTTCTCACTTTATCCCTACATGTTCTGACCTCAATAAGGTAGCTTTCCTTGCTGATCTCTCCCATCTTCCACTCCTTGTATGCTTTCTGCTTTTTCTTAATCACCTCTCTGAGATGCTTGCTCATGCAGCTTGGTCTACAACTCCTTCCACTCAGTTTGAACTGAATTAGCTCATGATCGCTGGAACCAAGTTGTCCTCTACAACAATTTATCCTATGAGGTCCTCACTACTCATCAAAACCAAATCTCAGTGGCATCCCCCCTTGTTGATTCAGCAACTACTTGGTGAAGGAATCCATTGCTATTGCATCTAAGAAAATCTGAGCCCTATTATTATTACTAGCACTTGTCCTCCAGTCTATATATGGGAAGTTAAAGTTTCCCATGATCACACAATTCCCATTAGTATTTACTTCATTAAAAACATCAAAGAGGTCTCTATCCATAACCAAATCAGATCCTGGTTGTCTGTAGCACATCTCAAACACTATCCCAGGGAAGGCTCTAGTAACTTTCTTCCACAATGTGATTTTTGCCCAGACTCTGTCTTATCCATTCCATCACTTCTTATTTCTTTATAGTCTCCCGCATCATTGATATACAATGCTACTCTACTACCTTTACCTTTATTTCTGTCTTTCCTAAACAGCACAAACCCTTGAATACCTGTACTCCAGTCATTACTGCTGTTTCTGTTATCCCTATAATATCTGGTTTCACTTCCTACACCACTAGCTCTAGTTCCTCCATTTTGTTACCTAGGCTTCTCGCATTGGTGTAGAAACGTCTTAATTTTTGCTGTTTGGCCTCACTCACATGCTTTACCCAATTAGGCACAGACATTCTACCACCAGTATCACCTATTAGACTTGTATCTACATTACCCTTCCTCCTTATGTTCACTCTCCTACCCACGGCTGCATCCTTTCTTACTTTGTTTTCTTCCCTCTCAATGTTAAAATTCAGCATGGAGATTACCTGGACATCTCCCAACCATCTCCCCCAAATTCCTAGTTTAAAGCTCTCTTAATCCATTGTGCCAGCCTCCATCCTAGAAGTCTATTTCCCTCCCTACTCAGGTGAAGTGCATTCCGAGAGAACAGTCCTCTGTCCATGAATGCCTCCCAGTGGCCATAAATCCCAAAGCCTCCTTATAGCACAGAGGACGGCAACCTACAGCACATATACCAAAGACAGCATGCAAGCTGATTTTTAATGGCACGGTGCTGCCTGCCCTGCAGTACCGCATTTACCATGGCACCTCCACCTTCCGCTCTCTCCTGCAGAGGCAGAAGTTTGGTCCTGCCAGCTTCTACTGCAGGGCAGGCTCCGCCGGCAACCAAGCTCTCCCCACCCCACTTCTTCCCCCAGCGTGCTGCGTTCTTCTGTCTCCCTGCTGCCAAACAGCTGATCGCCTGGGGAGGAAGAGGAGGAGGGACGGGGGAAGAAGCAGAGCCGCAGCACACTCACAGCTACAGGAGGGAGGCAGGGACAGGGCCTTGAGGAAGGGGGGTTGAATCAGGGCATATCCCCTCCAGCCCTCTGTCATGAGCCACTCAGAGCAGGGGGCTGGGAGTACCCCCATGACTGCAGCCCACACCCCCAGTCCTCTGCCCTGACCCATGCACCCCCTACATGTACCCAGCCCCCCAAACTCCATGCCCTGACTCCTGCACCTCCCACACATACCCCGAGCCCCCGTCCTGACTCCCGCACCCCCCTCCACTTACCCAGTCCCCCCACACCGTGCCCTGACTCTTGTACCCCCCCCATCTCCACCCTAAGCACCAAACAGGAGCTTCTGCACACACACACACACATTCCCACCTGCACCCCTCACACCGACTGGGATCTGCCCCAGGTAAGCGCTCCACACCCAAACCTCCTGCCCCAATCCCAAGTCCCCTCCCTCATTCTAGCCCTTGGTCAGAACCTGCACCAACCCCCAGCCTGCTCATTCACCCCCAGCCCTGGCTGGCAGGAGCTGACGGCCAGGACCTCAGACTGGTAGCAGGCTGGGTTGTTGGCTCCTGCCAGCCGGGGTCCCAGCTGCTGGCCCCACTCAGCCCGCTGCTGGTCTGGGGTCCTGGCTGCCGGCCCCTTGCCAGCCAGGGTCCCAGCCGCAGGCCCCGCTCAGCCCGCTGCCAGCCTAAGTGAATGGAACCCCATGCTGGCAGTGGGAGGGACGAGCCAGAGGTGTAATATCAGCATTTTAATTTAATTTTAAATGAAGTTTCTTAAACATTTTGAAAATCTTGTTGACTTTACATACAGCAATAGTTTAGTTACATACTATATAGACGTATAGAGACCTTCTAAAAATGTTAAAATGTATTACTGGCACATGAAACCTTAAATTAAAGTGAATAAATGAAGACTCAGCACATGACTTCATAGAATCATAGATTATCAGCATTGGAAAGGACCTGAGGAGATCATCTAGTCCAATCCCCTGCTCAAAGCAGAACCAATCCCCAATTAAATCATCTAACAGATTTTTGCCCCATACCCCTCAATGGTTCCCTCAAGGATTGAACTCACAACCCTGGATTTAGCAGGCCAATGCTCAAACCACCGAGCTATCCCTCCCCAAAATAATTATTCCTCAGCACACAGACTTCTGAAAGGTTGCCGACCCCTGTGATAGCACCATGCCTAAGCTATCTATTGATCATCTTAATCTTGTCACACCTTTGCTGCCCTTCTCTAGGAACAAGCAGAATCCCATTGAAGATCGCCTGAGCCTCCATTTCCTTAAGTGTCTTCCCCCGCCTGGCATAGTCTCCCTTGATACGTTCTAGCTGTATCATTTGTTCCCATATGAAGGACAATCAATGGATTCTATCCTGCTACCATTAGGATCCTCTTTAGTCTCAGGTCCACATCGTGTATCTTAGCACCTGGCAGACAATGCCTGGCTTGATTCCAGAGAGGTTTATGACGCTTTTATAAAACTCTGCTTTTGCAAACTACTTCTTAGTATTCCACTTTAAAATCTATTTGTCATGCACTTCTTTGGTGTTTATATTAGCTCAAAAGAATATCAATTGACTTTTCCCCTCAGAAAAGAACCCCCCAAAATTAATTAAGATTTAATGCATAATTTTGTTAGGCCAACACAATTATATTTAAATAAAATCCATTCACCACACTCATATACACCTTAGGCTTTTTAGATTGTTCAGCACTATCACACAAATTCACCCCATTTAACAGAAAGTAAATATTATTAATTTTTATTAAAATACTAGTTAACTCACATTTACCATAATTGACATCCAAGACAAAACATTGTTATTAGGTCTCTACCACATACCATAAAAAAGATTTTAATGAATTTTTTATTGTCAGCATGCTGAAAATTAACTTTTCTTAGCAATGAGATTGCACACACATAAGGACACCCCTTCATAATTATGTCTCATAAAATCATGCTTATGAATATTTTAACCTTTAAAAAGAAAACTCTTAAAAATTAAAGTGTTATTGTACTAAATCTCTGAAACAATATTCAGAAGGAGACGTGAAGCGAATTTAACACACACTTCCCTGTATCCAAATCCTATTTAACTTCCCGACTCCCACTGCACCACACACACACCCTCACAGTATTATAATTAGAAATGGGCTGAGGGGCAAACCTGACATCTAGAGTTGCCCCCTTTCCCAAGTCTGAAGGGTTCAGAGCCTAGGTTTTAGTCCAAAACAACAATAATAAATAATACAAAACCTGCACAGAGAGATGGGAAAATATAGCTCACTTCAGAAGAGTATGCAAAACACTCTCTTCACAGGAATGACATAATCATGGAAAGGAAAATCAGACACATACAAGAAGTGTCATGCAGAAAATTCAGCATTAAAATGTTTGACCCTTTTCCAAGATTTAATTCCATTTAAACTGTATTTCTCTTACATATCAGAGGGGTAGCCATGTTAGTTTGGATCTGCAAAAGCGACAAAAAGCGTCGGACGCATCCTACAAAGTGGGTATTCACCCACGAAAGCTTATGCTCTAATACATCTGTTAGTCAATAAGGTGCCACAGGACTCTTTGTCTCTCTTACATATGGCATTTTCACTCCGCTGCTCCATGAGCCTCCTCACTCATGACCTTGCTCTGCCAACCTTACTTAACACTTCCATGTCTCCATTCATTGAAGAACTGATGCTCTGCCAGATTAGTAGCTGGATGAATGTGTAAACTCTCCTGGGTCTCATTAAGATCACAGAAGGGCCAACATTTTCAAAGAGGGAGATGGATTGTGGGAACGACAGGAAACGAAGGAAAAATCCTGTTTTTAGGGGAGAGCAGACTCTCTGCTATTTAGCAAGGCACATTTCTTCTGAACTACTTTTGAAATGTCATGACCTGGTAGAATTTAGTGTGACTGAGGTGCTCAGGAAGAAGGGGCAGTTTTCAGTCATTTGTGGTTCCGAGGCTAATATTATTATTAATATTGTATTGCTCAATTCTCTTCCCCACTCCAGCCTACTTCCCTTTCTGCAGATTTTTTAAATATGAAGCATCTATTTTATTCCTGTAGGTGGTGTGATGTTGCACTCCATATGATTTTATGAAAATATGCTAATAAGTCTGACTATAATGTATCTGGAATATGCTTCATGCAAAAAAATCTCCTGAAAGGTATCATTACAAAGCTTATAATCTACTGAATGTGGACATCCTATTTATATGAATGCATCATTCTTGTATCTAAAATAAGAACTATGAGATATAACTCTGAGATCCTACTGTAATCATGCAAAGTGTGAGCCATTAACGGTGGTTTTGAATCTTGATAGCTCCCATTAACCAGGACAATTGACTATACATGGCTCTGTTTACTTGCAAGCCTTTCTGTGAGTTGGGCCGGGAACAAGAATGGCTTGGGATCTCGCAGGACATGTGACCATGTCACCTGGTATCGGAATCCATCTTAAACCTGGTGCTTTTCCATTTAAAAGGAAGGGTGGGGACCCAGAGACACAAAAGATTCCCGCCTTGTGCCAAAGCTATATAAGCAGGAGGAACAGAACAAAGGTGACTGCAGATATGAGAAATCCCCTAACTGCCACCTGAGCTGGAACAAGGACTGTACCAGGGGAAAGGATTGGGATCAGACTAGAAATGAGTCTAATCTGTGAATATCTCTGAGGATGAGATTTTATCTTTGTCAGTTTCTTACTGTATTTAGCTTAGACTTGCGTGTTTTTGTTTTATTTTGCTGGTAAAATACTTTATTCTGTCTGTTATTACTTGAAAGCACTTAAATCCTACTTTTTATACTTAATAAAATACTTTTGCTTATTAACCCAGAGTAAGTAATTAATTCCTGGGACAGCAAAGAGCTATGCATGTCTCTCCATCGGTGTTAAAGGGCAATTTATGAGTTTACCCTATATAAGTTTTATACAGCGTAAAATGAATTTATTTGGAGTTTGGATCCCATTGGAAGCTGGGTTTCTGGGTGCTAGAGACAGGAGCACTTCTTGAGCTGTTTTCAGTTAAGTCTGCAGCTTTTGGGGGATATGGGTCAGACCTGGGTCTGTATTTGCAGGAGGCTAATGTGTCTGGCTCAACAAGGCAGGGTTCTGAAGTCTCAATCGGGCAGGGCAAATGGGCTCAGAGGTAGCCTCAGCAGATCAGGTAGCAGTCCCAAAGCGGTTTCAGTGATCAAATCGGCCACATAAGGCTCATCCCAGGCTCCTAGTTCTCTCAATCACTGTTTGCCCTCAATCTTTTTCCACACACACACTGTGCACAGAAACTACAATGACAACAAATCGTGCTTGAAAAGAAGACTATGACAGAGGTCTAGGTGTCACCTTTCACCTTTCATCACACTGGACCAGCTAAAATTCCTCACTGGCTTTAGACCCAGGTAACCCTCACACCACCCCTCTGCTCTATCAGGATCTCCCCTGACCACAGCTGTCCCCAGAATTCCTTTTAGAGGGAGGTTCCCTACTGTGAAGATGACTTTGTAAGATAGCTAACACAAACCCAGGCATTTCTCCCATAAAGGCTATGGGGCCAGTCAGGAATAATGCGTATCCCAGCGGGTATCATCCCTACCCAATTCAGGGCTATTAACTCCCACTCAACCCCATTTCCTACCCCATTTGGGATTCCAACCCCTGAGTGAGTTCTACCATGATGGTGACCTCCCGCCTTCTCTCTTGCTTGAGGGTGGAGAGATTGGTGTATAAGAGGGTCCCTGTCCATACACAGATCTAGTAGACATGATCCAGCCCACGGTATCAAGTTAAAGCTTGCAATCTGCTAAGAGGAATTCATTTTCTGTGGAAAAAAAAACATCACCAGCATGGTAAGATATAAGCTCTTTCATATATTCCTCCACCCACTGGGCTTCTTCCCTGATCAGTCTTCCTTTATCTTGGACCTTTTTCTGTTTTGAAAACTGAAGTTCCTAACTGACTGATACAAAAGCCTATTTTCATATCACATAAACAGCTGTATTTATCAAAAAGTTCATCTTCAGTGCAATTTCAACAGCCACATTATCCACACTATGAGTAACAGTTATATATACATCAAGCACACTGCATACAAAACTCATCAGATTACAGTCTAACAGGGAATGCAACTTCCTACACAAATTCAAGGAAAAGCACAATAATAATAATCGAAAGACTATGAATTATGTCACAGGCAGTGAAGCCCAGCAGATCGCAATTTCCCTTTAAAGCCAAAAGTGTATTTAATTTATTTATAGTGAATGGAAAAATGTATGAATGGTACAGGTACAATATGCAAATACACTAAAATGCCATTTGATAAAAAAAAGAGTGGAACAGAAACAAAGACGAGAAATCTTTGCACAATTAATGAATGGACCATACTTCACATGATAAGATAATGATGAAGCCAAGAACAAATGTTAGAATTAATCAGCACAGCACCTTTCCAGAATCAGGGGGTATTTTTTTATTACTGATTATAATTTGTACTGTAGTAGGGTGTAGGAGCCCCAGTCATGAGCCAGGACCCCACAGTGCTAGGAGCTGTACAAAGAAAACAGAAGCTCAGTAATTTTTATTTAAAAGATTACATTTATTAATGAAAACTGTACGTAAAGAAATTTAATCTATATGCTACTTTCTCATTGCCATTCCGACTGTACATTTGAAGGCACAGATACAGGTATATGAGAGACTGAACATGCAGAATAAAATTTTCCAAGGCAGGAGCAATGTGTAAAAACACACATTCCACATTTATACAGTAAAGCACATATTTGAGTAACTGTGCAGGAAAATGGGTAAATAAGGGCAAAATCACCCAGTCTCCACATTCAAATTCCCATTTTCATGCGCTTCTGTAGGTTTGTAAGCCTTTGAAAATTAAGCCTACCCAGCACATTTACTGAAAAGAGTTAAGAGTATTATGCTCACGTAAAATTCACAGTGGGAAATAGAACACTTGACTTGTATTTCATATGCTCGGTGTCTAAAAACATCTTTGCACAATGATTTGCAATCACTCCCATCACTGCTTAAATTAAAATGGATTGTACTCTATTACAGCAGCACCTTGGGAATGTTATAATAGTTGTAGGGCTGCTGGTGTTTTTATGATAGACTAGCTTTCCATGGCTTTACTTGGATATTTCAAAGTGTTTCTCTCAGCCTGAAACCTAAAAGACTTGTCAGCCCAAATAAGTTTAAAAAAAACAACCGATTGTTCACGCTTGGTTAGGAAAAATGAAGAAGAAAAGCCTCATGTTTGGGTGTATCTGGATGCTTTCTTGCCATGCTCTAGCAAGACAGAGATTTAATTCCCAAAAATGAACATTTTCAGGAACTGTCACTAATAACTGCAATTGTGGGCCAGATTGGTTTTAGCCCCCGCAAAGGTTTGCAGCAGAGTGGAAAAGCACAAGCAGGCTTCCCCTTGCTGCACACTTGAAGCACAGGGAGGGAAGGTCAGTGGTAAATGCTGCTCCTACCAAAAAAATAAAAATAAAATTGTGCTCACTACTACAGATTTTTTAAGAATTTCTTTCACTTATGCTTGCATCCCTTGGTTTCATTCTCTGTGATCACCTAGTGAATGACTTTGGTAACAGGGATGTTCTCTGAAATAAAGAAGCGTATGTAAATATTACAGAACAGTCAGAGAAAGCAAGTTTTAGACTTAAAACATTTGTATTGAAAATCTGATTCTAAGGGTTATGTTCTTCCAGTCAAAGAATGAAAACAACATGCGACTTATTGTCCATATCCCAAAGCACTCCCAGCAATAGAGAAAGTTTGTATAAAATATGCCAAATTATCTAATTATATCTTTGTGGAACTCATGATCTATGTCTAGACCAGGGGTAGGCAACCCCCGCCACGCATGCCAAAGCTGGCACGGGAGCCGATTTTGACTGGCACGCCAAGGTCCGTGCAAGGGGCAGGCAGCCACAGCGCAGCCTGAACCGGCAGCCAGCTGGAACACAGAGCCAGCTGATGCTGGGATGCTCCCAGCTCAAATGTCTGGGATTGCCCCCGCTCCCCTCTCCCCCATGCAGAGTGTGGTGCGGCTGATTGGACGGGTGGGTCTGAGCCGCTTGCAGCCATTGGAGCCTGCAGCAGTCAGAGCCCTCCCCTCCTCCCTCCCTCCCCATTCCCCGCCCCCCCGGCAGAGGAGCAAGGCAGAGCGTTGAGCTTCATGCGTAGTCATCGGCTCTCCCTTGGCATGGTAAGGGAAGCTGGGACTAGCAGCCCAGGCATGGGGGGGGGTCTGGGGGTAGCTCTCTACTTGCACAAAGCCCTACAAGTCAGCAGGAATAGTCTTTGGCAGCAAGTGACCCCCCCACGCCCTCCCTGCACGGGGAGAAAGGACACAAGCATGCCTCTATTTCCCTGAAAACTGGGCTCCCCCTGGGTCTGCTCCCTCCCCATCCCCCTGCTTCAGAGCCTTGTTGCACGGGAAGGAGGTGTGTTGAGGGGAGGGTTACACCCCCACCCCCAGAAGCGCCATCTCATCCCATCAAAGGCATCTACCTACTTGGGGAAGAGGCTATGATCCAGTACTAGGCTCAGAGCTTAGGGATGTGTGTGCTGAACAGCTGCCTTTTCGTTATTCCCCCCCGACACACACACACACACAAGGGCAAAGATCACACTAAACTGATAAGATCTGCATTTTTATTTTAAATGAAGCTTGTTAAATATTTTAAAATCCTTATTTACTTTAAATACAACAATAGTTTATTTATATAATATAGGCTTATAGAGAGAGACCTAAAAACATCATAATGTATCACCGGCACGCGAAACTTTAAATTACATTGAATAAATGAAGGCCTGGCACACTGCCTCTGAAAGGTTGCCGACCCCCGGTCTAGACAATTTGTAAACAGGCAAAAGGACAAAATTTGACTAATTGACTGGCCTCTGCAAGTAGTACATCCACCTGTAACATTCAGTTTGGTAGTTATAAGAATGTTCCTGGTACCCAGAGAATACCTTCCTATGAAGTGCATTTAGAGCTGACTGACTTCTCTGTGATTTTGGGCACTCTCTTAACTAATCAGTGTGATGGCCTCACTTGAAGACTGAGTGGTAATTCAGGGCCAGTCTGCAACTTCTATGTATTACAATGATCAAAGATGTGTTTGCTTTGCGATGGACAGTCCTGAAGAAGAGGAAAATAGATCCCCAGTTACATGTGTTGTCAAAAATAACCCCATCCGTTTCTTAAAGAATGCATTTGAAATTAAATTAAAAATTAATTATTAGCACTTGGCACTGCTCTCTGCTAGAACTTTATCATGATTATTGGTACAATCTTAGCTGTATAAACAGAACTAGTTGCTTTTTACAAGGAATAAAGCACTTTGGCTCAAGACCAATATGACTGACTACCATTCTTCAGACATTAATTATCCTACACCACTGACACTGAATTTATTATAGAAATATCTTTTTTCAATTGTATATATAGTGATAAGTATCAAACATGTATTGAACATTCCCATGTACATATACAAAAATGATTATGCTAAGACTGCAGTGTGAGATCGCAAATGAAACAAATTAAATAGTTAACTTCTGTATACTTAACTTAGGGGAAGGAGATTTCCTGACTACACATATTTGTTTGGGAGAAGTAACATGGAGCATTTATTGCTAGAGAATTATCTGAACTCATCTAGTTTTGGGGGTAATAAATATTGGGAACAAAAGGTAATTGTTTCATTATGCATTTTTCGGTTCATTGTGATAGTACAGAGGGAATGGGAATCGCTATAGAATTACTGTTTGACATACAGGCAAGTTATATCATTTTGAGTAATCTGAACGTTTATTTTTAAAAAGGAAACTTCGCATTTACATATCAATTCACCCCAAAATATCTCAACAATATTTTTAAAAACTGTATTTAATTAAACTTCCTGTTTTTAATTATTGTTCTGTACTCCTGTGAGGTAGCTAATTATTATTATTTCTATTTTAATTATGGATAAACAGAGGCAGAGCTGCAGTGGGTTAAGTGAGTTTCCCTGGATCACAGACAATCAGTTGCAGAGTTGCAAATAGAATACAAGAGTCATGACATCCAGTCACGTGCTTCAACTACCAGCTAACATTCTCTTCCTGGGTAGCATAATGGTATATGGAAAGTATGAAAATGTACACAATTTGCCAATATTTCTGTATTTGATATGATGTGAAGCAGTAGTTCTTCACCTTTTTCATTCTGCAGACTGCTGTGCACCCACCTCCCCCACTCCCCACTAGTTGATTCTTAAAACATTTCATTCTTCAGGCTACTGAGAAGGTCTCTGAAGACTACTAGTGATCCAAGGACTAGAGTTAGGGAATTAAGACTTAAAAGCTTGGTCCTTCAGAGCAAAGACACATATGCTCTTAGAGGCTAATATATATGTATTGATTTTATTTTCAGTGTTTAAAAGTGCATCTCCACACATGCATGAAGGTGGCGCATTAGAATAATTACATAAGCGTTTATTTATATTGCATTTAAAAAAACACTGAAATCTGCAATCAGTCCCAGGATTCTTTATCTGTGCATTCACTTATCATGGAGTTATGATTATCTGATGCTGAGAATCTGATGAAGGTAAAGTGAATTACCAGCTCAGCTCATAAATTAAATTTGCCAGGGACAGCTCCAACTTAGTCTGTAGATTTTGTTCTGTCATCTTTCTCCTTGGCAACAGAGATCACAAGTCAGTCCTTCACTGTGGACAGTATACACTATCCAGAACCACTCATTCCCCTCATATAACTACTAAGGTGCCTGAGGGATGGATGCCCAGTCCTCATCAAGAGAAGGCAATTTTCACATAAATTACAGAATAGAACAGTATTACTTATCAGCCTCACTTGGGTAAGTTATATCAAATCCTGAGGTAGGTTTCACTTAACTGATAGCAGAATACGGACCTGCATATCGGCACTCTTCAGACTGATCTCCCTCCCATCCACACCCATAAAACAACAAATGGAAAACCCAGTCTCAGAGCTGAATGATATTTTGACCACAAGCTGCTGGGCAGTAATTGACTGTAGGGAGATATGCACCAAATGAAAGGCACGATGCACTGCCATACCATAACCAGAATGGGGAGAAAAATAAAATGATCAGTGCAGGGATTGAACTTTACCTACCCAACAGATATTATGGGACCCAGGTATATGATTTTATAACAGGAGCAGAAAGAATCCTGGTGATCAAATGGCAGTGGGAAAAATGTCAGAAAATGCAAAGGGGGATGAGGTGTTGTGCATAGGACGTCTTCTTGGTAGAATGTGGGAATCTGCACTATAGAATGTCCCTACTCCTGACGTATTTATTATTACTCTTAATGCATTCTGAAAGGCTGCCTTCAATTTACGCTTTTAATTTTTGATTTGTGAGAATGGCAAAAGTTGTTACCCGCTGTGTGCGTGTCAATATTTCTCCTCTGATGGGCACAACACAATGTGATGTGAAAATATAATTTTTAAAAAAATCCCTTTATTAGAATTACTGCAGACTTTTTTAGATTATAATAATCCATCAGTATCTAATATAAAATGACTGAGGGCTTCAAAGTTGGTAGCTAACTATCCAGATCAGAGGAGAAATAACATGGTTTTACGTTATGGTATTGGGACATACATTTATGAACATCTGTTTTATCTGATGGAATATAAAAGAAGGAACAATAGCAATGATCCAGTTAATGTTTTGATGACCTGAATGTTTACACTACTGGTAGAAGGATGTTTAATTCATAAATATGTGTGTAATATAGCATCCACAGATTTTTAATTATTTTTTTTTACCAAGTTAGAAGAGAAATTTGTCTTAACCCTCACCTAATCCTTTAGACTAAGCAGAGAAGAGGACCCCAATTCCCCATGGCCCCCATCACCTTGAAGCCAATATAAAATCCAGGTTCTCTGGATGGCATTTATTTCCAGTGACATCATAATAAAAAGTGAGCCATTAGAAGTCAAAGGGGAAGAGGTAGTCAGGATGCACTGTACCAAATTCAGCCAATCCCCTCTGAAGCCCATGCGGTTGCATGACTAACTGACAGCATAATTTATCCCAAAGTTCTGGGCATCAGTCCCATCAAACGTGACCCTGAATGCAAATAAGCACAGCTTGCACCCAAATGATGTGCTGGGGAAAAACCTGTTTAGGATGTGCTGTAAACGGGAAACAGAGCATAGACTATTTCTACTGAAGTCATTAATGTTTCTATTTGTTTATTCTTCCATCCTTCAAATAGGAATCAATTTGTTTGAAGTACTTCCTTCAGCAGCCTTCATGTTCTTTCATCATGAAATGGAATGGCCTCCCTTAATTAAAACACAGGGATTATATACAATCACTAACTCACAACTGGACAGAATATTATTCAAACATTGTGCAGATTACTTGTCTCATTGGCTAATGATCTCAAAACTCACCATATTACTTTATCTATCACTGTGGTATCTAGGTATCTAAGCAGCATGATATCTAAACCTGAGACTTTGCCCTTGATATGTCTGGCCTTAGAAATGGTAGTTAAATCTTACCGTAACTAGAAGCATGCTGGGTTTAAGTAATATCTTGAGGTCAAGAGTAGAGCAATTAAGGACCAGAGCGCCTACAGCAGGGAGCTCAAAAGCACACCTGCGGGCACTTTTATTAAATGTACTTAATTCTTTTAGATTTGGGGCATGTGTTACCTTTTTCCCAGATCCTGTACATTGTACAGGACTGAAACCATCGGGAATACAGAACTCTACATTCTTATGGAGCCCAAATTTTGTTTCCACTGGAGTCAATAATGTTCCCCAAATCCTCAAGATCAGTCTCTTACGTAGTTGGCATTTTCCTTTAAAAGTGCTTGAATGTTAGCTGCATAGTCAATGAGATCAGCGATATTAAAAGAAAATCAGTAACATTACTGACAAAACTAATAAGAGCACTCTCTCTCTGCTCCTCATCCTTCTGAAGTACAAATAAAATTCTAGACAGAGCAGCCTATTGATCAGTGCCTTAATGTAAGAGCATTAGCCACAGTATCATCATAGAGAAGGAACCTGTCTTCATCACTTTTGATGTGATATTTAATTTTAAAGTTGGTTGCAAAGGGATTTTAATATTGCTCTAGTAACATATGAAGACAACTATATATCTGTTTTCTCTCCCAGGCTGTGGTGTGTGAGCTGCCATAGGTGCTTAGAATATACTGTATTTGATGTTTATTTCCTCTGCAGCATTTTGGCTATTTTTCTCAGTTGGTTCACTTGGCATGTTTTAAAACAGTGCTGATTTACTGAGGATTTACATACACACACATTCTTCCTATTAATAAACCTCTAGAAGTAATACAACAGTCAAAAACTAAATTGCAATATAAGTCATTCAATCAAAATCTGCCATGTGAGACAAAGTAATAGAAAAGGCGGCTTATAAAACTAACATATTTATGTGCAGCGAGATAGGTATGGCACTGAACAACTCTTGAAAATTGATTTATTCAGGCTCCTTTGAAAGCACATCCTAACCAGGGCTAACAGAAAATTGCAGGTTCAAAAATAATTGTAGGTTCCATGATTTTCAGCCTGCATAACAATTCTCCTATTATATATATATATATAATTTTTTTTTTGAATGCTCATTAATTCTAGGCTACCTTCTTTTCTCCAGTGCTGTGGGAAGCCATATCTGGAGTTGGCATTCAGCGCTCAGAAACTGGAAAGAAGCAGATATAATTCACTGCAGATGAAGAGGAGGCATATAGATGCAGACACGCATTTGTAGGCACAAGAGTCTAGTGAGCACATATTCACCTCTGAGGGGCTGCTGGACTGTGAAATACCCGGGCCATGCAGCACGAGAGGTTGAAGTCTACTCTGAAGAGGCGTTCTCTTCTCAGAAGTGAGGGTATCTTGCCAGTTTAGTCTTCCATGACTGCACCAGGAGAGCTCTTGGGAACGATGAAGGGGATGTGCCTGAAATCAGTAGTTTTACTCCAGTCTGTGCATCTGAGGTCAGAGAGCTGGATCACATCCCTTTGATCCACAAACAGAGGAAGACTTCTTACGTGTGGATCACAGAAGGGAATTTTGTGGCAAAATCCACACTTCCCCTGCATCTCACAGAACAGTTTGTGGGCTTGTGAATCAAAGGGACCAGGTAGAATGAGCATGCTGGGGCATGCACATAGTGACCCACTGTCCCTATAAAGATTGAAGTGGAAGGACACAGGAACTTCTAGGTCACATTATTTTTCGATCAGGTCTCCCCCAGGCGGGTGGGTGGGAAGGGAGAACTCCAGAACCACTATTGGCTGATTTCACCGGAACGGCAAGTCCAGGTGTAGTATGAATAGGGCACTTGACTGGCAAAGGGGACACAGGAGTGCTGCAGCCCAGAACCAGATGGCTCAAACAGTGGGACCTCAGCATGTAACACTGGCTTCTCAGCATGCTCACTCCAGATTTCTTTCCTATGATTCTAGCTGCCTGCTGCATTGCCTATTGCTAATGAAACACCACAAGGAGAGAGTGTGTGGGAGGGTTGGGGGGATGGAATGGAGGCATGAAGCCGCAAATTGGGGCACAAAGCCTTATTGATCCTAAGGATTTATGGGGTTCAAGAGCTGTCCCAATAGCCCATTCCTGAATCAATGAAGACACACCCTAGTGCCTAACAGGACAACTGGTACAAATATCCACAAGGAAACCCACAGAAATTCTCTAGCCTTTTGCCCCACAGAGGGATTCCGCAACCCCACCTCACATACACAGAACACTTGGACCCTGCATGTGGCCCATGATGTTGCTAATTATTTAAAGCTGCACCCAGGGCCCTGCAAACGGGTGTAACCAACTCTCAAAGATTGGTGAAGGAATCCACCTGGGCCAGAAATACCTTCTTCCAGGCTTCTCTCAGGACATTTGGACGACAGGGGCCTAGTTTCTGAGAAAGGAGAAGCGGTCTAAGAGGCAGTTTGGGATGTAGTGGGAGATGGGGATCCCAGACTGTGGTGTCTGGTTTTAGGGCCCAAGACAAAGATTCCAATAGCAGGATGCAAGGGGACTCTCCTCATCCACAACGGGGAAAACTAACTACTGATGGTGCCAGCTGGCTCCTTTGTCTCAGGTCAGAAGAAAGGGGCAGGATGAAAAAAGGTAGTTCAACTGGGCAACCCTCTTGACCCATTGAAATTAGTGAGAACTTTGCCCGAGTGAAAAATGGAGAAGTTGGGACTTAACCCTAACATATGAGAGATCTGATCATTGTTTACGTTCTTGGACTCCTGCACCCAGTGTTCTGGAAAACTCAGCATATCACTAAGTATAAGCAGAGTTTTCCCACTTATCGTGCCCTTCTACTTGCTTGTTATTAGGAACAGTAATGATGATTCAATAGCCCTCAACGCTTTGAATTCAAAGCGTATGTATTTTCAGTACAAAAGTGCATCCCATTATTTCCATGGTTTCTAGCCTTTGGGTGACGATGACTTAAAAAATGCCATATGGGAAACAAATGGTACATCATTTCAAATTGTGTCAACAACTTTAAGCCCATCAAAAATTATTTGTCATTTGTGCATATTACCAGAAAAATTAATAACATCTGTTTGCCTATCTAGGAATTTAGCATAGCTATTAAGAATAGAAGTGGCTCTCAGCAGACATTATACAGAAAGCTGCCTGGGATTTATTTTGTTTGTTTTTTATTTAACGGCTTTCACTCATAATATTGAATAAACTCTTAATGAATTAATTTACCGTCATATGCAATTAGCTGTCCATTATTATACACATTTAATTGTTATACTGAAATCTTTGAAATGAGAATATTTTGCTATTTTTCTTTATATTCTTCCCCCTTACACGCAGCCTACTGGAAAAGCATGTTAAGTGAGATATGTCAACTGCTTAAAAACTTTCCAATGACTTTGTCAAAAAGAAAGTCTTTGATTTTTTTTTTAAATCCTGACTAAACCTTCCCCTTACGCTCTCTTGCTTCCTACCATCTGCATCTCTGACAGACTCATGTTCAATATTAACGGCTTCCAATCATTTTTAGGCTCCAGGCTCTCCATGTTTTTATAGTTCCAACAGCTTGTCACAGTATGGTGCAGTTGATAGCTCCATGACCTTTGAACTGGCTTCCAGTAGGTTCATGACTGATACAGAAAACTGAGCTAAAAATGAATACTGATCATTGAAGTACACGATTAGATGGTGTTGAACTGGCATAGTGGACTTCCTTCAGACGGCATGTGAAGCAAAGCTACTCTGCATCCATCACTAGGGTCTCTCTAGTATGCGTTGAAGATGCTATGTCCCTTTTCATGCAATGCAGTGAATTAATTGTTCATTCATTGTTAGGGAATGAAAACAGTTATCCTTTTCTGCATTACAAGCAATTAGAAGACACACAGAAAAGATGACTATAAAAATAACCTAAGTACATGAATCAGCTTAACTAAGCCAATACCTTTCAAAAAAAAAAGTAAAGTGCCCCGACCTTCATTAAAACACACACACACACTCTGGAGCTATGCTGCTTTATGTCACCTGAGAATTTGACTCAGTTTAACGTCTGCCTGTAAGCTGCTGCTCCATATGCCTTTGTAGGGCCAAGCCCGCAGAATTATGGAACACCAGCAATTACCCCTAAACTCCTGCCCTACCCAAGTCTCAGATGGATTTCAAAGTCAACCTTGCATTCACCTCAAGATAAAGACACTGAAACTGCAATTTAGTTAAGAATCCTGTTGGTGATATACAAGCTAGCCAGTCTCAAAATGATAACGATGCCTAATGAGCCAATTGAGCTCCTACTAAGTCTATGGCAAAACTCCCAATGACTTCAGGGATACCAGGCTGGGGTTCCTACTCAGCGAATCTGATAGACTACCTGAACTCCTAAGGTCCCTTCCAACCCTGATATTCCAAGATATTCTATGATTCTATGAATCCAAGGGCCTGAGAATTCTTCAGTCCCTGTTCCAAGGAATACAAAATAATCGCTTTTCTGACTCCAAAATTACAGTAAATTTGATCCTGCCCAGAAGAGCTAATGTGAACTTCACGGAGTTTAATTTCACAGGGAAAGTCTAAAAGAGAGAATTTTGCTATTGCTGTTACTAGCAACCCTTAGAACTTTAAAATAAATCCTTCACACTGTTCTTTCCCCTTTTTTGGAAACTGCCAGACAAGAAGATTGTGGTGGATTATTTGCACATGAAGAGAGAGAACAGAGAGAGCACATTCCCTTCTTTTTATCTCAACACTTACTCTTCAAATAATATTTTTATCTTTCAGCAAGATTTAATCTTGTCAATATCACAATCATACATTTTAAGTCAGTGTTTTTACCTCTCTCTTTTCCTCATCTTCTGGAGAAATGACATATGAAAAGGCCTGTGTCTACAGATTCATACACTATACAGAGGATCATCTAGGCATTTTTAGCTTTAAAATTGAATTACAGCTCCAAGAGATGAATGTCTCATCCCCAAGCCATGGGGAGAAACTGCAGCCTCAGAGTAAATGTGTGTGTAATCGATCTAAGGCTAAGCATCTCCTTTCTAACTCAGGGAGGCAGCATTGCTTAGTTGATAGAGAACTGGACTGGGTCTCAAGACACCTGGATCCTATCCCTGGGTCGGCCACTGGCCTGTTGGCTGATCTTGGGCAAGTGATGTCACACCTCTCTGCCTCAGTTTCCTTAACTATAAAGTGAGGATAATGACAAGTATTTCCTTTGAAAGGTTCCCACTGAAAAGAACTAGGTTTTATTTTTAATACTATTTGGGTTTTTCTATAAGAAACTCACATAACAAGATACTGTTCTTTATTTTGGTAGTTCTTTCTGGAAGAATTCTGCCAATGTACAGAGGGCCAGTGAAAAACCTATTGCACCATTTAAGAATTCAAGATAAGGCTTACTGGGACTAAAGAGATGCACAGATCTCTGCACTAAGGTAAATTTCACCCTTCCAGTGCATGGTTCAGTTACTCCTCCTTCTAAAGACAGACCTTTGCCTATTCTAAGAAGAGAAGTTACTGTATACCCTGTAAGAGAAATTACCTCTTCCCCTGCTAAACAGACAGGAGTCTACAACAGATCTGTGTTGTTTGTTTGAATCACTTCAAGGCATCCTGGTGCAATTTAAGATTCTCTCAGATCATTCATATTTTTGCCCACAGCCAGAAATCCAAGTAGCACTGTGCATAAGATATTTGTAGAGAAGACAGTTCAGAACTCTGCAATGCTTCACTAGGATGGACATTTTTGTTTTTCTTCTCTGGGAAGCACGGGGTTCACAAGGATTTAGGAGCACAAGTCCCATTCAAAGTTTTGTGCTTCTAAACCCCTTATGAGAGTTTTGAAAAACTCCCCCAAATACTATTAATGGCTTTTATTACAGATACACAGTTTGATAAAAAGCATAATCTGCCCCTTTCATTTCACACTGAAATACTCTTTCCACATGGATATAGGAACTCCATAGAGAGAGCTGGCTGGGAAGCAGGTTTCCCGACCAATGAGACTTTGAGATTTCAAAAGTTTTCCCTGATGTTTTTGAGAGAGAGACACCCCGGAACAGCAAAGGGCCTGGCTCATTAGGGCAGTCACCTGGGAGGTAGGAGAATGGAAGAACTCCCAACTGAGTGCCATAATCACCAGGTTATTGGCTGTACTGGGGTGTGTTTCTCAAAAATGTCATGTCTCCGTTTTGTCCCAATATGGAATGGGAAAGTTTTTGAAATCTCAGAAAGTCTCCTGGCTCGGGAAACCTGTTTCTCTCTATGGAGTTCCTTCTTTATTCCTGGTGTGGAAAACAAATGACAGCCAAAGCTCAGTTTGAAACATATGCAAATAGTCTCATTCCCTGCATCCCTTGCTTTAGTATCTCGCTCATTCAGTCCACCTCTTCATTCACCAATCTCTCCTTCTTTCATCTCAACTGAGTCACTCTTCCTCCTCATTCATTCTGTAACTCACATTCATTACTGTATCCACTCTAACTTTCTCTCCCTCTATTCCACGCATTCCTGACCTCACTGACACTTGCAGAGGAAAAGAGAGTGAAACGAGAAACAAGGAGGAGACCAGAAACCCCAGGAGTATCTGGGGGAAAAGAGATCAAGCTGGAGGACAGTAGCTCCCCATCATGACAGCAAGAGGTCTGGCTTCACAGGTACATAAAGTCAGGGTTCTTCCTAAGCTCTCATATTGACACCTCAGTGGCCAGATTCTGTTCTCAGTTACTCTACTTTGAGTCTTAAAGTCAATGGAGATGCCTTGGATTTAGACCCATGAAGCTGAGAACAGAAATTTGCCCCCAAGCTTTCGTGCAATGCACACATGCAATTTCTTGCCTGTGGCGTTTTTGTTGGGCATTCTCTGCATATCATTACATGCCATGAACATTGAACATTAACTTTACCTGCTAAGTTCATTGCTCTTTTCTCCTTGGCTAATCAACTAGGCAAAACTGGTTACACAAATTACAACAGGGCTCTAGGATCTGCACCTGCTTCCAGTGCATTTCCAGGTACAATTTAAGGTGTTAGTTTGAACAATAAGCATTCCAGCTAATATCCACTGGCTTAATCACAGGGACACTAGAGGCAGATCTTTCGCAGTGAGGAGCCTATCATTTCTGCCTTTGTTCACAAGAGCTGTACTTGTTTGACCATGAGGTCAAGATTCATTTATCTTCCCAGGTATTTTTTGTGCGGGAAGCATGAATAGCTGGCTACATGACAGAGTACGTGTATTTACATATCGGATATTGGTGAAAGTTTGTTCTTATCATACAGTAGCTGTACAGGCAATCAGAACACAGGATGGGTGTGTTTTTCAATAAATATGTTAAATTGAAAGAGATGTGAATACTTCACCCCACTCTGAAAGCCTAACTGAAAAATGTTAGATAAAAATGAGGCATCTAAACCTATTTTCCTTTTCTGAGAGAGACCTTAATGACACTCTCAAAGATAACAACTTACAGGCATTCTAAGCTGTATTGTATTTACTGACTCAGAATGCCTGCCGGTTGCTCATCATTTTGCTTGTCCTGTCCTTAGGAAAACAGGATACTTCTGTTAATTGCCTGAGTTCTTATACAACTTGCCAATTTATGAGGTCCTATTGCTGAATTGCTCAATCATTAATTTAAAGCCTGGATACTAATTATAAGTCAGAATACAATAGTCACACTTGGGAGTCTTTGGAAAAGATGCGCAGAGTCACTCCAAAAGCCCTGCAAAGGGAACAAAGCAGTCACAGGAGGGAGCAGCAAGATTAAAAGTTTGAAAGCAAACCAATTACAAAGTCAAAGCAGGAAAAGTGACAATTAAAATTCTAAGAATGCAAGAAGATCAGCATCTTAGGAAATGCAAGATTACAAAAAGTTTCAAATAATGCTGAGTAGGAACAGAAGCATGTGGAATATTTATTTAAAATCAGGCTATATGTAAATACAAAATCTAAAATAAAACATTTTGATGGCTTTTTTTAAAAAAACACAAATTGAGTTTAACAATGTGTCCAGCAATGTGTCTGTATAATCTGCTCACATAAATGCCATTACTGCCTGGGAAATCATGATTACACATCCATCTGACTACTTATCCATCTAACTGATCATTTGTTTACTCTCCACTTAAATCCTACTTAAGTCCTCAAAATAGGGGTTAGCTGGTGCAATGGACTGTGCTGAATCTTCTGCACAGGGGTGAATTTCATCATACTCGGGTGACTGTGTGTATAATTAGGCATTTCTAAAAATGTGGCCCTGCATCTGCAAAGCATGAGATGATAAATTCTAGTACACACAAATACCAGGAGAGAGAAATTTTAAAAGATGTGATAATTTGGGAGATTCTGCAGCTTAAGAGACATGATACCCAGTAATGAAACAATACTAGTCAGAGAATCCTCTATCACATGGCCAGGAAAACCTGGTCTCTGGAACAGATTAATGATTCTTCTGAGATTTCATAGCTGAAATACATTGGCCCCGATTCTCCTATCAGGTGGCTTGGTGCACAACAGTTGAAGGTTCATTTTGCACTGTACGCTGAAAAGTGTCCAGCTGACAGAAAAACAGACGCAATAGACATCAGTACACGCTACACACAGAACAGGCGACAACTGGGTCCAGTTAAACATAAAAGGAAGGGTGTCTTTGGGAAACTTAGTTGCTCCATGTATTTCCCCAGAAAAAGCACATTTTAAAAAGGCTCAAGAACATAACGAAAAGCAACTAAGTAGCTTCACCCTGTGCCCTTTTGAGGTACAGGAGTAATTAGTGTCTCAGTGCTGGAGTCTTTTATATAATGGCATGTCACCAACATGCTGCCTTTCTGAATATGAGACTCAATGGATACATAACGATTACCAAGATAAAATGGAACCTTCTGATCTTCAGTACACAGCAATGGCCTATTATCAATTTGCATTACTTTCATGACTGCCTTTTAGACAAACAGATTGTAATGGTTTCTTTGTTCCCACTGCCCTTTACTGAACTGACACCAACCGTCAAGCACAGAACACCGAACAATATCATGGCTTTTAGTGTGTCCACTGACATTCTGCTGTGATCCCCGGGACAAATGTCTTCCACTACCAGGCCTGCTCCCCGAAGAGTGCATTTCTGACTCCAAATGTCAACGTGTCATCTGTGAGGACATTCTGTAGGTTATCGCTACTCCACATACCCATCTAGCAAGACGTACAGGTTTCTTTTCCTGTTGCCTCTAGTCTATCATGCTGGCCGTGTTACACAAAAAACTTGTGCTTCTTTTTTTCTATCCCAGGATACGTGCCCTGGAGCACTGGGCTCCTTAGACTGCTGACCTGCTTGATTAATGTTACCCCGTTTCTCCGGGCAGGAACCAGGATCGGTTGTGCAGCACCTTTTGGGACAGGCATGCCTGATTCCAGTTGCCCATATCCAGTGCTGCTGTGCACTAGTGGGCTCCTTCAATCCTTGCTGAATGCTGACCTATTTCAGTGCATAACAGAGAAGACAGTCTTATGTAGGTCACATCCTTCTTTTTCAGAACATTTTCTTTACCCCTGCCAGCTTCCTTACACTCAGGAGGACAATCAGGTTTTAAACAAGCCTTGTGGTACCAGTATGATTCAGTTGCTGATGCTCACCTTTGGGTTATGGGTCATGTTTTCAAGTCCAAACCAAGATATTTTTGCACATAACCATTGTCGAAAGCTGCAGTGCAGAGTACTAAGGGATGGTGAATTGGTAGAGGTTCCGTCAGTCAAGTAAGACACTATACTAGGATCCAGTTGTGCAAGTAAATATTTTGATACGTAACTTGTTTTTCACCTTGTCTGATATTACATATTGAAATATCAGATGTGAATAAAATTTGGCAGAAAATGGAAATTCCATTTCTTCAGCTTGCATGTTGTATTAATGTTGCTTTCTCCTGGTAAGCTGAACGTGAGCAGTGTGTTTTCTCAGTTGAACACTAGAATTCAGTCAGTTATCCTAAGGCAAGGGGTGAGCAAACTATGGCCTGCGGGCCACATCTGGCCCATGGGCCCGTCTCGTCCGGCCCCCTGGCTGGGGAGGCTGCCCCCATTCCCTCCCCTGCCTCCTCCCCTCCCCCGGAGCCACACTGCTGCATGGGCAGCACTCGGGGGCGGGGGGGCTGCATGCTCCCACAGGATAGCGTGTCTGGCTCCACGTGGGGCCAAACACTCTGCTAGAAGCCTCATGGTAAGGGGGCCAAGGGGTTGGATAAGGGGCGGGGACAGTCAGGGAACAGAGAGCAGGGTGGGTTGGATAGGGGGAGGGGTTCCAGGGTAGGGGGGTCTCTGGAGGGGCCAGCCATGGAGCAGGGGGGGTTGGGAGTCCTGGGGGATTGTCAGGGGGTGGTGGGAGTGGATAGGAGTTGGGGAAGTCAGGAGAAAGGGAGCAAGGGGGGTTGGATGGGTGGAGTCCTGGGGGGGCAGTTAGGGTGGGATGGGGTCTCTGGTAGAGGTGGTCAGGGGACAAGGAGCAGGGGGAGTTGGATGGGTTGGGGGTTCTGAGGGGGCAGTCCAGGGGCGGGAAGTGAGAGGGGGTTGGATAAGGGGCGGGGCCAGGCTGTTTGGGGAGGCACAGCCTTTCCTACCTGGGCCTCCACACAATTTTGAACCCCAATGTGGCCCTCGGGCCAAAAAGTTTGCCCATCCCTGTCCTAAGGTCTCCTTGTCTGTGCTTTTGTATTATTGCAACATATATTTTTTCTTTCATTTGGCTGCTCTTTTAGGGCTTGCCTACATGTGGAAATTTAGTGGCATAATTAAGCCAGGATGCCTTCTTATGTGGACACACTTATTCCGGAACAGAAGCGTGCACATGGGGAGTTTGGGGCAGTGGCTGGATGCCCTTCATGCTCCAGGAGCTTGAAACACCATAGAAATCCAGAGCACAGAGGCTCGAATTCCCCTCCCAGTAGTCGGAAAAGGGGCACTGGCCTGGATCTATGACAGTGTTATTACACCACACCAATATCAATATACTGCTACATTTCCCCAGTTGGGCCAGATCTGCACTACGGAGTTAGGTAGACATTTACATCAACCTAACTCTAAGTGTCTACACTGCAGCACTGTTCCCACTGACCCCCACTACACCAACCAAATAACTCCACTTCCACAAGAGGCATAGCACTTAGGTTGACATAGTAACGGTGACACAGCATCTGTATACATAATGTGTTACTTACATCACTTGTCAGCTCTGCACCCTGTCTGGTGCTCAGTGCCTGGGTTCTCAGCTAGCTAGGAGCTGGGGGTTCCACAGGGCACTGAAAGCCAGGTTTAAACTCCTCCCCTCCCTTAACTTGGTGCAAGTGCTCCCGGTGATTTCACATACTGCTGACAAAAGAAGGTTGACTTAACTGTGTAGTGTAGACTAGGCCTTAGATAAGCACTCATAGATGGTGGGAATATTGCCATGACTTAACTGACTGAGGCAAAGAAAGTGCAAATTGTTTTCGAAGTCATAGCTCGTACTAGTGTCTGAGTCAGCAATGGATACACCTTAGCACCTTTGCTTGGGAACCAATTCTGCAGTCCATTCTCAGACTTAAAATGCCACTGAATGCAAGTGATGGGCACTTGAGTGTTAAACAATAAAAACAATTTAAGTTGCAAAAACACTCATTTAACTCAGTTTTCAACTCCTGTTAATGTATGTTAAATAACTCATTTTGGATAGCATTGTTAGATCTTTACTACCAGTCACAGTGTATCTTTCTAAGCAGGGCTGGCTCTATCTTTTTTGCCGCCCCAAGCAACCAACAAAAATCCGGGGAGTGGGGGAAATTGTGCCGCCCCCAAGATTGACCGGAATGCCACCCTTTACAGTAGACTGCTCAGACACATGCTTCCTTGGCTGGTGCCTAGAGACAGCAATCTTTCTAAGTATACACATTACCACCAAACACAAACAGGAATAGAAGAGCATTGAAAAAATACAATTGTAAAATACAAGGCTAAATCAAACCCCTCAGATTTAAGGTATCTCAAACTTTGAATAAATTTAGAGCTGGATCTAATTTTGTGACACAGCACCCTCTGACAGAGAGAAAGAAAGAGAAAAAGATGTATAAATGTACATCATGAAATATCTTTACCTTGATCAAATGGTTTGTTTGGGTTCCAGTTTCTGAAATAATCATCCTAAATGGGGGGGGAAAATAGGAAATTTAGAGAAAATGTAAGCAGTCTTTTTGAACAGTTGTACAAATAATACCTGCCTTCTTACTGCTCCCTGAAAATAAAATAAAAATTAAACAGATAAAACCATTAGCACGGTACATCATAAGATACAGACTGAACACCATTTGGAAAATTAAAATTAAGAAAAGCTTAGGGAGTCAGCATTTCACTTCAATGCCCTCTGCCAGAATTGTTTTTCCAAGTCTGGATTTTCATCAAATAACTTCTGTAATCTCCAGGTCATTTCCTAGTATCTCACTATACCAGGGGTCAGCAACCTGTGGCACGCGTGTCAAACATGGCGAGCCAATTGCCCCTGGCACGTGGGGAGAGCTCAGCCCCCCCCACGGCTTTGGGGTTTCCCCCGCTGGCGCCTTGCCAGATGTCATCTGCCCCACTCAGCTCCCACTGCCAGCCTGAGTTTCCTATACCCAGGCTAGCAGTGGGACCTGAGTGGGGCAGGCTGGGACCCCGGCTGGCAAGGCGCCAGCGGGGAAACCCCAAAGCCGCAGCGGGCTGAGCTCTCCCCGCGTGCCAGAGGAAATTGGCTCGCATGCCATGTTTGACACGCGTGCCACAGGTTGCTGACCCCTGGTATAGTGAGATACTAGGAAATGACCTGGAGATTACAGAAGTGTTTTGATGAAAATCCAGACTTGGAAAAACAAGTCCCACTCAGCTCCCACTGCCAGCCTGGGACAGGAAGCACAGCTTGGCAGCGGGAGCTGAGACCTCGGCTGGCAGGAGCCAGCAGGGGAAACCCCAGAGCCGCGGCGGGCTGAGCGCTCAGCCCCCCCGTGGCTTTGGGGTTCCCCCCGGCTCCTGCCAGCCTGCTGTCAGCCTGCATTCCCTATACTCAGGCTAGCAGCGGGAGCTGCGTTGGGCAGGTAGTGGGACCCCAGCTGGCAGAAACCTGTGGGGGAAACCACAAAGCGGATGGGGGGGAGGGCTGAGCCACTCAGCCTTCCCCCACTCTGGGTTTCCGCTGCTGGCCTCTTACCAGCCAGGGTTCCCGCCTGCCCCACTCAGCGCCTTCACCCAGGCTGGCAATAGCCTGCAGGGAAAACCCCAAAGGGGGCGGACTAACCCCCTCAGCCCCTTCCGCCCAAAGCCCTGCCCCTTCCGGAGTGGCACGCAAGGCCCTGTCTAGATGATGATTCGGCACATCATCTCTGAAAGGTTGCCGATCCCTGCACTATACCAAGTTGTTTAGTGAACGCAGGCTGTGCCAAATCAGGCTACTCCAATTACCATACACCAGTGTATATTCAGAATAATTCCACTGATCTTAGTGCAACTGCTCCAGATTTACCGTGGTATAGTACATCACGATTTGACCTGAAACTCTGCTCTTCGGTTATAGCAAACACCTAGGAGCAATGATGTAATTGAACTATTTTTGTCCATGTTCCCATTATGATAGGAGTTTGTAATTCAGATGTAAAAACGTTATTCTGCAATGTGACTTATGGCTTTGTTTTGTATTTTATGTAATTTAGATTCTCACATAATTTACAGCAGAAAACATAGGAAATAACTTCTTAGAAGCTAGTTGGGTATCTGGCCAATAAACACCCTGTTTTAAAAAATAAATGTATACAAACTTTCTAGCAGAAAGCATAGAAAACCCCTTTCATGAATCTGTCCAAAGTGAATTGTATACTCTTAGCAAATGTTTATATGATGGGTAAATTTCTGTCACTCCAGCAGACCATCAGCTTAGGCCCTGAAGTACGTAGATTCAAACACAAGCCCCTTTAATTGGTTTCGGTATAGTCATTACCCTTCTCACATAGCATTCTTCAGCGAAGTGGTCAAAACTGAACAAAGGATTTGAGATGAGGGTACACCCTGTATTTATATATTACTATTATAATTATTTGCATATTATTCTTTGTGCCATTCTCACCCTTTGCACCCTCGGAAGGAATGCAACCTGATCGTCTTGCATGCTGGCCTCACTCAATGACCTGGCATTGAGTGGTTGTAGGGCTATAGCTGCCTTTGGGAGCATATTGCATCCTCTATAATTGGAGTGTGGAATAGGGCTTTCTGTGCTATCCCATATGCACACCCACATATGGGTGAGCAACTCTGTCCCAAAGCCTGTAAAGACCAAGAATAGTTATCATACCCAGCAGCAGCTTCAGTAAAGACGATTATTTATAATTTATTTTATAGGCATCAAAAGCAGTCTAGGCTTTTTCTTCAAAAGGACAGGATCTGGCATGAAGAATGGAAACTCAGCCTTGCCTTTGAATTCCTTAGCTTTGTTATGCTGAAAATCTTATTTTCATACAATGTTTTGTAATTGATTATGCTTTGCTGCTGGATTTACCAAGCATTAATCACTTTTGATTAATGAGACTTTTTTAAACCGGTAAAAAAACTGCTTTCTTCCGGTAGCAGAATATTCTTTTTCCTAAGTATTTATTTTGCTGCTTTTTTTTTTTTAAAGCAACAGAAACTGTTTAATAATTCATAGCCCACAAAAGATTTCTTATGCTGCTGGCATATGGAACCAGTTCTGAAATCAGGAGCGGAGGATAAGCCTGATTTGCAGGCACTTGAGGTTTTAGCTTAATTTCAGTGTTACATGAACATTTTACTGCAAACGCACCTTGTGCTTAATAAGGTGCAAAATACAAAATTCTTTAAACCTATATCTAGTCATTCTTCCAATCCTATCGGTCTTTCTTTTTAAAAAAGAGCAAAAAAATAAAAGGCTGAAATAATTTTGTTTTAGAACATTCATGACAAGATTTCATGCCAAAATACCATAGGAAAATACACAACAAAAAAATAAGAAAAAAAAACAAGAAAAGAGAAGAAAACCTTTGAGTTTTGTTAGTGTGTTTTTTGTTTTGTTTTTAATAAAAGCTTTAATGACTTATAAAAGTGTAAATAATTAGTACACACAGCTTCAGAGAAGCAACTGCTCAACTGTGAAATAGAGCAATACAAAACAAAAGAAAACATAACACTACAGTTTCAATCCGATAGCATTCATTTCTGGCGGAGCCAGGAGCTGATTGGTATATTAAGGGTGAAATTACCCATTCATTTCTGTACAGAAGGCCCAGAAAAAAGTGTGTGTCACATTTAAGTCCTACCTAAGATGATGATTTATGTGATGCACTGACTTTGTGTTGGTCCTCTGCAGAGGGGTGAAATTAACTCTAAACTAATTTGACATATGATTTTTGAAATCATATTTTTAGAATTACAAGATGCTCTTAATATCTCTCACTGTAAATGGATCTTTTAAGCTGCTGCCTTATTACTGCTACTTCCTACAATGAAGTCCAGTACATCAATATTAGGCCATTTAATGCCTCTCTGTGTAAAGAGACACCAAAAGGGGGAGAAATGTAGGTGATAGTTCTCTATGGCAAGTTGTAGCACTGTCTGCCATTGAAGGTGATAAAATAAAAATATAACTGGCAATAAGATTGGCTAAAAAAAATTAAATCTAAACACAAAATAATGAATAAAATATCAGAACTGCTGCACAGAAACACACATAGTTTTGCAGCTTTTTTAACTAGGATTGTTAGTAACATATGTGGATAGTTCTTCCAGTGTATGAGGATCAATTTCTACACAACTGTATAGTACCAGTGGAGTTTTTAATGAAATCTACACTTCTCCACAGGACTAAAGAAGCCTATTCTAGCTCTGCCCATGATTCCAAGCAGCTGTGTAACCTGTGTTAGCTTATAATAGGTTTAACGGTGCATTACAGGTGTTCATTATTTTTATCCGTAAACACTCTCTCTGTTGCTGAATGTAATATAGGGCTACCAGGACAGTCACCATCTCGGTCAACATCAGGGGCTTAACAGATGATCTCCAGAAGGTGCAAGTCTCTATATCGTATGCTAGAAAGCTGAGCTCTGTAGCTAAGGTTGCCACCCTGAGGTACAAAAACCCCAGGATATCCAGGATTATCCTGAAATTGGATCATTAGCAGTGTGTTCTGAGCCTTCTTACAGATTTCCCAAGACAGCTAGGTCAAAAGAGAGATCCTTGGAAAATTTGGACAGGTGGCAACCTTATCAGTAGCTGAGGCCTGCAATAGAACTGCAGCTCAGACACAGAGGGGGATACAACACACACTGACCAGTGATTACACTTGAATCTTTATATATATATACCCTTGAACTCACTATTGGATCCTCCATTACATGCATTGCCAGAATCACACAAGTTTTCAAATATTTTGAGCTTAAGCTAGCACCTCAAAATAGCAGTGTGCCCACAGCATGGGTGGTGGCTTGGGCTAGCAGCCCGAATACATATCCAGGTGGTTGGGGGGGACTGTACTTGGGGCATCTAGCCACCACTATTGCAGTGTCCATGCTGCTATTCTTAGGCACTAGTTCAAGCAGAGCTAGAGCAGGTATGTCTATGCAAACTGAGAATCACACCTCCCAACTCAAATGTAGACATACCCTCAAAATGAAGAGGGACCAGAGCTAGAGGAAGTATCCACTACACCTTTAGGGACCCCGGCTCCCACTCCTGCATCTGCTCCCCCAGGATTCTAGACACAATCTAGTGGGATAACCATAATCCTGCCTGGGCCTGCTAGTGAAACAAAGGGCCAAACTTTCCGTCCCTATCTCCACTGCCTGCTCCCATTTCCCAGATGCTGCCTTCCTGCCCCTCTTCTTCACCCTTAGCTAGGCATTGGCAGGGGCATTAAGAGCAGAGGGAAGAGTATCCTTGCAGCACTCCTCGTGACCAACATATAATTCAAGGAAATACTACCACCAAGTCTTTGAAGCCCTGGTGGACGGCTGAGATTCCAGCAGTGATGTAGGAATGCATAACAAGAATGCCAAGTGCACAGTCACGCCCACTGCATAAAACTTGGCAGCCTTGCTTACACTACCTTTTGCTGCATCTTTACAAAGAAGCAGTGGTATGCACCTTTCTACGGGTCCCTTAGGTATGTTTACACTGCAATTAAAAACCTGCGGCTGGCCCTCATGCCAGCTGAGGCTCACAGAGCTCTGGCTAAGGGGCTGTTTAATGGCGGTGTAAGTGTTCAGACTTGGGAGGGAGCCCAGGGTCTAGGACCCTGAGAGGTGGGAGGGTCCCAGAACTCGGGTTGCAGCCCAAAACCAAATGTCTGCACTGCAATTAAACAGCTCTGAGCACCTGAATCAGCTGGCATAGGCCAGCCACGGGTGTCTAACTGCAGTGTAGACATACCCTTAGACTATCGCATGGAAATCTGTCCTGCCTGCCAGCATATATGCAACAGTGAATAGATCTGCTTCCCCTTTCTCTGTTGGTCAGGGTAGAATTCAGTTTGAAGTTGGCAGTATAGCTGATAGGAAAATGGATATGTTTCATGGAATTTTTTTCCTCCGTTTTTCATCAATATTTCCTCACCAGCTCTACTGAGCAGATAGACCAGATATCAGCTTCCTGTTTCTTCTGTGATTTTTAACTTATTCTTCTCGTAAAGGGACTGATCTTGTCAAGAGCCTGCTCACTGCAACAAAAATAAGTCTAGTCACATGCTGGAAACTCGCCTGCTTTATTTAACCACATCACAACAGAGTGTAGAGGATGGGGCCAGTAACTCCCACCGACTAATGAGGAAGTAAAGGATGGGGAGAACTTGGCTCAATCTCATAATATTCAGTCACCCAGTTAACCTTATTATAACCTATTTACTACAATTATATTATTAAACTATTTAAAAATAATAATATAAGCCTATTACAAACTGAATGAAGAAATCACAAATAAGTCAATTTTCTGTTTTTAAAATAGCATTTGCTAAATATATCTCACCACTTCTTAGAGGAGTCATGACTTAAAAAAATAATGCGTCATTTACTCTTTATATGAATAATTCAGCATGAAAACACAAGTAATGACTGAATCAGGCTTCTGTAATTAATGAGTAAAGAAAGCAGTAACTATACCATTCATATGCATTTGATAAATTGAATCTACTGGATGTATAATAGGGGGAGAGGGGAGAGAAGTAACCTGGGAGCTAAAACACATTAATAAATGAGATTGACAGTTTTGAATATAATATACATTTTATGGTTACAAATTCTATTATTTATTCTACAGCTATTTACAATTTAAAAGTAAAAAAAACCTACCTCAACTTCCTGAGTACGTAAGCATTATAAATGAGAAAAAATAAATAAATAAATAAAAGAATTAAATCAACCACCACAAAAGAATGTTAACATTTTCCACTTTGCTCCACTTCCCTCCCACAGCAAATTTTAAAAGTATAATCACTAGATTCAGGAGACTTTAACCTTCAAGTGACATCTGTATATTTAACTTTTTTGACAAGCTACTAGGATCCTTTGCCAGTCAGAATTTAATTATTTTGTCAGCTGGCCTAGTGACACTTTGCAAACAAGTATTTGTCCCAAAAAAGATTGTAAACCGAAGATTCATTTCCTTTTGGCTGAAAAAACAAAGGCATGGGTTGTTCCCTGCCCCCACCCCACCCCACCCCCACCATTCAGCACCACAGCTAATAGATTTTTTTAAAAGCATTTTTCTTTAAAACCCTAACAATTAAAATATAATTGACAATTGATAGATTTAATAGTAAAAGCAAAACTGAGCATGTTTCCATTGTTTGATGAGAACAAAGAATTCTATGAAGGCACGAACCTCCAACAGATTTTTTTTTTCTAAAGCAATATTTTTGTAAGACGACAATTCTTTTCCCGAAGTGTGTGCCCATATACACTTTCACCACATTAAAAGTATCCTGCCATGCCTGGAATTCTCACTAATAGGAGTTTTGCCTATGGATCTATGGAAGGATAGGACACTAAGTCAATCCTTTAAGAATATTAGACTAAAATTTAACTCCGTTCAAAAGGCCTGCATACCACTGAAATCCTGTAATAAGATTTTCAGTGGAACTCGAATGGTACATTGGATTTTGTGTCTGATTTCTTCACAGGGACTTATTTGACCAGTTATAGAGTCTATATTCAGTTATATGAAAGTGTTATACAGCGACTCACAAAACTTTATCTGTATGTTAACACAGTAAAAACCAAATTGTCACCCTTACTCATGTTGAGGTAGTCCCACTAACTTCAGGAGCATTACTTGTGCGGTAAGGTACCAGTCAATGTGAAGAGGACATCAGAACTGGACCCTAAGTTACAGTTTCTGTTTATGATGTTTGAGGTCAACATCTAATAGTATCAGGATAATTCAGAGCCCAGTAAAACACTAAATGTTGCATCCACACTACACCAAAGCCTAAAGTTACAGCACATTTTAGAGAGAGAGTCAAAATCTCAGGTTTATGAATGCAGAGGCTGCCTTTGGAAATTTGTTCGTGTGTATCTTGCCTTGTGGCCAAAATATACAGTTACCATGGAAGTGAAAATAATATATTGTTCATTAATATGCATAAGCCAACCAAATACACATGCCATTTACTGATAGAACTCCAGAGGCTCATAGTTTACAAAATTTATCTTTCCTTACATTAAGAGCCTGACAAAAGACCTTGTATAACCAGAAATGAAATACAGCCTCTGCGACTTTGTCTTCATCATATTACATCGTCTAAATGTTCACCAACTTTTGACTACACAAGAAAAAAAATTGCAAGATGTCAATGATCATAGTAAAAGTCTTAAAGCCGCAGAGAAGGATTTAACCTCTGACCTCTTTTTGTTAACCATGCCCAACTCACTTCAAGCCCTATGGACAGATGAGGAGGTGGCTTTTTGCAAGGAAAGCTCTGTGAGGATTTCCAGGTGGAGATTTCCCCACAGCATCCCATTATGGGAGTGGGGTTTGTCCTCCGGTAAGTGTGTGCAACCTAACCCAAAGCACGGCAAATAGATAGTACTTCTGACTCCTCCTCTCCCTTTGGAACTGCACTCCTAAGGTCTCCCAAGCCCGCAGTAATTTATGAGACCCCTGAGGTTGTATTATACTTTCCTGGTCTGTGAGGCTGGAGTGGGAGACATTTTTTATCTCCACTAGCTTTGTCCCAAGCCCATGCAGTCTCTTTCCCTTCCCCCAGGGAGGACTTGGACAAGCAAAGATGGCATATCCTGGTTGTGGGTGCTACAGAATCCACTGCATGGAAGAGGGGAAATCCATAATTGCTGGATCCCTATATGCACAGATCAACAGTGGGATTCAGAATGTGTAGCAAAAAAGTCAGAAGGAGCAATTGTCAACTGTTAGGATTTTATGGTGAATCATGTTATAGTTGGTGTTCTCCTCAAAGCTCCATCTCCTGGAGTCTTTGATTTAGAGGAGAATCCCAATTATTATTTAAAAGAAAAAGTTTGCAGCCTTCATGGCTATGAAGAAAAGTTTGAAAATGTTACCCAAGTGTGCCCTAAAGGCTCAGAAACCAGAAGGCAAACAAGAACCTCACATTTAATTTTTTTTTTAAAAAAAAAACACGCTGTCTTTTAGGGCAGTCCCATAATTTTTGAACTTTTGGGGTTAGCAATTATGAGAGAGAGAGAGACAGAAAGAAAAATTTAAAATGATAAACTTCCTAGCTCTTTTGGCTCAGCTCTTCTGGAAGAGCTTAGGAAATGTGAAGGAAAGAAGAAGGACTTGGGTCATTTTAGTCAAAAGAAGAGCACGAAAAAATGGATGCAAAGGATGTCCATCCTTTCAGTAATTATAGATTGCCTAAGGACACCGGAAACATTGATAAAACCACTGGGGAAAAGCTAAATGAATTCTTTGCATCAGTCTTCTCTTCAGAGGATGTGAGGGAGGTGATTCACACAATGCACAATAAAACTGTGGACTCATTGCCACGGGATATTGTGAAGGTCAAAAGTATAAATATGTTCAAAAAAGAGTTAGACAAGTTAATGGAAGATAGGTCCATCAAAAGCTATTAGCCAAGATGGCCAGGAAAGCAACCCCATGCTCCGGGTGTCCTAAAGCTCTGATTACCAGAAGCCTGAATGACAGGGGATGGATCACTCCGTAATTGCCATATTATGTTCATTCTCTTTGAAGGGCACCAGCACTATTGGAAGACAGATGGACTAGATGGACCATTGACCTGATCCATCATGACCATTCTTATGTTACTATGTTCTAATATTTTTCACTATTGATCACATATGTACCTTCATTGCTGATTTCTCTTTTAATAATCATGATTTTATTTCTTTTGGATGGTTCTTAATCCTGCTTTGACAGTCTCACGTGACATTGGTAGTGGTCTTTTTCATAGAATCATCATATGGATCCAACATAAAAATGTCACCTGCAAAGCCAAGATCTTGAAGATTTCCTTTATTCCTTATAAGTCCTGTATCTTCCTTTGATGTCGCTTTTTGCATAACAATCTATCACAACATAGAAAAGCAGAGATGATAAGCTCTTCTGTCCCCGTCCAGTGACTAGGTCAAGCTAGTCAGTCTCTCCACTTTCCATCCTTACACAGCATTTTGAACCTTTATACATCATTTTAGAGAGGGACACTATCTTTTTAGAAAGCCCGTATTGTTGCAAGATCTTCCATAACAACTCTCTATGAATGTAGTCAAAAGCTTTCATGAAATCTACAAAGCCCAAGGCTAATCTTCTCTGATAAGCAAGCTCCTTCTCAATCAATCATCTCAAAGTAAAGATGCGATCTATACATGATCTTTTCGGTCTAACGCCTGCTTGCTCAGTATACAGTTTTTCTTCTATGACTATCCTGTCCAATAGTACATTACAAAACACTCTTCTGGGTGATGTGTCCTCCTCCCAAAAACCTAGTATACGCCCAGGGCAGATACAAGTTAGGCAAATAAATTGCCCAGCCCCCGACACATAGAAAGACTCATACAAAAATTGAATGACAATTCTTAGCATCCTTAAATGTACTTAAATTGTAAGCTCTTTGGGTCATCTTTATTTGTACAGCACCTAGCTTAATGGGGTCCTGGACTGAGGCTGCTAAGCATTACCATACTACATATAATAAATAATAACAATAATAAGCTGAGACGTGTAGGTAAGCAAGTATGTATTGCAAGGCTCTTGCTTTAATTCTCTATTGGATTTTATTACTCTGTTCTGGGTGATCAAGAGATGAGATGAAACTCATTTTAAAATGATTTAAAGCCCTCGCATAGTATCTCACATAATACATTCTTTTTTCCCCACTAACAAGAGAGAAATATTCTTTTATTATTCACTATGTATGTGTCAAATGTAGCCAACTCAGATTGATACGACCAAAGTCAATCTAGTGAATAACCATATGTTAAATTAAGTTCTCAAAGGGTAAAGCAAAAAAATACTAGTTTAAGAAGCTGACATTAACATTCGCAAAAGCCTCTCTATCCAATTTCTAACAGATATTCTTATAGGTTCCCACCCACTTTCATCAACATTTAACCCAATGACATGGAATACACAGGAGAATCAAGCCTCAAAGTAAAAATTGTGTTTGTACACTAACTGGATTTAAAGCAGTTCCTTTGATCTTTTCCCTGGAGACCACACAATTTTCAGTCACATGGTGCATAATGAAACCATCTCAGGAAAGTACAAATATATTGTGACAGAATGAATTTATCCTCACTTCTAAAAGGAGGAAATGGAAATTGCCAGCTATTTCATTATCCATCTCGATGAAATATTGAAAGAGACAACAAAAAATACGATACTGGCAGAACTTTTCAGAAATCTCGACAGCTAAGTTTTGATTTACAAAACTAAACCTTGAACCAGAAGAGGTTCTGATCCAGTCTCCTGTTAGTCAGATCAGAAAAGTTCGAGGATGGGAATCACCTCTTAAGACCAATACATTCCCTGGTGTTGCAGGAAGCAGTATGACTAATTTAGGAGGTGACACACACTGAGTCATATCCCCTCTCACCAGGATGACTGCAAGCTTGTAAAGCTGGGACCAAAATTTAACGCACATCTGTGACTTCAACCTACCCATCTTTAAATTAACGAAGTAAACAAATAATCGAATTGGCTTTTGCCTCCTCAGGACTTCAAATGCATGCAATGAGGCACCCACCAAGCTAACCAATTTCCGCCTATTGTTACTTTTTTGGTTTAGCTATTCCCTACCACTTAGTATTTCCAAAGAGTTAATGAAGATGGCTGTCTGTAAGGCAGAGGCACTTCCTATAGATATTTCGATAACTTGTCTAAAAGCAGCTTTCACAGGGTGTTCATATTTATCAATAGTGGGGCCATTATCTAAATGGGCGCACAAATGTTTATGTTTTGTCAGATGAATTGCACTTATCACTTATTTGTCTGCGTCTAGTAGAAATGAGATGTTGACTGAAAAAACTGCACAGAAAATCCTCCTCAGCCTGCGTCATTCGCACATTTGGAGAACCGCAACACTGATTTGAAGCCTGTTTTGGTCTCTCCCCCAAGCCCTGGGAAGAGTACACGGTAAATGAAACAGGAAAGCCTGTTGCACAGCAATCATTAAACCACAGGCGCAGCTATTCCTCTGGAGACATATAAAAACAGGGCCTCATTCTGAGATGTACTGGACACCTCCTGTGAGGGAATGAGCACCCTCAACTCCCACTGGAACCAAGGAGGTCTGAGGTTCTGAAGTACCCTGACAAAAACTGGGGCAACAGACTTTAACAACACTGGCTTGCAGCCCAGTTAGTGTTTTTCTCTTCCATCCTAGACCGATCATTAAACCTCTTACCCTCATAAAGAGCATTAGGGAAGGATGGCAATTACTACCTCATTGCTCGTTTAAAATTAGCTCTAGAAAGAGGCAGCTGCACTTTTTTGCTTCCCTCTATCTCCTGCTACAGAAGATCATTCCAACATTGAGCAGTTTGAAAGCACCAGCTGCTGCTTCCTGAAGTTAATCTAGCCTGTATCATAAACGTCTCCCCAAGGCCTATTGCCCATTTTAAGCAAATAGTTTGTGTCAGCAAATTATACACTTACATTTATTTATTTATGTAAGAGGGGGAGAAAATATTTTACACCTCTGGTCTTGCTGTGAATAGCAATTTCCCAATGGTAACTCGAACCCAAAGTATGCATTAATCTCAAGAAGTGATTCAAAACTCCTCTGCACATTAAGACATTTCTAGACACTTCTGGGTTTCTCTTTCCTGGGAATTGGGAATATGCATCCAAGCAGGATGCTTTTACTTAGCAAATGGGTAGTGTATTCTGCTGCAGATTTTTCATTTAATCTTTGGCAATGGAAATCTTTGAAACTTCTAGTGATAAGTTTCACGGGAAAGCCTGGAGCCTAGGGGGTCTATTTCTGGATCTGGCAACATAAAGTGATAAAAATGTAAGAGGAATTGTTCAGACTAGAACGACATCTTGAACAGCGAAAAGGGTGGGTGGGTGCTGGGGCCTATCTAAAGTACTGAAGTTAAATCACTAATAGAAGTTTAATGAAGACCTTGGCTTAGAATAAAAATAAGCCAAGGTTTAAAAGGGCTTGCATTTGATTATAAAAGAACTAACTAAGAATACGTTCACAACACAGCCTCTCTCAGATCAGGGAATCTCACCACAGCACTATGACCATGAATACTTCTCCACCAAATCTCCACACACATTTAGGAGGTAAACCTGCAGTTTCTGAGACTTGCTTACATTTCCTGCATTGCTCATTCAGTTATAGGTGATGTGCAAAGGATATTTTGTTAAGTGGGCTTGTGCCCTGCTTTGTTTTGCTGTGCTGAAGGCATAACCTGAGAAGGTTTTTGGGGTGGCACAGTGTGTTTATTTCACTTTAGAAATAATTCAGGAATGCCAGTGCTTCTAATCCCTAGTTTCAATAGGTCTCAGGAGCTTTAACACCTTCATTCCACGACAAGGATGTTGGAACCTTTAACAAACCTTCCTTTACCCACAATATTAATTATTCATTACTGATAAATAGGCATCAATAAAAACAAAGAAAATATCATGGAGTTATAAACAATCAGACTACAAATCCCTTCCCCTCTCAGTGCCTCAACTTTTACTCCCTGGGCTCTTCAGTTATTACCATTTCACAAATCCTCCCGTTTTTGGAGACTTTTTTTTTTTTTGAAGTGACAAAGAGTCCTGTGGCACCTTAAAGACTAACTAAAATTTTTTCAGAGCATAAGCTTTCGTGGGCTAATACCCACTTCGTCAGATGCATGCAGTGGAAGTATCCAGGGGCAGGTATAAATAGGTAGGCAAGAACCAGGTGGGAGATAACAAGGTTAGTCCAATCAGGCTGAACCAGCTTGTTATCTCTAATCAGGGAGGGTGAGGTGTTCCTCTAGCAGTTGAACTGGAGGTGTGAATAGCGAGAGAAGAGAAGCTGCTTTTGTAGTTAGCTAGCCATTCAAAATCTCTATTCAGTCCCAGATTGATTGTGTCAAATTTGCAAATGAATTGCAGCTCTGCAGTCTCTCTTTGCAGTCTGGACTTGAAGTTTTTTTGCTGCAAAATGCTGACCTTTAAATCTTCTATGGTGTGTCCGGTGAGGTTGAAGTGCTCTCCTACAGGTTTTTGAATATTGCCATTCCTGATATCTGATTTGTGTCCATTTATCCTTTTTCGTAGGGACTGTCCAGTTTGGCCGATGTACATAGCAGAGGGACATTGCTGGCACATAATGGCGTATATTACATTGGTAGATGTGCAGGTGAATGAACCAGTGATGGTGTGGCTGATCTGGTTTGGTCCTGTGATGGTGTTGCTGGTGTAGATGTGTGGGCAGAGTTGGCATCGAGGTTTATTGCATGGATTGGTTCCTGAGTTAGAGTTATTATGGCGCAGTGTGCTGTTGCTGATGAGAATATGCTTGAGGTTGGCAGGTTGTCTGTAGGCCAGGACTGGCCTGCCTCCCAAGGCCTGTGAAAGTGAGGGATTGTCGTCCAGGATGGGTTGTAGATCACTGATGATGCGTTGGAGAGGCTTTAACTGAGGACTGTAGGTGACGGCCAGTGGTGTAGGAGAGCACTTCAACCGCACCGGACACACCACAGAAGATTTAAAGGTCAGCATTTTGCAGCAAAAAAACTTCAAGTCCAGACTGCAAAGAGAGACTGCAGAGCTGCAATTCATTTGCAAATTTGACACAATCAATTTGGGACTGAATAGAGATTTTGAATGGCTAGCTAACTACAAAAGCAGCTTCTCTACTCTCGCTATTCACACCTCCAGTTCAACTGCTAGAGGAACACCTCACCCTCCCTGATTAGAGATAACAAGCTGGTTCAGCCTGATTGGACTAACCTTGTTATCTCCCACTTGGTTCTTGCCTACCTATTTATACCTGCCCCTGGATACTTCCACTGCATGCATCCGACAAAGTGGGTATTAGCCCACGAAAGCTTATGCTCTGAAAAAATTTTAGTTAGTCTTTAAGGTGCCACAGGACTCTTTGTCACTTCTGCAATTCCAGACTAACACGGCTACCCCTCTGATTCTTTTTTTTTTGAGAAACTTTTCATGCACCACGTTTCCAATGTGCCGGGGGTGCTCACTGCTCAACCCCTGGCTCTGTCATAGGCCCTGCTCCTCACCCCGTCCCACCCCCGCCCGCTCCCTGAGCCTGACATGTCCTCGCTCCTTCCCCTCTCCCCCAGAGCCTCCTGCACACCATGAAACAGCTGATCCGGAGGTGCGGGGAGGGAGGGGAAGGAGCTGATCAGCAGGGCTGCCGGTGGGTGGGAGGCGCTGGAAGCGGGGGAGAAGGCAGCTGATGGGGGGCTGAGAAGATAAAGGTCAATATAGTAACAGGAACATGGGACTGAATTGAACGGCAGCTGTCTGCTTTGAAAGACGATGGTGTAAGCACCAAAGCAGTTCAGATACTATGTGTCATGTTGCTGCAGTAACAAAAATGGCTAAAAAGTCCAATGTTCAAGTGACAGTCCTTGCCACAAATAATGCAGGCATAAGGCACAAGGCCAGAAGATCAAGCCAGCACACTATTACCGCTTAAGGCCTGCTCCTCTTTCCTTTTAGCTCTCTTCACTTCTCTCTCTCAACCACCTCCTTTGTGGTGCCCAGGCGCAGCATAGCCCTCCAGGGTAGCCTGGGGTGTGGATGGCTTCAGAATTTCAAGCAGACACATTTTATTGTGGCCACATTAATGGGGAGATCTGAGAGAAAGAGCCAGTTCAGGGCAGGGGAGATTTATAGCAGCCAAACAAGTGAGTGGAAGTGAGATCAGAATCGGGGCCGAGAGTGTTTTGATCTCACTGACATGCTCATCTGCTTGGCTACTATAAATCTGTGCAGAGTTGCCTGGAAGCCGGTGGATCAGGCCCGTGTGGAGCTGCCACAACAGTTCTCATGATAATCTCCTCCCAGCATCTGCTGTAGGGGGAAGTGTCTGGAGAACAGCAGGTACAGCTGAGGCAGCCCAGCAATCCCCAGCTGCTAGAACAGCGCCTGGAAACAGTGAGCAGCTGGTGCAATATACCGCAGTTTTCAGGCCCAACAGTGAGTGAGAGGTTCATCTGGGGACTGCAGACCCCTCCACCTCTGATCTTGCCTCATGCACAGTTCAGCCAAGGCAACAAATCTGGCCCACAGAGTCTTGTGTATCTAATCAATTGCAGTCTAACCCCACTTCACAAAAACAACCCCAGCATGAGCTAGTGTAAACTGAAGTCAGTCAGCTTAACTCTATTGACATCAGCTAAGAATCTGGCCCAGTGTTATTTCCTCTTGCAAATTTTTGACGTATAAGCTCATTATTCATTTATCAAAACCTTGCCTTTACATTTCCAGTTGCTTGGTAGTACATATTAGTAGATTCTAGCCAGCTAGTGGTTCTGTATAAAGGGAAAGACTGTGAACAAATCCAATTCTTAGAGAGTCTGAAACAGGTGTGATACTGAAAACATACATCAGAATGAAAGTTATTTTCCAGTCCTGAAATTTTATTCAAAGAATTCAGTGACATTCCTAGAACACACATGTTTTGACAGATAGCCGAAAAGCCCAAACATTACATTTAAAGGTTACGTAAGCTACCTGAGAAAATGACTTCACTTTGGCTATCCTTCTTACTTTGAGAGTGTATTTGCTGTAACAAATTATGACAGATTCCCCAGCTCCTCGTATCTGAAAATTTTTGGGTTTGTATTTGGAGAATTACATATCCATTCTGACTCTTTTAAAACCCTCTATAGTAAATACCAGGGGAAAGATTGTTCATGTTTCTGACATACATAGATAAATGTCTTGTTTTGCATTACAAAAATACTTCAGAGTTCAATACATATTGACTGGTGTGGTTTCTAAATTTATCATTGTGGGAATGAATAATCTGAGTGAAAACAAGCGAGCTCCAGATTGTAAAATTCTCTGGACTTTACATTATGAATAAAATTGTAATTATGCTTTTCCCAGAACCTACACATCCCAGTGGTTACAATCTACAGACAAACAAAAATCAGAAGAATAAAACCAGCTGATCTCACGTTGATATTTAGTGACACACATTTTTGAGATCTAAGGAGACAGTTAAAATAGTGATTGTCACAAGCCTTCAGAAATACTTCTTTAAATGAATAACTAATGACAGGCAAGAGAGCATCGGGTCTCTGCTTTGCATACATGTTGAAATTATGGGCTAGACATGCCCTTGGAAGCACACACAGATCACCCATTTACTTCACCTGCATCCAAGGAGAGCACTTTGGGCCAAAGTGCTTTTGTAAAAATTCTTTGTAGAAAACAGGCAATCAACATATACAGTTGCCTGTTGAAAAGCTCAGTTCACCATCTCCAAATTTAAGTTGCTTAATGCAGTTTCCTAGGGGTGGATCAGGAACAAAACAGCAACAGTCATCTTGGCCGTAACATCAGCAGTTACTGGGCCCATCAGGCATTTATAGACATTTTTAGATGTAAACATCAGAAACACTGTGAATCATCACAAATGTGTGTTTCCATTCCAGTTTACAATATTGTTTCATTAGTTGGTCCTGACACTTTCCTCATCTCAAAAAAGGACAAAACATCAGAAATTATTAGGCAAAACCGACAGCAGACTTAATGGAAATAAAACGTCAGATGCATTTGTATAAAACTCTCAACAGTTACCATGTTACTTCAGCTACAGCTACAAACAAAGAGCCCGATCCTTACTCAGGAAAGTGGTCCTTAATCGTGCAAGTAGCCCCACTCACTCCTATCTACTCCAAACTCACTTTAATGAGGCACCTGATTCCACTACCCCAACCAGTTTACTAGAAATGCATAGAAACTGCACAAACACAGTCAGTTGCCTTATTCATGTTGGGTATTAATTTATCTGAAGTACAAACAAAACGGTACAGAATATTCAACATTAGAATAGTCTAGGTCTCTCTGACACCAAGCAAACTAAATCTAAAATTGTTTGCGTGGGCCTTCATGAACTGAGAGCACTAAGCTCTGCACAGTTCTGCTTTTAAACCCTACCACGTGTTATTTGCCAAATTTGTCTCCCCTGTGTTATCTAACTAAAATGAAAAGCAGAGGTAGATTCCTCAATCCCAAATAAATATGTGCTAGAATATTTTCTTCAACCTAAAATGTAGATACAACCTTTTTTCCAGTGCACTGGTGAAATCTTCAGCTTCCGTTGCAGATACATGGCTTCGAAACAAAGAGCAAACTAGATGCTACTATCTGTGGGAGTTGTAACAGGGTAACAACTCTAATCCTGCCTCACAAAGACTATTTATGCAATTCCGAGGATACAAGATACTTAGCTTGTGCTATCTGAGGGAAGCAACCAGCTAAATCCAGACTAGGTCAGTGGTGACCAAAACACAGGCCACTTGACCAAGGCAGGCTCTACATCACAAACACTAGCAACATACCTGTCCATTAGAGGGCAGTCTCTGCAGAGGGGTCAAGGAGACCAAGCTGCCTTTAACCCTTAGAAGCAGTGCTCCTTCACTCTGGGATTGAAGCAGATTGGCAGGACAGTGCAAGGACATTTGTACTGCTGCTGCCCTTCCTGTTCTGGTAAACACAGTATCAAGATTTTACATACAGGACAATGTATTTTGTGAATAAATACACAAGAATATGAGAGGAGCAAATATTTAACAGAGAGAAAAAAATTAAGAGTTGTACAGTACAAGGTGGCATAAGTAGGAATACAGAAAAAATTAACCCAATTTTAACTATGGAGGTGTTGGTGGCACTACCGTAATAAAACTCTTCAAGATCAAATTAAATTTCCGCCTCTCTCTCTCTCTCTCTCTCTCTCTCTCTCTGTAAAAAGAGCTTCTCCTACCTGAATTAAGTTACATAGTATTTGCATGCTTTGAGCCAAATTCATCCTGAGTGTAACTTCACTGAAATAAATAATTCATCAAGGATTCACTAAAACCTTGATAGCCAAGTTGACAGATACATATCGAAACATTCAAACAGTGATGTGGAAAATAACTGAGAAACAGGTATTTGTTCCTATTGCAGTCTGTATGTGGGAAGACTAAAAATGAATGACAAAATAAGTTATAGCCCATAAAAAATGGCCACCTGCCATCCTACCTGAGGTGATAATATTATGACGATAAACATTTTTTTGCTAGAACAGTGTTTCAGCTGGAATAATCAATAAAAAAAGGAGATAAAAAGGCCAAAAAACAATATTCTGGTTCAGGGTATGAATTGCTGAAGTGCAAAAATGGCCCCAGTGGGACTTAAATGCTAAGGTTGTTAGTGCCCACAGCACACACATTTCCATAAGGATTGATTCTATTTTATTTGAGCAAAAAACAGCATCTGAGTCCCCCAATTTCAGCATAATTTCTTCTTCAGAAGAGCTCCGCACAATACCGTACAAAGGCAACTTTAGATCAGTGCCCAATCTTTTAAGCTGAATAAATCAGAATTCAGGTCCACTTGTATGTGCAATGAAAAAGATTATCTATAATGTTTAATTTGTACTCCTCTATATTTTAGCTAGAATGAATCCCTTAGGCCTCAGGCAGTGGCCAAAGCCAACATCATTGTCCGGAGTGCAAGTTTTTTCCTCTCCTATCACAGCCGCAAGTATCATGATACTTTCCCTGCAACAAGGAGGGCAGGACATGTGATTTGGCACTTAGATGGCAGTGTGATTAACACACTGTCACCTTGTCCTGCCCTGGCCAAGGGCCTAAGTTAAGCTGGTTGGATAACTGCGTTAACTCACTAAGCAAAATTTCATCTCTGGTAAGGCAAGGCAAGGCAAAGCAAGGACCTTGGTTTTTATGTTGTTAGTGCTCCCCTGCTTTTTTTAAAAAAAATCTCTGATCTCAGGTAGCTGCTTGTGTAAGAAAATAACATCTACTATTAACAATTCTGTTTACCTTTAATTAAAAATAAAATCGCAGTAACTAATATACACTATGGGAACAAGCGCAAGGGCCTGCTGGGAACCTGGAACTTTCTGGTTGGGGTAGCAGTGCCATTTCATTAGGCTTCCTTACACTATGTTTGGTAACGAGGCAGTTTGGTAAGGGCTAATTAACAGCACAGTTTCCTTCAGTTACAGAAGAACAATTTGAAGTTAGCATCATAATCAATCACTTCGAAAACCTAGCAGGCAAGTCTTGCTTCGAATAGGAGATATTGTCCATGTTTATAGTTCTATTAAAATAAAATTCTGCTAAGCAATTAACCTTCTCATTTTTAACAGGATTTCCCTGGAACTTCCACACAGTGTACAACTTTTACATTAACAATTCAGAAGGAAGGCGATGGTGGGGGCGGGGGATGCTTGTTGCAAATATATAAAATATGAGCCAGATTCTTTGTTCTGGTTCAAGCCCCTTTATGCTACTCAGGCAAGGCAATGGGGATGGAATCTGGCCACAGCTGGATGGCTGAGACTTCCCAGTCTGAGGAAAGTATCAGGTCAGGTTTTCTCCACAACCATGAGGGCTAAAAACAGAATTTTAACAAACATAAGCTGAGATATTGGTATCATCATGTGACTAGGAGCTCAGGCCCCAGGGATAGGCCTATAATGCCTCTGCCTTAATTCAGTCCTAACCTCATCATTTAAACTCTTAGTTATGTAGCTACAGAGAGATTCACCCAATGTACTGCCCCAGGAGCACTATTTTATATGAACAAGTATGATAAACCACTGAATTGTACTCAGAGTTGCTTACAACAAGACAAACTTTAATGGAGAATTATATACAATAAGAACAGCCATACTGGGTAGGACCAAAGGTCCAGCCAGCCCAGTATCCTGTCTTCCAACAGTGACCAAAGTCAGGTGCCCCGGAGTGAGTCAACCTAACAGGTAATGATCAAGTGATCTCTCTCTTGCCATCCATAACCACCCTCTGACAAACAGAGGCTAGGGACACCATTCGTTACCCATCCTGGCTAATAGCCATTAATGGACTTAACCTCCATGAATGTAGCCAGTTCTCTTTTAAACCCTGTTATATTCCTAGCCTTCACAACCTCCTCAGGCAAGGAGTTCCACAGGTTGACTGTGCACTGTGTGAAGAACTTCCTTTTATTTGTTTTAAACCTGCTGCCCATTAATTACATGTGTAATCCTGTATTGCTGACCCACATCGGGGTGGGTGGGTGTTTCAGCAGCAGGGATCATACCTGGGACCTCTGGAGCTGAATGCATGAGCTTCTACTGTATGAGCTAAAAGACATATGGCTGTAGGCAAAGTCTGTAGCAGGCTCATCAATTTCTAACTGGCCGAGCCACCAGCAAAGGGGGACAGAGAGCCACTGAGCAAGCAGGGTTACACACTGCGTTCCTATATCTCCTGATGGTAACAAAGCAGAAAACAAAGCTTAGATCTTCTGTTCCAATGGAACCAACTATAACTGATTTTTTTTTAAGTTTTTGAACTAGCACAGTTACTTGATCAAGGACATCTGAAAGTGTCTGTTGTAAGGAAATATAATGCAGTCTTGAACTTGCCAGAACATGTGGCTTTATGTTCCAGTGATAAAAGGTCAAAACATAACATGGCATGGGATGAGATGAACAATGACACAAGAAAATCAGATGTAACAAAACATTATTTTACAGCTCTCAGACACCTTCTAACCAATTAACCATGGCTCAAGAGAAGAATACACAGCTTCCAGGCCTCTATGCTGCAGTTTTGAACAGATCTGCTGTAAACAGAAATATGTTCCTGATCTCTAGCCATCACGGTTGCTCCCATTTAAAGGGATTAAATGAAGAAATGGGAAACACCCATTAAGTCACAAGAAAAGATTAGAATTCTGCTCAGCTGTGATCTGACACAGAGGGTATCGGAGAACTAGTTATTTGATTTTAGTAACTGAAAAATAGCTCAGATATGTGGGGTAACTCATCTTTCACATATTAGTGTGTGCTTTTAAAATCAGAGGAAGCGTATGTCCTAACCAGCAATGGTACCTTCAGAATATTGGCATAAGACAGAAACATACCAGGAATTGAAGAGTGTTGTAAGAAGAAAACCATTGCTGTTACTGCAAATAAGATATGGTAGATCCACAAAGACTGCAATGACAGAACATTATCATTATTGTGCTCTTTACCTGAACTTTTCTTCTTCCATACTGCTTACCCAAAACTGCAGTTTAAAGTAACATGCCTCCCAGATTAACTGCCTTCTTGGCAGCCTGCTGCTCCCCTGCAGACTGGAAGAGGAGAAGAGAAACTTGCAGTGACATGATCTGGAGGGCCAGAAGAGAGGAGGAGGTTCCCACTGTTACTGATCAGCCCCCATGGAATCCGACTGCCTGTGAAGCATCACTGTCTGGTTTCTTAGCTGCATAAATGGTCCTGTCTCCTAACTACCAGTCTGAGCTTCTAATTGTCCGGGATCTAATCACATGCCTCTAGTGCTCAATCCCATTGAGAGAAAGAGCAGCTTCAAAGATACAGTTGATCTTTCCCATCTAATCCCATGCCAGCTGCCGTTCAGTAGAAAGATCAGGCAACTGCCGCCTCCTTTGCAATTTTAACCCACAACCTTGGCTGAACCAGGGGAGACTTTGGGGCATAGTTCCTGTTATCGATATACCTACATGCCACTTCCGGAGCTAAACAAATCTCTGTTTCCCTCTGTCCTGACAAGCATCGGTCTTCAGCATTAACTGCGCGTGAATGAGAGTGCATGCACTGCTAAGTTATCGCCTGGAGTCCATGTAACAGAAGTGGGAGGTGCTCTTTTACCTGGGAGATACTAATGCCTTTATTTAAAAAATGTAAATACTTGCAAGTTGCCCAAGCCACAAAGTTGAGATTTGCATTTAAGATTTATGAAGAGCTGGATAACAGCAAAATATGGAGCCATGTGTAACTTACGCACCAAGGACGTGGGAAATGTCATATCAAGCAACTTTCACTGAGAACAATGGTTTCTCTGAAGCAGATCTTATTTACTGGTTGTGAAGTCCACTGGAGTTTTGAAACAGTATGTTTTCAATATTGATTGAAACATATTTGATTTTAGCATGCAAGTTAATCCTTTTAGCTATTGTACATTAAGGTCACTCATATTGTTTGCTGAATCCCAAGCTATTAAATTTCTTTATATATAAACTAACAAGAACACACAAAATGCGAGTTATAACCAACCAACACAATGGTCCAAAACAAAAGATGCTACTTTTAAGTACTGTCAGCCAAAAAACTGCGTATTCTGAACTTGGAATCCTTTTAGGTGATTAGTCTGGCCAATTAAAGGTAATACGAATCCTTAGAATATTTTAATAGAAGTGGCCTCAGTTTCATTACAGTGAAATGATTGTGAAGAAAATTGCTACATGAAATCAATAGAGACAAATCTGGGTTTGGCCTAATGCTAATGGACTGGAGAGGAAAAGGCAAATATTCCTTAAACCATCATGTCCTACATCTCCCAAGCTGTACAGGTCTGTGTGTTATTTAAAATTAGCCTCATGAAAGTTGCCAGAGATTTTCAGCACATGCTTACAGGGAAACCGTTTGCTCAGCATGAGAGTTGAAGGCTGATATGAGAGATGCGCTGCCCATCATGTCAGAACGGTGAAGCGGATTAACAAAATGTAAATCAAGTTTAAAAGCGGCAGCGGTGAGTTCCCTGCCTCAGTTCAATGGCCTCAGGCTGAAAAGAGCCATCGTATGAGCAACTGGAAGGACTGGGCCCCATGATGGAGAGTGGAGTTTTCATCTGCACAACTAGGTGTATGGGTGGATGCAAGGGGAGGGAAAACACACGCTTCTATTCCTCACTCTCTTCCTCTCTCCCCCATGCATTCACACCCTTCCCTCCCTCTGTCTCAGCCATGTACTTTCCCCCGCCTTTCCCAGCTATCCCAACCCTCTCCCTTCCCCCATCTCTGCATGTTACTTTGACTGACTGGGGCCCAATTTCCTCACGTCCTTACTGCTTAAATACTGGTATATTAAGGGCATCCCTGGGAGCTGGACTATGGGCAGGGACATGGTGGTGACTGAAGGGAGGCCGGCTGGGTAATGGCATTCCGGTTTGTGGGATGGAATCCAAAACAGTGTGACATAGAGCTGGCAAAGGATGTGAACTAGCTGCAGTGAGGCAGAAAAGGGGAGTAAGAAAGCAGCAACCAGGTGGGCAGTGGGACCCAAGGAAACAGCTGGCAGGTGGGCATAGGTCTGGATTTTTGAATTATTCTCCCCCTCACAGCAGACCCTCCCCTGAGATTTATATCTGGAGTAATTATTTCTGAAAGAGGCAGGTATAGTCAGAAAGTTGCTGGAAGGCATCATTATACATCGGTAACTATCTTTTCAACCACCAGGTATCATTAATCATAATAAGAGACAAAATAACTTGAGGAGATAGGCCATTATGAGTTTAATGTCCATTCAGAAAGGATGAATAAATATGCAATTCATACCAGTGCCCCCCAAACAATCCAGCACCATTTTATCTGCAGTACAATCATTACAAAACCAAAAAGGGTGACCAAAATGAATCCTGCCAGGAGTACAGTCATTATGATGAACGTATATAGGACTGCTCCTTGGTAAGAGAAATTCAACATAGGCATATGGGTCTGGGAGGATTTTCAAAGGCACAAAGAGCAGTTAGAGGCCCAAATCCCATTGACAAGAAAGGGGGCTGGGAAGCTAATTGCCCTTTGTGCCTTTGAAAATCTCCCTCTGACTCTCAGAACCAGTCTTTTATTTTCTGCTGCAGTTCATACAAAGAACAGGAACAGGACAAAGAACAGGAACAAAGAATATGAAATCTTTTTCATGAGTCAAAAATGTTCTTAAATAATTTCCAGGGTCTTTGCCCAAGCGCGAAATCCTAAATGGCAATGCAAAGCCAGGGAATGTTCTAAACAAATGCAACTGCAGCTGTGACATTCACATCTGGGAGTTTATCTAACTCAATTAAAACCAGACAAGTCTGGCAATTACTAGGAGGGATTGGAACCATTACAACTATCCCTCGTCCTTTCTTACACTCTGAAAAAGTGCATGGTAAGTATTTCTTTTCATTTATAATCTACACACCACAGCTGCAGCATGAAATTGGAAGGAAAGTTTTGTTTTTAAAGGCACACTAATGTTAACTATTTATTCAGTTTTCTTCAGAAATCTACTGTCGATTTAGAGGAGGTATATTTTCAGCTTGGATTTGCTATTTTAGGCTCTTTCCCACCCTTATCCGGTGTTTGATCCAAAATCCACTGATGTCAATACGATTCTTTTCATTGATCCCAGTGGGCTTCATATCACTGAATCAATCTGCTAGACTTGTTTAAATGACAAGCAAATAGTATTTCCAGACAACGAAATACGAACGCATCTGTGTGAAGTTCATGGGTTCAGCAGGGCTGCCAACTTTCTCACTGCACAAAGCTGAACATCCTAGCCACACCCGCTGCCCTGTCTCTACCCTGAGGCCCTGTCCCCTGCTCACTAAATTCCTCCCTCAGTGGCTCACTCTCCCCCACCCTCACTCACTTTCACTGGGTTGGAGTGCGGGAGGAGGTAAGGGCTCCATCTGGGGGTGCAGGCTCTGGGTGAGGCCAGAAATGAGGAGTTCAGGGTGCGCGAGGCGGCTCCGGGCTGGGGCAGGAGGGGGTGAGGGCTCTGGCTGGGGGTGCAGGCTCTGGATGAGGGGTTCAGGGTGCAGAAGGGGTCTCCAGGCAGGGGCAGAGGGGTAAGGGCTCCATCTGGGGGTGCAGGCTCTGGGATGGGGGCCAGTTAGGAGTGAAGGAGGGGACTCCAGGTTTGGCAGGGCGGGGGAGGGGCGGCTTCAGGTTTAAGGCAAAGGCTTAGGGCTTGAGGTGGGGCGTGGGCTTATCTCTGGCGGCTCCCGGTCAGCAGCTCAGTGAGGGAGCTAAGATCGACTTCCTGCCTGTCCTGTATCCACCCCGTCTCCCTGAGGGCCAGCAGGTCCGGTGCCTAAGTGGAGGAGCAGCAAGCAACTGCGCTGCTCTCTCCTGCAGACACCATCCTCGCAGCTCCCATTAGCCACGGTTCCCAGCCAATGGGAGTTCAGGACGGAGGCACTGTGTGGAGCCCTGTGGCCCGCCCACCTCATAGCCAGACCTGCTGGCCACTTCCAGGGTGCAGAACGGCATCAGGACAGGTAGAGGCTAGCCTGCCTTAGCGCTGTAGCACTGCCGGCTGGACTTCTAACAGCCCAGTCAGCAGAGTTGACTGGAGCCCCAAGGGCCCCTTTTTGACCGGGTGCTCCGGTTGAAAACTGGACACCTGATCAACCCTAGGGTTGAGGGGAGAACAGAGGCTACACCTTCAGTGAGCAAGTTCCTTTAATTACTCCAGAAAAATGCTAAACACAAGTCCAATTTCTCACAGGCAAAGTTAACTTGAAGCCCACTGAAAAGCTCAGCTGTAAGTCTGCACGCATCCTTTTCCTCCACTGTTTTCAGCATCCAGCTCTCTGTTCCCCCACCTCTGGCTACCAGATCCCAATGCCTTTCAAATATAGAATAAAGAAATAATTATACACAAAATGCCCATTCCCCCCACCTTTCCTATGTGAATGCCATGTCCTCAGGTCTTAACTGATCCTAGCAGTTATGTGTAATAAACTGTGCACCAGACATTTCATTAATAAAGCACTTTCATTTACACACTCAAAAGGCAGGAAACTTACAAAAGTTCTAGGAGTGGTATTAACCTGTGCATGTTACACTTGTATATTTTAGCATCTCTATTTAACGGCTGAGAGTAGGCTGAAAATTTAGGCCAGGGTTTTACTTCTTTCTTCCTCCCATCTCCTTTTGTCTGTTTTTAAAAACACATGTGGCTTCACGATGCAAGATCTTCACCTGCAGGGTTTATATATAAAACACAATAAAAACACCCTGCTGTCTGAGAACCATGGTATGCTTTCTTGCTCTGAGCAGAGAAAGCAAGAAGAGTTTTGCAATGGCACTGGTAAAGGTTTCAGTACTGATCGCTGCACACATAAATACTGTACATCACTTCTCTATGGACACTGCTGCAAAGAAACATTAACTATTGCATACAGAAACAACAACGTGCTATTTAGTCACTGTAAACAACCAAAGTCCACAGAGTCTCCTGTCCTGTTGTGGGTTGGCAAAGGATGTCGAAATCTCCTTGAATTTCTCCCTACTCAGCTCTTCCCATGTTGTTCTGTCATAGGCTGGGGAAAGAGATAACACTCAACCCACCTGCCCCCACACCCCACCTCAAAAAAATCCATGAGTCCAGACCTGAAGCCCTGTGGATCCCAATACTGAAGAATACACAAGAAGCTGAAGGTTTCTGCTCAGAGCCACTGTATCCGCCACCCCCATCCAATGGAGCTACGCTGTCAGTTTGACCACAGCTGACCCTGAGATGGGGTACCTCCGCCTACATCACCTTTATTTTGTCATTTCTACTTGGTTGGCAGGGAACTAAGGACTTCCCTCGGCCCTGATGTCAGCCAGCCGTGCATTGTACGCATTTACCACTCCCCACCCACTCCCATACAGAACATAGTTCCATGAAGGGAGGGATAGTGTTTGCAGTAGCAGTTGACTCCCTATTTCACACAGGTCAGATTGCCATAGCATTATATGGCTTTTATGGGATGTTATCACAGAAAGAAGAGAGCAGACACGTGGTCCAGTGGGTAGGGAATTATCCTAAGATTTTTAAGTCAAGTTTCAAGTCCCTTCTCTGCCACATATTTCCTGTGTGACCTTGGGAAGTCCCTTAACCTTTCTGTGCCTCAGCTCTCTGTCTAGAACATGAGGATAATAGCAATTCCCTATCTCACAGGATTGTTGTGAGGATAAATATATTAACGATTGTGAGGTGCTCAGATGCTACGGGAACAGGGGCCAGATAAATATTTGAGATAGACTGAAAATAAATTGATCTTATAAAAATAAAAATATAAATCTCATGAAACTGGAAAAAATGGAAAAATCACCGCTTGGGTTGTGTAAAAATTTGGACTTTTTGTTATTTCATTTTCAGCAGTTTTGTTTGAAAGACTTTGGAGAATTTTACAAAATTTCATAAGATTCATAATCTGGGTGTACAAACATGAGATTTGCAAACTTGTGTGCTTTTCCCACCTAAAACTACATTCTGGTTTGAAAATGGGGCCGGTTCTCACAGCAAGTGATCCCTTCTCAACACGATGGTGTTCTGAAAGTTTCACAAGAGGACCAAGTTTGAATTTGTAACAGACAATAAAATAAATTGGAAATTTAAAACACTTCATTGGGCTGCAAACATCTCAGGCACCTCTTACTGGGTCATTATTGTCTGCTCCAACTAATGCGGAACTGACTACTATGAATTTTTTTTGTCTAGCCTACTTTAAATGTCCCAATCAATGGGGCCCTACCCTTTCCTTTGGGAGACTATTCCAGAGTTTCCTTACTCCAGCAAAAACGGTAACTAAACATTGCTCTCTGTTTTTTTACCAAAACAAAACAACTGGAAGAGAAGCAAGTTAAACAGCTATGTAGCTCAGCTTTTTTTATGGCTCCTGACTCGCTTACCTCATTGCACTCAAGTACCTTGGCTGAAAGAAGCAGCACAAGATCTAATGCCATATAGATTGTCAAACTCAGCACCTAATGAATGCAGAATATGACGAACTCGGTGCTACAAGCTGCCCCATCAGTTCCACTCTTCCTCACCACTTATTTCAACACTTCCAGTTCTGCAGTTACAGGCACAACAGATGGATTCTCAGGTCTTCAGACAACAAGACAACAAATAAAAATGAAGAAATGGGTTTCACGCAGTTTAGAGAGATCCAATATCAGGCAGCAAAGTGGTTGTTCCCTTCCAAGTTATATATTACTAAAGTCTAGTCTGTGGAGTTAAATAAGAAAATAAATCCACTGTTAGGGATGAAAAACAATGCCCAGTGCATGGCATCACAATAATTGGGAACTCTAATGAGAAGACAGGAAACTACATTACAGTGACTGCGTCAACAAGATACACATAGAAACAGTGCCACAAAGAAAAGCCTCAGAGGATAAGGGACATACATTTTTCTCAGCTATTACTATTACAAAAACCACAACCTAAAAGAAAACTGATTCATAACAGAGATACCTATCTTGGCAGCTTCCACACGTGCTGCGGGAAGCAATGTCAAGCCGAACAATATCTTCCAGTGGAGAATCTATTATATATATTCCTGAAGTAAGTTCTTACTTTGCATTCTAGTGGCTAAGATATCGGAAACTCGGCTTCCATGCATCCAGTTACTAGTGTTTCTATGACTCAGGTGTCTGCCTATGGTGATGAAGAGGAATACCTATCGCTCCTCTACCTAATACAGCAATCTGTAATGTAAAACACTAAGGGTAGGATTTTTCAGAAATGCAAAGCACCAGCCTGAGTCAGCTTCAGTTGAAGTCAATGGGAATTTGACCCCTGGATTTCAATGAGAGCAGAGTTAGGCCAATGCTGTGTGCCTGTGGAAAATTCCATCCTAAGTCCGTACAATTAGGTGTCTTTTAAAACTACAGACGCTATCATCAAATTTCTATGGCACCACTTTCTACTATAACTATAATAATCAGGATTTGTAAACAGAACAAAGAAAACACTTGATAACAGATTAAAAGTATAGTCAGCTGACTGATACAAGTCTAAACTGAAATCACATCAAAAGTTGGGCAATGCAGCATCTTTTTGTACCAGCCTTTACCTCTCCAGACAACCCGGTAGCTCAGGGTACAAGTGAAAATGTATCATTCTAGATGCTATTTGTTCAAAAGACGAAAACACCTAATATAGTGCGGAGGTAGCAGCATTATAGTTAAGATTGAGATCAACAGGTTCCCAAGATACCGCTCCCCCACCCCGAAAAAAGGTTACATGACATGAAATTTTATAGGTCTTAGGTTTTTTTGCAGACACATCAGGCTTCATATATGACTCTGATTCTCCACAAACACATATCACCTGCTAGAGCAGGGGTGGGCAAACTACAGCCCGCGGACCACATCCACCCTGTGGGCCTGTCCTGCCCAGCCCCTGAGCTCCTGGTTGGGGAGGCTTGCCCCCAGCTCCTCCTTCGCTATCCTCCCTCCCCTGCAGCCTCAGTGTGCCGTGTGGGCAGCACTCTGGCTCGTAGCTCCAGCCAGGGGGCACTGCAGCGGCATGGCTGGCTCCAGGGGTGCTGAGTGCTACTGTGGGGCTGCGTGTCAAGCTCCGGCAGGCCATGTGGAGCCAGACATGTTGCTCTGAACGGCATGGTAAGGGGGGCAGGGGGTTGGATAAGTGGTAGGAGGTCCCGGGGGAGGTCAGCAGGGACAGGGAGCTGGAGGCAGTTGGATGGGGCAAAGATTCCAGGGGTGTGGTCAGAGGACGCGTTGGACAGGACATGGGAGTCCCAGTGGGTCTGTCAGGGGTCGGGGGTGGTGGATAGGAGTCAGGGCAGTCAAGGGACAGGGAGCGCGGGGGACAAGTAGAAGGTGGGCTCCTGGGGGGGCAGTTGGGAGGGTCTCGGGAGGGGGCGGTCAGGAGACAAGGAGAAGGGGCGGTTGGATGGATTGGGAGTTCTGAGGGGGACAGTCAGTGGGTGGAAAGTGGGTGGGGGTTGGATAGGGAGTAGTGGGGACAGGTAGGGGGTTGGGTCCTGGGGGACAGCTGGGGGGGGGTCTCAGGAGGGGGCAGTCAGGAGACAAGGAGCAGGAGGGGTTGGATGGATTGGGAGTTCTGAAGGGGGCAGTCAGTGGGTGGAAAGTGGGTGGGGGTCAGATAGGGAGCGTGGGGCAGGTAGGGGGTGAGGTCCTGGGGGGGACAGTTAGGGTGGGGGGGGTTCTCAGATAGGGGGTAGGGCCAGGCTGTTTGGGGAGGCACAGCCTTCCCTACCCAGCCCTCCGTACAATTTTGCAACCCCGATGTGGCCCTCGGGCCAAAAAGGTTGCCCACGCCTGTGCTAGAGATTGATTTCAGCTAGTGTCTATTGCCATTGCCCCTCTGGGGAAGCAATATTTTAAAAGTTATTGAGAGTAAAAGTTGCACTTCTGAATGTGACTTGAGCCAAGTTGATGAGCCAGAGAAAATCATCTGTGTACGCGCAGCAGGACTGTGTCTGTTGCAAGCCAGATTGTTCAGAGCCTCACAGCAGAGAAACTGGGTGGCTTAAGGTGATATGCTGTGTCCACTAGACCCAAACAGCACCTAGATACTATCAGTCTGGGTCCTGCCCTGGGCAGTTTTCTGAAAACGTGTTGTCCATTTAAGAGATGATATTTCAAAGTGACGTAACACCCCCTCATATTTTACTTCAGAAGCATTGTCAAGGAAAATTGCACGAATTAAAGAGAGAGTAGATGAGTCACAAGTATGCAGCCGCATTAATGTAATGTAATGATGGTGCATGCTTCTCCACTATTTCCTGAACAGGACTGAATGTGATCAAAGAAAATCAATTAGCTGCAACTCTCAAACGGGACTGTTCCGACCAAAACAGGATGCATGGTCACCCTACCGAGGGAGGCAAAATCATTAACTGGAAATCTTCATAACCTTGATATTGAGATCTCAAAAAAATTCTAAGTGTTTTCTTGAACTTGGTGAGATTTTTTTTTTTTTGGAAGATTTGTTCCAACAAAAAAGAGCACTGGACTAGACCTGTATCTCTTTTCTCTCTCTTTGCAAGGTTCAGTGCCTCTACATTTTACGAACACCATAAAGATTTCTCGTGAATGTTGATGATTCCAGCAATAGAAACAGTGCTTACCAAAGATCTTAGCAGTTATTTCCCCCCTGCGACTGTTGTTCTGCTTCTGCCTTAGTATGCAACTCCCCAAACACTTCTTGTCTCCCATCTCTCCTCCATCTTCGTTCAGTCCTCCTCCTTGACTTTATATCTACAAGTCCAATTCAGTCTAATGCGTTCTCAGTTCTTGAATGCCTGTTACATTCCCTTCCTTTTTATTTTGGTTTTTGGCCTTATTGTCAGCACATGAAAATATTATAGAAAATGGCAGCTGATAGGTGATCTCTTCACTCCCCACAGTCGTTCCAGCCAAATACCAATAACTTTCTCTGCCCTAAGTGAGTGCTCCAGATTTTATCATTTCTCTTATTCTGACTCTAGTCTGGCTTTGCAATTTGATATCTCTGATTCATCGTAAGTTATTACCTTTCATTCTGGCATTTGGTCAGCATATTTTAGAAAATAAATTTCTATTTTGCAGTCCATTTCACTTCTGGCTATCATCTAGTGCCATGATTTTTCATTGTCGTTCTGAGCCATTTGATGGATTCTATTCCACATTACGTCTTTCATTTGTCCTTTATATCTTTAATTATCTGTTCCTCTCTGTTTACTTTATTCTCCCTGACAGAGTATGCTCTGAGCTATACCAGCATAAATCAGTAGTAACGGCATTAAAATCAGTGGATTTACATCGGTGTGAGAACAGATTCAAGCCCAGGGAGCTAGCTCTGGATTTATACTGCTGTAACAGGGCAGAATGTGGCTCAGCATTTCCAATCCTTCTTACTGTGCCATTACAGAATTCCTTCCTGAACATCCTTAGACCCCTCTTGCTGTTGTCCACCTCTAGCAGTGGACTATTTGGAAATACATTGCTCCATGGAATGCTAGTACTACTGCACATGCAAAAAGAGGTATGTGACAAGGTACTAACAGTATGCTCTCTTTCACTTACCTGCTATGTAACAGAGCAATGAATATGGGATTTTCAAAAGTGCTCACAGGAGTTAGGGACTCAACTCCCACTGGAAGTCAAAGTGGCTACCCCGTATAGTCATCAACATAGGCGTGCGCAGCCCATTTCATTAGGGTGTGCGCCCAGGAATTTTTTTTTAAAGGCAAACTTTTATTAACTGACTGCCCCAACCCCCCCCCCCCCACCTCCAGACAGACCCCTAGGACTTCCACACCTATCCAACCGCTCCCCACCCCCTGACAGGACCCCCAGAACTCCTGACCCATCCAACCCACCCTGTCCCCTGCCTGCAGGCCCTCTGTCCACGGTCTGATGCAGTACTAGCTTGAAGGATCTGGCTGAACATGTCACCCTGAGTCCTCTTCTTTCTCTTCCTTATCTGGCACTGGTGTTCTGTGGGTGTGGAGGAGGAGCCCTCAAGGGCATAAAGGCAGCAGCTATGGTACCATTGTCGATATAGTCACAAAGGAAAGTGAAAGTTAAGATCCAGAGCTCCCTTCCCTTGCTTCACACAAGTTTTACATAGGATACCAACAGCAGCTATGCTCTATGTGCCTTTGATATCCTCAGGAGTGAGAGATCAGTTAAAATAACCAATGCCTGTGGAAAATGGTGCCAGGAATCAGTGCCATTGCCCTATACTCATAATTTCATACAACCAAGCCATTCCCTCCTTGTTTTCCTCACTCCGCTGGGCCATACTGATAACAGCTGGAGCTGTGAGTGGCGCTGTGCACAAGTATTCTGAAGTAGAAGTGTTAATAAGCAAGTATTGTGTAAAACTTGTGTAAAGCAAGGGAAGGGAACTCTGGATCTTAACTTTCACTTTCCTTTGTGACTATATCGACAGTAGTACCATAGCTGGCTCCTGAGAAATCTCGATGAACCTTTCCTGGAGGTACTCCTCAATCCTCTCCCAGACATTTCTAGAGATGGCAGCCTTATTATTTTCTCCTCAGCAGGATGCTTTCCCATGCCAGCTGGTGATCATCAGCAGGCACCATTACAGTAAACAGACTAGCAGCATACTGCTAGTCTGTTTACTGTAATGGTGCCTCCATGAAAGGTTTATCAAGATCTCTCAGGAGGATTCAAGGAGCATCCCTGTGTACATAAACAGCTCAGCATGGTTCCCTCTTCCCGACCTAACTCTACACGGAAACTCTCTCTGTTGTATCGCTACCTCTTCTAGTATATGTAAATTAATGAAAAGTCAGTAGCTGTGTCCTGCTAAATTGGGAGGTGCCATCAGTATATCACTGTAATGGGAAACAGATTAAACACTTACCTGAGGATCCTTCCTCTGCATCAGGCTTGTCCATGCTCAGGACTGACTAGACTGTGGTGGAGACTCAAACAGGCCTGGGTTCATGGCACAGCCAGACTACCTGATCTCATGTTCCCCATCCGCTTCCTCCTATCTCCTCCTCATCCTCACTGTTCACTCCGGGACCCATGACTTGGGTTCCTTGGAGGTATCTGTGGTGGTCTGTGAGGTGGTGTGGGTCTCCGCCATTGCATACAGCTCATTGGAAGAGTGGCAGGTCTGTGGCTTGACACCAAATCAACTGCTGGCCTCCCTGGCTTTCTGATCTGCCTGCCACAGTTTCTCTGCTTTAATGGGGCACTACTGCCGTTCTCAGTCATACCCCTTCTTCTGCATCTCCCGTGCAATGGCTGGTCCATAGCTAGGCCTGCAAAGCCGCTGCTCCCCGCAGGCCCGGGAGATCCCATATCTCCTGTCTTCTCCAGGCCTGAGCATATCTGAAGTGAGTAGCTGGTACGGTCAGCCGGGCAGTTGCACACAACAGCAGAAAACTGCTAGGTGTGCTTGCCAAACTGGGCCATCAGGAAAAGGCATTTAAAAAATTTGCAGGGCTTTAGATAGAAGGGAGGGGCTTCCAGTCTACATAATCTCTGATCAATGAAGTTCACAACTGTGATCAGAGCAATCGGTGCTGGGCATTATGGGATAGCTGCCAGAGGACTGTTAGGGTCAATGTACGTAACACAGTATCTACATTCGCACTATGCTGACCTCAGTACATCGAAATGGGGGAATGGTATTACTATATAGCCATAATGGGGTGATTACATCAATGGAAGTCAAATTTAAGCATAGACCCGTGAACAGCTGAGTCAAAACAAGGCAGCTTACATCATCCTAACTTTGTAGTGTAGACCAGTCCTATCCCATCTGCATGCCTTGTAGCATCACTACTCTTCTATTGTCATTCCTGTTTATCCAGTGATGACAGAGCAGACATTTTCATCCATCCTGAGTCAACGAAGTTTTCTTTGCTCTATCACCTCACAAATTTCTTCACCTACTTCCAGCTTTTCTCATTCAGGACCAGTGTTGGCTTCACCACCTGATATCTAGCAATGCTAAACTCTACTTCCAACTCCTAGGATGTTCTAATTTAGTTTAGCTTATGAATCACACACCATAAAGGACTTTTCAGGTCTCAGAGGAGTGTTTCTTTGTCAGTTAATTGTCAGTGTAAGCTGAGCCCTGCGTGGGTCTTTAGAAAACTGAGCTGCCACATCTGTGAGCTAATACTGATATCTGTCCTCCCAAAAAGATTTATAGCTAAATCATTTTTATTAACACTATATAAATTCTGCATGCTGTCACGTCTGATTTAACTTTTCTGGAGTGCACTGCTAAGAACTCTGGTGTGGGGGAAGGTTTTGGATGTAGAGAAGTTTTGGAGGAGAGGAAACACTTACACTCCTGGTTTAGAGGCACAGTAACTAAGTCACCCTTCAGTCAGGCCACTCCTATTTAGATAAAAATTCTTTTTAGTCCAGCTCATCTGCCCTCCCTGGCAACTGCATAGCTGAGAGCAGGCAGAATGGTCTAGGTACATTTTGTTTCCAAGGGCAACTTTGTATAATCACATTGATATCCAGTTCAGTTAGAGAGATTTTTGTCTGATGCCCTGAGCTTCCAAACAAGGAACGCTTAACATCTATTTTGTTATTATAATATATACTGCAGTGCTTGGTCAGATGCATCTGCCTCATGAGAGAGCTTGAAAAATCCTTTGCAAGTATTCGGTGCTGTTTTCAAATTGTGTATTTTCAACAGGTATTTCATGTTTTCTCTAATTGTTTGATACAAACAGACGATTTGAGATAAGGTATTTTTAATTTCATTTTTTTAAAAATCAAGCAGCTCATTAGCATTTCAATTCACACACACACCCAGGTATGCACATTCACACAGTACTGATAGGGCGAAGGTTAGTCATGTAACACAGCTGCATAAGTGACAAACAATCTCCCTGTCCCAGTGCATTGCCAAAGACTACATAAATATGTAATCTATCCCTCTTTTTCTATCACAACATTTCACTGGGGTGTTTCTGATTAGTTGTTCCCCTGCTGCTAAAGCGAAATGCTCCAGAGTGGCTGATGGATGTATACCGGGTGTGAATAAAGAGAGTTTCTGCAGCCATCCATAAACCCAGCTCATCTAAATTGCTAGCTGTTTGGTACCTGTGAATGATGTGTGAGGGGCAGGGAGGGGGAAGCTTCTTAAAAAAAAAAGAAGTTTGGCTATTTCGTCTGGAATGTCCAGCAGAATTATTGTATCCTAACATAAGCCTAGATACCATTTCTAGTTATGATTAAGGCATACTTCTCCCCTTTGTCATTCATTTCCCAGTGAACCAAACAATGGATCGAAAATGTATAATGGCATCAGACTTCCATTCTTCTGGGGCATTTTTTTTAAAATGTGTAAAAGCAAGAGACAGAATTTTTTGATAATGGGCAACTCATCAAACACAGAAAGGGCCTATCATGTGAACTCCAAGAAAGTCCCCTTAGCTTATAATGAAGCAAAGCAGGCAAAAGAGTGAATATATGTCACCATGTTTTAGAAGGGTGTCGAGGGGCTTCCCAGGAACCTGCTGTTAAAATTCTAACTCCCAGATGACGAGATTGGGTCAGGTCCTAAGCTGGTGTAAATCAACATACCTCTAGCAGTTGAGCATCTGACCCATGGGTTGATGACAACTGTGAGCTTCAAACATCTGCAAGAGATGACGTGAAAACACTTCTGAAGGATGATTATTTTGCATTTAAAATGGGTCAGAGTTTACCAAGTGACAGATATTAAAAAAATAACTTCCCTAGGGAGGATATCCCCTACCAAAAGATCTTCATCCCAACTCTCATTTAAGATTACATACTGGACACAGGGCTTTTAATAAACTCTGCACTGAAAACAGTCGAGACTTTGGAAAAAAGACACTGCAGATGTTGGTGCAATCATAGAACCACATGAATAAAGCTGAAAAAAACCTTTCAACTGGCGTAATGGAAGAAAACAATCACCACGTTCGAGATGGGCATCACGATACTATCTTGAGTTAACTGCTTTTCAGGACAGAGACTGTCTCTGTTTGTACAGTACCTAGCACAATGGAGCCCATTCTTCACAGGGACCTCAGAGGGCAACTACAATACAAATGAATAATAATAAGAATGATAGGTAAGGAGATGTCCTAAGGTCACTCCTGTAAAGCTGGTTATCCAAGAGATATTGCTAGATTTTGGGATATGTGAGATAAAGGCTATATCATAAAATTTGACTGTCAAGAGGATAAACTTTATAGCAGCAAAATCTCATTTATTTCTACATAATGAGTAGTGCCAGTCTTTTTTTTTTTGCCATTTTTCATTTAAAAAGGGTGAGAAAGTCACATAAATGTTGTGAAAAAGGACTGTCCCTCTTTTTGACCAGCTCCAATATTCAGAATTCACAGATTTACAGTCTGAAGGGACTATGATGATAATCTATTCTGACTTCCTGGATATCACAAGCCAAAGAACCTCAGCCAACAATGTCTGCATCAAATCTATAACATTTTTGTGCTACAGCATATCTTCTACAAAAAGATATTCAGTCCTGATTTAAAAACTTAAACTGATAGTGCATTTTATTTCTAGTCCGAATATTTCCAGCTTCAGTTTCCGACCACTGAGCCTACCAACTGGACAATGAGACCTTGCATATTATTATAAAAGAAGCATTTGCAAGGGAAACGCATCTTCCCTATTCACTGAAAATTTGAGAATATGAAATGCTGGCAAAAGATTTACCTTCTGGGAGCCCAAGCAACCTGCGGGACTATGGGCAAAAAATGTAGACTCATCAGCTTTGCCAGTATAAGAACGCAGATGCTTGGTGTAATTAAATATAAAAATTTCTAGGACACGAATATGGAAGAAAACCAAACTTCTTTATGAAGAAATAGGTTTTAATGATTTATTGCAGATAATTCTGTCATTTGGTTTTTATTACATTATATATTCAGAACCAGATTCTCAGCTGGTGTATGTCAGTGTAGTGAATTAAAAGTACCACAGACATATAAAAGCAATTAGTATGTGGGGAAGAGATAATATGCTGTAAAAATATATATAAGTTTTGACTCAGCTGTGCACGGGTGTATGCTTAAATTTGACTTTAACTGATGTAACCGCCGCGTTATGGAGACACTAATACCATTTCCCCAAACAACGCTGAGCCATGGTTGATGTACTGAGGTCAATGTAGTGAGAGTGTAGACACTGTTATCTAGGTTGACCCTAACAGTGCTCCGGAAGCTGTCCCACAATGCCCAACACTGATTGCTCTGATCACAATTTGAGGACTGATGGTCTCCCCTGTGGAATCCATATAGTATAGGATAAAAGCACAAAAAAATACCAGATTTCACGGGGAGGAGACCAGATTTCAGGGTGCAGAATACGTTTTTCATGGCCGTGAATTTAGTAGGGCCCTAATCATCACCCAAGAGCAAAGGCTCTGGTGCTTGCACGTCACTCCACAAGCAGACGTGATCCTGATGTTGTCTTACAACTAGATCATCACTTAAATGGACTTTAAAAGACAAAGGTTCAGTTTGTTCTAGCATAGTACCTGGAATTCACATTGGCTGGCCCTCTGGCAGAAACTGTTTTTTAATTCTCTCATTAATACTACAAACAAATCTGTCCCACAACACATCCTCAAAGACATAGTCCAATGAGCAATATTCCTTTCATCTTTTCAATTCTACCAATACATAGCTACATTCTCACCTTGTCTTCCACACTGGCATGAAACTTGAAACGTTCCAGAATAATGTTTGGCTCTCAGATATAGTGCTCTGCTAAGACATTTTGCAAGCCTTCTAAACTTTTGTCTCCTGGCTGCTGAGAGAGCAAGTTTTGCAGCCACCAACACTGAGGAACATTGTTTTCCCTTCGCCATTATCTGTAATCTAATTTGCAAGAAAACCGTGGCTCAAATCTTTCAATATATCTGTCAGGATTGCCTCCCCACTCTGAACTCTAGGGTACAGATGTGGGGACCCGCATGGAAAAAGAAATAACCCCCACAAGCTTATTTTACCAGCTTGGGTTAAAATGTTTTTCCCCAGAACACAAATTCTTTTGTATCTGGACCTGGTATGCTGCCACCACCCAAACTAGGTCTAGGGTAGTTTGGGGACCCTTCTTTCCCTTTCCACTAACCCCCCAAACTTCTTCCTTCCCTGGGAAGCTTGAGAGAAAAAAAAAACCAAACCTCGCCTGATCCTGCGAGACGTGCCCGATCCAAAACCAGGCTCTTACACAATGAAAAACAAGCAGTCAGCTTCTTAAAAGAAAGATTTTAATAAAAGAAAAAAAGAAAGGAATAAATCCCTTATAACCATCAATAGAACAGCATCTACCATAATCAACAAAAGGATTCAGAAACCAAACCTCTCCCCCAAGGCAATTTTCTCCCACAGTTGATATCTCTGCTGAAGCTTACAATATCAAGAAGCACCCAGCCAACACTTGCCACTGAGAACTCTCCAAGTGATAAAGAGAAGGTAAACTTACTGACTACAATACTTAATAGAATCTTATAGTTACAGTGAAAGACATAGCTGTGTTCATCCCATAGCCGAGGTGAACAGAGAGAGACCCAGAGAGAAACTGAAACTTAAAATCCTTTATCTCCTGAGGAATTTCTCATTGGTCAGTTGTCCGCCTCTCAGGTTACCTTTAGCTTAACCCCTTACAGGTAAACACTAATTCTAGGCTACTTCACCTTATGACAATATCAGTGCAGAAAATCAGGATTGGCAGCAAACTCCTCAGTTTCTCCATTAGTTGTCACCCTTATGTATTTCCTTGTCACACACTACGCAGGATGGAACATGGTTCCAACCCATAATACTCCAAGTAATTCAGTTAACCTCTGGAATACCACTTCACTACACAGAAAGTATCTCCACACTACAACTAGAGGTCTGACTGCAGCACATACTCAAGCTATAACCACTATTTTTCTTCAAGCCAGCTAGATCAGAATTGGCTCAGATGTGCCTATCCATCCCTCTATCATACCTCTGATTGCACTGTAGATATACCCTGTATTTCATGTGTGATAGCTCCTCCTGGAGCTCAGAAACAGCGGAATGTGGTACAGTCTGTTCCATATTCACCCAGAGATCTGAGTCTACAGGGTCCTAAGTACAAAGTTTGCTAGAAAGAAATGAAACTACATATTAACTACAAAACAGAAAACAGACAAGATATAGGGACTCACATATTAATATGGATTTGCTGGTTGGATTTATTGGCGCATCCCTTGCAATAGTTTGGTGATTCCTCTCATCCCCAAAGGCTCATAATTTTACTTCCATTTAACCTGTAAAGTGAATTTAGCAGTGGGGAATGGACCAGGAAACAGAATTCCTGTTTATCCAGAGACCAGGCATTGTCATACAATGGTACAGACATTCCTAATGATTACTCATACTTAGCTCTTTTTACCAGTAGATTTCAAAGGAGGTCAGTATTGTCACCCCCATTTTACAGATGGGTAAAGTGAGGCACAGGGAAGTGAAGTGATTTGTCCAATATCAACCAACAGTCCAGGGGCTAGAACTGGGAACAGAATGCAGGTTTCCTGAATCCCAGACTGGTCTCTAGCAAGTCTGGGCCACACCATCTCCCTAGTCAGAACCATTTTCCCACACAAACAACTAATGCATCTTTGATCTGTTCTAGAGGAAACAAATTTAGAAATGAAGAGCTTTTAAACTCAGAGTCATCCACCACCCCCCAATCAGGTCCAAGCCAACAGGGAGAAGCGAACATGCTTATCTGACACCACCTACTATCTTCTTTTAAGTGTCTTTTAATCAATAACATTATATTCCGTACATCTGAAGAAATAAGTACTGAGATATCTTCTTTTCTCAGTAGCACCCGTATCCACACAATTAAAATCAACAGGTTTGTATGGATTTAGCAGAAGGTAGAATTTGGCCCATTATTCTTAAGTTACTATTGTTTCTAGATCAAAACCAAATTGCATGGTGCTAGCTCATTCCATAATATAATTCATTTGTCAGCTTCTCCATCACATTTATTGTTACATGGAAAGAAAAATCAATGCTTTCCCCTGCCTCCTTTCTCCTCCTCCCCCCTCGTTTTGTGTCCTTTGGATGGGTGGAACATGGATGAGCACACTGAACATTGGGGATGTTGTCGGGTGAGCATGAGTCGATCATTTTCTTTAGTCCTTCTGGCCTGCTGTAGAAATCTATAGCACATTAATCATTTCTGAGCTCAATGCAAGTATGAGGAGGGAGCATTGTAATTTATTATGCCTGCATTAGATATTTTTTCTTTCATTAGCCTTTTATACAGCTCAGTGGTAGAAACCTGTACCTCTAAACTTAATCAGAATGTACTTCTGCCGAGGTTACAAAACTCTTAGCAAGATGTGAAAATTAATAATTAAATTCCTTTTAAATGAGTATTCATCACACAATAAATCCCAAAGTAATTGATGCCATAAATTAAACTACAATTTTTTCTGGATATGACAGTCGATATATATAGGTGTTGGGATACTATGGTGATGAGTGTAATAAAAATGCCTAAACAGAGAGACAAAGTGGGTGAGATAATATCTTTTATGGAACTAACTTCTCTAAGTGAAAGACACAAGCCTTTGAGATACACAGAGGGTATTCAGTGTCTAAGGACATGGCTACACTTGATTTTCATCAGGTTCCATGTTTTGCTTCCCATTCTACTATAAAAATCTATATATAGTAGAACGTAAGAGGAGAAATTTCTGCATGTGTGTGGGGTGGATTAAAGAAGTTAATAAATAAAAATTGTAAAATAAATACAATGTAAACATTTTTAAAGGCACAAGCATACACTTATTCTTTGCAGACTTTATGAATGTCAGAACTAAGCAGTACGTACATTGGTATGAACTTGGTTCTTGGAGCCCTTACACTATGGTGCTGAATAAGAAATTAAGAAGGTTCTTAGTGGTCCTGCAGTAGGATTTGGTGCAGCTCTTTCTTCTTTTATAATGATAATAATTTGCCTCTCTAGAGAGAGGACATAGAACTTACGGGTCCAACACCTTACTACGCATATTTACGCATCTATACACATACTGGGCAAGATCACAGGTATGCGGCACCTGTTCAATTAGGCAAAGCAAATGTCCACAAAGTTTAAGTGGCTATGTAAAACAATTTTACAGCTGCCTTGTATTACCAGCGTGAAGCAAAGTAGACAGAGCATGCTGGTGAATCTGGCCTATTAATATAGATTCATCTCTCTCTTTTTCTAGATGTACATTATGTAGCTCAGGCTGCATTTAATATGCATATATATTGCTAGTACCATTCTCTGCCCATCCATCTCTAATCCATAGCCTAACACTTCAGAAAATGCAATTAAGTACAGTGCCATGTTGTAATCTATGACAGGTTTAAGAATAGCAGCCGTGTTAGTCTGTATCCGTAAAGAAAACGAAGAATGTTTAGTCTCTAAGGTGCTACAAGTATTCTTCGTTTTCATTGTAATCTATGAGATCTGTAAAACAAGTACTGCACAGACAATTCTGATCCTTTCTGCTGCAGCTCTTGGGCAGATAGACTTTGGCACTGCTTGTGTAGGCCCATTACACAGTGCACAATATCCATAATAGCAGGTGAGAAAACACAGAAAACATTTTGCGATGGAATTGTACTTTAAAGATCTCTCTCTCCACTTTCAGGTGATTGCAGGCCTTTGACATTTTGCTTTTCCTAGAAATTTCAGGGCAATTGATAATTTTCTGCATCAAATGACATGAAAGTGGAAAGAGCCTCTTTCACACAAACTATCACGCTCACAGAATTTCAGATAGAAGTGGAATAAACGTCTTCAGAGAGGACAGGAGAACATGACTGGAGGTGTGTGAAAAAAACATTTTTTTAGTTCATTGACAACTCAATTTTTTTTTTTGAAAACCTACACATTCTGGGTCAAACAATTTTTTAAACATTTTTTTACCAATTCAAAATCTTTATTTAAAATAAATAAAATTAGAGGAATTTTTGAACCGACCTCATTACAAACTGAAAAATCAAAAGGTTCATTTAAAAAACGTTGAAACAGAATGTTTTGATTTTTCTTTGATTGATTGTTTTGGTTTTTAAAAAAACAAAACTATCTGGCAAAACCAGCAGAAATCTGTGAAACATTTCAGTGTCAATGAAGCTGACTTTGTTTGCTAAAAAAATTCAGGATGAAAAATTTCACCCAGTTCTACAAGAGAAGGAGAAAAAGCTCCCATGGATCTATTCCAGAATAGGGGCTGATATAGAGCCATAATGCTCCCGGGGAATCTCAGGGAGGGCTGAAGTTTTATACTGGCCATATGTGAAAAATATAAAGTTAGAACCAGGGGACCCAAAGAAAGAATAGGGCCATTGCACCTGCTCATGCAGAGATTTTTGTTTTGATGCATCAACGGAACACAACGGGTGCAGAGGCCAGGATATCTGTAGGCAGAGAGGGACAGAACCCACTGACCATTCCTGCAATGTGGTCGGTTTGAGAGCAAATCCTCCTACTCCGTCCTTGGTGGAAAGCTTTCTCCAAACGTGGAGTTTCCTTCACCTTCCTCGTTGCCTCTACCAGGGTTTTCCCCATTGAGTATTAGTATGTGGTCCACAGCTTGCCTAGAAGTTTATACTGGAAAGCCTGTACAGTAGATTCACAACAGGAGGAGACATAAAATCACTATATTTTAACTGAAAGTGTAGATTTTTCAGCATTTGCACACATACCCTCCACTTTTGGAATCCCTAATGCTTTCGCTGCCCACAGTTTTCTCCTCCAACTAGTACTCAGGCAGGACTTGTTTGTTTTTTATTGCGGAAGCATGTACAACAATGCTGCAGAAGGGTCGGGGCTTCATTAAACTCTTCTAAAATTATTGCAGGATTTTCACCAAGCATTCTCAAAAGGGATGTATCAAGTGCCTAGAATTACTTTTGCTTCCCTAAACCATAAGGACTGGTTTTATGCCAAGTTTCAAAACTTCAGCTATGTTTGCCCTAGCTCTGTTCAAAAAAGCGTGCTTAGAATATTCCCACAACAAGAACTACATATTTTATCTTTTCTCATAACTCAGGAACAGTCAGAGAAATTTCACTCAAACACATGTGTGTTTATGTGTACACACACACACACACACACACACGCTTTGGACAAAGACCAGGCATAAAAAATTCTAGCCCTGATTTAAATGTTTTAGAAAGCTAGGAGTATGTGAAGACCGGGAGCTCAGCTAAGCATAACCTTAGCTGCGGCTATCTAGTATAGCACACAGAATCCATTTTCCCCATACAATTCAGATGATTTACCTAGGGAGCAAGGACACCTGTTTATAAACTTTTAAAGGCATTCATCCCCTCTTTCTACGAACGGTCATCTAGCAGTTAATAAAACACCAGGATCCTATACTGTCCTTCAATATGAATTTAGAAATAGAAAAACAGCAATATGTTCAATTGTCAAAACAACATAAATGTACTATATTTAGGCCATGCAATAGCATCCATTATTTATTGCATGAACTTTGGAAGCATAAAAATGAGTCACACCTTACTTAATCACCTGTTCTAAATGTAGCTTCTGTCGATTTTCTACTCTTTTACAGTAATTATCTTTAATTAAAAATGCTGAGTGCAAGCAAAACAAATGTGTACATGACAGAAAACAAACAATTCCATTTCCAGACATTAATATGCACCAGAAAATACATAATTCTAATAACAGATGCATAATATAGTCCTAATGTCTCTTATTAATCAAATCCTGTTTATATTAGGAGGGAAGGGAAATCACTGTATCCAAATTAAACTGCCGATATCAGAGATATTATTTACAATCTGGAATGAAGAATCATTACATGCAATTATGTTACAAAGTCATTTTGATATAAAGAACCTTACAAAGTAAGCACACAGAGGGTGTTTCTGCAGGTGTGGTGTATCTGGTGGCAATGAATCAGAGATAGGGCATCTGTAGCTGACCCAACAACTCATCTAGAGGGCCAAATTCTCATCTCTCTTACACTGGTAAGAACCACTGGGAGCATAGGTAGTAATGTAAATTAGAGGGGATACAGGGACTGAGTGCATCTGATCTGGAGTGGGCAGGCAAGACTGCCGTTAACACCTAGGGCCCTGGTTCAGGAGTGGCTGGAGTTAGTGGATTGATGCTGGATTGGTTAATCGAGCAGTGCATGGGAATTGGATCTGATCTCAAGGTGGGAGGATGCAAAAAATCCAGTTCTCTTTTGCAGCCCTGTGAGCAGCCGACCTCAGAGGGGCAGTGAAAACGATGCAGAGGATGCTGCTGGAGGCACTCCCATGTAAAATGAGCCCTTTTATAGGCTGCTTCTAGAAGAGTGCTGTTGCTGAGGGGGGGCCCTGTATGTGTGATGAGCTCTGGCTGCCACGATCCAGCATCCCTGAAGCAGCTCCCCAGCAGGCTGGAGAGGCCCACATGGAAATGCACAACAGGGTAAACTCAATGCAGAGTGAGGGATGGAGTGGGTGGTCTATAGGTCTGTTGTGTCTCAAAGAAGATAGCCAGTGAGAGCATATACATCATTATATGGCACGCAGAAACACCCGTAAGCCATGGTAAGGGGAATGCAGAATGGGCTCCTTCAATGCAACATAAAATATATCGCATTTTTTTTTTTATATTGAGTCGAGCCCCTAATGAGGTAGCAGTGGGCTGGGGGAGGCGGGTAACCAAACCAGCCATTTCATTTGCATAACTTGCTTGGGGGATGAAAATAGCGCTCACCACTTATAGAACGTAAGTAATCATTTTTCAGTGTTAATATTACAATGACCAGACAGCAAATGTGAAAAATTAGGACAGTGGGTGGTGGGTAATAGGTGCCTATATAAGAAAAAGATCCAAAAATTGGGATTGTCCCTATAAAATCAGGACATCTGGTCACCCAGTTTATTTTATTTTTATATATATACACATTATATATATATATATATATATATATATATATATACACACATACACACACATATATATATATATTTATTTCAGTTCCAACCTTGCCAACGGAGACTGCAAATCTTTTCTGTGCTGGCTATTTGCCCCAGTTTCAGTCATTGGGGGCTACTAGTGCAACAGCACCAGAAGACACCCTGAAGTATACAGGGTACATCGCATGAATCTGCTTTGTACTGGTGTCGTTTCCCTGATGTCAAGCAGCAAGAAGTAGCATTGATGCAAATAGCAACTTTGCACAGATATAGCACTGGCCAATAGCTGAAAGGTGGGCCAACCCCAAAAGAAAGAGCAGACAAGGTCTAAGAGATCTAGAACTGTCCCCAGTTCTACATACATGATCTCAGATCCAGTCATCCCGACTGTCAGTGACAGAGTGTGACACAGACCTGAAAGAGCCTGATGTAACTGTAGATTTATGTTCCACTTAATGACTAGCCTTACAAGGGTTTATTGAGTGAGACAGAAAGAGAGGCTAAAAGGTGCCAACAGAGGTTATAAAAGGAGCAGTATCTGGAGAATCAAGTTACATATGACACCACCATTCCCATTTACCATGTTTCAGCTTCCATCTATCTAGGTACTTACACAGCTCTTATCACGTAGTATCAGAACCTCTCCAGAATGCTTTAGAAATATTAGCTAAATTATTTGTGTGATTTTACTCTGAAGTAAACACAATAATCCCATATGGGAAAACAGAGACAGGAAAACCGTTATGAGTCTGATAATGCTATGCTTACTCACCTGGAGTAGCCCACGTGAGTAAGGGTGTTAGAATCCAGCCCTTAATAACAAGGTGGTGATGAAAACCTTGACTAGCAAAAACTGGATTTCAGAAGACTGTATATGTGACACTACAGCAGAGCTAGCTAATTGCTCATTTATCTTCATTTATACAGCTGCGCCAGCTAGCAATGGGTAATTGTAATGATATAGCAATATTATATCAGTTCTAGGCACTAGACATTGAACCCCTATGGATAGCTGATGATCTCAAAGTGATAAGCCATGTCACACAAGGTTTGAAAAACATTTCTTTCCTTTAAAGTAAATTGAAGATGAGAGTTATATACCCTCTTGCTTTGGGTGTACAAGCAAAATTCCTATTATCCATCTGTCAAAGAAGTTATATTATTGAGGAAATATTTGAGGGCAAATTATAAACTTTTTGAATAACACAAAAATAAAAAAGTTGACAACACATCACACTAAATCGTTATACAATCTTATATAACAGATCTATTCAAGGAGTAAAGTGCTACCTAATCTGAGTAACGGTGACAGAAGCAGGCCCCAAAGAAGAACAATATTGCAAAAACCAAAGAAAAGAAGTCATTACACTTATGCTCATAACCAGAGACAAAAGACAGTGATAGATTCCACAGAGTTTGGTATTTCCACAGGTTTATTCCTGAAATTCCTTTATTCCATATACCAGCAGAGTCTGCCTTACACTAGTGCTTCACTGGTGGTATTGGTGGCACTAGAGGGCAATTTTTTTTGCTAAAAAAATCCCTAGTGTAGACCCAGTATAAGAGAAATGTGAAGTTCATCTTTATCTCCAGAGGTTTTAAATTGAATTATGCTCTGGCTACAAAATTAAGCAGCAGAATATTCTGCTAAACTCGACACTGTTGACGGCAAGACCAAATTCTGCAGTTCAGGCGCATCCCTTCACATGGAGCTCAAGAGGGGACCAACCTATTTATGACTACATGTAAATATGCACTACCATACAAGATCTTTAAAAATAATTTTGCTGCTTCTACAGTCTTTGAAAGTAAATAATTCCCCCCCTGCCCACATGCACAGATACATACATATTGCACATACTATATGACCACAATAATTTGCTTCTGACAGTTTTAAGTGTAGTCTTTGTGTTCAAAAATATTAAGAGAAAATGTGCAAATTATTGTTACCTTGACTAATGGTGGCATCAGCTAAAACTAATATTTTAGGATTCATTGTAGGACATAAGTATTTATAAACAGTCATAATTTATCAGCTTTAACACTAAAACTATAGACAGAATCCACCTGGTTATAGTTCATAAGCAAAATCCATAATGTAAACTGCTGTATCACTCTTTAGAGCTTTTAATATACGTTGCTGAAATTCTAAATCAAAAGAGGTCAAACAGAGTTGAAATCCCCAGAGAAACCGTATTTCAGTAATGAGAATATTTCTCCTGAAAGACAGTATATTACATCTGGCTTAAACATTACAGTTGTTTGGCTGCACATTTGAAGTTACACTGATGAGTTTTTTAGGCTAGCTCTACTAAATTCTCTAAGATATTTTATTGTTATTTTGTATTAATGAGCACTAGATAGTTTATCTTCCCTTAAGGAAATATTTCCATCTGAATCAGTACTTGTTCTTGTAGGAATATATAAAACCAACCACAAAAGAAAACAAACCTTTTTCTCCAAATGTGTGAACAAAACCCTTGAGAATAGCTTAAAAATCCATTGTACTTCACATAAAGTAGTCATCATGTTTAAATATTCACATTTTCAGTGGCGCTACCCTGCTCCTAATGAAGTCAATGAAAGCACAACTGAGACTGTGGAAAGTTGAACTTTTTTATTATTTTATCATGGAGAAAATACTGTGGTCCTACAGGGCTGGGTGCCACAAACTCTTAAGTCTTAATGCCAGGCCTACAACACCAATTATCTCTGTAAACTTCAGTAAGTCACTATGGCCCTACTCCAATGCCCACTGGAGTCAACTGAAAGGTGCCATTGATTTCAGTGGGTGTTGGATCATACTCAATATCTCTGTCCTTTGCCATGCCACATCCTCACTTTCCCCTTGTGTGCGCAGAGGGGTTCTCCATATGTAGTCCTTCCTTCCTCCACACGCAAATGTGGCTTGGGCACCTCTACAACACCTTGCCCCATTCCTTCAGCTCTTGGCATCGCCCAGAATCTATGTGGAGGAAGAGGCTGAAGATGGGGCAGGCGTAGGAGTGAGCCCTGCAGAAGATACCTGGGAAAGTTAATACAGCCTTATACCTATGTACCTATCTCTCTCCCGGGACTTGAAAGTGGAAGTAGCCAGGGACTGGGGTGCCGGTGGGGCGGGGGGAGAAGAAGGGGATAGTGTGGCCCAGAGCTGCAGCAAGGCATGAGGCCCCTACTCAGATGTCCCTTGGCTCCCAGAGTGCCTCTGGAATTTGCCAGTGAACGATAGGTGAGGAGTTGGCCTAACAAATCCTGAATTTCCCAAAAGGCTCTAGGTCTGAGACATGGGAAAATATTTGGGCCAGTTCTAATTTGAGCCAAACTTGTTTCTGTGCAAACTACGTCCAGTGAATGTGGTTACTGAGCAGTATATCCACAGGAAACATAATATTGCTGCAATTGCAAAGCGTTTGACAGAATACCATAGGATAAAAATATCTGAGAACCATTAACATGAAGAAGTATATATTTCAGGCCTGCCTTTTTCTTAAACCATTTGAAGAATGATAGGCGGATTACAACCTAGAGGTCAAAACTGTTCAAGTATGTTCATACAATGAGCATTTAGAGTCTTCATTACCGCAAGGCATGGCTCTTCATTGTGCCATAGTTACTAGAATCAGGACCTACATCAATCAAAGCTGTTTCTATTGGCTATATTTTGACTGCATTTCCAGAAAGCTGCTATTTTATTTGACTGAATAAATAGCATCCACACCACAGACAATGATGTATACAGGAACATGATATTACTGCAGCTAGAACTACATTTAATACCCAGAGGAACAACAAGGAGAAAGCTAGGGAAGCGCAGAGTGTTGATAAACACATTTATAAAGAATTGACTTCAACTGATGCTAGACTATTAGCTGGAGTCTTTTTAGAATGATCACAGAATTCATGTAACAGAGTGGGGAAAGGGCTAATGTTTCATTTGTAGCCATCTCAGAAGATTCTCCAGTTTTCCAGAGAATGTTGTACACTTCCCCATGCTTCTAATAGCCTCTGAAAGGTAAAATAACTACTTCTGCTTGCATGGATGCTCCTGACAGCTACGTGGTACATAGTGACATTTGTGCTTCTTTTCAGGGAATTTCACTGTGCTCCACCAGGACCTCCTTGCAATGGCTGCTTCAACTGCTGTAACACAGACCACACATCAAACTTTTTATTTGTTTTTAACCTTCTTGAAATCTTATTGGGAAGATTAAACTTTGGAAAATGTTTGGAGGGCCTCATATGAAACATTCTCTCTAGAAGAAAAGGAAAAGTAATTTCTCTGAGTGTTTTAGATGTTTATAAAACTATGACACTTGGAAATTTGTGAGCCTTCTTGGCCACTGAAACAAAACCTGTAACCCCTGTTTACTAAAGCAGAAGATAAAGGGACTCACATTAATGGGCCCACTTGCTTCTTCTGACACAGAAAATACTTCATCTCCTTTCCTAACCCATTCATTCTTTTTCCTGTTTCTTTATTCATGGGTCTGCTTTCTTTGGTAGACTAGTTTAGTGGATGTCCTCAGCTGCATACTGAAATTTTTCATGCCTGAACTGTAGTAAACAAGTCCACCACTAGAATGAATCTACACTGGGACATTTTGTTACCATATTTCAGTATTAGTGCTGAAATACACAGCATAATTTTTTACTCTATACATTTAACTAGCAAAAATTGCATATGTTACATAACACTTTGCATCTGCAGGGAGCTCCCTAATAAACACAGAGAAAAACATACCTTACAGCATTCTATTTGACTAACAACATGAGACTAGGACGATGTATGGGTCTAAACTTGCTGTCCTTGGAGCCAAAACAGAGATTTTGCTGTTGCCTTGAATAGGAGCAAGAGCAGTTTCAGTGATGGAACTGTGAACACTTGGGCATAACAGACAGGGCATTTATTCTTATTTTAGTGCTGGAAATGTGTTTCTTCATTATCAAATTGCACAATCCAATTATAATGTAGAGTTCAGTACCCCGCAGCTGACATTGATGCTTCAGATCTTTGCCAATTCAGAATTTTCTAAAATAAGGGTCTGATTCTGATCTTATCTACACTGGTTTACTCTCACTGACTTCGGTGGAATTATACCTGATTTATACCAAGGAAAATGTAGCCAGAATCAAGCCCTCAGAAAGAGGACACAAGCATACTGTACTAACAGGACCAGATGCTAATATACTTTGTTTGATTCTGGTTACATCATCTCTTAAAGGATGCAGAAGAAATGGAAAAGGTTCAGAGAAGGATTACAAAAATGAGTAGAAGCACAGAAAGACTTTCACATGAAGAGAGATTTTAAAAGGTTAGGACAATTTAGTTTAGACAATGAATAAGAAATGGCATGATAAAGGTATGTGAAATAATAAATGCTACAGAGAAGGTCAATCCTATTTATCATTTCTTATAATATAAGGGGATAACCAATGAGATTAAAAGGAGACAAATTTAAAATCCTGTTCCAGAGGCAGGATACTGGACTAGATGGACCAATGGTCTGATTCAGTCTGGCAGTTCCTCTGTGCCTATAATGCTACAAAACTCTCAGTTGAAATCTAGCAGGTTTTTTACAATTAGTTCAAATTGCATTAGGTCTGAAGAAAGTGTGTAACTCCCTTCAGTCAGCTATTTTAACATTCTCTCCTGTTATGACAGCATCTCTTCAGTTCTTAGGTGATGTTGCTACAAGGACAAGATTTTGCAAACAAAAAACAGTGTGGCAAATCCTTTTCACAGATCCTGGCTCCTGACTTTGCACCAGTGCGGCAATTGCTGATGCATACGAGTAACAAGTTACTCATACATGTAAAACTACTTACTTGTATATGTTTTTGCAGAATCAGGAATTTAGAGCTAGATCACAACCAAATGATACTCATAGAGTAGAGTGTTGCTGCACTGGAGGGACCTGGGAAGTGAGAGAGACCTGGGCACTCACAATCACTGACCTGGTCTCCCTGTTGATCTGGGGAGAGTAAGCTGCAACAGCTCTATATTCAGTGTATGCTCCTTGATGCACCTGTTCTGTTACATTGCCAGGTGTATTGCAGGCACAGTTACTGTTCCTTTCCACCCCCCCTCACAAAGAGGATGTAGCAGTTCTACAAAACCTTCTTCCCCCTCCTGCCTATACCATAACTGACACCTTACACTCATGTATCCTTTGTGCCACTGCATAAATCAGATCATGATTTGGCTCTAACCATGCAGAGTTTTCTGTTGCAATAAGTCTAGAAGAGTAGCTGCACCTTCCTTTGCTCTCAGAATAGCTGGCATGAATGTGTTGGCTCCAGGATGCAGCAATTGGCTGGGGTGAGGCTGGGAAGAACAGAAACTCGTTTGAGTGATGGACTTGAATTTCTTCATAAAGTCCACAAGCAGCACTCTGAACAATTTCAGAATCCTTTCCACAACACTGCTCCTCCAGAATGCCATCCTTGAACCTGAAACCCAAAGGATAGAATCTCTGCTTCATTATTTCCTTCTGAACGCCAAGAAAAGGGTCACGTCTTAGTGATGTAGACGGAACCCGCACAGATGGTTTCTCACTGGCTAAGGCAGTCAGCCATCAGCCTTCTTTGTGAATTTGTTCATTTGTGTCACTTGCAAGTCACAGCTCAAATGGAAGATTTTCATGGTCAGCAGGCCAAAAACTGACCTAGTGTATTGATTGTGATTTTAATTTCACATTTGTACATTCAGAGTTTCTCTGTACTGTGCAAGTTTGCTTCTTTCATGCATCTTTGCAGTAATGTGAAATTTATGAGAATAATGCTCTCTGGAGAATACAGAATGTAGGATTATTGTAAATATTGCTTTACTGCTGTGCCTTCATACAAACACCGCAGAGAAATAGTGGACTGCCTCACAAACACACATAGGCCTGCGTTGCTGGCCTGTGGTCATGAGGACACAGGTGAAAGGTGTGTCAGGGATGGTCTAGAGAATACTGAATCATGCCGCAGTCCAGAGGACTGGATTAGATGACCTAACAAAGTCCCTTCTAGTCTTACATTTCTATGATTAGCTTCTTGCTAGAAAGGCTTTTGAAACAGATTTTACTTTTTAAAGCAGTTAATCTAGTAACTTTTCACAGCTGGTCCAACCCTGTTCTCATTCAGATCAAGCACAGGCTCCTTTCTCAATGCAGTTTAAAAGAAAACAAAATTACCAAGTTGATGTTGGCTCTTAAAGAGAAAATTAAAAATGAGGCCCTGAACCAGCAAAATACTTAAGCACATGAAAATGTACTTAAGTGCATTGCAAAGAATATGCATGTGTATAAATGCTTTGCTGGGTTGGCACCAAATTTGCTTGAAAAAACAACTTTTCAAACTCAGACCTGGTTTCCTCCTTCAGCTCAAATTGGATATTTACAGGTAAGTCACAATGCCATGCAAACAGAAATGTATAAAGGAAATGCAACTTGAGAGTCCACTGGCTTCCCTGAGCTTGCTGGTATGAGTAAAGTTTCTCGCATGTGTAGATATTTGCTGGTCTTTATCCATAATGCTGAAATACAAAATCCTAAGTGCTTGCTTTCTCTCTTTTTTTGGCTATGAAATACAAAACCTGCATATCTTTCTGATACAGAAAATGCAAAATGAAACGCGCCACCTTGTGAAATCCTCTCTGAGGAATTAGTTCTATTAAGTGTTTGGTGTGTTCCCCTGGGGCTATGGCTGTCCTGCAGAGAATAACATATTAGAGAGGAAAATAACATGCTTCACCACAACCTCAGAGACTTGAGGGCACTTTTTAGAATTTCATCAATATATTTTTCCTTCCCTAGGACTATACTGTGAACAGCAGCCACTTTATTTTGATGCTCAAAGGCAAGAACTTCTAGCTGCAAGTCCACTTTTAGCAATAAACCCTTTTCTCAGGCAAAAAAAAAATAAATCTAACCTATATGTGACTTGGTTTAAACTAACTGAGATTTCACTTGAAAGATTTATCAACCTCTAATAGGAGGCAACAGCAGTCTTATCAGTATAACTCGGGTATCCACAGTTCAATTAGGATAGTTTGTAACGCATTCTCTCTTTGAAGTTAGACGACATTGATTGTATAGATATTGATGTGGATTCTTCTTTAAGAGCTGTTTACAGCACCACAAAGATGAACAGATGAAGCTGGATATACAATATGCACATAGAGAGTGGGACCACAATAGCACTGCTGAATGGTTAATTATTTTTATTTGTTACAGCATCTCCTTTCCTGAATTATGTTCTTTCATTGGGGGCAGACACTTGCCCCCATTAAAATGAGTGTCTGATTATCTAATTTGACATTATATTCTTTATACTAGGTTTACACTATATGCTGTGTTTACCACCCCAGCCCTTCAAATCTCCAAAGTGGAGGACAGTCAAAACTTTCTCTAGAAACAAGCAGATTCTAAAACTGGAAGAGCAGTATTCATTGTACCCCTTTAAAATTGCTTCTATGACACCTCTTCATAAAAGCCCCATGGAATGAATCTCAGTGAGCTTCAAATTAATAATTCTCTTGATTCTGTTTGACATATTCCTCTGACATGCTGGATGAAAGTGAAGTCTCATCAAGGCTTTGAATAGCCTCTGCTGTCACCCTCATCCCTGATTTTAAAGAATGTTGATGCATAATGCACTGGAGTCAATTCCAGACGAAGCAAGGGCTTCCATCATTAGAAATTATCATGGCAAAGTAACATGCATGAGTTTCAGATACCCCAATTGTACTAATTCCAAATCTGAGGAAGGACTCAAACTTCATTTATAAAGAAAAGCCTATAATCAAAAGGGAAACCTTTAACTGGTATCCCAATCACTCCATGTTTGGTGCAAGAGCCTTTACCCTGAAGAATCTCTTGGGATATATGGATACACATTGCATGACTTGGAGTAAAGCTATATTACTTAAAAGCCACATTAACTTGAAAAAATAGACAATGTAGAAGTAATAGAACTTTGCTGTCTATAGCTTCCAGGATGAAAGCCTGCTCCCTGCCCCTTATGTTAATGGGATTTTTAACCTAACTACAATGGCATTGAAATTTCATCCCCAATATCAAGGTAAAACCCTTTCAGGTACATGCAGGTGCCTGTCATGGGTGGGAATTAAAGTAGACTCAGAACATCCCACCCTCCCAAGGCTTCACACCTTGAAATCAGATAAAGTACACGGTATATATCCAGATCTCTCCTCATCCTCTAACCCCTCTAAGCCAGGGGTGGACAGGGAAGGTCTGTGCCTCCCCAGACAGACTGGCCACTCCCCCATCCAGCCCCCTCCCATTTCCTGCCCCCCTCAGAATTCCAGACCCATCCAACCCCTCCGCTTCTTGTCCCCTGACCACCCCCTCCAGAGACCCCTGCCCCTAACCACGCGCCCCCCCCCCCCAGATCCCACCCCCTATCTAAGCCTCTCTGCTCCTTGTCACCTGACTGCTCCCTCCAGAGACCTCCCGCATCCTGGCTCCCCCAGGACTCCACCCCCTTCCCAATCCTCTCTGCTCCCTGTCCCCTGACTATCTCACGCCCTATCCACACCCCCACCTCCTGACAGGCCCACAGGACTCCCACGCCCTATCCAGCTTCCCCTCCTGTTCCTCGTCCCCTGACCACTCCCCACCCCTGAATCTCTGCCCCATCAACAGCCCTCTGTTCCCTGACTGCTCCTCGGGACTCCCTACCCCTTATCCAACTCCCCAACCCTCTTACCATGCTGCTGGCGGCCCAGCCGGAGCCAGACATGCTGCACTGCTCTCCCTGAGGAGCACGCAGCCCTCCCCGCCACTCCCGAAGCGCTGCCCACACGGTGCACCGAGGCTCCAGGAGAGCGGGGAAGGTGGGAGATACTTTACCTGCCTACACAACAATTTTCCCATCTGGAAACATGGGAATAATGATACTGACTTCCTTTGTGAAGTGCTTTGAAACCTCTAGATAAAAAACACTATTAGGAATTGTAATTAATATCTGAAGCTGACATTCTATGAATTAAAATGGATATTAGAAAAAACTTTTTCATTAGGAGGGTGGTGAAGCACTGGAATGGGTTACCCAAGGAGGTGGTGGAATCTCCTTCCTTAGAGGTTTTTAAGGTAAGGCTTGACAAAGCCCTGGCTGGGATGAGTTAGTTGGGGACTGGTCCTGCTTTGAGCAGGGGGTTGGACTAGATGACCTCCTGAGGCCCCTTCCAACCCTGATAGTCTACAATTCTATGAAACCAGTTATAGATTTAGGACTCAATCCAAGGCTCACTGAAAGAACACTCTCATTGACTTCAGTGAGTATTGCATCAAATCTAGAGTATGCACAAGTTTACAGTGTTTGTTTAATTCAATCAGTGTTTGAGAAATTTGACTATTTTATGATCCCTAAGGGGTTTTATGCCTTTATTTTGGCATATTTGGCAAACTATAATGTACTCAGCCCTAAATAGTCAGGCTAGACTATAAGGAATACTTTGAAGCATTTTAATTATGAAGTCATATTAACTCTATGTTGCATGCATAATATATATATGAAACAATACATAATATTGATATATTGCGAAGAACAATGTAATAGGTTTTGTACAAATCTTTCTCGAAAGCAAATAACTCTGTCTTAGCTAATTGTTAAGACCAGTGATTTCAATATAATTGAATGGAAAGAATGTAGTTAAGCATTTAAGACTTCAATAATCTTCCTAAAAATCAATACTTCATTTAAACTCGTCTCACAAGACTGAGATTTCACAGGCTTGTAGACAGCTATAAAAGCATTGTTCTGCCAAGCTCTGCATATTTGCCCCCTTCACATAGATCACTTAGACAATGAAAAAAGAAAAGTTGTTAAAAAGGATATCTTTAGAAAACTCTATAAACGAAGTCAGAATCAATATTTCTCTGGGGAAGAGAATGCAGGATATGATTACTGCTAGTTTGCATATGTGTAGCTGTCAGTGTGTGATTGACTGTTTGGAGGTCTGATGGTAAAGATCAATAGTTTCTTTTAAAAGAGCTATAGTCATGGAGTATGTTGGATCCAAATAGTTTATTGGCTTGTTTTCATCCTTTTGTCAAATGGCAGCCCCTAGAGTCACTCATGCAGTTATTTTATACGGTAATTTCTTTGTAAATTGATTCACTTCGGTGTCACACTGTTTTTCTGAGTTTAATGAAGACTAAAAAAAAAAATAAAAAACCTTCATGTTATAGAATGAAGATAATCATACACATCAACCTCTGAAGCTGGCACTTAATGGAATGTATGCTACAGGGAAACAAAACAATTGCTTTCAATCTCTTATCTCTGGCCTATCTATTGGAAAGGTGATGGATTTGTGTTGCTAACTTTTGAATACCCAAAGAGTAAAAAGATACACAATGTAGGTGAGGTAATATCTTTTATTGGACCAATTTCTGTTAGTAAGAAAGACAAGCTTTCCAGGCACTCTGAGCTCTTCTTTAGGTCTGGGAAAGGTACTCCGAGTGTCCCAGCAAAATGCAAGATGAAACAGACTGTTTAGCATAAGTCGTTAGCACACATCCTAAGGAAGCATTCAAGGTGGAGAACAAACACACACACACACACACACATACAGAAGTTGGCCATGTGAGTCCTAGGATATTAAAAGATACTATCTCATCCACCTTGTGTCTCTAATATCCTAGGACCCACATAGCTATAACTACCCACATAAAAGACTTTGAATATTCCGTTTCAGTTCAAATAATCATCCAAATGTTTGTGGATTCATCTTAAGCCATTTTAACTATCTAAACCTTCCGAGTTTACAAAAGCAGACTAGAAATCCATTAGCCAATGCTGGCGGCATGTTCTTCTCTTCTTGATCATTTGTGAAGTAGTCAACCATAGTCACACATCACTAGGCTTCAGAGTCAACATAGTGTGACCTGTTCACACCTCTCTCAGAGTTATGGTCTCAGGCTGTTGGCCATCTCAGAGAGACATCAGTTCAGACTGGGGTCCTGTTCTGAAGGATCGGCATACAACAATTAACTAAAGATAATTTTCTTTTTAACTGAAAGCTTGGATCCTGAGTGGCCTCCAGAAAAAAAAGCTATGGCTACCAAAGCCACTACAAAGCCAACTTTATTTCATCTCCTGATGAATGTTGGGATGCTCAAGATCAGTCACACGAGAGCCAGCTGTTTTTGTTATGTCATCTTATTAGACTGGGCCAGATTCTGAAATCTGCAACACCAGTAACTTCAGCATTCAGCCTCCTGTGTATCTTCCGCATGCACACACAGAGGAAACTGTCAAATCTTATTTCAATGTTATTTACCGAAGCACTAATATGGGACTGCACTGATGACTGCAGAGCCCTCCTCAGGCTTTGATACAGTACATTGTGTTCTCCACTCTATAAATTTATTTCTTCCTGTACAAATTGCCAAAACCTATAAAGCCTTGAAGTTTGATTTCTTGACAACTTTACCTCACATTTATAACCATGGCTCAGAAATGTAAGTTGCACAGCAATGATTAAAACAGGGATAGAGCTATATATAGCAGATACAGTCTTGTCACCGATTCTGAACAGCCAGGACTAAGGAATGATTGATAGTCTATACCATACCATGGTGACAGAGTGGTAGACAGTTCAACAATGAGATATTCCCTTGTTGAGAGATAAATGGGTGGACACAGTAACATGGTGCCTTAGCTTGGTCTGCATTTATTCATTGCTTTTAGAGAGAGAAAAGCACAGAATATCCTGCAACTCTCAGATCTGAAGAAAGCAGCATCAATTGCCAGCCAGATTCGTTGTCCTTATCAGCTCGAGGAAGTGTGCGTATATCATCTTGCAAACATGTTAAATCCTTTATGCCAGTCACCATGTTAAAACTGCTCATCAAAGTCACCTCCTTTGCCCTGTTATTTGGTAAAGATGTCAACAAGAATCACTTCTGAGGTGGGGCAGTATCATCTGGATTTGTCAGAGTGAGACAGTTATGTGGCACGCCTCACCCATTGCTTTTTGGAACACACAAAAATGCACAGGTGCTAGGAACAGAAGATGGTTGTGGAAAGTGCAGTGTGCAGGATTGCCGCATGTACCACTTTGAAGACTCAGGCTCAAGGGGTTGTGATCAATGACTCCATGTCTAGCTGGCAGCCGGTATCAAGCGGAGTGCCCCAAGGGTCGGTCCTGGGGCTGGTTTTATTCAATATCTTTATCAATGATCTGGAGGATGGTGTGGATTGCACCCTCAGCAAGTTTGCAGATGACACTAAACTGGGAGGAGTGGTAGATACACTGGAGGGTAGGGACAGGATACAGAGGGACCTAGACAAATTAGAGAATTGGGCGAAAAGAAATTTGATGAGGTTCAACAAGGACAAGTGCAGAGTCCTGCACTTAGGATGGAAGAATCCCATGCACTGCTACAAACTAGTGACCGAACGGCTAGGCAGCAGTTCTGCAGAAAAGGACCTAGGAGTTACAGTGGATGAGAAGCTGGATATGAGTCATCAGTGCGCCCTTGCTGCCAAGAAGGCTAACTGCATTTTGGGCTGTATAAGTAGGGGAATTGCCAGCAGATCAAGGGACGTGATTGTTCCCCTCTATTCAACATTGGTAAGGCCTCATTTGGAGTACTGTGTCCAGTTTTGGAGCCCACACTACAAGGAGGATGTGGAAAAATTGGAAAGAGTCCAGAGGAGGGCAACAAAAATGATTAGGGGCCTGGAGTACGACTTATGAGGAGAGGCTGAGAGAACTGGGATTGTTTAGTCTACAGAAGAGAAGACTGAGGGAAGATTTGATAGCTGCTTTCAACTACCTGAAAGGGGGTTCTAAAGAGGATGGATCTAGACTGTTCTCAGTGGTTCCAGATGACAGAACATGGAGTAATGGTCTCAAGTTGCAGTGGGGAAGGTTTAGGTTGGATATTAGGAAAAAAACATTCACTAGGAGGGTGGTGAAGCACTGGAATGGATTACCTAGGGAGGTGGTAGAATCTCCTTCCTTAGAGGTTTTTAAGGTAAGGCTTGACAAAGCCCTGGCTGGGATGATTTAGTTGGGGACTGGTCCTGCTTTGAGCAGGGGTGTGGAACTAGATGACCTCCTGAGGTCCCTTTCAACCCTGATATTCTATGATTCTATGAAGACAAGGAAGGTACACCATTTACCTTATTGGTCATCCAGTTTTCAAGCACATCTCTGCTTAGAGCTTCCCTAACTTTTCTAGATCAGTTCGGATAAAGGCTAATATTATAAATAACACATGTAGCAACCTGGAAGCTACTATTCAAGCCCACAAAATTCCACCGCCCCCACAATCTGTGCCCTCTGCACAAAAAAATTCCTACTTGGGTTTCCCAACTGACTTCCTCTTTCCTCTTCCAAAGCCCACAAAGCCTCCTTTTTTCATGACGCATTCCAGCACTGATCCCTTCATTGATCATGCCTCCACACCTTCTCTCATATCACATGTACTATTCCAGGGGTCAGCAACCTTTCAGAGGTGGTGTGCCGAGTCTTCATTTAGTCAGGTCTTTGCCTGCCAGTCCAGAAGAGGCGAGGCTTCGGGAAGAAGGGAGGGGCTGAGGGGGTCAGTCTGCCCTCTTTGGGGTTTTCCCCACAGGCTACTGCCAGCCTGGGAGAAGGCGCCGAGTGGGGCAGGCAGGGACCCTGGCTGGCAAGGGGCCAGCAGGGAGAACCCCCGAGCAGGGGCAGGCTGAGTGGCTCAGCCCGCTGCTGCTTTGGGGTTTCCCCCACAGGCTCCTGCCAGCTGGGGTCCTGCTGCCTGCCCCACTCAGCTCCTGCTGCCAGCCTCGGTTCCCTGCACCCAGGCTGGCAGCAGGAGCCAAGTGGGGCAGGCAGCAGCTGGCAAGGCGGCAGCGGGGGAAGCTCCAAAGCCGCAGGGGGGGCTGAGCTCTCCCCACGTGCCAGCGGAAATTGGCACACGTGCCATAGGTTTCCAACCCCTGTACTATTCACTCCATGTCTTGTGGTGCACAGAGTTAGGCTGTAAGTTCTCCAGGCCAGGGGACTTATCTATTTCAGTGGTGCATAAAGCACCACGCTGCTCTACAAAAAGTATAGTACAGTCACTTCACTAGAACTTAGAGCTTGGCTACACATGAAATTTCAAAGCGCTGCCGTGTGAACGCTCCCATGGCAGCGCTTTGAAGTGAGAGTGTGGTCCCGTGCGAGCACTGGAGAGCTCTCTCAGCGCTCCTGGTAATCCACCTCCATGAGGGAATTAGCTCCTAGCACTGGGAGCTCGAGCTCTCAGAGCCTGTCTACACTAGCGCTTTAAAGCACTCAGACTTCCTGCGCTCAGGGGGGGTGATTTTTCACCCCCCTGAGCCAGCAAGTTAGAGCGCTATAAAGTGTCAGTGTAACCAAGCCCTTAGAGTCAGCTCCTGGTGTGAATCCAGAGTAATGCCACTGAATTTAATTAAACTTACTCCATAACTACACTGGTACAATATACATCAAAATCTTGGCTTTAGCTGACTTTCACCATAATATTCATTTTGTTATGCCAGTATCAAGCTTAAATCCTGCAATGCATGAAACTACACCCCTATTTTACTAACCACTACTTAGTAAACAGTTCCACTAACTCAATCCTACATTGTTCAAAAGCAAAAGCTTTATCCACTAAATAAAATATTGTCACCTGCACCGTGCAGCTGAGAATTAAAATGAATGTCAATTAGAACCCTGCAACATCTGTCTACTTGGATTTCATACAAGTCTTTTTTTATCGTAACATTATCTGAACAACATCATTTTTGTAATTACTGATTAGATAAAAGTGCTTTTAAATGAACTATTACCAAAGAGGCAATTCACCCCTTAGGTGAGCAAGACATCAGCATTAGACTGGTTCTGCTTAATACTCATTGAAGAGAATTTAGCTACTAGCAGATAATAAAGTAATTCACTTGCATGAAAAAAAAAACAGAATAAAAATCCCCATGCTTGTGAAGGCAGACAGGATTCTACCTATAATACTTTTTTAAAGTATAAGTTGTTTGAGACAGGAAATGTTTCTTATTTTGTGTATGTTCAGCATCTACCCTACTGTAAGCACCACAAATGAAGAGCTCTTTGTAACTCAAAAGCTTGGCTCTCTCACCAGCTGAAATTGGTCCAATAAAAGATATTCCCTCACCCACCTTGTCTCTCTAATCAAAGGAAATGGAATATTATAATGCATAGAAACACTTTCACTTTAATAGTTTCTTTCCACTGAGGATCTCAAAATGGTTTATGGTTTATGAATATAAATTGAGCCGAAGAGCTTGGGAAGCAGTAGATTAAATAAATGGAACAAAGGAGACCTCACTTCCAGAGATCTACTTTAAACACAAGCCTTCAGTATCACTGTTACTCTTTTTCCTATTATTGTTGTTGTGGTTTGTAAAAAGGACAACGTTCATATTTCTCCTTTTCTTTAATGTTACAGAATAAAAAAACCTTATGGGAAATTAACTAAAAAAAGTTGGAAAATTAATTTCTTATAATTTTTCAATCGTGTTTTGCTTATATTTCATCAAAGTCAATGAGCAGTCTGTTCCTGGTGAAATAAATGCATTGGTTAGTCAGACTAGCTGGGTAGTCCATCACATTACTGTTGTGTAAGTGGCATATTGGCAGCATTCTCAAGAGCTCTTCCTTTGCCTGGAACAAATACATTTCTCATCAGATAAGAACAAGCTACTTGAACACAGGGAAAATATGCTAAGTTTATTAAAATGTGTCAAGCATTCCTGATCAACAGCCAGTTAACAGCTTTATTATCAGAGTGACAAGTGCTGTAAACAGCTGCAAGGGGAAAATTCTTATGTCCCCCTAGGAAAGCATTTTCAATCAACCTACCGGCTTTGGCTACAAAAACTGTTCCAGATATTTATCTTCAAAACAATGGCTTGTTCCAAAGCCAAATGCAGATAAAGGGATGGGACAACAATGGGAAGGAAGGGATCTTGGCTTCTGCTATCACTCTATTGTTCAGCATTATTCAAGCCAGGCTGTTAAAGGTGACCTCCAAAGGGAAATGTCTATCTTCTTTTTTGTTTCTTTATAACAGCACAACAATTTTTTTTACCCACTATTCCTCCCTTCCACCACTACCAAAAATTGTAAAAAATAAAATGTTTACTACTTATTCTATTTTATATTAATTCAGATCTTATCTATTCTGGAAGACACCATGATGACTGGACTCCAGCTGGGTGAAAATGTTAATTTTTTTTTTATGATGATGATGTGCAAAAATGAGGATCTGGGTGAACCGAAACATTTCATAAATTTGTTTCAATTTCATTGCACTGTTTCAGTTGAGAAAAAGAAACGAAAGACCAGTAAGACACCAAAATATTTCACTTTGACAGTTTTGAAACAACTAAAGTTTAAATTTTTCAATTCAAAATGATTTCATTTTGAAATTTCCTTCAATTTCATTTTACAAACAGCTTGAAATCAAAAAAACATTTTTGATTCACTGAAAATTTTGAATACATTTTTATTTCAGGCTGACCCAAAAAGACTTTTTCCTTTCATTTTTTCAAACTGCCAGTGAACTGAAAAATCTTGTTCTTCACGCAGCTATGTGGTAGAGAGCTAGAGAAACAAGGACAGTGAGGTAATCAGTGTTGCCAACTTTCATGATTTTGTCATGAGTCTCATGATAATTATTGACAGGTTTCAGAGTAGCAGCCATGTTAGTCTGTATCCGCAAAAAGAACAGGAGTACTTGTGGCACCTTAGAGATTAACAAATTTATTTAAGCATAAGCTTTTGTAGGCTACAGCCCACTTCATCGAATGCATAGAATGGAACACACAGTAGGAAAATACACACACACACACACACACACACGCAGAGAAAATAAAAAGAATCTATTTTCCCATATTAAGTATCCTCATACCTTCTTGTCAACTGTCTGATATGGGACATCTTGATTATCACTACAAAAGTTATATACATCACAAGTACTATTGTTCTTTTCATGTTTTCCTTAAAGTCCCAGCCCCTGGAGTCAAGTGGAGATGTGATCATTTCAGCATTCATTCTTAAAGAAAAAGTAAGTTTCTCACCCTCATTGCTGAGGAGAAAGCTTCAAAAAGTGAACCCCGTGCACCCTAAAAACTCAAAAAGTGTAATCTTTCTTTTGGAGCCAAATCCCTGATCCATCAAGCAGTCTGAATGGCCAGACATCAGCAGAGCTGTGGCATGAGGGAGGAAAATTCTCTTCTCCCAGGCTACAGAGTGGGTGGCAGGTATAATAGGCCAGGGAGGTTAAGCTTCCCCTGGCACAGCCACTGCAACTTGCCATCCCATACCTGGGCCACAGTGACCCCGTCTGTGCTCTGCCCCTTCCTCGAGGTCTCCACCACCCACCACTGCTTGGTGAGTCCCTCCTCACTTCACTCCTCTCCACCGCACACACACCCCCAGAGGTCCCCACTTCTCTCCATGTTTCTCCTCTCCTTCACCACCTTCCACCCCAAAATCCCCACTGCTTGCATTCTCCATGTCCCTCCTTCCCTTCCCATCCCTCCACAGGGGAGGGGGATGGAGGAGAGGAGAGACACAGGGAGCAGTGGGCAGAGGGGCTGAGCAGGCAAGGGGCAGGGCCTGGGGCAGAGCGAGAGTGGTGTGGGCGGGGCCATGAGCGGAAGAGGTAGGGCAGGGAGGTAACCTCCCCCCACGGGAAACTTCATCCACCGCTCACGGGGTCTGGATCTTTCCATGGACACCTGGGTAACATCAGGACTGTAGAGGTGCTCGTGGTTGGTGTGCTCTGACGACCAATGGACATATGCAGCTGGGAATCTTCTGGATCTGTTTCGATCCTCATCCAGAAATCAACCGTACTGAGCTGAGCGGAGGAGCCACCAAATCCAGCTCCCCTTTGGGCAGCTGAGTCTACCTGACATGCTGGATTTAACCCCAAAGTCCTCTGTGGGTACAGGGAAGAAGGCAGGCTTTAGCCTGAAGCGATCACATTTCTGCAGCAGGGATTAAGGGGGAGAGATCAGTTCCCAGCGAAAGCCAGACACCCACCTGCCATTTGTGACTTTGAAAATCTCCCCACAACTAATTAAGAATGATGCCGTTTAAAAACAAGTAAAAAGCCAAGCAATTTTGTGTCATCAGCTTCAATATCAATTACGTTTCACCACATGTTTGTCTGGATACAGTGATGGTCAATTCAGCTGACATCACTCCATTTAATCAATATTCATTTTATTCCTGGGAAACATATGGTGACAGCTGAATATTTTCTTATTTGATATTTAACTAGTAGCTGAACACTCAGGCTCTGGCATACAGAGTTGTGTGTAAAAAAGCCAAAAATGGCTGAAAACTTAAAAACTGAACAGCAGCCGCCTGTGAATCCCAGCAATGAATCAGTCTGGCGATATTCTAAACAAAAAGCACTCTCAGCCATGCTTGTAGTTGTTGCCATCCCTTCACAATGTCTCAGGCATTCTAGGCTTCTGAGTGACAATCCTAGAATCTTATTACATAGATTATAACTGGATAAGCTGATAGAGATACAACAGAATGATCCTTTTATTTGTTGCTCAAGCTTGTTTCCAAGCTCCCCCAGTGCTCTGATCCACAGAGCCACTTGATAGCTATCCAGGCTCTCTTTTTCTGGAGGACAGATTTTTCAATTTACACATCTGAATAAGATGTAGAAAGGCACCTAATGGGATGTTCAAAAGCACTTAGGTGCCTAACAGCCATTGATTTCATAACCCAAATCAAGTTAATAAATAAAATAGCAAGAGGAAGATAGCCTGGGAAAGAGATGTACTGAAACTGATTGCATTGGGATTAGGCACCTAGACGCTTTTGAAAGTCCCACCAGGTGCCTAACTACATCTTTAGGTGCCTAAATACCTCTGCATGTCTGGCCATTGGTTCTTACTATGAAATCACCAGTGCCTTCTTAATAGATATTTTGCCAAGGGAAACATTTGCCTCCATTTGAAAAGTGCTGAATGAGAATTAGATATTATTATTCTTAGCCTGGCAAAACCAGCAAGAACTCAATCCTGCAAATGCTGAAGTTTTTCGTCAGGAACCCAACTCACACACAGTCCCATTGAGAAGAGACACTCAACGTGCTTTAACGTTTTCAGGACTGGGCCTTAGGACGGTAAGATTATGTAAAACTGCTCACACCGGACAGATTTTACATATACACTTTCTCCTCTCCTACTTTCTCTGATAAATAATGTGTGCAGGATCGTTCCTAGAGCTACTCGAGGGAAAATGCAAAGTACCCTGCCAGCCGGATGACTGATTGTCACTTCATTCCTCCTGCAATGCTTCTCTTTCCACTCGCAACAGCTTTGTCATTCATCTGTGAGGAGATATACTTTTAAAAATCACCATTATTTTTTGTGATTAAGTAAAGCAGGGAAAGGGGAAAGGGGAGCTGCAGAATCCAGATGGAAGATACCTTGACACTAACTAACCCCTGCTTCTTTTTTAAGCCAGAGGGCTGATAGCTCGAATACATTTACAGATTGCTCAGGTGTGTTGTGATGTCAGAGAGACAAAGGCAGTTAATTAACTAGGCAGGTTCCCAGGCACTTAGGACTTTACAGGGCAAAATCAAAACTTGGTTGAACAGCCAACAAGTACTGCTGTAACATATTCACTGAGTCATCCATCCTTCAATACGTGGGAAGCTATATTTTGCACTAGCGTCTGCATGGTCCCAGGAGGTAAGTAAAATGCATTAAAATAGTCTATCAGTAACTGAAATGACAAGCACTGCTTGGTCTGATCATAATCCTAGAACAAGAACCTCTTGTCATCCTTACCTGCTTTGAGTTTATTGGGAAATGTAACAGATGTATGGAAACTTCAGGTCTGCAATTTAGATGTCAGAACAAGAAATGCCTCCCTTCTTGGCAGAGTCATTCTGCCAACATCAAGAAAGGCAGACACTTTTTACGATTTCACAAGCTATTAGCGGCCTCAGTGTGGTTAATGATTTGCTCATGATCAGGTGTAAATCCCAAAGGATTTACAATAAACAGCTTGGTGCAGTGCATGGAATTCATAGCTTGGCTAATAAACGTGATTTTAAAAGAAATGTGAAAAAGTTTAGTAAACAGCAGGGCCTAATTCAACAAGTGAGTTTAGTAAACCAGAAACTTAATAAATGAGACAAGGTGAGTGCATACCCTGGAACAAGCAAGGCTATAACACGGATGCAGAAAGCTTATCAGTCAGTGCAGTTCATTTATGTTATTAAAAATGCCCAGTACACGAATATTGCAGGAGTTTGCTAAATCTTCCAGATTCTCAAGTTCAGTATAGGATTCTGTTGTCTTTAATCAATACTCCTTTTTAGCAACTGCATGTCATCAACCTGTGATTGTCTCTCAGAGCTTATCACTAAAATGTTACCTAGAGTTACCCAGAGAAGCCAAACAATGTTCTAAATTAGACAGTCTAAGTGGAACAGCACCTAATTTAGAATCAAATGAATCAAATTTTGTTTGCAGAGACTCATTTGCAGTACATATGGTGGGATCCACCCTAATCTAAATTCACCACTGACTTAAGTGGATTTACCCCAGATTTACACCAGCATAAGGAAGAGCAGTACCAGGCTTACAGTTGAGATAAATCCTTAGAAGCAGCGTTAGTTACAGATTTACAAATAAGCTCTTTTTTCAGCTGAACATACAGCTTCCCTATTGTACATAGAGATGTACGTGTAAGGTACAACAATGAGAACAAAAGTCCCCCATGCACCCTGTTTGCCATTCTGATATTATCTTCATTGATAAGCCAGGCATCAAACATTTTTCCATTGCATCTCAACCTTGAGCCTGCCCTCTCCAGGAGATCAAGTGAAAGAAAGGCCACATTATACAGTCACAACACTGCTCGGATAAAAAAAAGCCTGGAGAGAAAGGAACAAGAAAAATAATATTACAATGCCCTCAGTGGACCATGACAGCAAATAGGGCATCAGTGTATTTCCCAGCGTGCAGAGCTGAAATGAGCCCTGAGGGACTTAGAGAAGGAAAGAAAACAAGGAGGACCCAAAGTGCATTCAATAAATAGGGATGAATATAACTGGAGCAAGGCCTTCAATTCAACATCAGCACTGGGTATGTTCAACTGCAAGAGCTTCCGGGGATCCCAGCCAGGAGCTTTCTTCAAGACACTGTTCTATGCATGTATTACTGGGATAAATTCTGCCCTTGTACCTAAGTTCAGCCATGCACCCGAGAGACATCAGTGGAAATGATGCCTATTATCAATGCAAAATTAGAAAAATATTAAGGAACCCATTGCGTGTGCTGTGCTGCATAACTAAATAAAACCACACTTGATCCCTGACTGTAACTGCAGAGAAGTAATAAATCAAAGATGGGATTACTGTTATTGTTAGATCATCTCTGTTATTCCCTACTAATATAAGATTGTCCCATACAGCACCTTAATTATTCAGGGTTCTGTACAGTTCCATTTTAAATGGCTCAAGGGATGGATCTCTGGTCTCAGGAGACATCTTTGGATTACTCTTCCCCAGATGTACTTGTTGGTATTTGTCAAGGAAGGATTTGAGTTGGTTATTCCCTGCCTGCAGTTTAAACTTCTCTAGGTCACTATTTATTATATCTTTGATTTTCTGCAGTCTGACAGCTCTTATAATAATGAACATTTAGTCTAGTTTTTCCTTTAATTTTGACCTTTCACTTCTTATTGTTTCCTTGAACTAGCTTAAATACAATTCTCCCGCTCCGTGTTGCTTACACTTTTCCAAAACTGCTGGACATTTATCATACTCCTGTAGCCATTTACTGGACAAATTATACATATTTACTTTGTAATTTTTCCTCCTAAATGAAGCCCACCAGCCCCTTTTTAAATTGTTCTTGTTCTTCTCTGACCACCCTCCAATTTTTCTTCCCCATTTAGGTTTCTAGGTGCTACAACTCCACTATTCTCAGTACAGTATTGAAGAGCATGATCACGTCTTTGACCTCTGACAGATTATATCTAACCTACAACTGCACTGGCTTTTATTACTGTCATTTCTCATATCTCATTTGTTAACCACTAGCACCGCTGGGTCTCTCCCAGCATTACCGCTTTTCACATAACTCCCACTGGATTGCTGTACTTTGGATTATTCTTCCCCAGATGTATTTGTTGGCATTTGTCAAAGAAGGATTTGAGTTGGTTATTCCCTGCCCGCAGTTCAAACTTCTCTAGGTCGCTATTTATTACATCTGTGGTCTCAATAACATTCACAATTCCTTCCAGCTCAGTATCCTTGGTGAATGTAATAGGCATGCTCTTTATCCATCTGCAAATCTTTAATAAAGTGAACCTGGGCCTAACACCAGTCTCTGGGACTCCCGACAGTCCCAATTCTCAAACCATGTGTCAGTGCTCTGTTCAAGCCGTTCTGAATGGATGTGTCTAGTAAGATTTTGCAAGACACTGAATCAAATACATTATTGAAGTTTCTCTGTCTGCTGAGCTATCTGTTGAAAATGTCTCTATCACTCTGAGATCTAGGCACCAATTACAAGTATTAGCAGAAGCAGCTCTGCTGTCAACTAGGACTCCATTCTCCATCCCGCCTGATGATCCGGGGCATTTCTATAAGATTGGTCCAAAAGATCCCTCTTTTTATAGTGGGAAAGGAAGCAACGATGCTTTGCTATTTTATAGCCTGCTTGACAATAGAAGGTCTGCGCAGGGTGCAAGTCTTGCATTGTGCGGTTAACATGATCAGACTCAAGCTCAATCTGATCACTGGAGGCCGGGAGTAACTCAGCAAAGGGACAGCTGCTGAGAACACCCTGCTCCTCACCACCACCTGTTACATGCAAGACTGTCAGCCACAGTGCCTCTGTTGAGCAGAGCATGATGGACGGGATTTGGAGACTGTCATGGAGATAGGTGGGACAGCCACTTGAAAGTGGGAAAACTAGCATCAAGAACAGCGCTAGGGAAAAAACTGTAAAGCTGTTTATCAAAAATGATTTAAAATGTTATCAAAACGGTTACCTACATTTTAATGTATCAAAATCCAGGTTTTCAGTAAACAGAAAAACATTGTAACAGCTTTGATAACGCTTTTGATAAAATGTTTTACAAAAAACAACAGATACAACTCTCTCCCGCCAGCAAAAAAACTGTTAATGTTGACAATTTTGTATGAAAACTTATTTGTAAAGAGGACAGTTTTTGAATAAAAAATATTGTTTTAAATGTTTCAACCAGTTCTAGCAGCTACACCGGACGCTCGCTAGAATGCGGGATTAGGGATCCATGCCAAGTACCTCGTTATAGTAGGGACCACGTTAAAATGAAATTATATTTTTGTGACCACGTTCTATTTTGGGATCCAAGGCTACGACCACGTTATATCTGAATTCGCGCTATACAGATGTGCGTTCTAGCGAGGGTCTGGTGTATTTCCTTTGATGGCTTTGAAGAAGAGGACCACAATGTTGAAGCAGCTCTGGTATTATGTGGGAAACCAATGTAGAGCACTGAGCAACAATGCGATATATACTTGTGTACTGGATTAATATAGGAGCTGGGCTGCTGCATGTTGTACCAGCAGATGCTTTCCTGTGGCGCCTGTTGTCAGGCCCATGTAGAAAGTTTTGTGGTAGTCTATCTTAGATGTGACACAGGCAGATCTTGGTGGTCAGGGCCAAGTCTCAGAGGAAGGGATGCAGTCACCTGAATACCAATAGGAAAGACAGCAATTTCCCCCACCACTGTTGTTATTCTGCTAGAATTTGCTCTTGACTTTGTGGCTAATAATCACCAGGATTATTTTTCTACCTTTTTTTTTTTTTCATTTAGGCACTACATTTGCTTTTTTTTAATTCCACTGATACCTCGCAGGTTTCGCATGCCTTTTATGAAGAGTGATGGTCAGAGGTTTAGCCACAGATTCAAGAAAGCACTTAAATACTTTATTTAAAGCATTAAGCTTTACATTAAATCCCATTGTCTTCAATTGGGCTTAAACGCATGCTTAAATAATTTCTAGAACAGAATTCCTTCTTAAATTGGTGCCTTAAATCAGTTTATTAGTTCATTTTCTTAACACTCTGTGATGTATCTATCATCTGGGTCTCCCAATTTGCATGCAGATTCCCCAAGCAATCTCATATCTGTGTTTCTTACTTACATTTTATATCTATTTTTACAAGATATTCATTAGTTCTTAGCTTTAATACCTCTCTCCTTATTTTTATTTTCAAAGATGAATTTTAAAAAGCACTTCAGAATCTCAGCAATTTTAGAATCATCAGTTTCATTCTCCTTTATTGGTGGGATTAACAGATTATTATTAATTTATCACTAATATACCTATATAGTCCCTTATTTTCCTCTTTGCCTCCATTAACTCTTTCTTGTTTTTTTGTCCCCTGAAATATCTTAACTTACTCTGTTCTTAGATCAGTTGTACATCCTTCAAACTACCTTTATACATAGTGAATTTTGTGGAAATCTTGCAGGAGAAATTTGACAAAATCAAAACCAGAATCTCCCTGGGTTTTGTACCATGCCCAAAAATGGTACATTTCTGAAATCACACCAGTTGAACGCCATTAACTGTATGCTTGTAGATTGCATGGAAAGCTACATCCATCACTAAGCTCCAAAAGACAGGTACAATGATTTACATTGTAGCAAACCTCTCCCTTTGTGTTACAGCTTTTGGATAAAATATGAACTGCACCTTATCATTATTAGTATTCTCTAGGAAGTGCAGGAACTGCTGGGTGACAGATATATAAAGCAAATCATCATAGGAATGTACAGTACATTATACATATTTCAAGGTATATTCTATTGTTTTGGGAGCACATTTAACATTCCTGAGCTCATTGTTTGATATGACTGCATTGAGTACTATTACCAGACAGATATGGAGAGGCTACAAAGGCCAAACCCGTCTTTGTATGGGTCATTTCAGTCACTTGGTGTAGAACACACTATCATGGGAGAGTCTCCCTTGAAAAAACCTTTTTCACAGACAAGCAGCAATTTTGCATGCTGCAAAACCATTCCCCAAAGCACTGAGGGACTGTGTCTTGGAAAAAGGACAGTAAAATATGGTGGTGTGCACAGATATTCAAAATGTTATATGAACAGGAATAAAGCATCATACTGCGGGGTCGGGGAGCCGGGTCTGTTTGCTTCAGCATATGTGCTTAAAGCTCTCAACTTTAATGGGAATCATGCATCATGTCACCAAGAGGATGGCAGCCCCAAGGCTCAATTTACTGAACCTAAACAATTATCACACAGGATATCAAAACTTCTCAAGATGCACACCTCCTCCGATAACCCGGTATGGATTTGTATAAAAAGCTTTACAATGTTGCTCTGTTGCTTTGAAGAAGAACGACAGAAAAAACACCTGCCATTTAATCATTGATTCTCTTTAAGGAACTTTGCACTTTATTAATCTCTAATCAAATGTTTGGAAGCGGACATTCATACTCCAAGAATCCAACCCAGCTCAGCTGGCAGCACCAATTCTTCTCCAACCCAAGGGTGACACGCTACTCTGCTCATAGGTCATCTAATCAGCAGCGAAATAAAGAACTGTCAGACCTAATAAAACTTAAACACTCTACCCGAATGAAGTGTGCTGTGTATGCCATGGGGATTTGGTACTAAACAGGCATTGTAGCATTTTGGAGCCTTACTTTAGATTAATTCTTACCATTTTACTTTAGGATTATATTTTAGCATGGGAAAATATACTAGCCTAGGGAAACAAGGATTTGTAGTCACTCAGTTTCACATGAGGATGGAGAGAATATTTATATGGGGCTATGTTTTGCCCGTAGTTATGTGTGCATAATTCCCACTGGGTCTTTTGAAGCCTATGGGAATTGTGAGCCCGCAGAGCAGAGCAGAACTTGGATCAGAGTCATAACTGGATAGATGTAAACAACTTTGAATGCATCTCCTGTAACAGAACAGGCATGGAGGACAGGGATGGGGGGGAGAGAAGGGGGAAGTTTGGAAAGGAGGCTCATGCTTTATCCCTGCACCAGGAGAACTGCTGATGTGATGTGAAATGTGCAGCTGCTTCAAAGAGCCTGGAGCAGCTGTTAGCAGCTCTCTGTGCAAACCACAGGCAGATTAGAAGAATGATAAGGAAGGGAAAAGACCTAAAAATTAAAGGAACATATTTGCCTCCCAATCTGCAATTTTGTTTTCAGTCCCTTAACTCCATCAGCTCAGTCAAAGGTCATTCTCTTCACCTGCTAGCACGTAAGGAAGAAACCTGTGTCTTTCCTATTGCCTTAGGGAATAATTTTACTGGAGAGCAACATACGACATAGGTCGATTTCTCTGACTACCTGCTTACTTTGGTTCTATTTTATTCGCTCTTATTTCTTTGCTCCTGGGTGCAGACAGAACCAGGATGACATTCAGAGGTGACCCGAAGGGAGTGTCAATCTATACAGCATCTAAGTCACTAACAGTGTCCACGTGGCATCAAATTAGGCTGAGCCCATACTTACGATGGTGTGTAGAGTACAAGTTAAGCTATTTCCACACCTGGTGACATTAAGAATGCCCAAGGGACACCCTGATATCTGAGAATGAATTTCAGCTATAATATACGCCAATTCTTTAATGTCATGAAATATCTGATAAATGTCATGCAAGGTATCAATGAAAAGCACATAACTCACTGATTGTTTTATCACCACATAATGTACTGGCGCAAGCAACTGATTCAAAGTCATGGACATAAACCAAAATTACAATTTTTAAAATGTATTTACCAGCCAAGCAGGAGTTACCCCTCCCTACACAAAGAAATGTGGTTTCTCCACCTGAAAGTTACTTCCACAGTACTTTGAAAGACTACGAGACCATGAAGCTAACAAGGGGTGGAAGCAAACCTCACACTACCATGGCAGGGGATGAGACTGACAATCATATCTTTAACATTCATTCAGTTGCACCAGAAGGGGAAGGCACTTAATTTGCATTTCAAAGATTCAATGGACAATAAAAGAGAGGGGTACAGAATCCCACCTGATCTATCTTTCACTTAAGATGACACAAGCTCTTTGACTTTGGAGGATAGATCCTGACCCAGGAGGTCAGCCGGCCATCTTGCTGGAAACATGTGCTATGGGTTTTACCTTGAACCAAGTCAGCTTGTTAAGTTTTAGTTACTAGAAAGTGTTTTATCTTTACTTCTCATGTAATCATATCTGACTTTAATCCTTATACCCATACTCACTTAAAACCTCTGTCTTTGGAATTAAATAAACTTGTTTTATTTTTAACCAAAGCCAATCTAGTGTGGTCTGTGGACTGCATCATCTGGTAATTCCAGCTAAAGTAACAAACTGTTAGATATTGAACAATGAACTTCAACATTCCTCTGATTGTGCCAGGACAGGACTGGACATTTCAGAACACATGTTGTGGGGATATTCGGAGCTGGAGAGAGCGTGGAGTGACCTTACCAGCTGTTAACCAAGGCAGATGGAGACTGTGGGCTGGTGCAAATTAGAGTGAAGTTCAGGACATGCTACATTGTTTAGGTGCAGTCTAGGATTTCGTCTATTAGTCGCAAAGACGCTGGGACAAATTATAATAAATTTCTGAGTTCTCAGATCAGAATCTAACTCATTGGATTAAATTCTTCCATGGGACTTGAAGGCACCCAATACACTGTTGTAAATTCAGAGTAATTGCACTGAAGTCAGTGGAATTATTCCAGATTTCCACTGGTCTATTAGTGAGTACAATATAGCATAATGGGCCAAATCCTTATCTGGTGTAAATTGGCATAGCTCCTCTGGAGTTAATTTGGTCCTTGTGAATACTGCACCATTGGCTTTTTTTAAATCCTGTTTTGAATAATGGGCAATTTTGCCTGCATAAAGACAGCAGGTTTTGGCTCTATGGACACAAAAATTTTTGGATCCAATCTTGCACACTTTTCCCAGGCACCAATATAGCCATTTGACCCTTCTTCTACAGCCCTAACTCATGTGAGTATCCCAAAAATGGGTCTGCTACCACAAGGTGTACAGGATTTGACTCAAGGATTTCTGTAGCTATATTTCCTTCAATGACAGTCAACTCCCCTCCTTGCTCTCTCTAATCAGAATGCTCCTTCAAAAGGATGAGACTTTAAGTTAATGTAAAAACGTCTCTTGAGCTCAACAGGATTTATATCGCTTACATTATAAATTACTACTTTTTTAGCATGCGCAGTAACTATTGCTCATGCAATCAAAACTGTTTTCCAGGATCAATTTATGCAGTTTTCAAACACACATTATAGCTAACCTTATTAAATATGCTGAAGCACCACTTACACAAAAATCATGCAAAAGCACAGTTTGTAGACAACCTTCAAGCGACACTTGTAAGCATGAATCAGCGCTAATTGCTTCATATTTAGCATCCAAGAACTCACAGCATGGTATGAGTTCTCAGAGAAACATCTGTGTAGGTCACAGCTTGGCAAAAACTCATCCACTAAAACAACTGGAAAAAGAAATCCCAACAATTGAAAACAACTAATGACCCGCAAGCAAGGAATTTACATCTTCTCACTTTCCTCAATCCAATCTAAAATTACTACAAATTATGCAAACATACAAATCCCAGCATTAACATTTCCTTCATTAGTTTAACAATGGAAACTATTCAGAACATCAGATACTTCCACACCGTCTACAGGTATCAGAAACAAATATATTTGGAAAAGAGTCTAAAAAGATAGAAAAGACTCTTCAGTCAATGGATACATTCCCCTCTTTTCCTCCACTCCCGTCCCCGAGGACTTTAATAAACAGTATCTGCATCAAAACACAGTATGTTAGAATTATTCCTTTGCTATCTGGAATCCTGAAAATAATTTCTTAAGCGAAGGTGGCTAAGCATGTTACATATTCCATACATGCAAACTAGACAGTATATAATTGTACTGTGGCTATTATATGTACAGTTAGTTTTGTTACTTACCTTTTATTTGTATTTTGTACACATAATCCATTTTACAGATGAGTGCATTAAGGCACAGAGAACAAAGTGACTCATGTTTAAAGACTCACAAGGGGCCTTTTTTTGAAAACAAACAAGAAAACACACAAACAAAGGGACAAATTGCTGACAACAGTTTGCATGAAAACTATGTATTTTAACAATTAAGACCACCGCCTGACCCAGCCAGTAGACATTGGCTTAGCTACTTTGAAGACAGTAGAGCTATACCATTTTGTAACAACTGATGATCTGGCCCCTTAAATTTTATTCATCTGAAAATCTGACAAGCAACTGGATGCCATTTAAGACATGCCTATTTCAGATCTATTCTAACAGGATGTTTACCTACCCTGCTACCAGAGTCAGGAGTTGGACCCTGCTCAGCAGAGTCACCGAGTCTCCATAATCAGAAGGATACAGTGGGAGAAAAACAGCATGAAAGAGCCCCAAATATTCTCTCACCCGAATCAGTGGAGAGAACAGACACGTTATTGGGGAGCAGCTTCCCCACCCCCAAGTCTGTTGGTCTCAGTGCGTGGCCCATTATGCTGAAGACCTCACATGATTTGATCCGTAGGAGCCTAATTTTCAAAAATGCTCAGCACCTGCAGCTCCCAGTCACTTAAACTGGACCTATGGGTGCTCAACACATCTGCGAATCAGGCCCAATGCTGTCCTGAGCCCCTCCACTTTGGATCTGTGATGTTAAACAGTAACTGGTCTAAACTTATCTGCTTTGGGGAAAAAAATGTACTACTAGGAGACTGGTATTTGGACAAAGAAGGGACAGTAGGATGGAGGCCCTTGCCTACAGGGCTCTTTTATGATTACTTTATGACAATCAATAAAGAAACAGATAAAGAAGAGTGCAAAACGTTAAACGACTTATAGTTTGTATGCGTTTCCAAACACCACCGCTTCATGGGATCACCAATAAAATTATGTAATTACACACTTTTACAATTTGTCAGAGCGGCAAGACCAGACAATACAAAAGCAGACAATACTATATAGACTTAACACATGGGGTGGTGGTATTACCATAATAGTAATTTTATAATAGCAGAAGTAGTATGTGAATAGGGAGAAAAGGGAAGGGAAAAAGAGAAGAGGTTTGGTGAAATGGAGGTCTTGCAGTCTTTGAGCCATTTCAGCTTTTTTATCCAAATCTATCTAGAAAAGAGGTACACATTTATTTGAATGCATATAACTGCTCTCTACTGTGATAAACTATTCTTTCTTTGGCTACTAACTAAGAAGATCTCAGGCTTCACTCCATACAACAAAAGATCTTATTCAAAATGCATGGGATGCCACAGAGATTGCACAAGATAAAAGGCCTTATCCTCTGATGTTTGTTGATGCTGTAACAAAGAAAAAGTAACCCTGATGTATATGATACAAGACTGTCCAACAGTCAGGCAGCTGTGGAAAGAGGCAGACACAACAGTTAAAACAGTGCTCAGCTTCAGCAGCCAAACCTCAGGTGAAAATTATATGCTAGGGTTCCTTACCTGTTAAACTGGGTTTAGCTCAACCACAATGCTTTGGTTCTCAAAGGCTGAAAGATCATCAAGTGCGTGATTTTACAAAAATGGACTAAGCTAAAGGACTATGGTATTTACATTTAAAAATACTGTCTCTGGGTTTAGCTCTGTCCCTTGACAGAGCTAAAGAGCAGGGCTGGTGCGAGGATATTTTGCGCCCTAGGCGAAACTTTCACCTTGCGCCCTCCCCCCGGAGCATCACTTATTATAAACGTTCAAAATACTTTCAAAAATACACCCTTTCTAGTCACCTATACTTCCTTCCTTCATTCTTTCATATCAAAATCTAGTACATTTTATTCTACCTTTAGAATATCCAATTATTGTTATTAATAAAATTAGAATGGCAGATACTCCATCATACAACTGACAATATCAATATGACAAATTTCAACAACCTACACACACACATTTGCACATAAACATACACACACAATTGACATGAAGTATTAGCGAAATGATGCCAGAGTCTTAGATCTGAAACAACTCAACAAAAATAGTTAGCCTCAGTCGACAACCTCCCAAAACTAGTAAACTTAGCATTATAAACAGCCTGTCAGAACGGGTAATGGCTGCACGCAACAAGAAAAATGACGTCATTGCCACTTGGTACCATAATGAAGCAATATGCTTCTGTCCGCAACGCAGAGCTGGCATAGGCTATAGCTGTAACGTACGAGAGAACGACAAGTTAAAATGCACATTCAACAATGTTTCTCTTTTCTTTATTCATTCATTTTCCAGCAATAATGGGGAAAAAAAATTGGGCACTACTTTTTTGGTGCTCCCAAATCTTGGTGCTCTAGGCGACCACCTAGTTCGCCGAGTGGTTACACCAGCCCTGCTAAGAAGAAGCCGATGCAACAGAAAAGCAGCTGAAGCAATTTTATTGGCATTGTCCAGGCAGGTCTTATTGGCTGATGACAGGCAGGATGAGTAGATGATGGTGAAGTTTAAATGATTAAATGGAGCCTTTTCACTTTTCTTTTGTTAATTCTCTATTTATGTGCTTGTTCCCTCTCCCGTTTCACTAATCCCTCTTTCAGCATCTTTGTCCTTTTAGTCTGCCTCTTTGAATATTCATGGATTTTTGTCGACTTCATCACTTTAAAATCATTTTCCTTTTGATTTCCTTGGAGATTTACCAAACATAGAACCCAGGGCCAAGCACGTTAAAGAATCAGTTTATCATATTAACATGAATTGATGGCATTTCGTCAAATCAGAGCAGCAGGTCAATAACCAGAGATTCATTATATATATTTTAAGGTTAACCCACAGTAGCACCTAAAGGTCAAAGGAGATTGTTCACTTGTGTTCCTGCACACTTACTTCCACAAATAATCCCATTAGATCACATTGGAACTGCTTGCGTGATTAAGTGCTCACCATACCAGCAAGAGCTAAACAGAGATATATTGTAGTCATTCATTAATTTATAGAAGAACTTTAACACAATGATTATAATTAATTTCCACTGCCTAACACTGATGAGGTTGGCCAAACTCTGAGCCCCGCCCCTTCTTTAAGAACAAGAAAAGTGCCATTATTCCAACAAAGGAGCATATCTCCAGACTGATGGGCCAGTGGAGAAGTTCAAACATTCACATAAGAGGTCAGAACAAACATGCTGTTGGAAATTAATTGTCCTAATAATTTTCCTAAGATTAACCATGACTCAGTTTCCACACAAGTCCAAAGGCTACTTGGTGTGGTTACATCCAAAATACAAATACAAGCATATACACACTTATACTCTATATCCTAGTAACAATATAGTAATAGGTAATGGCCATATACTCACATCAGGGCTAGGACAGGGAGATACTTTCCCATCATGGCATGACTGAACAGGTATAAGGAAAAGCTCTGACAAAGAACCCCCTAAAAACCTTGCTTATTATAGTATATTAAAAAGCAAGTAATGTCCCTGCTGGTTATCTGGCCTCAGCTAAGGCCAAATGAAGCAATTTAGGGCTGATCCCAGTCCTCTGCTTCGGTCAAGACAAAATTAATTACTGGACCCCTTTCTGAAAGGTATTTTTCTTGTCTCATTTTGCCATATTTCTCCATAGCTACTAAATTAAAAAACAACCACCATGTTTTCTTTACAAGACTAAACCTTAAATAAGGTAATACTGATGTTTCAAGGGTCACTACAAGTTTAAAACAAAAACTCCATCTTTCTCATCAGTTCATAGATTCATAGCCTCCAAGGCCAGAAGGGACCATTATGATCTGACCTCCTGTATAACACAGGCAATAAAAATTCCCCAAAATAATTCCTATGGCAGATCTTTCAGAAAAACACCCAACCTTGATTTAAACATATTCAGTGATGGAGCCCCATGTTTCCCTGTCCCACCATAGTAGCATAAAGAGGAGGGGTTTGCAGAATGCACCCTCCAGTGCCACTTAGACTTTGGCTTCTACCTTGGTCTTCCACCATGAGCCAAAGACTGGATTTTCACTTTGCACAGAAATCCCACCAAGCCCTCTACTTCAACATCATATAGATAAAGGGGGATGATGGACCTTCAATAATCACCTATTTATAGGAATCTGCCACTTCAGTAACAGTAGCAGAGGACTCTGCTAGATTCTCACTTAAAAAGGCCCTATGACCTTCTCAACACAAAGTTCACAGGTATTGGAAAAAGTCCAGGCCAAGATTTCTTCCCAGCCTCCACTGCTACTAACACACCTAGATGTAGGTAAAGGGTATCTAAGCAGCCTGGTTTGCTTTTTTTACACTCTGAAGCTTGAAATTGCTAGCAGGTGTTGGAGAGTGGGACCAACCTCACCCCAGATCCATGCCAGGCTATTAACTCTCTTCTGCCCTGATCCAGTGGGGATTTTACCATCACAAGCTCCAGTTCTCCTACCCCCTACCCTTATGTACATCAGGAGTCAATCCACTGATGCCAATGAAGTTATACGGGCGTAACATAGGTTTGAGAGGAGGATCAGTTTCTGTGTATTTAGTTATGAATCCGGTTACTGTCAAATTGGGCTACTGAATAAATACTCAAGTAGTTGAATTTCCCTTCCTGGGAGGAGCCAGGACTATTAGAATGCCTTAGCTGGGCATAATTCTGATGTGATACAGATAAGGTACTAAATATGCTATTGTTTTAAATTAGAACTCCCCCACTGAAATCACTGGGGAGTTCTGCTTGAAAATGGATAACAAAATGTGGCTCAAAATGAAGAAAAACTATATTGAGTGACAGACCTAATAGCATATACCATTTGATGTGCACACTGTAATCGGCAGCCCTCCTCACAAGCCATAAAGGGAATAATGTCTTTGATTTATCCTCAGATTATTTTATTCCTAATCATCATACCACAGCGAAACACACAAAAACTGTGAAGACATGATTGAATTGAGCTGACCTGTCCCCTACAAGATGATTTGACAGTCATATATGAACTAGACCCAAAGATCTTTCCAGTTATTTAAAAATGTTATTTTAAAATTTAAAGGGCAATGAAGAGCAATTTTAACAAATGCTAATAAGGTTATAACAGGAATGAGAGGCAAAGGGTGACAAATTAAAACAGGAAATTACAAGCAAATGGGAGTCAAAGAGGAACCAAAGGGCAAAATGATTTTTTAAAAAATCAAATACAAAAGAAATCATTTTAAAGCATCTGTTATGCTCAATGGCACTTGCTCAATAAATAATATGCCAGTATAATATGCTGCAGTAATAAAGACACCAACGTTCAGAGCATGCATCTTTTTTGGCATTTAGCTGAAATGGTAAAGTCACCAGTGCATTAAGAGAAGCTAAAAATGAAAGATACCATCTTTCACCATCATATATAAACCCATTATATTCTTTTCTAGAATAATGAAATTCCTCTCATAATGACTTTTTTCTCTTGAAAACAATTTCAGTGTATGAAATGTTTCCCTGAAGCAACTTAGCCATTGACAAGTGTCTGGCTTACTTACCTTCTGTCAGAACATTTACCTTTTGTAATATTTTGCTAGGAAAGTTCATTATAGATTAAATTGATAATCACAAATAGTTATCAACTGTGTTCACATTTTGGGAAACGTGAAGGGAATGTAATGAACTGCTTCAAAGTTTGCTGGCTCAAAATCAAACTGCAGGTAGCAATACATTGTACATACATATACTGAGTAGGATTGACTGAAAATAATTAATCAAAACATTTTAGTGGAAAATATCTATTTTCCACAAACATTTTCTTTTCTTTCTTTTTTTTTTTTTTTAGTTTTGGAAGCTTTTGGTCCACAGATTTCTTTTTGGTTGCTAAAAACAGAAAAATGTTGTCTTTTCGAGATTTTGGTCAACGAAAAATCAAAATTTCCATCAGATTTCCCTCCCCGCAAACCAGCTCTAACACTTACCAAATGAAAATACTGTGTAAACTATGCCAAACTTATTGGAGGAGATAGGGGAAGTTCAACGGGAAAGTTAGTGAAATCTTATGTCCTGATCATTCCAAGGGTTTCAATAAAGTAAGGACTTCAGTTCCAGCTAAGAAAAGAGACAGTGATGGAGAATTCACTGCAAGGTTTGATAAATTTGGAAAGTCTCAATTATTGTTGTTTATTATTTACCATTCGTACTTGTATTACAATAGTGCCTCAGACCCGACCCAACCCAAATCCACCTTCTATTGTGCTAAGCACTGTGCAAACAGATAACTGGAGAAGTTACAATATAAGTAGACAAGACTGATAAAGGGAACAAGATGAAAGAGGTGAAGTGGCTTGCCCATGGTCACATGGTAGGTCAGGAGCAGATCCAAGAATACAATCCCAAACTCCTGATTCCCCGTCCAGCATCATCTGTACTGGGCTATGCAAAAAACATTGGGCCATACTTTGTTCCATTCCATTCCATTTATATTTTAATCTAAAGTTAAAGTCATTATTCTAAACTGCAATAAAACCATCTGAGGTTCCCATAAATTTGAGGCAAAGGAACTTAGATTTTGGAAGCAGCATATCAGATAGTAGAAAAATAATTAACATTCAGTTGACTCTCGATTATCCAGGATTGGGTTAACCAGAAAGTGGATTAATCAGGATGTCAAAAAAAAAAATACGCATAACTCGCAGGGCCGGCTCTGGCTTTGTTGCTGCCCCAAGCACAAAAAAAAAACACAAACCCCACCAGGGCACAGGGCAGTCAGTGAACCAACACCCTCTCCCCGTGTGCAGGGTGGCTGGTGAATCAACCCCCGCTCCCCACATTTCCTATGTATGGTGATTATCCAGGATTTTATTTACCAGAATTATTTTTTCCCTATCATCCTGGATAATCGAGAGTCTATTGTATTTGCACATATTTCTCATTTGACATAACCAGTGTTCGATTTAGGCAATGAGAAATATCCAGCTGTATGTAATAAGGTACATCCATTTCAGGAGCTGAGAACATGAAAAATGTAATACATTCTTAAAGTTAGAAAATTATTCATCAAGAGACACTGATATAGTGTTGTTTCTGGATAACCCTCAGAAGTGAAATTTATTAATGGGTTGAACTACAAATGGCAGAAAACTAGGGAAAAAAAGCAGATGACTGTAAATAGCACAATCTGGCAAAAGAAAAATAGTATTGGCAAAACAGAGGAGGACAGTCAGAATAATAAAAAATAATACTAATACTAACTAGCTCTTATCTAATACTTTTCATCAGCAGATATCAAAACACTTTACAAAGGAGGTCAGTATGAATATCAACAATTTTCAGATGGGTAAACTAAGGTACAGAGAGGCAAAGCGACTTGCCCAAGGCCATGCAGCAGGCCACAGTCAGAGCCAGGAACAGAACCTAGGTCTCCTGAGTCCCAGTCCAATGCTCTCTCCACTAGGAAGACAAAGAAATAGCCAAGCACTTAAGGAGGTTTTATATAGCAGATGAGTCAAAAACATTGTGGGTGAGATTTTCAGAAATGCTGAGGATTGGCTTACTTAATCCCCCTGAAGTCGATGGAAGTTCCATTGGCAGAGTGAGGCCAATGGCAAAAGGTTTTGGAAGAAAACACATCACACCTTATAAACATATAGGGGATAGTCTCCTTTTAAAAGGCTATAGGGCAGATTGCCAGCTGTATAAATTGTCATACCTTCACTGAAGTCAACTGAGGGATGTTCCCCTAAATTTAATTCAACATATAAAGTCTGGAATTCCAAGGTGAAAACAGAGTAATCAGTCAAGGAAAGCAAGCTCTCATCTATCTTGTCTTGTACCTAACACTGGCCACTTTGGCACAAGCAGAGTTTCTGTTCTTTTATCTGGAGATGTTTCATAAAACACCAGCCACTTTGCCTTTAATATATTAAGTGCATTTAAAATGCAATGAAAGGACTGATTTGGATGCAAAGCATTGCATTACAATCATGTGACAGACCAGTGAAAATGGATACAAAACAGCTTGCCACTTACTTTGACAGACTTTTTTTTTATTTTATCAAAACAGAAGTTGGCTTGCCAATGATGACAGACTACCATTTAGCTCAACACTTGGCACAGGCATGAATGTTTTTGATGCAAAAGATGAAGTAATAATGAACGAAGCCAAACACAATAGTGATCACAGCCCATTTTGAAATGCAGTCTGACAAGCCTGGCATAACAAGGTCATCGGCTGAATAATTTCTTCCCTCAGTATGGAAGCTAAGAATTTTGAATTGGAAAACATACCTCAAATATGAAGGAAAATCTCTCCCACGAGGCCCTTTCAGTTGGTGGCTTGTATCTTCACAACTGCCTCCAAGCAAACCTTTAGTTACATGTAGATAACACATGTGGTTGGATAAAGCTATCATCTGAAATGCTATACTAAAACTGAAATAAATGGGGCTGGTTTTCCTCTCCATGGGTTGATCCCATGACCAGTCATGACTAAGGAAATGCCATAAGTTTGCATTCCTCGAGTTTCTCTAGAATCCTTCTGTTGGGAAAGCAGGGGTCCTGAAAGAGGAAAGCAGTCTGTCTAGCAGTTCAGCTACTAGTTTAGGATGTGGGAGATCTGGATTCCTGCTCCACCACAGACCTCCTGTGCAAGCCACAGTCCCTATGCCCCTCAGCTCTCACATCTGTAAAATGAGGATAACAGCTCTTCTGCATTTCTGGGGTGAGGGGAGTGAGGATAAATACACTAAACTGTGAGGTGCTCAGATATTTTGGTGATGGGGGCCATATAAGTACCCAGGATAGTCAGATAGATTCTCCTTCATCCTTCCCGTGGAAATGGCTCCCAAACATAGGAATTTCAAAGTACCCAGTGGAGAAAAGAGCAATTGATGCAGAGGGCCGATGCCTTTGTTCTGCTACAACTAGACTTCCCTTGCCTCTATGGCAACATGGTTCCCATAAACTTCCATGTAGGCTGCCACCTGTTGACTTTCCCTCACTGGGGATTCTTGTACTTTAATACCAACCTCACCCTCTATTTTCCCCCTCCCCAACCCCATAATCTACTGCTTCCCAAATTATTGAACCAGACCTCCACAAAGAACCTGTGAAGGGGCTTCTCAAGGCGACAAAAATGCAAGTAGCAGTCCTCCCCACTACCATAACTTCTAGCCATGTTTTCCTACACAGCAGATGTTCTAAATCCATGTCCAGTAAAAGCCTAATCCTGCATTATCTGAAATCTATAAGAGTTTTGTCTAAGTAAGGAACTACAGTCTCAGATCCTAAACATTTCAAGGCAAAAAAACCTTTCTGTATACAAGGTCAGCCCACAAGTATGTCTTTGAGCTCCCTTAAATTCATAAAAGCTCTGGTTTTGCAGACATCAGTGGGAAGCTATTATCAGCCCATCATCACAACAAAGATACAGCAAAGCGTTTGAAGAGAATTTCATTATTCTGAATATATGTTAATCGCCTTAAACATAAAATAGATCAAACAGCTACAGATTCATTTTTACCTCAAAGAAAGAGAATTCTTAGACTATAAAGGTAATGTGATTCTGAGGCTTTAACATACAAGACAAGAGATTTAACATTCAAAAGACGCTGCCAAAGTGGCAATATCTTGATGTTTACATTTTGTGCAACTGTTTACAGGGGTGCAATTTTTTTTCAGCAGTTTTTAACTCTATTATAATAATACAAGACAAGGAAATTATTTTAATCCACCCCCAATTTGTTCATTTTAATACCCATTAATTATCTACTATGTGTGTAGCTGACAGTAACGTAGACACCCCACTCAGGAAGCCAAATGAAGCCTAAGATTATTTTTTTTCCCCAAACAGCCCTATAAGTCATTGCTAACTAAGAAACATTTCAAATGGCATGGCTCCTTTGAAGTTTTACTCCCCAGAAAGGGTCAGCAAATGATGTGTTTTCAAAACCATTCAGACCTTATTAAGGATGTCTTAATAAAATGCCAACCATAAGGGCACTAAAAGACAATCCCTTTTGTAAAATGAATCAAACAGAAAACCGTCACTTACCACTTACTGTCATGTGCAAATGGGGAAGCTGAAAAATTGTGTCTAGAGTCATTTTCCTGAGCAATTTTAGTTTCCCTATTGCATCTTTGATATCAAGATCCAGCTTTAAGTCATCTTAAATCAGTTTTAAGGGACGCTGAGCATAATGATGCTTGTCATTGCCAATGTGCAAAAAAGGCATACAAATAAATTGAATCAACGTGCACTCCTACCACTCACAGAAGCTAAGGAAGTCAGGCTGTACTAGGAATGCATGCCCAGAGGCTCTGCTTGGGCTGGTATATTTCCAGAGGGAAATTATGGCACTGACACCACGCTCCTGACCAGAGGTGTAGCAGAGCCCAGCTGCTGCCGGAAGAACAGCAGGGAGATTATGGCTCTAGCAGTCACCACCTCTCCCAGTGCTGTCCTATAAGCGCAGGCAGGAATTGGATGGAGGCAAGAAATCTGAAAACAAAACAGATGATCACTTTCAAACCAAGTATTACAACCATTATGTGTATTATGGTAGTACTTAAAGAGCCCAGTTTAAATCTCTTGCTCTCTTTTGATCAGCTCATAGAGTTGGCCAAATTTTTCAAAAATTTGAAGTTTGAAAAATTTTCACCAACATTTACATTTTTTGACCAACTCTACCTGTCACCCACCAGCAATGGTACAAACATATCCTGCAAACTATGCACCAATCAGTAAAGAGCAGCTGTATGTAAAAAGGGAAAAAACCCTGAAGAGCTACAATAAAGTCTCCCATTTCCTTTGTGTGTCGAGGCGCTTACAGCACGCCCATTCCTGTGCGCTGGTGTCCTCACCATCAAGAGACCATCAAGAACCCCCTCACTTCCTACCAAATAGACACGCAAACACTTTAACACTCAAAACTAACATATAACAAGGAAAGGATTTGTGTGGGGGAGAAATCAGACTTAAATCCAACAACCAGGCTGGAATGTCAAGGGCATCCAGATGCACGTTCAAATTACCTAAAGAGCCAATCTGACGAAGTGCTCGGTTTCTTTAATGCACATAGAAGGAAAAAACCTTAACCTCACTGACTGGGCAGGCTGCAATCTGTCCCATCCTACTTTAAACTATATTTTAAATTCAGTTTTTGGAAGCAAAGAGTTGCAGAGTAATTTTTGTGAACCTGTCAGGTTCACATAATTGGCAGACACAATCAGGGGCCTCAAAGAAAAAACAAACAGAGCAGGCTTCCCTGCGTATGTGTGCAGTGACAATGGAACACAAAGGGGGAGCAACAGGGAAGGGAAGGAACAAATATGGGCAAGTTACACTGCACAGGAGGTTTAACTGGAAGAGCCACTGTAGAGCGGTCATCATCGCCAAGCAATATCAGCCAGTTGCTTGCCTAGAGCTACAAAGGCCAAAACCCAGTGCCACAAGCTTCACCACTATGCCATTTGTTTTGAGTCAAAGAGCGATCATTGGCCTATCCAAGAGCAGAGCTACCAGCATCAATTCTCTCCCTGCCAGGGGCACAGATGCCAATATCAATACTCAATCTGCTACAGCTACAGCTGTTGCTCTACATTTGTTCAAATCTCTCTCAGAATATGTATGTGAATCATATCTGCAGTAAAACTAAATCTTGATAAAAAAGAGACCTTTTTTTTTAAACCCTTTGACATTTCCTTCCTCATATCAGCATACTTACTAATCTAAGTCAAACAAAACTATCTTAAGGAAATGGGCAGAAGTAGTCTTGGCACATCAGTTGGCAGCCCCAAGGGGATTTCTGTAATCCAACCCATCACAAGTTTCTGGCTGCTAAGATACACATATTTTATTAATTATTACTATTCTGATTTCTTTCTTCCCTTTGGAATAAGCTTGCCAGTCTCCTAACAATGCTCTTCTGTAGCAATGAAAATTATAAATAAGAGCCTACTGTTTAAAAAGCGAGAATGCATTTTTAGAGGAATATTAAGTTTCATCATATCTTCTTATGCTCCATATTAGAACTATATCAGATGTGTGTTGACTTTCGTATATTATACATTTCTTTTTGTAGCACTGATCTACTGTTGGAACAACTAGTCTAAGAATTTCTGACGATTGCCGAGAAATGTACAGAAGTGGACAAGTGCTCTAGTCTGTTTCCTATTTTTGCTATCTGCTCACACTTTAATCCAAAAACCTAGTACAATAATACTCTATATGCAGCAAAGCATGGGGTGATATATTTACACACTGTTGGCAGTTTTCTAAATTGCTTATTGAACAACGCAAAATAAGGTTGTTTTATGCATTGCATATAGCAGAGCGCAATTATATCATGTTATGTTTTGTAATTAAACAATTAAAACAGAATTTTCAGAAGTACTGTATACTAGTTGAAAAGATACATGGTTGGGGAAAAGATGCAGATTATTTCAGCTCTCATGTCCAAATGCCAATAGCTTCCTTGCACTTTTCAAAAATGGTTCTGTTTTTCATATAGCCCTACATTTTAGGTTAGTTTTGCAAAGACTTCTGGTCTAATCTTACAAATCCAATTACACATTTTATTCTTATTCTTGCTGTCATTACAGCTAGTCATACATCTTCCTCTGATTATGCTCCTAGGGATGAAGGTGGGCTTGCAAGTCCATTTTGAAGAGCTTCCATTCAGTTCAGTTATTTACTCTTAACTAATTTTCAAAAATCAGTGGAAACCCAGTAGAACTGCAGGGAATGAGACTTAATAGCTTGACCATTCTGTTGCATCAGCTAAATTCTAAGTACAGCATATAGTCTTCCTTGCGCCAAAATCCAAAGCAGAGATATGATTTGGTATTAGTTATGTATAAATCTAATAAAGTTAACTTTAACTGTATACACACATTCTAACTTGTCTAACCTTCCTCCTCCACGAAGTGAAAGATCACCTTCAGCTTCTTCCATAATCATTCACCTCTTAGCAGCAACCAGATAATCAAAAGCACATCTGTTATGATTCTCTCCAAATGCAGCAAGCACTGCTAAAGTGAATGAAAACTCTGTGCTGTAGAGTCTCTCAATCAAAAGAGAAGACAGCCTTCTTAAGACAGATTTAACTCACAGGAATCTTATTGTTCTTCCTTTGTTTTCCATTGCACACTTGATATTTGACAGGATAGGCCTGAATTATCATACTATCAGTGGAACAATTAACCCTGTGGTGGTTCAGTGGAATAATTTTATTTTGATATTCTGAAAGGATTTTGCAGGGCGGGGGGAACATACCTTTTTTTTGCTCTATTTTTTTTTCCACACACCCTCTGAGCACATCATTTTTCAGAGAAAATGTTACTATTAATCAGTACATGATTTGGAGTTTGCAGCAATGAATAGTCAATCCATCACTACATCAAATGCTGTCATTTAAAGCTTGTATGACCAGAATTTTCTTCTTTTCCTCTTAAAATAAATCCTCTTTTCATCTGTCCCTCAATTCATTAAGCCTCTATTCTTTTGGAAACAAAGCATTAATCTGGGGAAGTTTTCCTTCTTTCTTAGGGCTGAGACCAATACCTAGTATGCAACTCTGGCCCCACTGAAATCAATGGCAAACCTCCATTGAATCCAATAGATTATTCCTCTGGGGTCTTTCCAGGTATTATACCATTATTTCCAGAAAACCTCTCCAATCGTGAAGTTACTTGATTTGGGTGAGAGGGGGTATGGAGATAAAAAAATAATGATTTCAGTTGTTATCACAATATATTCAATTAGGATTCCAATAGAAGCAGAAAATAGGCAGTCCTAAGTGTCCAGATATCCTTCCCCATGGAGACACGAGAGATTTGCTTTATTGCCTAAAGCAGTATAAGTGTAATCCCAGCCCCATTGAAATCAATGGGAATTTTACCATTGACTGCAATGGGGCCATGATTTCACCCTATGAATATTATGAATGTGCTCTTACAGTATATAGTACACTGCATCACTTGTCACAATGATAATTGCTAAAATATTAATTACTTGCTTTAAAATATTCTTTATTTCACTCAATTTTAACACCACGAATAAGTTGCCTGGTTTCATTTTAGTCCACAACCCAGAAGGTAACAAGTCTATGAACTGAATCGTGCGGTCCTTAATTAAGCAAAGCTCCAGTTGTCTTCAGCTGAATTTAAGAGCTAAAGAATTTGGCTCTATCACATTTGTTGTCACCCATTGCAAGTAGCACGGTATAAAGATTAATTTTAAAAAGAAAAAATAGAATGTTAGCTTCTTTTTCATCCTACCAGTCAAATCCAGGGCAAGGACATTTTGTGTAGAAAAAAAGATGAACTTTTAATAGTGTCTGAATCAGTGTTTCTCAGATTTTGAGCCAATTTGTATCCCTAAATGGAATCCTTTTTCTAAGGGCAGCATTAGCCATCTGGCTGTAAGTGCCTCAATATGACTGAATTTTATAAATATTGGATGAACTGAAGAAGAAAAGGCCACTTAATAGTCACAATGTAATTTGTTTTTTCCTTCTTATAAGATATAGCTGATTGGGCAGATAATGGTTGAGTATTTGGAGGGGAATAAGGGCACACTTATCCTACTCTGACCTGAAAATATCCAAACGTGATGTCCTTGTATTAAGCAAATATACTGAATACGACAGAGAACTTGTATTAATGACTTAGGGTCATCACCCACCTGCTAACTAGTGATGGACGAGGATAGAAGCTAATATAAAACACAAGGGCCTGATCATAAGAGTAGTTTACTGCTTCCTGAACATCTGCAACCTCAAAGCGGATGTCAGTGCTTCCATTCTACAGTGAAGAGAGTATCTCCCAACCTCAAAGGGGTGTTGTGAAGATAAAATTCATTAATAATTGTGAGATACTATGGCAAGAAATGTCATAAGTATCAACATAGGGAGAAATCCTGCTTAAAGAAGATAAAAATGGTGCACCATACAGCTGATAGAAATGTCGATACATTTCAAAACTGAACCTCGGTGGCCCTCACCTTGTAAAGAGTTCAATGACATTTTCATTATTTACCCCTGGTAAATAAAGCTGGCTGGTACTGGCCAGCTTCACAGCTGGACTGAAATATTCCAATTTCAAAATTTCAGACACACAAAATATCTAAAAGCTTTTCATGAAAATTTCCCCTTTTTATTTTCAACCGGCTCTTGTGCTGGATCCTTATGCTGCCCTCGGCACAGGATGAATTACACCCCATATGATAAAAAATTCACACCAATATCAGGTTTCACAATCTAAAGCTAAGATTACAAGCTTTTTAGAACAGGTTATTGTTTTCCTGCACTAGTGCTATACAAATATCATCATTATTTGACATAGCGCTGGCAAGAGCTGGGGGTAGAAGTAATACAGCAATAGTACCCCCAAATTGCTGGAGAAGTTACACTGCCCCTCTTTAGTCTACTTGCTGCCTTTAAGCAATTTATTTAATTTACACCATTGATTCTCTCTCTCACAAACCTTTGCAACTGAAATGAGAATTTAAGAGAACTGAACATTTCTTTCTACTGACCATGTAAAGGCTTGCAACTGTGGTGGTGAAAAAGAGGCTGAAGGGAGAAAAACAATCATTCACTCCTGATAATCCACTTGTCATTGTACATAGCTTCTTTTTGTTAATAAATTGATATAATTACAGTAGACAAGAAAATAGCACAACTGCACACAACTCTTAAGCACACATCTAAAGCCTATTCATGCACCACAGAGGCATTTTAAAATAATTTAAAAAAATATTTTCTCTCTCTATTACAACTCCTTGGACTGAAATCTTTTTCTATCAGTCTGTTCCCCTCAGTTGCTTCTGTGCATCACTTGAGCTTTGTAAGGTTGCTTGCAATAGCAAGGATGTTACATTTGCTACTTTTAAAAAGGCACTTGAACCATTTGTTTTGAAGAAAAACAAAGAAATGCATAGCCTTTTCGAAAATAAGAGATTCACATTCTGATTAAATTAGTTTGAATGAATATTTGTTCCTAGTATACTTTAAAAATTTTTTTTTTAAATAATGACACTTTAATTAGTCCATTTCCATCCAAATTTTAAAAATTCAAGATTTTGCAAGTAAGAATCATGGTCATGTGAGATCTAGCTGGCCTGCAGAACCTTTCAATGTGCCTGCCTGAACCTAAAAATGGGCCACAATATGGAACAGTGATTCTAGCTGAGAGGCTATTTAAACAACTGAGCAGAAGCCTCAAACTATTAATCAGATTTCTTTGTAAGAAAGAACAACTCCCTTGTAGATTTCATCTGAATCTTTCTGTCCAATGAGAGAGGGGTTTCCAACCAAAAGCAGTAGCTTTGGGCCAGATCCCTGAAGTCTGCAGGTGTCCCCAAACCAGCAGAGACTTCAACAGTCAAAAAACCAACACCATCTATGAGGTGTTACTGTGCCTCTACGCTGCCTCTCGGCACTCACAGCATTGCCACTGCGACAGAAGCCATATTCCCATTGTATTTCCACTTGACCACTGTCCCAATTCACTTTCAGAGATGGTTCATTGCCTGATGGCCCTCTGTACACATGATAAATCTCACTGGATCCCTACAGGGTTAAGAGCAAGATAAGTGGATAATGTCACAGAGTTCCCTCCAGTTGGACTCATCCACTTACAACCTGATCTACACAGAGCATCCACTGAGAGGCTTTCACAGGTAGACTGAGAATTGTTAAGAGCTTTGCAATCCAGAAGCCATTTGTCATGCTATAAACTTCTTAGTCCCATAAATTTACAAATATTACATATTCTTTTGTGCCAGAAAATATTGACAATCCCAGGCATTCAAAAAGCAGGAATCAGGACATCCATGAAATTATGAGATTTTTTTAAAAAAAATAATAAACTTATGGATTCACTGGTCTTCTGGTTTGGGAGTTCACATTTTCAAACTTTCCCTGCAACTATGAGGGCTTGAAAGTCTACTTTACATTTAAAAAAAAAAAAAAAGATTCTGATGTAACCCGGACCTTAAGGGGAAAAAAAACAGCTATCAATAGACTCGCAGTGATATTGCAAGAATGGGCAACACTTCACTATATGAACTACTGACATATCACCACAAATATGCAGCCACATCAACAGAAACATGCAGCCATGCCACTCATTTGTAACTCCCATAACGGGAATAATTCTGGAGTCAGCACATTGGACCTGAATCCCCTGTACTCTCAGAAGCAACAAAAGTGATCCAGCTCTATTTGATTGATTTAACAAGTGACTTTGTGACTGCCTAAGCTTCCTGATTGCACATTTCTTATGTTAATAATGTGTGAGAACCTTACGTTTGCACTGGAAACATTTGGGTCTAAAATGAAATATTTCTTTTGAAAGCTAGTTGAGAGTGACAGTATGCTGGATGGTTTAGTACATAAAATCCCTCTAGGTCAATGAGTAGTTGGTTGACCGGCCAACACAGAGATGCTACACTGCAGTCATTTAGCTGCACATTAAAGTAAATGACTATCATCCTGTGATAGGAATTCTGAGAGCTACTAGCTTTAACCACCATGAGCTGTAACACACATTCAGACTAATACTTTTCATTTAAAAAGTATGTAATACTGTAAAGACTGTAAATTGTTAAGGGAAATCATGCCTCACCAATCTATTAGAATTCTTTGAGGGAGGTAAAACAAAACATGTGGACATGGGCTATCCAAAGGATATAGTGTACTTGGACTTCCGGGTCCCTCGCTAAAAATGCTTAAGCAAAGTAAGCAGCTGTGGGATAACAGTGAAAGTCCTCATATCAGATCAGTAATTGGTTACAAGACAGGACACAAAAAGAGTTGGAATAAATGGTCAGTTTTCACAATGGAAAGAGGAAAATAGTTGTATGCCGCAGGGTTAAGTACTGGGACCTGTGCTGTCCAACATATTCATAAATGATCTGGAAAAGGGAGTAAACAGTGAGGTGGCAAAGTTTGTGGATGATATAAAATTATTCGAGATAGTTAATTTTTTTGCTGCCCCAAGCCAGAAAAAAGGGAGGGGGGGGGCGCATGACCACAACACAGCTAGAGCAGCAAAGGTGAGGGGAATGCCAGCTCAGGCCCCTACTTGCTATGCTGATGCCTGGAGCCGGCCCTGGTGACTGGGCAACAAAATGGCAGATGAAATTCAATGTTGATAAATGCAAAGTAATGCACATTGGAAAACATAATCCTGACTACACATGCAAAATATTACCACTCAAGATGATTTTGGTGTCATTGTGGATAGTTCTCTGAAAACATCCGTTCAATGTGCAGCAGCAGTCAAAAAAGTCACCAGAATGTTCAGAAGCATTAGGAAAGGGATAGATGAAATATCAATACCACTATATTAATCCTATCTCCAAAAAGATATTCGAAATGGAAAAGTTACAAGGAAGGGCAACAAAAATGATTGGAGGTATAGAACAACTTCCATATGAGGAGAGATATAAAAGAGTGACTATTCAGCTTGGAAGAGATGATTCAAGGGGGATATGATAGACATCAATAAACTCATGAATGGTGTGGAGGAAGTGAATACAGGAGTGCTATTTACCCCTTTACATAGCAGAAGAACTAGGGGTCATCCAATGGGATTAATAGGCAGCAGGTTTAAAAACAAATGAAAGGAAATACTTCTTCACACAACACACTGTCAACTTGTGGAACTCATTGCCAGGCAATGTTGTGAAGGCCAAAAATATAACTGGGTTCTAAAAAGAAATAGATAAGTTCATGGAGGATAGGCTCATATTAGATAGAATAGTCAGGGATGCAACCCAGGCCTTGGGTTTTACTAGCTTCTGACTGCCAGATGCTGGGATTGAATGACAGGGGATGGACCACTTGATAATCTTCATTCCCTTTGAAGCATCAGTCATTGGCCTCTGTTGGGAAACAGGATAGATGGACCACTGGTCTGACCCAGTGGCTGTTCTTATGTTCTACAGTTGTAAATTAACTAAGATACTAATAGTAACCGTGGTAATATTACCATATCACCTAGGAGTCCTAATCATGGCCTAGAACCCCAATGTACTAGGTGCTGTACAGAGACAGGACAAAAAGATAGTCTCTACCCCAAAGAGCTTACAATCGAAATATAAGACCAAGGACAGATGGATGGTGGAGTATAAGGAAGTACTGTAACAGAATTGGTCAGTAGGGATGTCAGAACACCAGCAGCCTGCCTCTGACAAGTTTTTCATAGGCATCACAGAAACAGTTTTAAGGAGGAGGGCGGGGGGGGGGGGGGCGATTTGAAAGAGGACACTTACATTTCCCTCGCCCTCTCCTCCGCACCCAAAAAAGGTTACTATGCCATAAAACAAACCGAAAACATTTCTTTGGCCAAAGGAAAACTAGGGAAATATCTGCCGAAGTTGTTCTTGCATGCAACGTTTATTATATAAACGGAATGGAGGCACAGGTAAATACTTTCAAAACGTGCTTAGACTATAGATTTCGGATAAAACAAATTTCAGTTGTCACAATCTGTTCTCTACAGAGGGAATTTGAAAAGAATTGAAGTTTTATGTGCTGTCTGCAATCATGGAAAGGAAAGTACAACATTGCAAAGGGTATGGATCTCCAAAATCCACATTAAAAAGTATGCATCTAAATATTTCTGACCACAGAATGGTTTGTTTTTTAGAAAAGCAATGGGCTCAGCAAAATTCAAGGAACCAGTCTTGGAGTCCATCGTGTCAGAAAATAGCTCTGCCTGGAGGAGTTGTCAGCATAACCTTGCATTAAATGATGAAAATCTAAACAATGGTATTTCCTTATTTCAGGTTCCTACTGAGCAAACTATGTATGAATATAAAACATAAGCATACCACTGTGTGCTTGCAAAGCAGGAGGACAGACAGGGCTGACTCCAGGCACCAGTGTAGCAAGCATGTGCCTGGGGCGGCACTCTGTAAGGGTTGGCATTCTGGCTGAGCCGTCCCCCCTCCACTTCACTCCTCTGGCCACGCCACCCCTCACTTCACTCCTCTGGCTGCTCCCCTCCTGCCCCCGGCTCCTCCGGCTGCCCTTTTTTTTGTTTGTTTGGGGCGGCAAAAAAGTTAGAGCCGGCCCTGAGGATAGATAAGTTTATCACATTAGTGAATTTTATTTTTCACTACCATGCTTTTTAAATGGTAAAACATATTTTCCCCGATGCAGCTCCTCATTACCGATCAATTCCTTTAATTCTTCATGAATCTATAAAAAACATCAGATACTGCCATTTAAAAAGAAACTATCATATAAATGAAGAAAAGTCAGCAGGTATAATCTTTGGTTTTAGAATGAAATGAAGCATTATCCAAAGTAAATACTCTGAACATGGACAGTACCTTTATATTTACAATTAGGAAGGGCTCAAATAAAATGACTAAGATGAGCTTCAGGCAGAGAAAATGAACAAAGTCCAGTTGTTTCATTCTCATAAGGAAAAGCTAGTCCAAAAACTTCACAATGATCACCGTACAGACTTGGAACTGCATTCTCCCCTCCAGATCCCTGGCTACTCCTTGTAATGGCTTTCCCAGGCACTGTGCTGTCTAAGGCCTGTTCTCCCACACAGTAATAGGGCTTTATTAAGAGCACTGTTGCCTCTGGCTGCTTCTTATGTGCAATGTTTATATCTCAGGCCCATCTGGACACACAGGTACTTTCACACAACTACTTACTCCAGGCTAGGGATGGCAGGGAAGTAGGGTTGCCAATTTTGATTGGATGCATTCCTGGAGGTGTTATCACATTAATCTTCAACTAAAGATTAATCTTTAATTCCTGGAGACTCCAGGACAATCCTGGAAGGGTTGGCAACCCTCCAGGGAAGAAATCTTTCTTGCAGCAAGGCAGTGGCTCTCAAACTCTTGTACTGGTCACCCCTTTCACACAGCACACCTCAGTGTCTTACTCCCCTTATAAATTAAAAACACTTTTTGATATTTAGCAACATTATAAATGCTGGAGGCGCAGTGGGGTTTGGGGCGGAGGCTGACAATATGCGACTCCCCTCCCATGTAATAACCTCACAACCCCCTGAGGGGTCATAACCCCCAGTTTGAGAGCCCCTGCAATAAGGGATCCAGTTACAAAATAGCAATACTAGACTTAACTTGTTAGTGCCTGAACAGCGTACACTAGGCACTTGAACACTACTTCCATCTCTGCTGCAGAGGGGAGATTAGGCATATTAAAAAACATCACTATCCTCCTCCACAGGTCTGCAAGGCAGCAGGCAATACTGTACTTCCAGCTCTGCTCCCCTCAGGTCTCCTACTGACTTGGGGAGCCCGATCTCAGAGACTCGCTTGCAGAGGCTCTGTGGGGGCTGCTAGGGTGGGGGAGGGGGGAAGGAGGGGAGAGGAGGGGCATGTCAGAGAATCCTTTACTCCTCCCTCTCACACTTCCCACCCCAGAGCTGCCTGTTTGCTCCCTTCTACCGGCATAATTGGAGACTCGGGCATTTATTTTTCAAATTGCAAACCACAACTGCATGTTAGGTATCCAGATATATTACCATCATTACCTGTCAGCAGCCTCTTTTATGCTTCTGAAATCCTCTTGAGCACACTCGTTGCACTCATTTACATTCTATAATACCTACACTTTTTTAGTCATTATATCTAGGGATAATTAACTCGGAAGAGCTCAAGCTTGTCTGGCTGTCCATCTGCAGACACTGCCTTAAAGTAAAAAAAACAAGGACCATGTCTTTTTTTGGATCTATGGGGTAAAACTCCCACTTGACATGACTACAAGAGCTGAATTCTCATTCTGCCTTCTACTTATCCTGAAAGAATTCTGGAATTAATGTAAAACTTTGCACACAAGATGTCTAATTGCTGTAATAAAAATGACAGCGATATATAAAAATGTAATGGAGGAGGGGGAGGGATAAGCAAAAAGAGCAGTCAAATATGATAAAATTATATAAAGAACAATTTAGAAAATTTCATGTGATACAGTTGAGAGGAAAAACAATAATTAAAAAAAAAGATAAATTTGGTGCAGTGTGCATTCTTCTGATGCTTGTAATCTAAAGCCAGTTTTCTACCTCTGCAATGCCACTGACTACTGAGTATTAGGCCCTGATTCAGCAGAGCACTTAAACACATGCTTAAATCGAACCCTATTCAAGAAATGCTTCGTGGGAGATTTTCAAAAAGAGTTAGTTGCCCAAATCCTACTGGCTTCATTGGGAGATGGTTGCCTCCTTATCCTCTGTGTTTTTGAAAATATCCTCCTTAAATATGTATTTCACTCTAAGCATGTACTCAAGTAATTTGCTGAATCGGTTAAAAGATGGATTGGAGAAGCTTTGAAAAAAGAAGCAGTCACTGAAGTTTTTAATTTCCTCTCAGTAAGGCTGGTCCATAACCCTTTGAAATCCTTGGAAAGACTCCCACTGGTTTCGGTGGGCATTGGATCAGTTCTAACATGCAGTGTTTCCTACTTGCAAGGTTTTTTTCAAATCCATTTTTTAAAAATTTAATTTGTGTAATAGAACATTTTTGGCAGTTATAGCATCGGTGAGGTTCCTGGGCAGTATAAAGAGGGATGAGCATTATATTAACAGTATTTTTAATAATCCATTTAAGACTATTGCTTTAATCTGAAGAAAAGAAGTAACATCATTCAACATCACACTAGGACACAAACAGTAACAAACAGGCCTTCTTAGTCCACTAGCTCTTCCACAAGAAAACTCTGAGCTTAAACTCCTGATAACGATTGCATTTGGAAATGTAGCTTTAGTTTTGCCTCACTAATGAATATTGTATGATACAGTAACAAATCTGTTGCAACTGTATCACTAATGTCATAATACAAGGTCCATTCCAATGATTTGATCTGATATACAGATCATACTGACTCAAAGTTGCAAACATTTTGTTCAGGGAACTTCAGATATATGACACCTAGCAACAGAGAAAGTGAGCGTAGACAAATATCAAACTACACAGATAACTGGTTCTCTAATTAGAGAATTTGGCAGATTAGCAGAACTTTATGTTTATTTCATGGATATTGTTGCCATAATTTCTTGACAGCTAAGTGATCAATAAAATCTGTACTACAGTACCCATTTATTTTTTAAATGAATTACAAGGCTGAGAAATATTTTGTAGACTAATTTGCATATATTGTCTGTATGTCTCATAGTATTTATAAGGCCCCCCATTACTGTCGTATCTGAAAGTTAAATATATTTATTCTCACAATACCTCTCTTTTACAGAAGAAAACGGACTCGGAGACTTTGAGCATCGGTACACATCACCAACAAAGCACTCTAGAGGACTGAGACTTGGAGAATGCTCTCATGTGTTGCCCTCTAATTGCCCTGTGTAACCACAGGTGAACTAGGTGGCCTTTAGCACACCCCGGCAGGGTCTATACGGTGCAGTCAGAGTGTAACACATTACAGCACTGTACCAATCAAACCCCTCTAGAACACTTTGCTAAGACACATACCCAAGCCCTCTGTGACCTGCTCAGTGTCATACAGGAAGTCTGTGACAGAGCCTAGGTCACCCAAATCCTAGGGTGGCCCTTGAGCCAATTATAATGATCTGCTGTCCAAAGAGAAGGCATCCATAAGAACACTTTTTGCACACGGCTATGTTTGTGTGGATGTGTTAGGAGCCCATAAAAAGGTTGGTTGGTCTCTCTCTCTCGGTGATAATATTTCATTCTATTCTTTATCTCAGATATCTGAGAAAAGTGTGTTGCTTTCACTTATACATGAAAAGGAGAGTCATGAAAGTGGTATGGGAGAGGCTGTAAGCCTCAATTCTCCACTATGACTGAGAAGAGTGGGTGGGCTGCTGAGGCTTAGATTCAAATCTGAGCTGCACAGGGGGCATCCCTAATTTCCAAGCCTGGTTCAGGAGAGACTATCAGAACTTCCAGCCTCCTTCCAGAGCGCCACTCACCTGGAAAAGACAGTAGTTAGATCCTGTCCCCTTCTTCTCATAACCATCACAACTTGCCAGAAGACTGGACTACTATTACAGCTGCCATGTGGACTACACTTACCAACCTCCGGTAACCATTCTCAGAATGGCTGGAACCTTCAATAGCTAGTCTTGCTCCTTTTCACTGATGGGCAAGAACAGTTTCAGTCTCCTCTGTTCATGGAATGCCAGCCTCAGGGTCACTGTGAAAACAGGCTTCTTTATAAACCCTAAACTGCTTCCTCCCACAAAGCTGATGCTGGCATCTCATTTTTATAGGCCAAGATTAGCAGCATCAACCATAGGAATCCTCATAAGACCTGCACACCTCACTGCACTCAGGTTTTAACCCAATTAACAGCACATTGTATGTTCTATTCCAAGTCACCAACAGTGGCATCCGTACTGCATACTAAGTATAATTCTTAGGTTTCTGTAAACAACAACATAATTTTTTGGGAAAAGCAATGTCAATATTTCAATCTGATCATCCCTAAAACAAGGCAGATATGATCAATACTTATCACTTCCCTGCACTTGGTGCTCAAAAACAATCAGAAAAAATCTATTATTTGATGCTTGTAAGAACGATAATTTCCCTGGAATTCATGCAACATCTGCATAAGAACAAACAATGCTCAGAGAATGGATTTCCTGAAATGACTAATATAAGGCTATTAAATTATTACTTTGAAACTTGTGTTTAGGAATTCACAAATTTTTCAACTTGAACTTTCAGCTGCTTGAAAAGGCTTATATTAAAAATGACAAGTTATGGGATCATTCATTAAACATACTAATGAGGAGAGCTTTGCCATTTCCCCTGAGTCACATGCATAAGACCTGACCCCTCTTGTTTGCACCCAGTGTAAATCAGGAGCAACTCCATTAAGTTATATCCCCATAGAAGAAATGATAATCAGGCTCAAGGAAAAACCCAGAAGATTCACTTTAATCAGTGGAATACTATAATCTGTAAACAATACAGCACATGACTCCCTTGGGTTTCCTTGGAGGTATAAAACAATCACAAAACTCCATAACGTAAAAGGTCTGCACTGAGTACAAGATTAATTTTATAATGTCCTTTAGAGTTCACGGTTATCTGCTATCAGAAATTGCTATAATTACCTTAAAACAGATCCTTTAATCCTCATCCGCTGAATGGCAACCAACACCTATACGTGTTACAGTAGGAATTCCAAGGATTACTGGAGTGCCTCCAGAGCAGACTATTAATTATCAAGGCTGCAACGAAACAGTGGGAAGCATGTTCCATATTTTTTCCCAAAAAATTAACCTTGTTTTTTGATTTTATTGCTTTAAGAAATGTATTGTTGGTTTCACCTTGTAATAAAAAAAAAGTAACCAAAAACCACAAACAACCAATTAGATAGGCATTATAATTGCCTCCTGTGGAATACGGGGGGAAGGAACCCTCGAAAATGGAGATGGATCCATAAGAGCCTCTTCTCAAAATGTGACATTTTATTGTAACACTCATTTCCGAGTCCATGCATAGTCATTTCAATATTGTTTAGACTACAAGGTTATATGTATATTGTACATGCAAACACATAATTAATATTGAAGTGGTAAAAAAAAGAAAATTGGGCCTGCTTTGCCATTGTGTTACTGCAATTTTGCTCTTCTGAAATCAGGGTCCAGAACTGAAGTAAAACAGTGATGGATTAGGTACAAAGACTATAAGCTGATAAATGACCTGAGTCATGAGCTGCTTCCATTTTTAAATTAAAATACATTTTAATAATTTGTTTTCCATGATGAAACTGAGTAGTCTGATCTGTTTATACAGCACCACACACAATGGGCACCTATTATATAACAGTCTGTCTGCAACCAGCCAATGCTTGTTTCCTAATCCATCCATTTTAAATTGCTAGAGACATGATTTAAATAGAACTGGTCATACGATATAAACCTAGTGGTGCCCTGGTGGAAATGCATTCCCTACCCATATCCAGGTGTGCTTTCATGGAGTCCAGTCCCAAAGGATTAGCAGGAAAAGGAGATATATAGATATATAGATAGATATAGATATAGTTAGATATTTGGTGGGAGAAGGTTGAGAAGTTCTGTACAGCTCTGGATAACAGCTTTTGGCAGGTTTCCCTTCTCTCTCAGTCATTGTGGGTCTGATTCTCATTTACATTACCCCACTTTAACGCCCCTTTACACAGCCAGTGCAGCATGAAGGGGGTTTAAAGGAAATGAGACTCAGACCTTACATATTTTTTCTTTGTTTTAGTTCAGCGCATTCTGAGCTCTTACTCTGCAAACCTTAATACCTACCGAAATATTCTGCTCTATTAGCATGCTCTTGATATCCTACTTTCACAGACACTTAATCAGAGTGATTTTATGTTTTAGTGTAAACTACCTATCCGCTAGGATGTGATTTTCAGATCACATTCAATCCAACTACCGTTTCCTCTTATGTTTTCAGTGCTCTTTCATATGTATCCTTTGTTTAACTTTCCTTCTGATAACATGTAATTTTAAAAAATAAACTTTGGATGTCAGAAGAAATTTTTAAAGCATTTAAAACCTGACTAGCTATCATGAAACCAGAGCTCCTCTGGCTGTTATAAGCAACAAGTACAGAATAAGTAGGTGATAAGGAAATGGGAACAAATTTCATATGATGTTCACATATAAACCTGGGGCAAATGCTGCATTTCTTACTAAAACAATACTACTGAATTCAATTGAAATCTTGCTTCAGTAGGACTGCCAGATCTGGCTCACTATGCAGTCACTAGGAAACCACATAATACATTTTATTGTACAGTACTGAAGAACTAGCACATCATGAACAAAAACAGTTCTGTTTCTGAAATGGTTTATTTATCTTCGCCTCGAAAAAAATTAAAGACAAAATCAATCAAGGAAATAAATAAAAATTGCATTTATTTACATGTTATAGCAAATTCTACTTTCACAGATCACTACTATTACTACTACTAAGGTTCCAACAACAGAATTTGAGCACTAAAATAAAGAGCTTAAAAAAAATAAAAGGTTTATGTTTAGATAGGATTACTAATGGAATTTATTCAACAGGATAATAGTATCCTACAGAAAATATTACTCTATTTTCTCCTATAAATCTACAACATACCAAACTTCACTACACAGTTATAGAAAAATACACCTTAAATGTATTTCCCTCTGTCCTCTGTATTAGTTTATCTCCCACTCACCTAAGTCAAATTCTTTCTCTACTACAGAGTGTAAGTACAATCTCTGTTCTGTTGAATATCAAAGCATTTTGATATTCAGTCCAGATTCTGATCTTAGTTAAACTGATGTAAATATAGAATGACAGAATTAATAGATGTACGTAGCACACTGCTGGGTCTAGGAGCCAATGGTGCATTAGGAAGGACCAGTTTTGCTTTGATGGCACTAAAAAAAACCAAAGCCTTAAACGTAGTATCTGCGGTCAATTTAAAATCAAATCATTTTTTAGCCTCTGCAGTCACAACTCAATCACCGTTCAGATCCACAAGAACAGATTTTCAAGAGCTCAGCTCCCTTATGTGCACTAAATGAAGTGCCCAGATTTCCAAATGAGCAGTGGCACACTGAAATACAAGAGATGCTGGGCATTAAGCACTCCTGAAAATCTTCCCACTTCACTTCCATGCTTGCATGGGAGTGGAGCTCTTTTAGACATCTGGTGGGTGGGTGAGGATATGTTCATTCCTTCTTTGGCTCCAGAAAAGAATTCTTACTGCTACCTTTTCTCTTCCCCCGGTGCAGCGGTGGAAGCTAGTCACAGAGCTAGGCAGCTTTGAATTCCAGCACTTTGGCAGCAAGGAAGAGTAGAGCTCAACTACCACCATCTTGCTGGTCAAGGCAGCCACTAGGGATCAAAACATCTACTGTACTTGGCCCTCAATCGCATGAAGTGAAGAACAGCGGAAATGGGAACCTCCATAGGAAACAGGGATAAAACGAAAGAGGATGAGGGGTGGAGTGCATGCTACTTCCCCATCTTCATAGAGTTCACTGAGAGTAAAAACAAAGAGAGAGAAACATTTGATAATAGTTCTTCTAAATCTTCCTGTTTTAGCTGGTGCCCTGGCTCTGACTGTAATGTTGGAAGAGATCTGAAAATAAGATTTCTTGTTCAAACTAAGTCTGTGGCACAATTTCATGAATGGAGCGGGAGTTATTTTTAATGACCACTTCAAATTCAGGGGGATATTCCTCACCATATCGTAAGATTCAGAACTAATATCTGAGGCCAAAGTGTGTGGCAAAATCTGTTACATTTCTTATGGGGCCTGTCTCTTTTCTTCCTTTTTCCCTTGCTGAATGTGGTCTCAAAATGGTTACATCCAGAATGCACATACTATAAATCTTAAGAATTGTGCGGCTATTGATTTTTTTAAAAATCCCTAACACTTAAGGAGAGGTGTATTTTGCACTCGCATCAAGCTTGGAAAATGACAGCAGCACCCACTGAAAAAGAACACTACGTCGCAACTCCCACAGCATGTAGCTCAGCCGGAGACGTGTATCACAGCTGTTCAGGCAGCCACTCAATGGGGGCAGCAATTTCAAATATAATAGGCCAAATGGTTGCCAAAAAAACCCACCACCCAGGGTAAGAAGTCACCACCCAGTAGCCTCATGGTCTGCGTGTCTTCCACTTCCCCTTTCAGAAATGGGACATGAACTACAGTGTAGCATAGGTTTTAATCAGCAGGGATTCATTCACACCAATGCTGTTTGAAGTTGTCATCATGCACACAGATCATGACAAAGAGCATTCTCCTGCATCCTCTATAATTCTGGAGGTGCTTTTGATGTTGCGGCAGGAAAAACAGGAAGGACCCAACTAATTTCTTCTAAACACTGGTTTCACAAAGGCATGCAAAACTTTCACAACCTTCAGCCAAGTTACACAGGGGTGACATTAACCCAGCCAAGAACCCTGAGTTTGGAGCTCAGCAAGGACTGACGAAAGAACAACTGATTGCCAGATGTTTTGGAAATGTATTTGAGTCTACTCTCACAATACAGAGCTGGGATATTAAACATATTCTATTTATATTATAAATACATTTATAAATTCGAGAAAGCTAGCTGTTTCTGTTTAAAACTCGAATTAGCTGCTTTCCTTTGAAAAAGCAGAGAACTCATTACAAACTCCAAAAACATTTTCTATTTGTGTTTGATTTTGTAATTTTAGTTTATTCCGTAGGATTCTGAGAAGTTCAGGACTAAAAAGTAAGTATTTACACTTCAGGTAGTTTCTTACTCTCTGTGCGCTCTTTGAGTCAGGATATGTTATACTGAAATGAACATGACAAGTTCGCAACATCCAAAAAATGAGGTTTATAGTCAACTTACTGGTGCTGGGTATGCCCACCTGCAAAAATGAACATGCATCGCTCACACCAGAAATCTCCTGCCTTTTGGGTCCTACATCAGTATTTTGCATCCCTAAGCAGGAAACTGCACAACTGGCTATCCATTTGCACGGCTGGTTATGCAATTTGCACACAAATATGGCCATTTCCAGAGGTACTAGTGAAACAAACACATTTTTATGGGTGCCGTTCACTCTGCACTGCTTTGAAAATTGTGCTCAAAGTAGGGTTGCCAACTTTCTAATAGCAGAAAACCGAACACCCTTGCCTGCCCCACTCCTTCCCAGAGGCCCCACCTCTGTGCTTTCTCTGAGCCCCCCCTCACTCACTCCATTCCCCCTCCCTCCCTTCCTCCTTCTCCAGCTCATTTTCACCAGGCTCAGGCAGGGAGTTGGAGTGCGGGGGAGGGGAGGGGGGTGACAGCGCTGGCTGTATATGGGTTCTGGGGATTTGGAGTGTGGAAGGAGGCACCGGGCTGGGCAGGAGGTTGGGGTGGGTGTGCAGGCTCTGGGATCGGGCCAGAAATGAGGAGTTCAGGGTGTGGGAGGGGGCTCCTGGATGTGGCAGGGGTGCAGGAGTGGGCAAGGACTCTGGCTGGGGAGGTGGGTTCTGGGGCGGGGCCGTGTATGAGGGGTTTGGGTGCAGGAGGGGGCTCAGGGCTGGGGTCGGGGCATCGGAAGCAGTGTGGGCTCTGAGAGGGGATTACCTCAGGTGGCTTCCAGGAAGCAGAGGGGTCAGGGGGCTCTGCGCGCTCCCCCCGCCCAGAGGCCCTGCTCCTGCAGCTCCCATTAGCCATAGTTCCCGGGTAATGGGAGCTGCGCAGTGGCGCTCAGGGCAGGAGCAGCGTGTTGAGTCCCTGTGGCTACCCCTATGCCTAGGAACTGGACATGCCAGCGGCTTCCCAGGAGCCACATGGAGCTGGGTAGGTAGCCAGCCTGTGCCACCAACCAGACTTTGAACAGCCCGGTCAGCAGTGCTGACCAGAGCTGCCAGGGTTCCTTTTAGACCAGGTGTTATGGTCGAAAACCAGACACTTGGCAACCCTAGCTCTAAGAATGACAGTGTCCAAGATTTCAAATGCTTATATAAAAACTATTTTTGAACATTGGGCAAAATCATCCCCCTACACACTGCCTTTGTAGAGGCTAGCGAACTTCACAGATTTCCTCCAGGGAAGGGTCTTTTGCTTCTATGCCCGAGATCTCAGGTCACCCAGTACTTCTGCACCATTCCCAGAGGCACTGTACTCCCATGGTGTTCCAGATGACTACTATCTCCAGCTAGGGTGACCAGATGTCCCGATTTTGTAGGGACAGTCCTGATTTTTTCTTATAAAGGCTCCTATTACCTTCCACTGCCTGTCCCCATTTTTTACACTTGCTATCTGGTCACCCTATCTCCAGCCTCCCTTCTGCATTTCTGTACTGTGTGAGAAGACACTGTTCCCATGCTAGTGCCTCTGAAGCACTAGCAACCCCAAAAGGGAGAACATGGCTATGTCTCACCCACTCACGAGATGAACTGCCCAAACATACAAGGAAGTGCATACTGCATGCTCCTAAGAGACATTACAATGGATGGGACATCAGTGTATCTTCAGGAACAACTGAAAGTAACGCTTATTAAGGCACATTGTTTCGGGGAACTTCTTCAATATGTGCCTCTGCTTTACTAGCAAAATCTTGTCCTCACTGTAATCTCACGTTTATAAAGCCAGTAATAGCATTTTCTAATGTTAAGATGTACCATCTGAAGGCCTTCTGTATTGATTGGCCTCTAACATTTTTTCAGTACCAGTATTCTAAACCAACATTTCATTTTGGTGTAACACAGTGGATTAGTTCACCCAAGAGAACAACATTTATTACTAATGCTTTTATTGATCCAGTGATTTTTGTAGTTTATTTTCCCGAAGCCCGTGAAAATCATGGTGTAGTGAAACAGGCTAACATTAGGAACCTGCCAAAAAAATTAAATATAAATCTTAATGTAGTATATTACATCAACTGCTCTGATCAATATTTTCTTTAGAGTCTCTCACTCCTGCTAGCCATTGCTAGAAACAGAATTCAGTTTAACTCTTAGAAATGGTGCAACACCTCTAATACTAATGAATCACTGTTGGACTATTATAGGTGCCCCGAATATTAATTGCTTTTGATCTTTCCATGTGCATCAACTTTTTTCCTAGATTTTAAAGGTTTTAATATTATTCCTTGCACAATACTACTCATCAAAATGCTACATCTGTAGTTTGGATCATGCCTACTTTATGCTAACGAGGACGGTATGGGTATGTCTACACTGCAATAAGAGGTATGACTACAGCTCGGATAGACATACCTTCAATCTAACACACACAGCGAAGATGCATCAACATGGGCTGTCCCCTGCGCGGGACACTGGACACTCATCACTTCTACACCACTGCCCCGAGTCCATACCACTGCATATTCTGTGCTATTTTCAGTCATGCTAGCTAGATTAAAGCTAGCATGCAACTGCCTATCCAATCTGCAATCACACCACTGATTGCAGTGTAGACGTACCCTGTATTAGCCCCGAGGAATCAGATAGGTGCAGCATTAAGGCAGCAAATTGTGATGTCGGAAAGCAAGTCTCCTCTGTTTTTGCTGGGCCTCTGAAATGGAGAGGCAAATCATCCACTGGGGTAATTCCACAGTAGCCAATGGAGTTATGCCAGCAGATACTTTGGCCCATAAAGTTTTATATTTAGAGGATCTTTGTAATACTACGAAGTCCAATTCACCACAGTGTACTCCAGTTGTATATTAGTGTAATGCTTCTGACTTCAGTGGAGCAGAAAACTGGGGTCATAAAGCACGTTGCAAGAGAAGATTTCTGCATGCCCTGTCATTTGGTTCTCCACCGTGAAACTTGGGAAATAGCCACTAGCTTGTAGTCATGGGAGGTCGATTACTAAATCAGTCACTATCAATGAACAAAGTACTCCAGAACATAGGCTTGTTTAACTGCATATTAATGATTTCTGTTCTAAGACAGATATCCTGCTTACTTGTATGCTAATGAGGTTGGCTTGATAGTACAAAATTATTAGCAGGATTAACCCCATAATTAAGGCTTGTAGAAATTGCTTTTAACTGATATTAACTAGATGCAGACAAAAAAGCTTTTAGATTAGGCAGGGTGGAAGGTTGACTGGAGTAAAACTGTTTCAGGACTAACTGCATACAAAACCGATACCCAAGGCCACCCCAATGAGAACAAAGTGAAACCACAACACAACAGCACATTAACTAGCAATTACGCAGATGACTTATTGATGATTGGTTCAGGGGGATACAAAGCATCATTTAAATTGGGGAGTGGGTGCACAGATTTGTCCCCAATCTTCCTCTTCCCCTCTCAGGTGCCCCCCCACCCCAGCATCCTGATGCCCCTGGCCCATACCTACCCCCTGCAAAGTTGAGGAAGGGACATTGCCACCTGGTGTGCAGGGTTACAGCATCACGCAGGCTTGGCCTGACCAAAAAGTGGTCAGGGCATGGCCCGTGTGACTGCCCCATGCCCAAGTCTATGGCTGAGGTGTTGGTTAACACTGCTTAGAACAGATTTCCACAAGCTCTAACTTTAGACTGTGTTAATTCTTACTGACTACCTTGAACACAGTGACATTGTTACACATGTAAATGGAAGCTCTATGACAGCAGTTCTCAAGGTGTGGACTGGGACTACAAAGTGGATGTTAACAGGGTTGCCAGGGCTGGTGTTAGACTTGCTGGGGCCTAGGGCTGAATCTCAAGCCCCACTGTCCAGGGCTTCAGCCCTGGATAGTCAGGCTCAGGTTACAGGCCCCCCACCAGGGGCTGAAGCCCTTGGCCTTTGGCTTTGCCCACCACGCCCCGGTCTCCTGGGGCCACGTAACAAATTTTTTTTGGTCAGAAAGGGGTCATGGTGCAATGAAGTTTGAGAACCCCTGCAACAGGGGGGAGGGGGCGAGAGACAGTTAATAAGGATGATGTGCATGCATTTTGGACGTGCTCACTCACAATGGGGTCTGATGTCCCAGACTTACAAACAGCCAGATGGACACTCAGCTATCATGTTAGTCCACCAGTAAATGTTGAAGACTATCAAAGCTGTATCCCCTCCACCACCACCACTTCAGGGCACTGTATTTCCCCTCCACCACACACACACACCCAAAGGTCAAACAGTTTCTTAAGGAAAAAGAAGAAAGTTTGAAGCAGCTAATATAAGATTTCTAGGGTAGCCCACAGCCTCGGGTTGTGCTGGGATTTAAAACAAAATTTGTTTTTATATATTGCAGAAGCACTGATACGCTGCAACTGAGATTGTGAGCACCTTGTGCTGAGTACTATACAAACATATAGCAAAACACAGCCCCTGCTTATGGGCTTTGAGCCAGTAACATCTGTGTGGGGCGGTGTATAATATACACACTACCCACATCCTGATCCAACAGCCCTGGAAATCAACAGAAGAATCCCAGTAACTTCTCTGGCCACTTGTTCAGGACCATAATCAGGAACCATCTCTTGCTATGTGTTTGTGCAGCAAAACAGAGTCCCAATCTCAGTATTTAAATCAGGCCTGCAAGGCTCAAGACCTCTGTAGTTTTCCCAGGATGCAAAATGGCTTATTAATTAATATTCAGCTCAAATTTGATGCTGGACTCTGATCTGGTACTTGAGTACAAAATGGGTTCAATATTCAGTACCTATACGTGACTATTCAAGTTGAGAACAGAGGGGTCATATTCAGGTTATTCATATTTAGACAAATAGAAAAACCTTGTAAAACATTCAATAGATGAAAAAAGGCTAGAGGAGGAATCCAGTTTGTATTTTCCAAGTGCTCTATTTTTTAAAAAAAATGAGAACTGATTTTCAATGCAAAAACAAAACAAGAAAACCCTCACAATTAAATACTCAAATTGCTCAAATACATCCTAACACACAACAATTTTCTGCAAGTCCCATCTGCAGAATAAATCACAAGTGATGTACTGAGAAACAAATACAGAATTAAGTGACCATGAGGCAGCTTCATGAAAGACACCTAATCACCTGTTTAGAAACGGCTAATAGATTGCTGAATATTACAGATGGAAAACCATGAATACTCTCTGATTCCGCTCAGATTCCAGTAATAGTGTTTTGGCTAATATTTATAGCAGATTAGTCATTGAAAGATACTAGTGCTATAAAAGAAGCCTGCTGGGACTGTTCCAGTGATACTGACTGTAATGTTATTAGTCTGGATGGAAAGCATCTAACTAGCCTTATTCCCCAATATCCAACTTCCCACTATACTGCCCTATTTACTGGTCTGCATTACAAATGCAGGCATGATAGGCTGGCAGTACTAAGGCCACCCCCTTCTGCTCACGTCTTAGAACTAGACCATCATGATGCTAAGTTTAAATCAATCTGTGTAAAGGCCAGTGTAAAACTAGCCCTAGATCAGACAGACACTTTCTCTTATAGTCTTCCTCAGCCACGGTGAAGCTAAGCTTTGAACATTTCAGTAGTAAGTCTCAAACATGGGTCACATCCACATGTTTATGTGAGTTACTGCTCATGTTCCATTTCCTTTTAGGACTAAGCTGTCTGGCATGCATTAAGCACAACTTGATTTTTCATTACAACCAGGAATTTGTCAATAAACTTTTGATACACCTAATACATCTTTCAGGCATCACTGAAAGCTTCCATTACGCCCATGTCACGGATAAGATGCAAATGCAACGATTTTATTTCTGAAGGGAAAAGTGGTAATTGTAGTAGCATGAAGAACATACGTGCAAACAAGGCAAGGTTTTAACAATGGGCAAATTAACCTGCAATAGGGTCAGAACATACTTAATTAGCAAATGGCTCAAAGATTCCACATTTGAATAATAAGAACATAACCGTCGATGGTCTAATTCTAATCTATACTGTAGCCCTTCTGACTGCTCTGGTAGTGTACACGGGGTTTTAGAGAGGGTGTACATTATATTTGCATTACTTTGGCCACTTTAAAGCACCTTTATATTGTGAGAGTAGTGTGAAAGGGCTTTAGTGTAAATGAGAATGAGGCTCTTAGCCTTTGTATCTCACGTACCAAAATGTTCATTCACATTTTAACCAAAACATTAAAAAAAAAATCCTTTTCCACAAACCTCAACATTTTGACTATAATCTCAGTTACCTTCCAAATATCCTCTGCACTTTCCACACGCTTCCCTGAGGATCATTTCATTACTGCTGACCAGTGTTCACGGTCTTTTCTCACCCACGTGCAGAACGAATTTTGTTATGTGCGTGAATATGGGGGTGATGTGGGACACAACAAAATTCATGTGGTGGGAGTGGGGCCAAGGGGTTCAGAGTGTAGGAGTGGGCTCAGGGCTAGGGCCAACGGTTGGGGTGCAGGGGTTTGAGGGCTCCGGCTGGGGGCATGGGCTCTGGAATGCGGCTGGGGATGAGGGATTTGGGGTGCAGGAGGGTGCTCCAGGGCTATGACAGGGAGAGAGGACTCCCCCCAGTTCTCTCTCCCTGCAGTAGCACCTGGAGCTGGCAGGAAGAGCCGCCTCTCTCCACTGCGGGAGCTGCGGGCCTGGTGGGGGTGCCCCAGTCACGGCAGAGTTGGGACCGCGGGAGGGGCACCCCAGCTGTAGTAAGTCTGAGCCATCCCAGCTGCAGCAGGTTGTGGGGGGTAGTCTAGACTGGAGCTGTGGGGGAGAAGCACCTCTCCTCTGGCCACAGCAGGTCCCCAGGCAGGTTTCCTGAGTTCCCGCATGACACTAAGAAGGCTGCTGCACAGCCGTGCAGCTTATAGGGAACTTAGCCACTGACCCCAAGCATTCAAAAATCACGAGTCAGTTTCTCACAACATCAGATGATCTTAAGTCACATGATCCCCCCATCATTTCCCACTCTTGCTACCTTTGGTGCAGCTCCTTCAGCAATAGCAATGCTGGGTGTGCTAGGGTGGAGAGGGCTCCATTTTAACCACTGTACTTCTACTCAGAGTAGGCCTACATGACTTACCTGGACCTGGCACTGAGGGTCAGATTTGGACAATCTAGGTCCCGAGGCACACCAGGATCTGTGCGCCTCATCCCTGCACTGTGGTCCTGTCAGGGCTGGCCCACAACATTTTGACACCTGAGGCGGGGAGCTCAAATGACATCTCCATGCTCCCTCACTTGGGCCAAAACTTTGTAAGGTCTCTTGTGCCCTCCATTCTTCAGCACAGCACTTCATCTCTGTACATCTAGAGCAGAGAGGATACACAGGCACCAGAAGCAGATACAATTTCTACACTCTGGATCCTAGTGATGCCTTCCTCAACCCCAGTCTGGCACCTGAAGCGGCTGCCTCAGTTCGTCTCATGGTAAGGCCAGCCCTGGCTCCTGACCCCAGCTGGAATGGCAGCCGTCCCACCTGGGGGCATTAGAAGCAGCAGAAGAGATCCCCTCTCCTCCCTGGAACAGGGGTGAAAAACAACTGGGTCTTCCAGTAGATGCATCTTGAGTTGATGGGCAAGAATGGCTGTGCTCTTCTTAGCCTGTCACTGCTGGGATGGAGTTAGCTGGCTCCCAAGGGAGCGGTCCCACATGTAACCCCCACTGAGACACACAGCGCAGTTCACACTCCTCAGAACCATTGTTTGAGGTTCTCTACAGAATCAGGTGACATGACTACATCAGTGATCCACATTTTCAAACTTTTCTTCATGATTATGAAGGCTAGAAATTTACTTTTAAAAAAATGAAAGCTGAGATTCTAACGTCACCACACAACTTCAGGAACCAGTGCCTTAGGCACAGGCCTATAATGTCTGTGCCTTAATCCAGGCCTGTTTACACCTGGTGTGCACAAATACCACCACCACCGATAATAGTGGGGAGCTGTCTTAAGAATAGCAAGAATGGGAAATTACCAGGAAAACAGTATATTGTAGGTAGGGCCATATATAATCTAAGAGATGAATTAAAAGCCAAAGAGCGAGCAAGAGCCTATATCTATCAAAGCAAAATATCAAACATGCAAACCTATAGAAAAAATAATTCAATTGGGTCCAATTATATAAAATTATTTGGAAGTTCTAATAGCTATAAGTGAGGAAACAATTCATGACAGAAATTCCAATTACAAAAAGAAATTATCTGTTCTGCAACAGCAATTTTAGTGACATTTATAACACACAAGAAATCATGAAGCTTAATTATTTGAATTTACTGGTGCTACAGATGCTGCACTGAAATCTAATTAAAAAGATCCAATAGGACTTTCAGACTGTGGACTACAAGTGGGGAATTTGCTGATCAGTGTATTAATTTTTAAAAGCAATTCTCAATGACCTCTAAATAAAAGGAGAATCTGCCTTTATTTTGTTATCATGAGGAAAATATATCTTTGTATCTTGATTTTGAATCTGGAAAAGCATTTCACATTGATACAATGTCCTAACAGGTTTGCAAAAATTCTCTAACTTAACCTGGATGAAAAAAATGTTTTTCCTAGAGTTAGGCTCTTTTGAGATATGATATTGCTACTTATGTTCCTTTTTCAAAAAAACTTTGATTAGAATACCAAAGCATTTCTTTTGCCTTGTGAGATGAGCTTCACGCGCAGAAAAAAGAAGCATCTGTTTATTAGAACAGAAGATTTTTCTCATTTTTCTCTGGAATTAAATACATTTGCTCTTTGTTCCTAAAGCCTAGGTTAACTCAGCAGATATGACTGAGAGCATGTAAGAAAAGTTTACAGAAGTTCATGGGGGGAGGGGAGCTTTCCTCTCTCTTTTTTGGCACTTCTCAAATAGTATTACATATTTATTCAATACTTTTAATCCCATGATTTTTAGCAAAATAGCATACGTTGAGTGAATTAGGTGACTTAGCAGTACCACCGCTTTCAGGCAACCTTGTGCACACGTGCATCACAGATGATGATGTCTGAAAATAAGGAGTTGCCGAAGGCTAGTACTGTGGCTCTGGCATTCTTGTTAGGCTCCCAAAACTAAAATCCTTCATGGTAGAAAGTGGCTGGTTATCAACTACCACCATTTTCCCCAAACCAATAGGTATCTTAGTAGAGAATCCACCCTCCATTGACTTCTGTGAGTTCACTCTTCTCCATTATGCACCAAAGGACTCTTGATGTTTGTGGATGGACTTAAGCATAAATACTACTCTCTCTCAATCCTGTGCTAGAGCTTTTGTAAACTTCAGGTCATCAAAACCTTCCAGAAGATGATGCAAATCAATTTCCATGTTATACAAGTTACATCCATCTTTAGTTGGATTCTTATCACTCACTTAAGAAAAAATCCCCATACAGTGCATTTAGTGTCACTTTCTCAGTCCTTTCATCATTCAGAATGAAGGCCTCACAGGGCAGGGGAAACAGGGGAAGGGGAGGGGAGGAGGAGGAGGAGGTGAGATTAGCAGATTTCAACCCTTGATTGACAGACATCTCTCTCGGAGCAATTCCTACCACCAGAGAGTGAGATTATGTGCAAGCAGATCACAATTTGAGTATTCATTCTCTTCTTTACAAACATATGTTTAAAATGCTGCCAATTATCTGAAATCCTTTCAAAATAAAGACATCTTTATGGGGCCTTCTGGTTTTATTTGTTGATCCCAGGGGTTCTGAGTTGTGCCTTGCTGTAAAAATTTTATTTATTTAAAAAATCATTGCAGCTCTCTCTCAATATTCAGAGTGCCATATGACAGCAAACTAACAGAACTCTTGCATCACTATTCATTTGAAAAGTATATCTGTTCCATTACAGATCACGTATAGCCTGTTTGGAGTGTTAAAATTCTTTTTTTTTATATGTCTGATTTTATATTCTGGTCATCACACATAACATTAGAGACTGCACTTTGGCCAGGCCTCCATGGTGAGTGAGAGTTTGGGTCTCCATGGTGACGCCTCACTCAAGTTTTTTATTTCTACTCATTATCTACAGATTGGCAGAAAGTTGAATACCTCTAACATGAACACACCTGGACCCAGGAAAGTTTGGCTCAGAATCAGAGCTACTGAAATAATTATTCTGTCACCCCATCCCTACCTGTTGGTGCCAGAGAGCACAGCTAAAGAAAGATACTCTTGCACACATCATAGAATTCTGGCTGCCATAATGGCCTGTTGGTAGCCAACGTATGCTAGAGCAACCTTCAGGCTCCTCACTGATTTGGCACAAGGTGGCCCAGGGGCTGTAGAAGCACAAAGGCACCTTTGGATCTTGTTCCCTGTCACCTGCTATGAGTAGGTCCCTACCGAATTCAAAGCCATGAAAAACACATCATGGACTGTGAAATCTGGTCTCACACTGTGGAAGCTGGTCTTACTGGGGTTTCTCAAACTTCATGGCAACAAAAATTACTACATGATCCCAGGAAGGGGGAACAAAGACTGAGCTCCTCTGCCCTGGGCAGGGGGCCAAAGCCGAAGATTGATCATCTAGTCTAACCTCTGTATTGCCAGAGAACTTCTGACTCCCTTGGCGGGGGTGCGAGTGAAACTGAAACTTGAGGACTTCAGCCCTGGACAGGTGGAGGCAGGAACCTGAGCCCCACCACTCAGGGCTGAAGCACTGAGGCTTCAGCTTTGGCTCCAGTTCTGGGCAACAAATCCCCAGCAAGTCTAATGCTGGCTCTGGTGATCCCATTAAAACAGGATCGCAATCCACTCTGGGGTCTTGACCCACTGTTAGAGAACTGCTGCTATACAGATTTCATGGGGAGAGCAGCGTTATTCAAACTGGAGGCCCTGACCCAAAAGGAAGTTGCAATGGGAGTTATTTTAGGGGGGTCACAGTTATTTCCACCATTACGTCTGCGCTGATTTCACAGCTGGATGGCCGGAGATGGCGGCTGTTGGATGGGTGTCCAGCTCTGAAGGCAGCACCCTGCCAGCAGCAACTCAGAAGTAAGAGTGGCAATACCATACCAAGCCGTCCGTACTTCTGCACTGCTGCCTTCAGAGCCGGGGCCGGAGAATGGCGGCTGCTGACTGAGGGCCCAGCTTTGCAGGCAGCAGTGCAGAAGTAAGGATTGCAATTCCATACCATGCCATCCTTACTTCTGTGTGGGTGGTTATTTGACAGTGAATATCTCCAGTGGTTTCACAGACTCAAATTCCCAGTCAGAAGAGATCACTGTGATCATCTAGACTAACCTCCTGTATTGCCAGGGAACTTCTCCTAAGTAATTCCTAGAACACATCTTTTAGAAAAACATCTAATCTTGGTTTTAAAAATTGTCAGTGATGGAGAATTCATCACAACCCTTGGTAAATTGTTCTAGTGGTTAATTAATTTCACTGTTAAAAATGTACCTTTATTTCTAATCTGAATTTCTCTAGCTTCAACTTCCAGGCACAGGCTCATACTACACCCTTCTCTGCTAGATTAAAGAGCTCATGGATAAATATTTGTTCAAATGTAGATGTTTATAGACTAACCTAGTCACCCCTCACCCTTCTCTTTGTTAAGAGGAGGTGATTCAGCTCTTTGAGTGTCACTGTAAGGCATGTTTTCTTTAATCATTCTGATGGCTCTTCTCTGCACTCTGTCCATTTTATCAACATCCTTCTTGAATTGCGGACATCGGAACTGGGCACAGGATTCCAGCAGTGGTTGCACTGCTGCCAAATATAGAGGTAAAATTACTTCTCTATTTGAGGTTCCTGTGTTTATACATCCTAAGTTCACATTAGCTCTTTTGGCCACAGTGTCACACCAGGGGCTCAGATTCAGCTGATTATCCACCACAACTCCCAAATCTTTTTCAGAGTCACTTCTTGCCAGGATATAACCCCCACATCCTACAAGTATGAACCAATGACTTGTCCTTTTCGTTGTTTACCCCTCCCTCAATTTTTGTATCATCTACAAACTTTAGCAGTGAGGATTTTATTTTTTTTCTTTCAGGTCATTGATAAAAATGTTAGACCGCATAGGGCTAAAACCAATTCCTGCAGGACACCCGCTTGACAAAAGTGTATTAGCCTCTTGACAATGACAGTTGGAATTTCCCTGAATATATCCCATTTCCTGATGCACGATATGCTTGAACAGTCATAAGAGCAGACGCGAAAGGGCACCTAGCCCAGTCACTCTTGATAATTAATGAAAAACACTCCCAAACAAAGGCCAAACTAGCAGCAACATCCACGCATCGTGTAAGTCAATAATTGAATCAGACCTTGCAGGAAAGGCAAAATGAGCAATAATACCTACCCTTCTGAAATATTTCTCCTCAAGGCACACCCCCTCACTAATCGTTCCTGTAAAAGCAAGAACTTTGCAGCTTTGAAGGTCAACAAATTCAGACTATTTCAGACCACAAAAGGCAGGTTTCCTTATCGAGAACATGCTGCGAGCAACTCCCTCTTACTGCAAGGACTCCAGGCTGAACGTGTCCAATAATGTCAACTGCAGCAGTATGGCAAAAGAAGAGAAATGGTCTCTCAGATAGGTACATCTGACCCATTTACAGATTTCAAGGTCCAACACAGGCTTTAAACTCCACCCAGAAATCCAGAGGTGGGCAGTGCAAATAATGGGGTCATACCCTTGTAACAAAAGACCCTGCTTAACAAGAGGGTTTTGGCATTCTGCACCAGCCTTCATTTCTGAATGCTGATGCATAATCCCAAGGAGAGTGCACTACAGCAGGTGACAAAAGCATAAATCAGCGGCATCCACACTGGGGAGAAAAGGTTTAGAACAAAATCCCATATCCAGTGGCCATACACAAACTGTGGAGATTTGTTCGAAGAGCATGCGTGATCATGGAAACACCTGCCAAAAGTTGTTATTTTCAGCATATATCCCCAGCAGAGAAATGGTAGAATTCTCCCTCTCTCTCTCTCAGTCCCAGAGAAACTTCCAAGTGCAGAGCTCAGCTACTCAAACTGTCTGTGGAGGCCAGGAGTGAGGCTTTTGAGAAGAGATTCACGTCAGCAGGGACTTGATTTACACATAATTAGACATTTTCATTCCACTTCAATTCCATTCTGCCCACATACCCACTTACTAGGGTCTTACTCAAGATTTTACAAACATGTTCAGTGTCTTGAAGGCAGGCTTTCAATGTGGTACCCCAGTACTGAGACGTTTGCCAACGACTACAGCTTCTTTAGTGTCTGCACAGTGCACAGCACTGTTGGCGCTACGAGAAACCAAACATTAAAAGTTAATTCTACAGGCAGCAATGGCTTGACCCTGCACCAGTGAAGTCAATTGGAGATTTTCCATCAATTTCAACTAAAGCAGGATTAGGCCCTTTGCCCTTGAAGCAGACTGAGCCCTTTCAGCACTTGGTAAAATAAACAGAAGGAGCTGTACTAAATCCAACCTCTTGCTGGGAGATACAAATTACACCTCCCTGTGCCATCTGATCCCCTGTACCCTGGGAGGCTGCACACAGAGAGATGGCAGGTGGGGTGTTGATATATCTTTCCCTTCCTTGCTGTGTTCATCTGGAGAGGGTAGCATTAAGTGATGGTAAAGGATCCATGAGTTTCTCAGTGGGCTACCTAGAATAATACACCTTTTTGCTAACAAAAAGAGTGTAGAAAAAAAACAAAAGGCTCAAGTACATTGTTTTAGTTTATTTCTAAATTATAGTGTAGCAAATCTGTGGCCACTTAGGAATTCCTAGCTGTCACTCTGGGGCATGCCAAAGACTTCATAATGACAGCACGTCAGACACTTATTACTTCATGGCAACAGCAGGACAGGAACTCAGAGCCTTCTGCTCCTGATGCACCTGAATCAAAGTTCAATCTCCTTTATCTGTTTCTTGTACAAGGCCTATGACACACAGCTGGGCAGTTAGGATTCTTTCTAAATGATGTAGAGACACACACACACACGTGCACACACAAACTAGCCAGCCCATTATAACAGTTTAATTTGGAGACATTTCTAGACAGTTTGGATGATTGAAGCTGGGATTTTTTCCCAAATATATAACTAAGCCAGCTATATCTGAAACATCACTTACCAGTTCCTTTGCACACTACTATACTATTATCATTAAAAGTTGATCTAAAATGTAATACCTGCTTTAGTGAAATATAAACCAAAGATGACAGCACAGCCATGAAGTATGGCTTTCTTGACACCACTTTCTACTTGGTTGTGGGACTTTTGCTACTTCCATTTTACATATACACACACAGGCAGACCAAATGGTGGCTAACAGCTTGTAATAAGTTACCTGGTTTTAACCTTAGACTCATACTGCATATAGTTCAGTAGTTACATTTTCTAGCACAGAGATCAGTGGCACATTATTAATGTTGCCTGACAGCAAGTTATTTCCACTGTCATCCAGAGTAATACACCACCAAATTCCACAAAGTAGTTTTCATGACAAAAGAAAATCCATATGAAGATCCTTTCAAATGGAGGAAATGTTGCCTTGGAAGTAACAGCACAGCGCCTTATAATGAAAAGTGTCATTCATATCCTCTTGTGTTTAACAGTTATCTATTGACTCCAAGAAACAAGCTCACTATGCAGCCAAATGACCTCTGATGGGTGTGTAACAAATCAATAGCGACCCTAAAACAAAAAGTAAGGATATGAAAGAAACACAATGGGTGTGTTTCAAAATGCCATAACCATCATTCATTGACTGACATTAACTAAGGACATTAATGTCTGACACTCAGAAAAATATTCACCTTTTCCTTTCATAAACTGCTAAATAATGTAAATCAGGGTTTCAGACATATCTACAGGTTGTACAACTATGCATGTGCTAAAGTAGATGAAAAAATTATAAAGTAAGAACTGCCACTAATGTAGCTTTATCAGCAACAGTTCCCATTTGAAGTGTTCCTTGCTACTTCTCTATGGCTTCTGAGAGCCAGCTGTTGCAGCTTTGGAGACACCTGCTGGATCGTGCATTATAGTCCAGTTCTGGAGCAGCTTTTCCAGAAAATTATTCTGTTAAATTTAACAGCTGTGAATATTATGCCAGTATCAGGATCAAGGGTGATTTTATTTTCTTTTTTTTTTCCCGCTCCCCTGCCTTTCCCCCCCCAAGTATAGGGCAGCACACCCACAGGCAGATCTGCCACTGAGAACCTTCAATGATTTGGTGTTTCCTGACTCACAACATATCATATGGTGTTTTGCTAGGGTGCTGAAACCTCATGCCATGCTATTTATCAAATGACAGCCATTGCAACAACACTGTCAACTTCAGTACAGTCTCTTTCTACCCAGGATAAAAGGAACAGAGCACATTAAAAAGCTCCAGGGAGGGTTTCTGTAACTGCACACAGATAAACACAGCTAATTATAGGGGTTCCTAGGAGATAGTGGAAAACTGAAAATTAGTTTGTTGCTAGGCTGTTTATTTTTTGATAATATTTTTAATAAGATAAAAGCAAAGTTATGCTTTCAGCAGTCTACTTAAATGTGTTTCACCCTACAAAAAACTCATGTGAATTATAACCCATTCCCTTTGAGCACTTGAAAGATATTTCTTTACATGCATATGCGTATTACAGAGACAAGTATCACCTTCACAGGTTTAATAGGGCTAAAAAGCACAGTCATATTAGCAGTGAACATTCACAGGCTTTTAAAGAAAATGTTGCATTTGATCTTTTGGTGTCTCACTGATTTTTTGTCCCTTTGATATCAGTGTAGTAGGAGTAGAATCATGGCAGATTGCAATTACTCAATTGTAAAGCAAAGACACACACGGTGCCATAGCCACACAGCTGTATTTCACTCTCACGGGAGCCTTCACAAGAAGGTGGCCAGGGCACTGGAAAGCCTTTCAGCCAAAAGGAGGCACATGCAGACCATTCCAAGCAACTGATGCACTGGAGCCCAACAGAAAAACCCTCAGAGCAAACGCAATGGACCCACAAACTTTAACTTGATACAAAAGAGGCTCCCACAGAAAGGTCAAGGGATCATAATATCAACCTTTAGAACTTTCTATTTTCCATGTAAGTAGGGACTTGACACAAAAAGGGGTTTGAATGGCTCTTAAACTGTACTGCAGATATAGGCACAAATGGCGCCATCCTGCAAGGTGAGCCAAATGTGTGATCAGTGCCTTTGACTTCCACTGAAGTCGGAGAGAGCTCAGGGTGCTCTGGACCCCGCAAGATGAAGTGTTTAGTCACATGACTCAATGTCATTTCATCAAAGGGAGAAGCAGCTGAGTCTCACGAAACAGTCCTGGTGCACTGGCCTGACAGTGACCATATGACAACGTCAAACCATCACCATTCACTTTTATCATGTCATAAAAAAAGTCATTGTGCCCACAGTATCAGAATGACTCTTTTTGGGGCTCCCCATACTAAATTCATTCATTCATTCACACACAAACACTCACTCACACTCTCTCTCTCTCTCTCTCTATACACACACACTTACGACAGGGGACGTTTTTTGCCATTTTAAGGTAAGAGAGTCATACAAGAACAGATTATGAGATTTTTGGCATATGCCGAATTTAAAGACAAATCTGAACTCTAGCCCTGATTGGACCTGGATCCTCCAGTCCAAATTCCATCCTAATCTTAGCATGTATCAGAACATTGCCACATATGGACACTTCTAATCATGCTAGGTTACTAAGTCTTCCTTTGCTTCCATAACAAGACTATTTTTCAGGGACCTCCCCGGATACCTCATTTTATAGGATTATATGTATGCATTGCAGATCCCTGAAAAATAATGCAGAAAAGGGATAAACATACACACATAGAAACCCGAAGAATATCACCCTTACCAGGCAAATTTAAAAGAGTGCTCTAAAAGACAAAGATCATTTCTGCTCCACGTTTATTAGGACACCCCTGGGTCAACCATCCATTTCTGTTGGTCACTTAAGCAGTTAGTTAAGGCATTTTTCATAGTATGTATTATTGACTGTTATTGGTAAGCAAAAAAAATAGCAAGGGACCATTCAAAATCCAGACTTTATATTCTCAGGCAGTTGATATTTAAACTGAAGCAGTACAAAGTACTATATTTGGGGCAGTTTAGATGGGCTGTCAAATGAAACACTAACTATAAAAATTACCATTTCAAATTCAATATCGCAAGGAATCAAATCAAACTGAGAACACTGCTTATATCTGAAATTACCCTGAACTACAGTTCTGGAAAACATACAAGCAAATTGATTGAGCAGAAATATTGTAGCATACACACCAGAACCACACATTTAAACAGATTAAAACTGCTAACACATAATCTAGGTAACACCTCCCTGATAAAATGACAGTCAAAAGAATATGGTTATTGCATATTGCAGCATATCTAAATCGATGTTTTGTGAAAGGATTTAGAGTTATGACACGAACCAGCTGATAGAGGTAGGGATTTTTTGGGCTACGAGTTAGAAAAGAGGTGCTATTTTTAGGATAATTTTTGTTAACAGTATAAATATAAAATAAGAGTAAAAGTATTAGCTATCCAAGAGTAAACATCTTTTATTCATCAAATATATAACTCTGGGGTCCTCTTGGACCCCCTTTGCTGTTACTAGATAACAATAGTTATCGTTGGCAAAGATACCATACATAGTTAGCAAAGAGTTTGCAGCGTATTTTAAAACAGCTGAGGATCTGGTCTGGGGTCTATAAATGGTTTAATCATTGACAAAATAATTCAGATTCTAATCCTTCTGACTGGCTGTTATTTCCTAGTGAAAATAAGCACTCAATGTTAAAAATGTTCCATGAAGAAATTTTCAATTAAACAATGTGATACTAACTATGGTGTCTTGTTATACTTCCAGTGGTTCCAGGCAGTGCAAAAAACCAATCATGAAGACGAATGGATGGGAAAAGATGAAACCAGGAAAGGAAGAGAGGCAAGAGAGGAGCAGAGAGAGGATGAAGGAGAAAGACATGGGAAGGGGAGTGATAAGCAGAAGGTGAACGGAGAGAGACAAGAATCATAGAAATGAATGATCAGAAGGAACCTCAAGAAGTCATCAAGTCCATTTTCCTGAGCTTGTAGACACATGGCTAAAAGAAGAAATGAAACAAAGTCAATGCAGGGAAACAAATTTGAAAGAGACAGAGGTACTGGATACAATAACAAACAAGGGGAAAATAAAGTGAACAATACAGATGAAGGGAAAACTGGAAAACATGATAAGATAGATTCAAACTATGAAAAGACAAGAAAAAAGAAGCCACAATGCAAGAAAGGGAGAAAATTGAGCCTATTATTGGGGAAAGCCACTTATATTTTCCGGTAAAATGAAAATGTTTTGACTTTTGGGGCCAACTTTCTTGTGGGGAGGGATCCCAGTTACAGTTAAACGCTATGCAATAGACATCTAAATGCCTCTTTGTGTGTGTAATTGTACACGCCTTTCAATAAACAAAAGCCTTTAACAGCACAGCCCCACTATTCTTCACTAAATTAGTAAGTAAACTCATCGGGGCAGGAATTGTGTGTTCCTGTACGATTTTTACAGTACAAAGCACACTGACTACTGAAATAATAATACATCTTCAGCAGATAAGCATATTTATAGTTAATGGGAATAAAAAGTGATGGCTGATTGTACAGTGGCCCTGATGCATGTTGTCCTACTTAGGAAAGGTTAAGTGGCATAATTTAACATGTAGATTTTCTGCACTGTACTAAAATTCTGTCTTCCCCTCTGGGAAGTATAGGCAGCTTCATACATAAAGCTGAGCTGGAAGCTGTTTAGTGTACTTCTAGTTCTGAATATACTGCACTCTGATTAGCTGCCAAAGCCCCGCAGCAGACAACTCAAAGGGTTCTGTGGAACATTGGGTACTAAAGGCGCTGACTCAACATAACTGAGTAGAGGAGACCCCTAGTGAAAGAAGGTGCACCTCTGATAGAAGTGTGGCAGGGGGAGGAGAGCAGGAGAAAAGAGGAGGTGCTACTCCTCAGTTGTTAATGGCCCAAGCACTTCTCGAACTACAAATGCTGGAAACACTTGGGCAGGAAGAAGCTCCACTTCATCCTTTTTCTGACAGCTACAAACCTCCCTTCCTTATAAAATATCTTTTTAAAGCCTCTTTCCTTAAACCTGAGCGGTTGAGCAGCACACATTAATTTTTAATGCTTATGGCAAAGGATAGAGGAGTTGCACCAGCAATTACCCATGAGAGTTGAACTGGGGGTCGAGCAGTTGTCGCAGCACCCCACAAAGCCTGCACCAATCCTGCCACAGGCCATTTGTAAAGGCTGCTTCTGAATATTTTCCATGTTCTGCTTTGAAATTACCACTTTGAACCAGACGTCGGTGACTCATAACTTAGAGATAAAAGACAGATGTCACATGAATGGCAAAGGAGGGGAACAACATGCTGATAAAAAATTAGAGACTTTTTCATTTTTTCACATCATTTTCTTATCCTTATCCCAAAAACAAAAAAACGCTGTAAAAAGCCATGGAAGTGGGGCAAACGGTCATAATTAACAGTGAAGTTAAAAGCCCGGTCCCACTGTTTTAGTAGGGCCTGGATTTCTCCCTTAACAATTGCAAAGGTTAAGGGTTACTATGTATACATATGAAATTGTTACCATATATGGACTTAAATCTCAGAAAGAAATAGGGGAAGGGTTCAGGTTCTTGAACAAATGGCTCAGCAGATTTTGTTAAATAACAAAGAAAGAAGTAGAGATGGACCATGATGGGGGTGTTTAAGATTGCATCTGGATTAGAGTTATGCTAGTGAAAGGATTAAATTTGGCTTCAGATTCAGTCTTGACAGACCAAAACCTCAAAAGATTTCTACCCAAAATAATGAAAATCTTAAAACTAAGAGATATTTCAACTAACTTGGTCTGAAATCTTTTACATTCTCAGAGGATTTCAGCTGCATTGATACCAGGATAGAAATATAGTCACTTTGCCATTCTGGAATTGATTTATACCAAAAGCATAAAAATGGGGAAATTCAATGTAAACAGAATGAAACTGAATGTAAAGTTCTGGTCTGAGCTCAACTCTCTATGAACCTTGTGCATGATCCGGGAAGATCTTATGAAATCAAACAAATTATGTTCTCTAGCATCCAGGTCCCATATTATTTATCAGCTTTATCCGGCATCCAGGTCCCATATTATTTATCAGCTTTATCTATCTGAAAATTGATCAATACCATATAATTTTAAAGCCACGCCAGACTGCAAACTTGTCAAATCTCAAGGTAATCAGGGTCAGAATAGGTCAATTCTTGCATTTGATCAGCTGTTACATTTTACCCTAGAGGTGGCGTGTTTCAATGATAGGCAAAGTGTTTCACATCTAGAGGTCTTAGCCCCATAATCTTCAATGGAAATTGTTCTTCGGTGGGGACTCCTGGACTAAATCAAATATATGTCTATTGATAAAGTTTTTGGTTTTTTGGGGGGGAGGAGGGGAATCATCTTTGGAATCTTTCTGGATAAAGGCACTATATAAACATAAAATCATCAGAATCAATACAGAACTCCTTTCTCATCATGTATAACAGAGATATCATTAGGGATTTTATGATCCTGCATTTTTATTTTTTGTAAAATAAACAACTTTCAAAAAGCAACAAATATAAAAGAATATGTATTATACATAAAATATATGCATTTTCCAAGTTGGGTACCTAAATGTACATCTAGGAGCTGATCCTGAAAATGTACGTACAGGTTCTTTACTCTGAGCTTGCGCATAAAATTAAGTACACACTTAAATTTTTGCAGGTTTAAGGCCTGTGTGTGAATATGCTATAGCTTTGCTACAGTTACAAAAATGTACTGCACCATCACTGCCTTCTATTAATAAAATGTAAAAAATAATAGCAACAAAGTTATTTGTCCCCCTTCAGAAAACAGTTTCATATGGGACGCTCTACTTTGGAGGAAAAAATGGCTTTTTATATCTTTTTTTAATATTTAATCCCCCTCTTCAGAGATAGCTGTGTGTGTATTAAGGGAAGGGACCATGGGTATCATCATCTAGATAGGTCATCCTTTCATGGTTTTGTACAGTCCTGCACACTAGCTTTCTTTGCCTTCCCACAGTGACTCCTTACTGGCTCCAGAGGATCTTAAAAGAAAACCCTTTCAGGCTGATGGCTGCTCTAAATGTGGCTCACAGCATGTGGTTTTCTGGAGACTTGAGGACTGCTAGACAGCTGAGACCATCAGGCTGCTCTAGGTCATCTGGGAAGCCTGTGCTGCAGATCTTTAGACTACACCATCTATGAGACAGCAAGCCCAAGGAGAAGGAATAAAGAGAAATGAATATCAGAAGGCAGCTAAACAGAAAGAAAATGTATGACGAGCAGGCAGAGGAGGGTGGAGTATAGAGAAACTCAGACGACAGACTCAGACTTTCAGACCACAAGAGATCATCACAATTATCTAGTCTGATCTTCTGCACATTGCAGGCCACAGAACGTCACCCGCCCACTCCTGCACTAGGTCCATACCCTTTTGAGTTACTGAAGTCCTCAACTCTTGATTTAAAGACTTCAAGTTCCTGAGAATCCATCATGCACTCCAGTTCAAATGATTAAGTGACCCGTGCCTCATGCTACAGAGGAAGGTAACTCCACCGCTCCCAGTGTCTCTGTCAATTTGACTTAGGGGAAAATTATTTCCCAACCCCAGATATGGCAATCCCTTAGTATGCAGCCAGACACCTGGGAAAGAATTCATGGTAGCAATTGAGTGCCCTCTCCATCTTGTCCCCCATCTCTGGCCCTTGGAGATTGTAGGCAATCTCATCATATCACCCTCTCCAGAAACGTATCAAGCTCACTCTTAAGACCAGTTAGGATTTTTGCCTCCACTACTCTCCTTGGAAGATTGCTCCAGATCTTCACTCCTGTGATGGCCCGAAGTCTTCATTTAATTGATGTTCCCCTGCTGTTTATCTCTCTGATGCATGGATAGAGAGTGATCATAATTTTGCTCATCCTTCATTTTGTTAAACAACCCAAGCACCTTCAGTCGTCTCTTGTAAGGTAGGTGTCTCCATTCCTCTGATCATCCTAGTAGCCCTTCTCTGCACCTATTCCAGTTTGAATTTATCTTTCTTAAATACAGGAGACCAGCACTGCACACGCTACTCCAGATGAGCTCTCACCAATGCCTTGTATAACGGTCGTAAGACCTCTCTATCACTATTGGAAATCCATCACTTGATGCATCCTAGAATTGCATTAGCTTTTTTTCATGGCTGAATCACACGGCTCATAGGCATCTTATGATCAACCAGTGCACCCAGACCTTTCGCCTTCTCTGTCGCTTCCAACTGATACGTCCCCTGCTTATAGGAAAAATTATTCTTTTTAGTCACTAAGTGCATAATATTACACTATGCATTACTAAATTTCTGACAATAAAATATAGAGTATAATTTAAAAGATTTAATTTAAAAACAAAATCTAGGGACCATGGGAGTTTCCCAGAGAACATGAACATTTCACAGACTTCTATTCCTTGGGTTACAGAGCGAGCCATTTAAGTATTTCAGATGGGTTTATGCCAACCAGCAATCCCCCATTAGGTTTTCTTTCACAAGAGAAGTGATGAGGGACTTCAGAGAAAAAGAGATACGCTTCATGTCTAAAGCTCTCAGGATTTCAAGAAATTTCTGTTTTGACATGTAAGTGACCAGATAAATAGAAACTATGAATTTCCAGGGAGAAGATAAGAAAACCTAGAGGGAATTACTACCTAAATTTCTGAAATATGCTGAAACAGTATCTTAAATCTGAACATGATAAAAGCTTTATCAGGTAGAGCACTTCACAACTTCATTATAAACAGCAGTTGGTCTGGCCTACAGGCACAATGTTTGAAACAACATACTGTACCTATAACTTCCATAGCTGCAAACCTTAAGTGTAAAGCATATTACATTAATATTGACTTGATCAAAAAAAGGAATTTTAATTCCATTATATTTTACATAGTAACGATACAAAAATGCCATTTTCATGAAAGATCGCTTGACATTTGCAAATGAAATTCATTTTTAGAGTACAATATCAAATGCTATATATCTGCTGCTGAAAGTTTAATCTTAGGTTTCAAATGACTTTTTTGCATAATGCAACTTGCTATACACAATAAACTTTCATTTCCTGTATTAAATTAGTGCATCTCCTATCTTTTAGCATCCATCCCTTGTGCAATAGTCCAAGACTGCTCTGTTCAATTTATTTTCAGAGCAGACAAAATTATGCTTGTTAATGAGATCCTGTCCAACAGGTAAATGAATGGCTTTAGTTTCACTTTAAACTTACTGGAGAGATTGTAGTAACTTGATATTTGTACACCACTTGACATAAATCTGAGTTTCCCTGAACAGATTAATAATACCAAGTGTTTATTTAGCACTATAAATTTACATGAAACCCACAGCCATAATCTACTCAACATTTTACTGAAAGGCAGAAAAGGATACTGTCCCAGCTCATAATATAATATAGTGATGCAAAATGCAGAACAAAAGTTGAGGGAAGAACCAACTTTGCTAGTAGCAGCAGGAAAGATGCTCAAGGGAACAGAGCAGGGGAAAAGCAAGGGGGAGAAAAAGAGTAGAGGTGAGTGAAGAGCAGGGCAAGAGGAAGGAGAATTGTGGGGGGCATGATACAAGGAAAGGAGAGAGAGAGCAGTATGCAAATAGCCCAGCAGAGGAAAGTTTACATCAGTATGGTGACTGGGGCTGCAGAAGTGCAGAGAGAACTTAACCAAGTCTGTTGCTTCCCCACAGCCATGTGTTTTATTGAGCTGCCTGGCAAAGGAGCGGGACCAGCACTCCTGATATCACAGAGGAACCACTAGAAAATCACTAGGGAAGCTCCTGAAAACTTCATTGCCACACCCAAACCTTGGGCCTGTGTGCTATTAAACCACCCACTACAGAATAGAAGGCAGTGCACCGCTGGAGTTAAATCTGTAATAAGCTCAGTTTACACCAACGAAGACGCACATCAGCTGACTTTAGAGAATGAAATATCCCAGACAAGATCAGCTTGGGGCTTCAACAACACTGTGAATGTTAGTGTTCAGGACAAGGAGAATATGATAGCACTGGCTAGAGGCTACAGTTCAGGCTGTGACCCCTCAGTTCACTCCAGGTTGGAAACCATGCTGTTCCTGATTCCCCTTAATCTCTCATCTAGTCTCAGCTGGTTCCACAGTGCAGACAAATGTCCACTAAGGGTTAGAGCAGGAGTCAAATCACACTGTTCATTTTTGTGCGTGTGTGTGTGTGTGTCCAACTATAATCTAGTTTTACAGGCATTAAAAAGAATGCATCTCACCACAATGAGGCACTTGCTTCCTGATGGCTGACTCAGAAGATTCAGAAGTGCAACTGCTGGCCAAGTGGGCACTTGACTTCCATGCAGTATTTGTATTACCTTTAAAGCCCCAATTCAACAAGGTACTCAAGGACATGCCTAACCCTAAGCACATGAATAGGTCCACTGACGTCACTGAAACTAGTCATGTGCTTAAAGCCAGGAATGTTGTTAAAGAAACAGGGCTAGCTGTACCTCTGTCCCCTTTCTGGTCTCTGAGTGCAGCCCCCTTTCTTTCCCTTCCCTATTTGGGGGACAAAAATCTCACAATTCTTCAACTCTTAGACTGGGTCCTGGATATGTAACCCCACATACCAACCTCTTAACACCCTGCAGGTCTGACTGGATTTTGAGGGCCTGTGCTTCCTCCCTTTGAAACATGTGATCAGTGAGATGGGCCAACAGCCTTCTTAAAATAAAATGTTTTTATTTAGCAGTGGGAAGAAAGCATTACAAGGAAAACAGGATTTTAAAATGGCCTGTATACATGACTATCTTCCCTAAAGTACTACCATCCCATAATTGGGAACTAGAAAGAGTTAGATTCTTCAGACACAGTGCTTGGATCCAATTCACCACCACATCAACACTATTTGCCAGGACTGTTTACTTTTTCTGCTGGAAACTATTATGGGACTCTCCTGGGAATACAGAAAGCATACGATTAACCCAGCTGCACAGAAGAGAGGATGTTTTGGGTTAAAACCCACTGAGTTTCAGAAGCCCATTTATGTCCAAACATGACGGCTCGCAAAGAGGCCAGTTCCAGCTACAAGAGCCAGCCATTCTTGAAGCACAGGCATCAGGAAAAAGACACCACAGTTGCAAAGGAAGGAGAACCAAGTGAGAAAAACCGGTGGAAAGGGGAAAGTTGGAGGATAACTTTGGAAAGGGAAGGGGGAAAATAGGAAAGCAACTGAAGAGAGATTTAAACAGGAGAAGGGAGGGGAAACTGGTGAAAGAAGACAAGAAAAAAAGATGAGAGAGCTAGACAGAGGGGGAAGAAAAAACACGGAGACAAGACAGGAAGGATAGAAAGGATGGAAGGAGAGATGATATAAGTGAGAATACGAAGAGAGAAATCCAGTGAGACGTACAGATAGCAGAAATCCATTTTAAGCTTTTGAGGTCTGAAAAATATAGATAGAATATTCATGCTCGCCTAGGCCCAGGCCCACTATGGAAAGGATAATGCTCACACGCCTGGGCCAGGGCCTTGCGGTAAGTGTGTGCAGGAAACAGAAAATGGGTGTACAAGGCCAGTTGTTGCTCTGGGATGGAGGGATGAACACTTTCTTCCTCTACCTTGATGAGAGCACCACAGGCCACTATCACTACAACAGAGCCTTCTGGCTATTTTTCACAGTACAAGGGAAGGAAGGAAAAAATCCCTTTCCCTCTCTTACTGGTGAGTCAGATATAAAAGCACATCCAAATGAACATCAGCTCTTTGGCTCATCTTTAGTCTTAACTATGACAGCTGTTTGCATGACTCAGATGGATGACTCAGCTGCTGTTGCCCTCTCAGCTCATTATAAAGCAGAGCAGGAGGGAGACAAAGAAAGATTTATTTTTAAAATGTCTTGTTAAACATATTTTAGTTAGAAACCTTTTCAAATGTTTTTTTTTCCTTGAGAGCTTCCTTCCTTTTCAAAGCCAACTTCAGAGATAATGAAGAATAGCTGGCTTTCAGGGACTCTGGAGACAAAGCAAGGAGTCTTAAAGGAAAGAAAGATAAGATGATTTAAAGTATATTGTGCCATGTCATTTCCTGCTTTGGCCTGCCTAAATAACAAATCTCTTCAATAAAAACATAGAGCTCAGTTCTCCATTGAGTTAGAACTATGTTATGCCACTCCAGAGTCCAAGGCAGCCCTAAAGCTTCTTAAACCAGCCTCCAATGAATTATTTCCTTTGCACAGATCCACAGCAGCAGCCAAGACCCTGAGCCACTAGAATTAGAACAACCCTGAGGCTGCTCTCATTTAATCAAGGGATGGTCTCAGTTGCTGGCCAGCTTAGGTTCCAGGGGGCACTTGCTCAGCTGAGACAATAAGTTTCACGTTTCTAATCCTCTCAGCATCCAAAACTGGATTTTGTACTAATTCACCCTTCTCAACAAGATACACACTTTCACTGTATTTCATAGGGCCCAATCCTGCTTGTTCTGAAATCAGTGCCCAATCCATTTACTTTTGGCCCTGATCCTGCTAACACTTGCACACATGATGCACAGGCAGAGACAGCAGTGTATGAAACTTACCACAAATTTAGTTCAAAAGTAAAAATGCTCATGTTATAAGCAGCTCAAAATACTATAATGTGTATTAGTGTGTTATAGCCTGCGTTAAATGTTACTTTATACGTGAAAAGAGTTAGAAGTCTTAGATTTGACTCAGCTGCATTTTTAGTTCAATAACATGATAGAAAAGGAACAGGAAAAAGCTTCTGCATTGTAAATATATAGAAATGGCAATGCCATTTACAGAGCAGAGAGTGATAGTTTAACGTCTGAACAATTACTCAACTTTATTTCACTTTGCAGGCCTAGTACAGACTGTAATCACAGCAAACGTGTGTCAGACCTCTGTGGGTACATGTTATTCCAAAAACCCATCACATATTCCAACCCAATAAAAAGTTTTTATTTATTAAAAAAAAATTCAGGATTCTGCTCCATCTCTGAGGGTCAGAGTGCAAACCCCTTAATCACAGTGCTGAGCAATAATTCATGTGAGTAGCCCATTGAAACTGATGAGCCACTCACATAAATGCTCACGTGTTTGAGCAAGAGCTGCTTGTATGATAGGAGCTAGACCTATCTCTGAAAAACAGTAACAATGCCTATAAAAAGTGTGATATCTAGCACATATTAATTTCAAATTTTAACTTAAAAAAAGACACTTCTGGTCTTTTCTCCCACTTTCCAGTCAAAATGTATTGAGTTTTAGGGAAATCTTTCTTTCTGTGGTATTAATAGAAGATATATTGGACACAGGTTTTCTCCAGAAAGCACACTGTCCATCTCTCCATACCCAAAACACATTCCATACCTGGAATGCCCAGGGATATCAAGTTTGTGAAGGGTGCGAGCACAGAATGTAAAACAAAATTAAGTACAGTACTGGTAACCACTTCTTGCATGTTCATGATACGTTGCCCCTGACGATCTCAAATTCCCTTTAGAAATGCAAAGTAAGCATCAAACCTTCCCTGTGGACTAAGTGGAAATTATAGTTGGTGCTCAGAGATGTAATCTGAAGTATACAGAGGTTAACTGAATTCCCTAGAGTCGGGCATCAAGTTAAAGGAAGGGTAATAAAGCCCAGGAGTCCTTCTTTTCACTTCTTAAACACAGCTTACTCATACTTCACAGTACACACAAAGAGAGAACCTTTCCCCACTAGGAGAGTTTCCTCGGCTGGAACAATTACCGACATGCTAAAACATATGCCTACACAGGTGAGACCAAATTTTCCTCTCAGTTATACTGGTCCACCTCCGTTAACTTCTGTGCGAATAGCTCGGGTAACTGATGACAACATTTATCATACTAATGTTATCAGAGATATCTTCAGAGTTCTGCACATTGTAAATTTCTAGGCAGGGAGAGAATAAGTGAACTCTAGTGGTCTTGCAATAAGATTTTAAGACCGTATAAGTCTATTTTAACATTGATGACTACTGTTCCCTCCAAGCTATGCACGTGTGCGGGTGCACACATGGATCCTAAGCCCCATGCACATGGTAAAACACCACGCACACAAAAATTTGCACAGAAGAAATTTTTTGCACACACAGCCTGCTAAAAATTAGAGGAAACATTGGTGATGACAATAGTGGCATTGGCAAACTGTCCTGTTCCTACATGGGTTTTGCCCAAGGAGAAGCAAAGAACTGGCCTAAGGGCATTCCATAGATGCTGGCAAAATACAGTATAAGAAATCCCTGTACATGCCTAATTTTTCCTCACTTCTCTCAGAGTATCCTAGACCTATTTCACAATAAGAACAAATGCAAGTTACCCGAACAAGTTTGGATTTCATCAGGATTCTGCTTCTTAGCCTAGAATCAGGGTTAATTTTCTCTAAATCCAGGTAATTTCAATATATCCGCTCCGCAGGAAATCAGGTTGTATCTGTATTTTCCCTGTTTTGTATGTTCAATAAGTTTCATGCTGGTCTCTGGAACACATTACAGTAGACTCTCAATTATCCAGCATGTTAGGGAAAAAATTAATCCTGGTAAATAAAATCCCAGATAATCACCATCCATAGGAAATATGGGGGGTGAGGGGGTTGGTTCACCAGCCACCCTGCACCAGGGGGAGGGGTGTTAGTTCACTGGCTGCCCTGCATCCTGGTGGGGGTTTTTGTGTATTCTTTTTGTGCTTGGGGCGGCAACAAAGCCAGAGCCGGCCCTGCGAGTTATGCATTTATTTTTTTTTTGACATCCTGGTTAATCCACATCCTGGTTAACTCAGTCCTGGATAACTGAGAGTCTACTGTATTCTGCTTTCTATAAAGAAGGTTTATCCTGTTTTGCATGGAGCCACGGCACTTTTGCAGTTGCCTAAAGTGATTTCGGATCATTGTCTGCTGTAATGAAGATAAAAAGAAAACATTACAGAAGGGTGACTATGCCTTCCCTATTTTAAAGCATTAAATTGAGGGACCTGCAAGACCATATCTAGAAGTTTCAGCACTGTAGAAAAAGTTATAAAGGCAAAACCACACCAAGACATTTAGTTCCCAAATTACTGCTCGGGAGAGAACTGGGTTAATCCTCTGAAAACTGTCCTTAACAACATAGCGCTGATATTTATCCTCTAATACTGTACAACTCAAGTGGAAGGAAGTAAAATGCTTACCAGTGCAGTAATTCAGACACTAGTCAGATGCTACTGCTCTGCATTTTCTGAATAATAGGGAGAGTGACTTCTTTTGGACATGCTTGATGATCCTGCCTGCTCAGGACCTGAGTGGAACTGTCTCTACTAGGATTTTTGGTCACCGACGCCAGTGGCTGAAATCTCAATGTGGTCTTGGGATACAATTTTGAAAAATGATATAGGCACCTAACTCCCACTGACTTTTGATGAGACTTCCGCTATTAGATTCCAAAGTCACTTTTGAAAATGTGACGTAATGACTTCAGAAAATTTATTCACAAACCAAAGATCCTTGTCTATCTCTACAAGTGCAAAAAAACTCCATCGTTGTTTGTATCTGATAGTTTTTAATGCTGGGTGGTTATCGTTTCTTTTTAACCTAATAATGAGGCTGCCTAGAATTTCTAGTTTGGTCTTTTCATTATTTAAATCTAAAAGGAATAAATAATGTCAGCATTAATGATTTTCAGTACCTGACTTAACACATTTGAAAATAAACTCCTGATCCAAAGCACAATCAGGTAACGAAAAGGGTCCTTTAAACAGGGTTTGGAGAATCCCTTATACAGTGCACAAGGGGAAAAAAAAAAGAGGGTTGGTTTTGCTTTTTGTCATTTGAAAGTTAAAAATAGAAACAAAAACAGCTTGTGCAACTCAAAGCGTGTTGAGCATAGCATACTCCTCAGAGAAATGTAAAGTCTCCTCACCAGTCTTTCCTGCTTGCATATGCTGTGCACATGCAAAGTGACAAGAGATAATAGGGGACATTTCACTAAGCACAGGATTGAAGTCAGTGTCAGGTTTGCAGGGAATGATGAATTAGGAGATGCTCATTAAGGGCCAGGATGCAGGTATGGGAAGGAGATCACTAACAATCTCTTCCCTTTGCAGTCAGAGTACAGGGGCTCTTGGCACAGCGGGTCTTCTTGCAAACAAGAAGTGCCATTACTGTAAAAGACTAGAGATGCTGACGGTGCTAGCTTGCGCAAAGGCAACTAATGAAGGTAGGGCTCGCAGGGCTGTCTGAGCACAGCAGGGTGTAAATGCTGCACCACGTTTCACCATGCCATAGCAGCGGCACTGCCTGAGGGTTCGGGGAGGCAAGCATTCCTAAATTAGATCATTTTAGAGTAAAAACAGGCAACAATGTGCACTGGTTGCATATTTCAATGTGAATTGGGCCATTTTCTAAAGATTTCATGAAAAACAATCTCTGGGTTGCAAATCACATAAAAGATTTATTTCATGAAAAGTCATGTTTTTGGGGTGCTCATTCCCCAAATCATTAGCTATGAGCCCTTTATCTGAAAACTCCTCATTGGATATTAAGGGGTACACACTTTGCCCTTAAGCACTATAGGGAAAGGGTGAAAGCAGATGGCTTCATACAACACGATTATTTATTATGCTTCATGCTGGACTTCATTTTTGCACAATATGCATGTAGTGCTCTCGATAATCAAGTAGATGAAGTCCCCATTTATTCCTTTACTTACCCTAATACCTGGCATAGTGATGGCTTCAGCCCTTTCTTTTTTTAAGTCTCCAACTGCCAGACAAAACGTATAAACATGAGGTGCAGTTATTCAATGAAAATAGCATGATGCCTGCAGTTATGGGTATGTCTACACTTTGAGCTAGAGGTGTAATTTCCGGCTCATGACGACCTACCTGTATTAGCTCTGTTCAAATCAGTCCACCAAAAACAAAAGTGTAGCTGCAGAGGCACAAGGCAGCGCAGACTAGCTGCCTCATGTACAATCCCATCTGAAACCCTAGCCACGAACTCAGGGCAGCTAGCCCCTCCTGCTGCGTGTGCTGCCTCAACTACACTTCTATTTGCAGTGTGCTGACTTGATCAGAGCTAGCATGGGTATGTCTCCTTGCACTGGTATTTAGACCTTCCAGCTTGAAATGCAGACAGCCTATTTGCTGGGTCCCAAACTGTGTTTTTCCCCCACTCCCTCTCTCTCTCATACACACACACAATATGCAAGGACATCCCTTTGCAATTCATTTTCTTTGTTTTGTCTTTAATGAGAAATGGCATTTTAAATCCATTCACTTAACTCCAAAAAGCAGAGAAGGAGAGCTGTGCAAAGGATCAACCGGCTCAAGCAGTTTTAATGGGATTTAAGAAACACCTCTGACAACAGCTTGTTCAAGGAGCCGAGCCTGACTGTGTTCTAATGGCCTCAGGCTTAGTTCCGTTGCAAAGTGACTGAGAAAGCCATAGAAATGAAATTGCTCTTATATATCCTAGAAGAAGGCTATCAAACCAGCTTTATACAAGTTGGTCAGTGGAGGGAGGGAGATAAGTATTTTACAGTTAGTATTAGTCAAAATAATGGCTGTCAACATGGTCTTGGGGGGACAGTTATCTTGTCTAACAGTAACTTTAAAATTCTTGACTCAGGAGGTAGCTTGAAACTAGCCGGTGGAGACACAGGAGTTCAGACTATCTTTATATAAGGTCTTAATGGAGGAGAGATATTCAAGGCACAGAGAGGGAGAACAAAGAGGAGAATCAGACTCTTTGAAAGATGCTCTCTCAACAACATTCACACGAACATCAAGAAAACCTTTGTGCCAGTTCTTAGCAAAGTCTTCTTAGACCATAGCAAGAGTGACCTGCCTGGAGTGACAACATCTAGAGCTGGGTCCATAAGAGATTTTCCAATTTGTTGGCAATTTCAAAAATTAAAAAAAAAAAAAAGGAAGGAAGGAAATGGTTTGTTTTCACAAAATCTAAATGTTTATTTTTGACCATTTTTAACTGTTTTTGAAGTTTTATAAATAAAATTTAAGGAAAATTTTAAACAAAAAGTCATGCCAACCCTTTTGTTTCTAACATGTTGAAATGAAACATTTTGATTTTGGGGGACTTTTTTTTCCTTTAGCAATTCAGCAACATTGACACAAATTAATTAAATGTTTCAGTGTGGCCAAATCTGCTTCTTCCGTTCCCACTCCAAAAATACAGACAAATAGTTCTTCCCAGCTCTAGTAGTGTGGTCAGTGGACAGTGCACAGTGCACTGTACTGAGAATCAGAAGACTAGAGTTCTAGTCTTAGCTCTGACACTGGCCATGTCTATTTATAATATTTGTTTTGCAGTAGTGCATATAAGACTCAGCTAAGATCAGGGCTCCACGGTATTAGCTACTTCACAGACAAACACATAGTAAGAGACAATCCCAGTCCCAAAGAGCTTAATAATCTAAGTACACTCAAGAATCAAAACAATTCCCAACTGAACTGGCAGGAGAGAACCAATATAAGTGCAAAGAGATCATTAACTTCACGGCAGTGGTGAAACTGGTGCACCATATTTAGAGAGCTTTTTGGAGGGGAAAAACACAGCTTCAGCGTTCTTATTGGCAAAAATGTATTGAATTCTTTACTTTAATTTACAAATTGGCACTTACAGGATTTTCCAAAAAAGTGCAAAATGGTTTAAATAGTTATCCTGTTTAGTACATATTGAGAAGAGATACTGAAGCATGTGGTGGAGTAGAGAAATACAGCTCACAATATATCATCAAAATGTATGATTCAGCATATAGAGCAGAAATAGATGCGATGAAAGATTACTTCACTGGATATTACTGATACTGTCCAAAACATACTATGTGTGTTTAGAAGCAGCAGCAATTCCATCCATCCAATCACTATTTTGGCAGAAATATTTTTATATCTGTATCCTTAGAGTCAGAGTTTGACGGACTAACAAAATACCCAGTTCACTGTGACTTGAAGGTGAATATAGGTCATCTCACGCAGAAACATCTCAACAACAGTTTCTCTCTCCTAAAAAAAATAATGAAATACTTCGATGTTAACGGTACTGAACAGCTGCAATTATCTATCCAACCCCATTGGGATAGAAAAACATCATATGTATTTGTTACATCAGGGGATAAAGAGTAATTTTGAAACAGTTTTCTCTCTCCTAAGCCCACCAAAATAATTTAAATATTTTAAACTTTTGGCTTTGGAGCAGTAACCTTTACAACTAATCAATTAGCTTTCACATCTCAGATCTCATCAACCTGAACATTACCTCAGACAAATCTTAGTGATTGTGCCCCGCAGGCCTACAACTCCTTTCTAAAGAGATTACGGTGGACCAAAAGAAACCACTTTGTTTTGCCCTCTGGCTTTCTATGTGAAACAAGCGTCATGGTGAAAGGCTGACAAAATCCTCTATTGGGTTTTCTAACTGTGAGGAGCTAAAGCATGATGCTAATGTTAGAACAGAAAAGCATGATCAAAATATATTCACATACTCCGACGTGGCGGCACACCATTTATCAGAACATGAAAAAAATAAAGAGAAGCGTTTCCCTCGGCACTACTGAAGAAGTGAGAACACAGAAGGAAAATGCCTTTTCCAACTGTCTCATTTATATTTACAACATGTAGGACAGTAGAATTTACATGAGCTCTATTTTGAGAGCTTAAGTGGGACCTTGGTAGTGCGCAGGCCTTGTGCTGGTCATCCCATAGGGAATTTTTAATTCTCCTTCCCTCCGCACACCAGTGTATTCAGTAGACAGAAGTAAATTCCTTTCCAAAAGAATCAGCAGCACAGGACCAGTTAGGGGATGTACAACTTTAAACCAAGCTTTCACCATCTGTTTCTCCTCTAATTATGAATGCAACAGATATTCACAATTACACCAGCAAAAAAAAGAGTGTTACAAGTGATTAAAATGCATGTGTTCTTTCTACAATGCCTCTGCAATGTTTTCTCCTCAAATTAAGATCCAACCTGCAAATCACACAGCAGGAGGACCTCACTGGGGTAGCTGTTCCCAGCTCCTCTCCTGGCAGGGAGTCAGTGGTATGCCTGAGTCCTGAGCGGGCTGTCTGAGCATGGAGAGATGGTCTTCCCATTGTGCTGCAGTAGGAGTGTTGAGGAGCAGAGCACTGAGGGGCTGGAACTTCAAGAACCCAGAGGGACATGAAAGCTATCCATCAAGGCATATTTAATTCTGACCTTATTTGCACTCCTGCTGCCTAGGTCAGGGAGTTGCAGACCTTGATTAACCATACAGCTCACCAGCTAAGCCAGCAGTGAGTCAGCATGGAGGCACTAAAATATCCCAACTTACTTTTATATGACTGCATCTTACAGTTCAAAAATAGCCTGTTTGGGCCTATTAAAGTTACTTACACATTTTCCGTATCTTAAGTTTCTTTTTCCTCCCACAAAGCTTTATACACAGTATAACTATGTTTAACAGAATCTAGAGGATGCTTGTTCACCACATTTAACCACCAATGCCTTTAACAATTTTATGTGCTATCTAATTTCAGGATCACGGATATCTTAAAACATTATATGTGAAACATTGCTGAACCAAACATAATTTTAAGATTAGTTTATCAAGGCACAGTGCAAGTTTAGAAACAGAAATAGATTCATAGCAGCAAAAAAAAAAAATATTCTGTGCTACATAATAATCATGATTTCAGTAGCCCAGTTATTGTACCAATAAAGGAATAAATAATTCTGTCCTGCAGATGAGATACAGAGATCAGATATGACATTTGCCGTCATGAACAATGAGATTGATAAGTTTTGTAGCCAGGAGTGAGTTATCAGAGGTCTCCTCATGAGTAAAGAAATATGTCATACTGGATCTCCTCACGGGGTGGCACGTATGCACAACTGATTGTGAAGTGGTTTGCCTGTTCTCTTATTTTCTCTAATTTATAAATACATTCTCAAGTTTAAAATTCAGCTTTTAAAATATTTCCTTCAGCAGCAGCTTTGGTTTTGCAGGCTGTTATCCACATTATATCCAAATGTAAAGTAGGATTTCTGGTTGTGTTTAATGAATGTCATTGGTCATAGAAACATTATCATGTATTTGAAGAGACATAGTAGCTGATCATCACTACAGATTTTGATTTGAGTGGTGAGTTACTAAAAAGACAGTCTTCTCCTCTTTATCAGTTTCAGGCAAGTTAAGATCATCACTAGATTTTAATTTACCATCAGTACATAACTTCAACGGATGGAATTAAATATAAAGTTAAAATAAATCAACACACATGAAATCTGTAGTGGATGGTATCTCAGCTGTAGCAATAATTTCCCCTGGGAAATATCTATTCCCATATCAATATGCCATCATAAGGATCATGTGTATACGTGGTATAAAAACATATCCACACAATATCACATTAGATCAGTTGCTAGGTTTAACCTAGATACTGTGTACAAAATTCATCCCTGACACTAGGGATGATTTTCAACAAGTAAATTCTGTTGTCAAACACTTGTGGATCTAAGCATCTGGACCTAACCCTTTAAACTTAATTTTTCTGGATTCTAGCACAGAATGTGGTTTAGCAGATAGATCTGAGACTCAGGAGCCCTGAGAGCTACTCCTGGCTCTGTCACTGGTTTGATGGTTGACTTTGGATAAATTATTCTAATATCCCATGCCTCAGTATCCCCACCTGTAAAATGGGGATAATGATACTAGTCTCCTCTGTAAAAGTCTCGGGGGTCAGCTGAGGAAAAGCAATATATAAATCTAGGTGTTACTATATGATGCATATGATGAACCTAATCCAATAATTCAGCACTGGACAGCTCCTTAGGCAGAAAAGGCAAAATCCTGTCACTAACCTTGTTCCAGGCTGCAGAAAGGCTAATACACATCAGAATGGCCATAGTGATGCAGCGCAGGGTGCAACTGGCAAGTGGAGAAGCAGAGTATCCCCTGTGAAAGCCAAGGAGTTTGACTCCTTGAATCTTACTCCATGGCAGCGTATAGGGAGGTGACCTTGTGGGTAGACACCTGGTGTGTAGGTCAGATATGGCAAAGGTATTGCTACTGTGGCTGCAACCTGTATGGACCCATTGGCCATGTCTATAGCTGTGCAGGTGCTCCATGGCCTGCCGGTAGGATAGCTGCTGAATCGTTCCAGTAGACTCATCTTATGTTTTATACCATCACGCCAATATCATCCCTTCCATTTTACAGATGGAAAAAACTGTACAAACACATACTAATACAGTCCCCACTCCAAAGAGCTTACAGAGTTAAACATTCAAAAGTGTCTAAGCTATTTTCAATAGGGACTTGGGCACTAGGCATTTAAGTCTGCTTCAAAATGAAGAGGACTTACCCATTTTGAAACATTTTACCTATACAGTAAATAGACATGACAGAATGAGGTTGGAAGAAAGGAATTATTATTCTCATTTATCAGATGGGGAACTGAGGCACAAAGATGCTAAGTAATTTTCCCCAGACTACCCAGGATGTCTTTGGTAGAACCAGAAGCCAAACACAGGATGTCCAGCCCAGTGTCAAACACAAGACCAAAAGACAATTTCTTCCTATCACTTGTAAATTAATAATCACTGAGGAGTATTTCTCCCGATGCATCACTCATCAATAAACATGGCTAATGTATCTATTGTAATGTACTGTCTTGTCTTAATTGGTCAAAGATTACACTGTTTGAGCTTATCAAATAGATTTTACTGTAATATATTTACGTACACTATTTTTATGATCCACAAAAACAATTCTGCAAAGTTAATCATTTTTGTGCTCTTTATTTAGTAGAATTAAAGTAAAAGGCTTTCACATAGAATCACTGCTGATCTTTTTCCCCAGCTAAAGAAAGTTAACTGGTAATAAGATCATAGATCCATCTGCTATTAACTAGCTTCCCACTCTCTGCAGAACTGATCACCAATTAAAGAATTAGGAGAGCCGGGCTCTATTACCAGCTCTACCAATTTTGAGCAAGTGGGTGAGTAAAATTTTCAGAAGTGCCTAAGGCTCATTAAAAATCAATTCCCCACTGTCTTTTAATGGAACTTAATTCTCTATGCCTTTATTTCCCGTCAGGAAAATGGAGATAATTCACTGGGACTTTCAAGGGAGTCCAGGAGAGTCATGTGCTCAAATTCCATTCACTTTCAAAACCCCAATCATAATGCTTAATCATCTCATAAAGTACTGTAAGGCCAATGAAGGAAAGTGGTATACAAACACTAATTAATAATTATTTAAAAATTTCATTTAGTTTACAGAAGTGGAAAAACATTTTCCTCATGGGGCTCACTTTTTGATCAAGCCATCCTCAAATATTTTCACAGTACCCATTCCATAAATATGTTATACTAGATCTATCTGGTTTTTAAGTTGTTTAGTAATAAGGTGACTCAGAAAACTCAAAAACTTGAAGCCTTATTTTACACAACATGAACAGTGAAACTCAACACCCATGATCAGAGTCAACCCCATGAGCTGATTTTCATGCACTAGGACAATGCTGTAGAGTTAAAGTTTCAAACATGTCAAGGACCAAAACCTCTCTTAAGTGACAAAAATAAGAAAGACACATCCATTCAATGCAAGCTATCTTTAAAATCAAAACTAAATACTGGGCCAAACCAATCTCTCACTACACTTTGCAAATCACATCATACTTGTTGGAAGCATTTATTCAGACCTGGTCCTTTTCTGCAGCCATTGAATGAAATTCAAGTATCTGCTTAAAGTCCAAGTGAATGGCTTTGCATGAAGTAACAATGCAGGTGTGGAGGGAGATGCCCTAATCTCTTCTCAAAATGAAACACAGGCACCCTTTTTTGAAAGTGTAACCCTGCAAGCTATTTAGGTGAAGCAACTACATTACGGATGTGTTTGTCTTGTGCTTTGCACAAGTCCTCAATCTGAGTGGGAGTCTCTGGGTACTACCATAGTAGAAATACAGCATACTCCAAATTATCTGAATAGCATGGGGGAGACGGAGTTCATTTTGACAACTGATAGGGCAGGATCCATTCAGCTGTGGAATGGCGTACTCCATAGCCAGGGTTCCCTCCTCCTCCTCACAGTCTGCTCTACCTCCCTCACTCCCATGAAGCAGGGCTGCAGAGGGCTCCCTGCTCTGCTACAGGGCCAGCAACACTCCATCCTGCCAACACAAGGTACAGGGAAAAGACCCCCAGTCAGGACTCTCTGTCCTGCCATGACTGTAACCTTTCCTGCACTTTGCGCCTGCAGGAACTGGATCTCAGTGGCCCTGCAGCAGCACAGGGAGCCTTCTGCAGCTCCGCTGTCATGGCCCTGCTCATTCACTCCTGTGACAGTGAGGCTGCAGAAGGCTCCCTCCACTGGCCATTCTCAATGGCAAGGTGACAACGGCAGGAGCCAGGAGTTGCCCCTCCCCAGGATTGTAAGGAGAATCTGCTCTATTATCAAAACTCCCCAATATCCAAACCCCTCCCTTGTCTCCCAACAGGAAATCTGGAGATCTAGGGATTTGCAAAATTCTTCAAGACTTTTGCTCAAGTTTAGATAAAACTCTCTGAAAACAACATTCTGAAGTCCCGATTATTATCCAAAAGTTCTTACCTTGACAAAGTAACCTCTTTTCTCCATTTTATGATCACTACTCACACCCAGACCAAGAGTTTGCATAGCACGCTCAATATGCTTACGAAAACTTCACTGAAATCAAAGACACTAAAGGCTTAATATATTAGACCTTGACCTATATAAGAGCAGTACACGAATAACAGCATTCTTTCATAAGTCTGTGTTCAAAATATACTAGACCTGGAGAAGTGGCCATATGTCTGCTACAGTTCAGTTACAAAAACATTGCTGTGGGGTTTAAGTGTACCATGATATTTTCAGAACTATATAGGGACCATTTATCTGAATCTGTTATAACTAGACTTGGAAAGGATTAGATTTTTATTGGTAAAGGTTAATAAAAGCGGATTTCACCATGCACACACAAACTGGCAAAAATATTATCATTGATAATAATTGAATTTGCTGCTTAAGAACTTATTAGAGTTTCATTTAAGGCAATTTATTTTAAAATTTTGACATATGATGTTGACAAAGTTTTAATATTTTTGAGTCTGTCTCTTCCTGTAAATACTTATTTGAACCCCCCACACACACACTCTGAATCTCCCATAATTTTGCATAACTGTGAAAAATTTAAATCAATACTGAAAAATTGCTTAACACATTCATTGTGCTATTGAGAAAATTTAAACAGATAAAAATAAAAAAATGCTTAAAATAAACCAATATTATCCATCACAATTGTAACAAAAATAAAAATTAAATGCTGCCAAGCTTAGCTGTAATGGATTGGAGAACACATATTAAAATAATATGGATAGCTAGCTAGATGGATGATTACATAGTGTGGTACAGTCGAAAGGTTTTCATGCCATGAGTTTGGGATGACTGCAATCTTCAGAACATGTGACTAGCCAGTCATTGTAAGTGAGAGGGTGAAGACAAAGACAGGAAGAAATTGCAACCAATGGATTTTAGGAACTTCTGAAAGTGATCGAATATAGCTCTTCTGTGCGTAATAATGTAGAGATGTTATGGTGCGATCGCTCATGTTGAAACAAATATGTTACACCAATTGAAAAGGACATTCAAAATCTCCATGGGATAACACACTCATTTCTAGTCCTGATGGTTCATGAGATACTGGATGCTAAATGTTGTTGGGTCCATGAGTATTTCCTGTCCTGCATCTCAGACCAGTGTAAATGGAGAGAAAATCCACATTTGGGGAAGAAGGAATCACATTCCCACTGTTTATCACATGGACATTGCCATCAGATATGTTGCATGTAAATAATGCTGCAGGTTTTGTTTTAAAGGAGATAATTATTTCCATTTAAACTGTTTAAACAGAATGAACAACCAACTCCTGCCCTCTTCTGCAGTTATGCTAACGAGTAAAGACGACCTTCATGGTCTCTACACAACAGAAAGGACAGGCTCCTAACTGAATAACCAGGGAACTGCCAGGCACAGGGATATGCCAGGGCACTGTGGACCGTGGTGCACGGTTTGAGTGTAGGAGCATCGGCAGCTCTCCCAACTGGCTAGCACACATGCAGTGCTCTGCAATTATAAGTTAGGCAGAGGTCATACACGCGGGACTATAACAAATGAGCAGCTGTGTGCACCTGATCCATCTGCACGTCCCATTAGCCATTTCCAGAGAATCCTGCCCTGACTGGCAGACAGAAGCACCAAAGCTTCCCTTCTCATTGCTAACCAGAATTTGATCCTAAGGTAGGATAAGTTTGAAGGGTCTCTCTCAGAAACCAGATTTAACCCTGGCCCTAAAGCACTAGCTTTATTGAAACAAATTTTCTATCAGTCCTGGAGAGGGGACTTTATGAAGCGGATTTATAATCCAAAGTTCATTAAGAAGTGAGCCAAGATAGCAGAATTAATTTAAGTCCACTTGCACCTATTTCAGGAGAATGATTTTCTATTCCCTTGGATTACCAACCAAGCTGTATAGGTGTCAGGCAATGACTAATCTACTAAGGCACAAAGCCTCTGTTTAGTAACTTAGCAATTATTTTAGCCATAAACTGCATTTTGAAACAATTTCCCCTTGAAACTCACAGAGTAGGTATTCGGTTCAAATGAGCCATTCCATTTTTAGCTGCCAGACTGCCACAACAAACCCACTGAGTTGACCAAGGAAGTGCTATCTATATTCCCAGACAAAAACACTTTGTTAAGATGGAGTTAAGGCTCAGATACAGCAGTAATTTAGGGGAAAAATATATTGCAAGGAAGTTGAAGTTATAAATAAAAAACAAGCACTATAAACGGAGACTTCCATTGTGTCATGTGACTGGAAGAGACTTCAAGGGCTAAATCTTGTGTACATCAGCATAGCTCTGTGGAAGTCAATAGACTTGTTTATCCAGCAATCATGCGTCTTACAAAGTAGGAGTAAAGATGGGAAGACAGAGTGGTCTCACTAGAGAGGGCTAAAAAATTAAGGTCACTTTTGGTGCCTTAAGTGTGAGTTTCCACACTTTCAAATCTTTCATGTTTAACTCTATCTCATCTTCTCCAGTGAGACCATCCTCACTCTTCCCACCTTTACTCCTAGTTTGCACAATGCATCATTTCTAGACACGCTGGCTCCCCATCGACTCCCATGGAGCTATTCTGATTTACACTGGTGAAAATCTAGCTCTTTAGGTCACTTCCAGTCATATGTCACCTTTTAAAAGTCCACCACAATCTGGTGAACTATTCAGATTTTCTTAATGCACCACTGATTAGCTTTCATCTTTCTTTGGCTCAGATTTGACCCTATTCACTAAGGATGAAATCTTGACCTATAAATCAAAATGTGTTTTTTGCTCTTGACTTCAGTGATGCCAAGATTTCACCTTAGATGTTTTGGAGTTTCCAGGAGAAGCAATTTTTAAGATGAGATGTGTTAAAGAATTCTTGAACAGAATTTTCAAACCATGACCACCACAATCCTCCTCCCTAGAGTCCTGCATCTTATGACTGACCTGTCCAAATCACGACAAATTCAGAACAAACACTTGTCATTTGTTCACATTCAAAATGAGAAATGGAAATGACCTTTTAAAAATGATTTTAGAAGAGGGGGTGGATCCCAGCCAGGCAAGTCTCAGCCTTAATACTCTATTATTTGATAATGCTGTACAGCTCTGCTGGGCTGTTTAGCATTACAAACAGAGATCACACAGAAGGAAGACAAATAATGGTATATTTAACACCTCCAACTGTTTGTACATTCTAAGGAGACTATTCCAGAAATAATTAACACAATTTCCTCCACCAATAACCAAAAGCAAGAAAACAACAATATATCTGTTGATATATTTAAGCAAACCTAAACTAATAAGGCTGATCCTCCTTTACCTTAAATCAGGTGTAATCCCACTGCGGTCATAAGTATAAAACCAATATGCGAAAGCCTCAAAAAACACATTATGAGCAGAGAACCATAAGCAGTTCTATACAGCCACATTATTACATAACAGAATACGGCCTAATATGTCTACTTTTAAATCCACTGTGCCTTATACCTGCTCTAATGAGTAGCTAGAGCTATAGGGACAAATTTTGCTCTCAGCTCTACTGATTCTATTGTTCCTAGGATTTCACTAATACTGCTGACAATGGAATTGGCCCACATTTATTTTTAGTTGAGGAGATCTGGGCTTTTATTAATATAAAAAATAATGCATATCCTAACTACAGATGTTTGGGTTTGATTTGCCTGTCCTTCTCTCTTTGTTTGCCATGTGCAGGTACTTGAGCTTCCAGATTCGTTCTTCATTTCTCAACCTATCATTCATCAAAAAAAAAAAAAGATTTCTCTTTTGTCCCTTCAACTGAACAGCATGTCCTCTACATCACTTTATTTCCTATAGCTGTGCTGCAATGCTCAAACTGTACAAATCTACATGCAGAAATATATTATAGATTCCTCACCTTTCAGGAATCTGACACATACTGTTTCAAGTCTGTAATAAACCACACTTACGGGGAAAAAAGTCCTATAAAACGTAATGTGGACAAAACCAGTAGAGTCCTTTAGTCCTAAAACCCTGCAGAATTTAATACACAATTTTAAACCTAAATAATTCTATACCAGAGATATAATTGTCATTAAATTCTACAAGTCTTTTTCCATAAGGGAGGAAGCCATCCAGCTCCAAATCACTGTTTTATTTCCACATAATATGAAATTAAAGCTGACACTTTCCTTTTCTACTGACCTATTTAGCACTAGAATCTCAGGTCATTAATAAGCAAGCTATGTGTCAGTTAATTATACATATTGGACTCTACCTTCTGAATTAATTATTCCAGAATTAAATGCTATTATTTTTCTCCTTGTCTACAACAAGAGAAAAATGCCCTAACAGAAAAGGGCATTCAAAGTAGTGATATTTTGAAAGCACATTTTCCTCTTTAAAAACAGATTATGAATTAATTTGTCAGATCAGGGCCCTAGTCTTTGCTGCTGTTATTTAAGCTTTGGCACACAGTCCTGGTCACTGCTCCTCTGTTCTGCTTTGCAACAATCCATGTATTCTAGTATTGTTCCTCTGTTGAACGGACACTGCCACGCATGCCAGATTGTGCTGACGTGCCTCGTAAATGTACACAGCTCAATTCAGCCATGGTGTAAGCAGGTGCAGGTCCGCTGGAGTCTATCCATACAAACACAGGCTAGAATAAGAGCTCATCTCAATTCCCCTGGCAAACTCAGAATTCAAGTCTTCTGTCATGAAAGTCTCGGGTCTTTCTGTCTCCCATCACAAAACCTAGCCAGTTGCTGATTTGACACCTCTCTGCTACATAGCACAATTACAGGGCAGGTTGTATCCCCTATACCTGTGCACATGGGCATCTCCGCTTCCACAAAGCAACGTGGGGGAGGCCAGGCGGGGAGGAGAGGAGCAGCCTCCACGGCAGGATCACCACCACCCTATGAATCCCGCATTGTCTTGTCGGGGGGGCTAAGATGGAAGGAGGAGTGGAAAGTGAGAGAGTCAAGGGGAGAAGGTGGTGGGTGGAGAGAGGGGAAGCAATGTGCACTCCATCCCTGTGGAAATTAGATCTGAAAGGACAAGAGAGCCTGGGACTGTTATTTTTTCTATGGAGCCCTGTATGCATTTGTAGTCACAGGGAATCCCTTGCAGTGTGGCTCCAACTGAGCTGCACTACCAGGCAGCATCCCCCATCCACTGCTATCACGGACCAGAGGCAGCGTGAAGGCACAGGCCTCCAGGTGGACGGAAGATCTCTGGGGATTATTATTGCTATTTACTTGGATTACTGAGATCAAAGCCCTGTTGCGCGGAATGCTGTACAAACACAAAGTGAGAGAGCAGTCCAAATGATTCAGGAGTTTAAATCTAAATAGAGAAGATGGACAAGGGAGGTAGGAGGATCAGAGGGGCAAAGTGGCTTTGCCAAGGTCACACAGCAGGCCAGAGTTGGGAATAAAGCTCAGATCTTTTCAGTCCAGTGTTCGGTTCACTAGATCACGCTCCCTGCCACATACGAGGGTGGGTCCCTTAGGCCAGGGGTCTTCAAAAACTGGGGTGGGCGAGCCCATCCCCGGGGATGCGCGAGACCCCGGCGTCGCCACTGACCCGCCCGGGAGACCGCCGAACTCCCGGGCGGGCTATTTTAGTCCCGCCAAAATGCCGCTGCGGAAGCTTTCTGCGGTGGCATTTCGGCAGACATACCCCCTGGGGGCCGCTAGACTTTTTCCTCCGCGGAAAGGGGCCGCAGGGGGGAAAGTTTGAAAACCCTTGCCTTAGGCAAACCCACAGGACAAGCAGGATGATGTACCTGAGCCTCCATGAACGAATTCTTGCAAGTAGTCCCTCCCTCATATCCCACCACTGTGATTTTTTCCAGGAATGGAATAACGGGAGCCATTTTTATCACAAGCGTTTCAGGAAAGCAATACATTTAAATTAGCCATAACTATTCACAGTGCTCGTGTATGCTAAGTTTGAAGAACTGGTCATTATAAACAAGCAGATGACACCACTTCATGCCCTGTTTATTATGCATATACACCTTCTTACGCTGAGTATATCATTCTCAAGCAGCTCTACATAAGAGAGGTGTTATCACTCAGCGTAAAATGCCATAAGACAGAAAATTCAAAGACTGCTTAGATAGTGTTCAGAAGTTGGTCTGACATTCTGCCACGCACAAGCATGTGTTAAAAGGAAGAGATCAAGTCAAGATTTTTAGCTCTTTCTGAAATTCCTTATTATTGGATTCTTTATATTCAATTAACTTTTTCAAATTTTTGCGGTTTAATATACAACTAGTTGAACCTATTCAATTTATAGATATATAAAAATGTAACAGGTTAAAGTATTAATATAATGTAGAAGACATGACTTTTAGCTGGAAGTAATAGAATTAGTTCAGCCATATAATGTTGATTAATGACAGACGTAACATTAAGAGAGGACTCATGCTATGCCTTATGTGCCAGACCTCTACAAACACCTGGAGCTGTGGCAGGTGGGCTTATTATTCACAATAATATATACAGTTATTCACAATAATGCACATGGTTATTCACATCATAGATTCATAAGAACTCACTTCTTATGTTTGTGTTTTGGCCTCAGCCATTTACTCAGGTACAAAGATCCATCTACATATATTTGATTACAGAATTAAGGCCTTACACTGTATTTTGAGAAAAAGCAAAGGGCCTAATTCAACCCTCAGATACCCATTGCCAGCTTGCTTTCAAACCATGGAGTGGATGCCATCAGCACATATTTGAAGGAAAAATTATTTCTGACACAAAAAATATGGGTCTTTCTTTTATTTGTTTTTTCTCGATTTCAGCTGGGTCTCTTTTCTCAGCAGTAACTGCAGGCACAACTGATGTTTATTTAGGCATCTGTTTACACTGTAGATTCTACAATATTGCAATGACATAATAGGTGTTTAGGCATCTAAATGACATTAATTGCAACTGCAAGTAATGCATTTACAAATTTCACCTTCTGCATGCAAATAAAAAAAAAATCAGCAAATCAGAAATAACTTCACTTCTGTCTCTAAACTACTAAGGGCCAAATTTAGACCTAATGCAATTTCAATGACTGGAGTTACACCAGTGCAGGAACTGGGCCCCTCTGTTAAGAAGTTTGTTGACAACATGCACATTAGACTGACCTCTACCCCGCCACAGCAAATCTGTCATGTCTGTAGTAGTGTTGATTCACTGTGAATCATCAAAACCTAATCCATCCATACTGCAACCCTCCTCAGTCACCACAGTGCCCTTCTCTGGAAGCACCAATGCAATTAGCTGTTGTACAGTTTATAAACGGAGAACCATATGACTATGAAAAACGTGAGGAAAAATATAGATTGTGAAGTTAGTACAAAAGAAATGATTCACCGTTTAGAAAAGCAATCCAGAAAGTCAATCCAATCAGCTCAGTATCCAGGTACCATAGGAGGTGATTTAAATAAAATGTTTAAAATTACCTTCAACTACATTTCATATTTTTCAACAAAGGATGTGGAAATATTTATTTTAAGAGCGTTCATTTTAACTGAATGCTTTAAAGTCTTAACAGTATTGGAAGGTCATCAGTTCATGCCATTAAAATTTAGTCAGCCCTTAAAAAAAATACCCCCCACACCAACCCGATCAAGCATATATAATGCAGACTTCTCCAAGGTGCACTGAGGTGCTTTGTTCTCATAGAAGAGTAACGGCTACTGGGCCATTATATGCAACCACCCTTCTGTCTTTGCCCAAAAGAAAAATGGATTGTACTAAAAAGACAATCAATAGCTATCTTCCCAGAGACGACCATATTGGACCATTGCTTGCTACAGCAAAAGAACCAATTCATTTTGCAAAATATTGCCAGAAATGAGAGAAGCCCAATGTAAAATTTCAGGTTTAATTATATGTCCATTTCAAAAACTATGCTAATGCAACATTATGACTGAGATTTATACATGCAGAAAAGTATAATGATGTATTCAGTGCTCCCATTTCCACAGTTATCATATCTTGGCTTTCTTGTGCGTATGTGGTATTCTCAGTTATTGTACATATTTGCTCTAATTATGCACACATTTATGCATATGAGTAATCTTATCCCTGAAGTTACTTGAATGACTCAAAGTAGTAATAACTATTGCCCCAATCTGGTTCCCATTGAAGTCAAAGGCACAGGATCACGATTTCTGCTCAATAGCGTTGGCAGGATCAGGCCCTTTAGTATTAACTTTAATTCCTTCATGTAAAATTCTGGCTCCGTGTGCAAAGCCTAAGCAAAATACTTTATCCAGAGATGCTGTATGTCAGTGGTCATCAACCAGTAGATCGCAATTGACTGGTCGATTACGGAGCCTCTGAAAGTCGATCGCAGTCTCTGGCTGCTAAAAGTCCAGTGGCGCAATGGGGCTAAGGCAGGCTCCTTGCCTTCCCTGGCCCCGTGCTGCTCCTGGAAGCAGCCAGCACATCCCTGCGTGTGTGGGAGATAGGAGGTCTCAGCACACTGCTCCTGCCTGTAGACTCCACCTCATAGCTCCCATTGGCTGGGAAATGGAAACTGCAGCCAATGGGAGTGGCAGTGCTTGCAGGGAAGAGTAGCATGCAGAGACCCACTGCCCCCACTAGGGACCACAAAAATGTATCAGAAGCTCCCGGGAGTAGTATGGGGCTGGGGTAGGCAGGGAGCCTGCCCTAGCCCCGCTGCACCGCCACACGGGAGCCGCCCAATGTAAGCACCGCCCAGCAGGAGCCTACACCCCTCCTGTACCCCAATCTCCTGTCCCAGCCCTGAGCCCCCTCCCAGAGCCAGCACCCCAAAACCCCTCCAGCACCCTAGTCCCCTGCCCATCCCAGAGCCCTCTCCTGCACTCAACCCCCCTCCCAAAGCTTGCACCCCTCCTGCACCCCAGAACAGTGAAAGTGAGTGAGGGTGGGGGAGAGTGACCAACAGAGGAAGCAGGGATGGAGTGAGCAGGGAGGGGACTTTGGGGAAGGGGCGGGGTAGATCCTGAGCTGCACTTAAATTCAAAAAGTGATCTTGTGCTTAAAAAGGTTGGAGACCGCTGCTGTATGTGGTAGCCGGCTGGGAGTAAAAGACCTTTCCCCTGGCGGCGTACACAGCACCTGCATTGTCCCTGTGCAGCTGGTTGCTACTACACACTTAGAGCACGTCTACATTGAGACCCTCAGGAAAGTTAAGGCAAATCAACTAAAACCATGAAGTCAATGCAAGTAATTTAAAGCACATTAAACACCCATGTGGATGCTCTAACTCAGCGGTAAAGTGGTCTTAGTTCATTGTACCTTAATCCTTACTATGAGCTTTCTACACAAAAAGATTCATTGGTTGATCTGTGGGGAACACTGCCTTGAAACTGTAGGTAGTATGGAACCACAGTAGTTTTGTTATGTTTAAACAGATTCTCTCATGGAGGATTTGGCCCTGAATAAATTTATAAAGTATGTGTGGCATATAGTTGTTGCAAAAGCCATAACTTTGAATTTCCGGACTTCTCTGTGTTTAAGATCTCTCACAACATTCATGAGCATATTTTTAGTGAAATAAAGCTAACAGGAGCACAACTCCACGCTACCATGGAAACACATTTAGACTTTTATTATTTCAAAATTTGGCAAAACATGTGTGCAACCCCACTAGATGAGTATGTGTCTTTGCTCCCCACCCACCAGTAAGTCACATAAGCAACATCAGATTAATCATGGAATCCTAGAAACATAGGACTGGAAGGAACCTTGATAGGTCTTCTAATCCATTCCTCTGCATTGAAGCCAGACAAAGTTTTATGTAGATAGACCATCCCTGACAGGTGTTTGTCTAACATGTTTTTAAAAACTCCAGTGACGTAGATTCCACAACCTCCCTAGGTAATTTGTTCCAGCGCTTAACTACCCTTACTATTAGGAAGTTTTCCCTAATGTCTAGTTTAAATCTCCCTTGCTTCAATTTAAGCCCATTACTACTTGTCCTGTCCTGGGTGGCTAAGGAGAACAATTTGTCATCCTCCTCTTTATAAACTAACATTTTATGTATTTGAAGGCTGTTATGTACCCCACAGTTCTCTCTTCTCCAGACTAAGCAAACTCCCTTTTTTTCCCTCAAATCTCTCCTCATAGGTCACATTTTCTAGACCAGTGGTGTCCAATAGAGATTCAATGCTAGCCACACTTGTGATTTTGAATTTTTCTTATTAACCACATTATAAAAAAGCCACATGCATCAGCCACAATTCAGTAGCCTATTGGCCACATGTGGCTAGTGGCGAACGTATTGGACAGCGCTGTTCTAGACCATTAATCATTTTTATGGCTCTCCTCTGTATTTTCTACAATTTATTCACATCTTTCCTGAAATGTGGTGCCCAGAACTGGACCCACTATTACAATTGAGACCCTGTCACTGTTGAGTAGAGTGGAAAAATTATTTCTTGTGTCTTACTTACAATACTCTTGGTAGTACATTCCAGATGTTTGCTCTTTGGGTTTTTTGTTGCAAGGTTATTACACTCTTAATCCATATTTAGTTTGTGATACACTATAACCCCAGATCCTTTTCTGCAGTACGCCTTTCTAGGCAGTTATTTCCCATTTTGTACTTATTCAATTGATTATTCTTTCTTAAGTGTAATACTACGCATTTGTCTTTATTGAATTTCATCCTATTTAATTGAGATCATTTCTCCAGGTTGTCAAGATCATTTTGAATTTTAATTCTGTCTTCCAAAGCACATACAACCTCTCCCAGCTTGGTATCATCTGCAAACTTTACAAGTGTACTCACTGTGCCATTATTGGAATCCTTTAGCATTATGTGTGCCTTTGTCACTATTGATTATACACATTTGAAATCTGAACTAACTAAACAAAACCATTTATGTAATTTAAGCAGAAAGACATTTGAGAAATCCTTTTAAAAAGTCTCTTTGCTAATGTTTAGATATAGAGGTATGCACATTTTTTCCCATAAAAATGTTTCTTTTTCTTCGGCAAAGAAAAAGAAAATTTTTGCAAGAAAATTATTTTTTCTTCAAAAATTCTGAATGCTTTTTTGTCAAAAAAAATCAAAATATATTTTCGTTTTCAGTTGTCAAAAAGTTGAACTTTAAAACGTTTGTTTACTTTTGGTTCTGTGACAACCAATTCCCCTTTTCCTCCCCACCAAAAAATCAAAAAAAGTTGACCACCGTGAAAAAAGGTTATCTTCACTGAAATTTTTCACAGAGCGGGGGGAAAAAAGAATATTTCCCAGACAACTCCATTTGGAAAACTAAAAAAAACCCAAACAGATGATTAAACTTTCTTCAAACATTTTAGCTGGAAGAAGAATGATACATCTCAGCGTAAGGATAATTTTTGGAAGGGCTCAGAATGAAAGCAAAGGGACTCAACTGTTGGAAGATGTTGGGAGACTCTTGTTAAAATTCTGCTCCTAAATTAAAGGGACAGTTGAATAGATTGATTTGCCTTTAATAGTTTTCATCCTCTCTCTGAATAGTGCTAAATCATCATTCGGGGCTCGATGCAGAAATTATTGCGTTCAACCTCATAGCCTCTGTGATGAAGGAAGCCAGACTAGATGATCACAATGGTCCCTCCTAACCTGAATATCTGTGACTTCATAATATGCATATATTTGTAGGAACCGTTTGTTAAAATAGTAGCTACTGTATATATACAGCTTTTCCTGAGTTTCATCAACAGAGAACAACTTCAGACTCAACAGATGGACCTTATAACAAGAGGTCATGGACCTATTTCCTGACATTAATTTCTACCAACTTTAAGATAATACTCTACTGAGCTCCTTATGATAGTAAGAGCCTAGGCAATCATTGGTAACTCCATGAAAGAAGTCTAAAGTTTAAATGTAAACAGTAGATAACAAGGTTTCTTATGAAGGAGAAAAAAACAGAAAAGGCAACCTGCATACCCAAAACAAAAGGATAGATGCTATTTTAATTATTGCATCTTGCCCCATTCTTTGCAAGGCCTAACACAATGTCAATGATGCAAAGCACAAAATTTAATTTTTTTAATATAACACATAGTACCAGTCCTTCCTTACAATGTTCTTTCCATGGAACAGCCAGCTGGCTACCCTCCCTTCTTTCATTGCCAATTTATAGAATCACACTGCAGACATTTGCAATAAGGAATATTTAATAACATTGTGTCTGCTAATAGTCAGCATTAGTAGTCATCTGCCCCTTATTCAGTCTTGAATAGACTCAGGCAGGTCTCTCAATATTCACCTCAGATGTTAGCATACAAGGAGCACAGGGAAATACATTTCATCACCTATTGCATTCCCTCACTGTGCCCCTCTGCATGGAAACTATAGGAATTCAAGACTTGTTCCTTTTTGCAGCATAATACACAGAAACAAACAGTGCAAAGTAGCTGTATTCCACTGCACAGATACATGCTATAAGGTCTTTAAGTTATTTCATGCTGCTTTATGTTACAGGAAAATTTTCCCAGAAAATTGCTTCCTTAATCCAACCATTTCCATGAGCAGAACTGATAATAAAATTGTCATCTTTATTCTTCTACCACCTATGTGGGAGAAAAGGTTTCAGGGTTTACCACCTTATGCCTGGAATCAATAAAATTTAAAATACCTTTTCACTGTTTCGCAGCCACTGCTCTCTTAATCAGCAGGCAGGGAAACTTCTCAAAGTTACTCCCTGAGAGAAGATTCAAGATCACACTCTTACGTTGGCTGGCATCTAGCCCAAATGCGATCGATCATTTGGGTATGATTAGTCCATGGCTTCTGCCTTTTAAAACATCTTTGGCCAACACTAAAGCAACCGGTGGCACCTAGGACACCTCTCTCCCCCCCGCCACCCCACTGCCACTAAAAGACAGGAGCTGGGCATTGAAAAGACGATGCCTGGGTAAAAAGAAGTAAGTATACTTACATCCCTGAATTTGTTCCAGTATTTATCTTTCTCATACTGCGAAACGGTGCTCAACCACTTGTCGTTGTCCAAGAAATTGCCATTGTTGCGGGGCCTGGGGAGGGTTTCTGGCTGCCTGCCTTCCACTTGCAGAAAACACCAAGCAACAATTACCACTATCCTAGTCATCTGCAAAGAGAGGAGCAGCAAAGCGAGCAGAGCTGGGGGGGTGAGCGGCAGCAAGGTTTGGGGGGCGAGGTGTGCGGGGAGGGGGGTTCGCCTCAGCCACAGCAGCGCTGCCTGGGGAAGCTTTTGCACCGTCTTTAGGGGGAGGTGGCTGGGAGCGCCTGCAGCCGGCCCCCCAACAGCCCCCGAGGGTTACCCCGCCGGCCCCGAAACCCAGCTGCAAGGCACCCAGCCGGGCAGGGGCTAGCCGGGGGCAGGGGAATAAGGGGGGCAGCCCGCCCCCCAACTTCTGGGTGCAGAAGCCCCAGGGACCCCCCCCCCAGCCCAGTCCCCCAGCCGGGGACGGGAGCCAGCCCGCGAGCAGAGGGGGGAGCGCGAAGTTTGCAGGCACCTACCTTGGGGGCCAGCCGGGGCGCTCGGCTCGGCGCGGGGCGTGAAGCCGCTGCCCGCTCGCTGCCGTGTGGGTCGGAGACGCGGCGAGCCCCGAGACGGCTTCGCCTTGTGCGCCTGCCTGTCTGGCGGTGCGCGCTGCGCTGCCCGCGGGCGGCCGAGAGGCGAGCTTTGGCGCCATCTGCCGGCCGAGCGCGGGCCGGGCCGCCCAGGCTGCTGCAGCGGCCGAGGCGGAGAGAGGATTATGGGGCGGGGGACAGCACGGGTCCTTTCTGACCCCCAGCATCACCCTAACTCTGCCGGCCTCCAGGGGACAAGAGGGGCCACCGCACCCACTTTGCCAGCAGCCAATCCCCTCTGCTCCCAGCCCCACATCCCTAGGCACCCCCTGCCCTAAAAGGGGGGAGGACACATCTGTCATGGTGACCAGCATTTTAATAAGGGGCAAGCAGGGAGCGAGCGCCCAAGGGTGGGTTCCCTTTGCACTCAGGCAGGAGGCAGACATTGCGGCAAACAAGGTTACAGCCACTTCCCTTCGTGGGCGTTTTCAGACCTGGCTCCTTGGAAAAAATCCACGGAGCCTATTGATGGTGTAGGATGTGCTGTAAGGTCTGGGGTGGCTGGTTGGAGGAAAGGGGCCGAGGGCCCCTTTCAGAAGTTCTAGGACCTTTGGGATATCCTGTGCAGGAATTTTTTTTCATGAAACGTGACATTTGCTAGAGTCTGGTGCCTCCCAAAGACATAAAACTGCTCCTCAGAAAAACCTACAGGAGGCCCAGGCAGGATTAAACCCATCTCTGGCAGGCAGGATTGGCAATGTGCAGGGAGAAAGTGACTTCAGCAGCAGCATGGAAATCATCCTGACCGTCCCTTAGTGGCAGAGTTTTGGCAAAGGACTGCCCTGCCCCTATACTCCTTCCTACCAAGAAACTCCTGCCTGGGATCCCAGCATCAAAGAGGGGAGAAGAGATCCTTTTTGGAAATCTCTCACCCTCAAAAAGGGAAAAGAGACACCATCCATATACCCCATGAGGGCAAAGAGACTTGAGGGGAGATAAATCCTGGCCAGTGAGTTTCGGTGAGAAGAGACCCCATCACTCAAGGGGAAGAAAGTAACGACTGTACTGCCCTCATCTTGAAGACCTTTCACTTGTAGGCTGAGATGGAGGATAAGAGTCCCATACCCAGAAGGGGTGGGAAAAGACATTCTTCATCTACATAGTGAAAGAGATCACTGCCTGGAGTCCCTGGAAGAGTCAAAAAGAAACCTTTGCCCTGGTCCCCACCCCTGAACAGGGGAGCTGGGATGCTGATCAGAGGCCCTGTTTCCCAAGAGGAAAAAAATCACTGCCCACATACTCCAGGAGGAAGGAGATTGGGAGTAATCTGGAGACCCTGTTCTCTTGGTAGTGTGGGGGTGAAAAGGCCCCCAAACCCACATTCTTGAATGGTGGTGGAGTGGAGAGAGGATTCGGTCCTAACTGGAGACTCATTGCAGACTTCCTGGCACACACCAAAAAAGACAACCTATCACCCACATCCCTCAGGCTAGAGGAGAGGAGAACTCATTCCCCGTTAATTAACATGATGTCCCTGAGCAACAGCCTTTTCTTTCACTGACCATCCATCCTGAATCCTGCTGTGAGCCCTGTTCCTTGTGACTGTTCCAGTGGTTTTGCTTCACATAGTGCATTTTGATTACCTTCCTCCCTTCTCTGGACTACTGTTTGACCGAGTCACCCATTAGTGGTTTCCTATATAGCTCTGGAGAGGGCCAGGTTTGCAAGCCCTTCAGTACTGCACCTGTGCATTGAGATCAGTGCAATGTTAAGGCATTGTTCCTACTTTGTTGATTCAAATACAACTCCTAAAAACTGTATAAGCACAATACAAACGTTTGAAAAACTTAGGAACAATGAGGGTTAATTTCTAACTGTGGAGAAAAGTGCATGCCAATATAAGACCAAACGTTGTATTCTCCCCTTGATGCACATAGAACAGGACAAAATATATTATAAAAAAACAATAAAGAGGGGAGGCCAAACCAAAATTCTGCAGCGTCTGGATCTAAATCCAAATCGAAGCACCACTCATCACCCTAACCTCTCTGTTGGACGGCACCCGCTTTCCCACCACTGGCCAAGATCAGGGCTCCTCTATGTTTTTACAATATTGAGACCAGTGTCTCTCCCATCTACAACTGTAAATACCTTCTAATCCCCTGTGTGACTGTGACCAGCTGTCTCAGGACCAGTTGTCTCAGAGCACCTGGCTACACTCTTGATGTGGAGTACCCACCAAAAACATTTTCTTCAGCTCTTTCTTGAGGAGGCTAGTGTCAAAAATCAGTCTTGCCCACCCCATTTCTTGCTGCCATGCCCAAACATAGAACCGTCTCTTGGGTATGGTGAATCGGGGCAACTGCTCCAGGCCCCATGCTTTGGAGGGCCCCATGCTTCAGTGTGTGTGTATCATGCAGGACAGGGGGAGGGTGCTACACTGGCCCGGAGGGCAGGGTGTTGAGGGTTTCAGGAGTCCAGGCCTGCCCGGGAGGTTAGTGGGGGGCCTGGCACCAGCACTGGAGTCCCCTCCCCTCACCAGATTTCACCTGTATAAAAAATGTTAAGGGGGGGCCCATACAGGCTGAATTGTCCTGGGCCCTGCACCCCTTAGGGACAGCCCTGCCCAGTTACTCTCAGTGAGAGGTACTGATTTATGTAACGTTTCCTCTCAGCAGGGTAAATATAATTCTTTATTCCCCCATTGTCTTTAACCAAATACGCATTTCTCCCAGGGATCTGTGGAGTCCCCTGTTCCAGCTGGCTGGTGCCTTCCACCGCAGAGATACCCCAGTGATGTTATACATATATGACATAATTTGTTAACGATATGGGGGAATTTTCAGGTGAAAGCAGAGGTGAAAGTCAGCCGGTCCAGTCCGGTCTGGCATACTGGCAAGAGCTGGTACACAGCCGACCATACCAGCAGGGCTGCTGAGGGGGCCAAAAGGGGAAGCTTCTCTGGGGCCCGGGGCTCCTGGAAGCGGCTGGAGCCTCTGGTTCTTTAAATCGCCACAAGAGCCCTGGGGGTCCCGGCCGTCGCCTCTACCCTACTATGGGGCTCTGGCGATGATTTAAAGAGACCGGAGCTCCTGGCCATAGCGACCACAACTGGAGCCCCAGGCCCTTTTAATTGCTGCCCGAGTCCTGGGGTTGTGCCGGGCCGCTCTTAAGGGCTGGCTGGGGGAGTTTGGCCCTAGCCCTGCTCCTTCGGGCTGAGGCCCTGCCCCTTCCAGTTGAACCCCCTCCCCTACTCTCTCTGGCTCAGGACCCCTGCGTACTGGTAAATCCCTTACGTTACTTTCACCTGTGGATGAAAGCTGCAACTCCAATGTATGTTATTAGATATGCTAGTTTTTACTTGCTGGCTCTTTTTCGATATAATTCAGATTTACATCGCGCTTCATTTCAACTGTTTCTTCAGCAGTAGGGTGAGATTTTCAAAAGCACTGTCATCACTGGCCTAGCTCTGCTTCCAGTGAAGTCAGTGGGAGTTTACCACTGGCTTTAGAGGGAGAAGAGTTATGCCAGTGGTGAACTATTTTAAATATCCTACGAGAGAGGTATGCAATGCATTTGTCAGCGACATAATAGGCCAAATCCAGTCTGGTTGTCAATCCTCCAGTGACTTCAATATAATTTAATTCATTTGATCTGCCTTTAGACCAATAAATCTACTGGCCAGAGGTCCTAATGATTTATGTAACTTAAGCAAAGGATGTAAATCCAGTAACATAAGTGACAGAAATGTGTTTCTTCATTTATCCAAATACTGCATAATCCCATGTTCAAAACATCATTAATCTCTTGATCCTACAAAACATAGGCTCCATCTTTAATCTTGATAGTAATCCATATTATTCAGCAGCTGCAACACATTACCTCCATCTCCTTTATCATCCAGGGCAACAATTGAAACACCTTGTCAGTTGTTTTTTTTATTACAAAACACTACTGTAATAGCTCCCAATTCTGTTGCAGGGATAACTTGACTAGCATGAGGATATGTACAATCTCTTGTTAGGAGTTAGATGTTTCTAATTCTGCATTGGTTCTTCATCCTGTGCTTATTTTGATCAATGATGGTATTATGTAAATTATCTCTTCTGTCAATGAGTCTGTGTTCTTCATCCCCCCATTTCATTGTTTAAATCATTGGATTTAAAATCAAAGTAATTAGGTCATAGGCATCCCGTGCTAGTAGCTGTCCTTTCAGCCTAGAACTCGTTGTTCAAGTACAGTCCTGGAAGTGAAATCTTCTGAGCTGAAGGGTGTTTCCAATTGAACAGCAAAGGTCCGGCACCTCAACCCAGCCTAAATTCCCTTTATGCATGGGGGAATTAAAGCTGCCCCATTAGGACAACTGGAGATCCCCATGTCAGAGAAAGCCTTCAGTAGCATAAAGCTAGCATGCACGCCCAACCTCTGTGTATAGAGGCTTTCCTGAGTGATCAGGTTCCATGGCTGGAGCATGCTGTCATCCTCCTGGGCCAACAGAATGGTGGACTGGTCCAGCCGATGTGAGTCAGAGCCACCTTTGCTTCACCCTCTTCACTTGCAACGAACCTGAGCTCATTACAAGTTAGAGGACTAAGCTCTGAGTTCTCATATAAAAGACACTATGCCTCCCTATGGGACAGGTGCTCCAGGACTGTACCTGTTGTCCAGATCACCACCAAATGGCTAGCTAGAAAGAGAAGATTGCCAACATCCCCGGTGGCATTGGAACAGGACTAGCACATAGGAAGCACTGGCTTAGTAATTCACATCCTGTTTTTTCCCCTGATATATTTTTGATCTCCCCTTCCACATAAGTTGCTGGACCTAGCTGGCACAGTGTACTGGGGGCATTAGTTGCCTGTAGCTGGATCAGCCCCTGGTATTCTATCTAAATTGCTGCAAGAGACAAGTAACAGCAGTCTTTTTTCCCAGGCAGAGGGACAGTATTAACAACCTTCCCTGTCAACCTCTGAGTGTTCTCTTGCAGTTGTTGAGGTAATAGCTGTAGGGTATTTTGGACTTTAACTGATATTTTTCCCTTTCTGGACTATGAACTTCCTCTTTTTTAACCTTCCTTCAATACTGAGTGACCCTCAGTATCTCTGTAAAAATTAATGTTCAAAATACAGTGAGCATAAAGTGTATTTCTGCACCAAATTAATCCCTTCACTGGAGATATGACAGTTCTTATATTTTAATGATTTTTAAAAAAATCTAGTACGAAAAAGTAAGAGGCTATACCACTGCTTATTCAATCCCTTTGTCTCCCACATGGCGCTGTGTATTTAATAGACAAATTGTTTTCTCTGTGATTTCCAGGACTTCAGGGTTAGCTTTGTTAGTTCTGCTGTACAACAGTGCAGAAGACTCCTTTAGCCTCTGCTGGAAATGATTATCTGTTTGTGAAAAATCCTTCCACCTTCCAGCAAGCTGCAGTTTATTTCGTGTCCTGTCCTCCATTTAAAAATTCAGACATAGACTCGCACTTGAACTCTTATTTTGCAACTTCCACTGCGTTAGCTAAATCCCCTTTCCACACCATATGGCTAGGCTGGAAGATTTTAGTGTATCAGGACCTGGATCTTATCAAGAGTTTGCCATCTATCTTCACAATTAAAGGTGCAGCAAAGAAACATGGCATAAGGCAGATAAAGCAATCACAGCAAAGCTGCACCCACCATTGTGTAGGTTTTGCATATACTCCCTCACTCAGGAGTAAAATATTCTCTCCTATTAATCCTGCACTCAGTGATCTCCAGAGGAAACACTTCCATTGATTTTGATATGAGTCAGAGCAGACCCTACCAAATTAGCAGATTTTGCAAGCCATTCACTAGTCCTAAGTAGTTATAATTACACAAGAACATAAGAATGGCCCTGTTGGGTCAGACCAAAGGTCCATCTAGCCCAGTATCCTGTCTTCCGACAGTGGCAAACGCCAAGTGCCCCAGAGGGAATGAACAAAAAAGGCAATCATCAAGTGACGCATCCCCTGTCGCCCATTCCCAGCTTCTGGCAAACAGAAGCTAGGAACACCGTCCCTGCCCATCCTGGCTAATAGCCATTGATGGACCATCCTCCATGAATGGATCTAGTTCGTTTTTGAACTCTGTTATGGTGTTGGCCTTCACAACATCCTCTGGCAAGGAATTCCACAGGCTGACTGTGCGTTGTGTGAAGAAATACTTCCCTTTATTTGTTTTAAACCTGCTGCCTATTAATTTCATTTGGTGAACCCTAGTTCCTGTGTTCTGAGAAGTAGTAAACAATACTTCGTAATCTGCTTTCTCTACACCAGTTATGATTTTATAGACCTCAATCATATCTCCCCTTAGCTGTCTCTTTTCCAAGCTGAAAAGTCCCAGTCTTATTAATCTCTCCTCATACAGAAGCCTTTCCATACCCCTAATAATTTTGTTGCCCTTTTATGAACCTTTTCCAATTCCAATACAGTAACTCCTCATTTAATATTGTAGTTATGTTCCTGAAAAATGCGACTTTAAGTGAAACGATGTTAAGCTAATCCAATTTCCCATAAGAAAGAATGGAAATGGGGGGGTTAGGTTCCAGGGAAATGGGGTTTTTTGCTATACAGTACAGTACTATAGGTGGGAGGTTCCCCTGCCTTACCCCACACAGGCACAGCCCACTGGCACTGCAGACAATGAGGCAGGCCAGGAGGCTGAAGGTGCTGTAGGCTAGGAGAAACATGTGCAGCAGCAGCTTCCCCTACGCTGCAAGCCCCAGGGGCGGGGGACTCAATTCTTTCCCTTTGTGCTGCCAATTAACCCCCTTTTTTCCAGCTTGCCCCCACCCCTCTTCCTTTCATACACTCTTCTTCTTTCTTTTCTCTGTTCTTCCCCATCACCCTTCTCTCGCTTATTCCAACATGTATTAGGGCCATCACTAGTGCAATGGCTTTCATGGAGATTATTGTGCAAGTCAGGAAGCATCACTGCATTATGGCGAATTTCCCAGAGCACCTTTCAGCTTCAGAGGTCAGGCCTGGCACCAGCTCAGATGCATATTTAAAGAACAGGCTTGAAATTGCTGAGCAGTGTGAAAACTGCAAGATGTAGGGGTTTGTTGTGCCAAACAGTCTTCTGGGCTTCTTCATCAACTCTCATTAAAAAAAATGAGAACAAAAGAGTATTGGTGTGTAATAATTAAAACAATGCAGATGAGTCATAGAGAAGCTGTAATTGTTTCAGTGCCCATAAGACCTTCCAGATCTTTGTTTCTTTGATGGTTTCCAGTAGGGGATGGCATTAACTCCGCTAGAATGTAATATGCTCCATTGATTTAGAGCCACAATCTCTTTTCCTTTCCCCCGTTCTTTAAAATGTTTGCATAAAACTGGGAAATGCTGGCAGTGGAAAGAAAAAAGGAAAGATGGGAACAATATCTGCTGTTTGGGAGCCTCCAGGGAAATTACCAAATTCACTTCTCCTAAAACATAGTCCATTATGGAAAACCAGGGGTCATTCTGTGCCTTAATGTACCTACATTTATGTGTGTAGTAGCCTACGATAGATGGGAGGTGTGAATGCACTCTGGGCTCGATTCTCTCCTGCCCCAGAGGTCCATAAAGGTGCAGAAGAAGGGGCAGTATTGGAGTTTTGACTGCCTGATTCTTAGATGCCAGCCCCATCCTTGAGGAAGCTGGTTAATTAGGTTCTGCCACTGGCTTAGGGTCATTAATAGACCCTATGTCAGTAGAGGATTGGGGCAGATCTCTCTGATGTCCACTCCACACTTTAGGTATCCACTACACAGAGGTGATAGGTGTTGAATCAGACCCATCATGCTTAGACCTATTTGTGGCCTGATTGTGCTCCTTAGCACTAGCTAAGTACACAAACAGTTTGCAGCCTCGGTTCCCTGTTGTACTGCACGTTGTACTAGGATGTCCAAATAGACAACTCCAAAAGCCATTTACTTTCACCTATGGTTAGCTGGAAAACTATACCCCCTCCCATCAGTTTCAGACCTAACCACTCACACTTTCAAAGCATGGTAGCTTGCTGGTCCTCTGGAAATGACATCACGCATCTAAAAAGAGCTCCAGCTGGTACAGAATACAATAGTTTGTCCATGCAGCAACACACACCATTGTGAGCACATCACCCCAGTGCACTTCTTCCTGTCCTCCTGCTCTCAATCCTGATATACAAAGCCCTCTGTGGACTTGGCCCCAGCTATCGGAGAGATTGCACTGCAGTCATGAAATGATTGGCCAGCAGGGGAAGATTTACGAGCGAGGGAGACAGAACTTTCACAGAGCCAGACAGACCTTGGCATTCACTCCCTGAAAATGTAAGAATGACTACTAGCCTCTGTATATTCAGAAATAACAGCTAGACTCATTTATTCCACTCAGTTTCCCCTCAAGTGACACATCAGTGCGTAAAGAGATGGCAGATAGAGTCACAGGCAGGATTGTTTCATACAGAGTACATTTTGCCAGACAAAGTGAGTGGATGAAAGACAATAAGTGGATGTATTATATTTGTATTTTAGTCAAGCATTTGATAGTGTCTTAGAAAGCCTGAATTTCAGGGATGGGTTTCATGTACTTGTATAGGAAGTAATCAGCACAGTAATGAAATTTGTAGAGGATACTAATTTGGGAGGAGGTGGGGACACCAGTCATGACAGAGAAATAGTACAAAGAAGAGGTGACTAAACTTTACACTGTGATGACGATAGATAGAAATCAACAAGACTGACACATGACAAGTGTATATAATATTTGTTTATTGCACAAAGTGCCCTTTGGGAAAAGGAGACATAGGTTGTAGCCTTTTATGTTAACAACCCATCCAATATGAGAATGCTGAGTGCAGGTTTTTGAAAAACTCTTGGATTAAGGGATACCTTTCCCATCAGGCACCAGTCATAGATATTGTAACATGGACAACACATTCTCTGATGAAGACAAACACAGCTGAAAGAAAAACAATTCACAAGAGATTTAAACAATTAGCAATTTATTGGAAATCAATCAAGACATCTGCCTTAATTTAATCTTGCAAAGTTTACAAAGGTAGTTCAGAGACACAAGTCAGAGGAATTTAAGATAATTAATCTACATATATTCAAGTCCACTAAAGATTTGAATGTATATTTGACCTCTGATTTTGGGAGGTTCTGAGCACCTACAAATCCCATTGAAGTCAATGGGAGCTGCAGATGCTCAGCACCTTATCAGTCAGACCCCAAACATTTTATGAGTTAATGAACGGCAGGGGACACCATAGTGTGTATTGGTAGAGTTCTTATCGCTAAGTTACAGAGGCAGTTCTTGTGATGCAAAAATGAGGGCTAGACACCCATCACTTTTGAAAATTCCACTAAGCACGTGTCTATACCTGTAGGCACTTAAATACATTTAAAACTCTGGCCCTTAATCTCTCTGAACCTCACCTCCCCATCTCTAAAGTAGGGATAAACTGTAAGCCCCGCTGTGTTGTATCTTGCCTACTAAGATAACAATCACTTTGGGGACTCTCTCTTACTATGTGAATATATAGCACCTAATACAGTGGAGTCCTGATTCAGGGGGACCTCTAGCCATAGGACAGCTCATATTTGATGTATTCATTCTGATTTTTGTGAACAGATTTGCACAGCTGAGTTGTTTCACACCCTGTTGCCCAAACACACTGATTGACTCAATAAGCAAATTAATAAAAGTACATTTAAATAGACTTTGTTTCACTGCACTAAGTGAAAGTCCAGATTTCTATCAGCTAGATATTGATTTGTACTGGATGGGGTGGGACTCACATAGTTAAAATTAACCCCATCACTGCAATCCCACAAGATACATAATCCACTTGTCAGGCCTGAACAGCAGCAGATCCTGGATAGAATTAATTTCCTCTTAAAAGCAACGTTCTAAACACTTGCTGTAGCAAGTATCCCTTCCATTCCTTCGTGACTTCCAAAGATGGAAACTTATATTGTTGTATAAAGTCAATTGCTATTTGGTTCACTCAGGGGAATTCCCACTGAGTTATCATTCCTTGCATAGTTAATATTTGCAAGCAAAGTCTCATTTTGCCTGCTTTTGTTCTAAGGAAACAAAGCACCAGTTAGCTAAAAACAGCACAGGATACATCTTGCAGGCTGTAAATGTTTGGGGGTTACAATTCTGTAAGATTTATTCACTTCTGTCATTCCAAAGGAAGCATGATAGGTGGAAGGTGGGTTTTGTATAAGGCACCTGAGTTGGATTTACAAGGAGTTGATTCCTAGCTGTGCCACACACTCCCTGTGTGACATGGCAAAAGTCACTTAGGGCCAAACTTTTAAAGATATTTAGCTCCCTAAAGATACAGATTGGTGTCAAGTGGGGCTTACATAAGTGCTTAACTGTCTACATCTTTTAGGCTCCTAAATACCTTTAAAAATGTGGCCCTTAACTTCTCTCTGCCTCAGTTTTCCTTCTGTAAAATGGAGATAATAGTACTTCCTGTTCTATGTTGCCTATTTAAATCCTGACTCAAGATAGTATCTTTATAAAGGACAGAACTTAAGCACATGCAGAAGTCCCACTGAAGTCAATAAGACTTAGGCACATGCATATGGTTAGCCATGTGTTTAAGAGCTGTCCTGAATGGGGTCTTGCTTAAGCATATGCTTAAGAGCTTCCCTGAACTGAGGCCACAGTGGAAGGTACTATCTGTGCAATGCTCTGCTAGCATAATGGGACCCTGATTTTGTTTGAGGTTTCTGTAATTTAAAGTAACAGGATTATATTAACCCACTGTTCAGAAATGAATTAAAAGACAGCCATTTTTTGCTCTCAATACTGCAGTGGGGTAAGAAAGAGAGGAGTCTGGCCTGATAAACATAGGGTGAATACAAATGAAAACTGCCTAGCACTGAGATCTAATGGAGAGTGGAATAAACTCCCGAGGGAAGATATTGGAAGCCCCATTACTTGAGACTCATAAGCCTAGACTGATTAATGCCCTTGAGAATGTATTCAAGGGAACAATCCTGCAATGACAGGGGAATGGACTAGAAGACTGTAGCAGTGCAGCAACTCACCCTGCAGTGCCTCTTACTGGTCTGTCTGGGAATTAGCTCTCACCAGCATCCAGAGCGCCTTCTGCAGTCCATAGTCCTGCTTGCACCACAGGCCCCCCATGTCCCTCCCTAGACCCAGGTACCATCTTCCCTGGGGTGCTACACCCCTGCAGTACCTCCAGTTTCAGGGTCTCCCCTTCTTGGGGAACCCCCACCCCCTATCCCTCCTTGCCTCAGTCTAGGCAACTGCCAGTCACCACTTGCCCCCATTCTCTGGGGCAGACTGCAGTATTGTTGCCATTCATCACCAACAAGGAGGGTTTGGCCTGCTACTTCTGCCTCTAGAGCCATGGACTGCCCGCTGCAACACCAGTACCCTTTGTTGGGCCACCCCTAGGCCCTGCAGCCTGGAGGGTTTCCAGACCAGAGCTCTTCTTGCCTTGCCCCAGCCCTGCACCATGCTAGGTACCCTGCTCAAGCTCCCAGCAGCCAGGCCTGTCTGCTTCTGTAGACAGAAGAGTCTCTCTGTCTCTACACCAAACTCTAGGCCTTTTTATCAAGGCCAGCTGGGCCCTAATTGATGCAGCCACAACTGTGGCTCCTTCCCAATCAGGCTGGAGCTAGCTTGCTCCCAGCCACAACCCCTCCTTGGGCTGTTTTAAGCCCCTTTTAGCAGGAGTGGGGCAGCCGCCCCACTACAAAGACCCAAGGAGTAATTTCTAGCAATGTCTAGGATTCTGTGACATGAAATGACATCACTAGCAGCCAATCAGAAAACTCCAGAGATGGAAGATTATTTCCTCTGTATATAAAATTCAGGTATCAGGATCAGAAACTCTTGTATCCAGCACACAAATGTACATAACTCTGTGATCTTAATACTGAATGTGAGCAGTAATGATAGTGATGCTTAAAATATACACATAGTAATTGCCATGATATTACCCTCCATGTATTTGAATACAAAATGGGATACTTCTATTTTGTATTACGTTCCTTTTGATTTTTAAGTTTTTATAGTCAAGGGTTGAATAGCATTTTTTTTTTTACATTAAACAGCAACATCATGGATGGTAATCCTTAATCCAAATTGACTTTCTTAAGCAATTAAAATCTGTGTTTAAAAATAAAAATTTAAATATTGTGACATACAAAAAGCGACCGAAGGTTTATGGTGATTAGAAGCAGAAAGGGGGGAAATGTATTATTCAAGCTCCAGAGCTTAGTGCAAGATCAATTTTGTTAAGCGTTGCTTAGCAATGGATTATGAGTGCAGACCCTGCATATTAATGTGGAGTGGGGATAACAGCATCTCCTGTGAAAGTACACATTTTTTAGGATTTTCTTGGTGAACTACAGGCAAATGTAGCCCCAGAGAATTCCATTAACACAGAAAACCTGGCTTCCCCCATGCATCATTTACTGGCTGCTAAGCTAGATGGATGGGAAAAGATAGTTCTCATATGTTGTTATTAATATAAATATATTTCTCATATATACCCAACATACTGACCAGGGGTCTGCTCCTGATCTGTATTGAAACAACCAGCAAAACTGCCAATGACTCCACAATGGCAGTAGGATCAAGTCCTTTATTACATTAATTTTAAATGATAATGTACAATATTGCTATGATATCACTTTGTTTTATATCTGACACCTAATATGTTTTGCCTGGATGTGTAATGAACAAAGACAGGAATATTATTTCCATGAGGGAAGGTACAGTGAACTTCTGCTTCTGATTAGGATATAGGATCTTTACTGTCTGGGATTTATGTCTCTCTATTATACATAGAATTAGTGTTATTTATTTGTATTCTGCCAAGAGGCCCCAACTGAGATCAAGGCCCCACTGTGCTAGGCATTGTAGAACTGTTTATTAAAGATATTGATTGAAGACAATAATACATTATTTGCAGGGAACATTGCGAGTCACCTTCATGCAGTAGGCTGACTAAGGCTCTCCATCTCACTAGAAAAGGCCTCCTTACCTGATGGGTCTGATGTTGATGCTGCCTGTGGAGTAGAATAGGCAGGCATCACAGGCAGCGATAGGAGTACAGTAGTGTAGAGGAGAAAGGATGCATGGGCAGGATAGGAACCTGGCAGCCCATAAGAACCATGGAGACACTGTGCTATGGCTCAATTGCTGCAATGGAGTTGCAGGTTTGGATTTGATAGGATTCTCTCTATCTACAGGATCTTCCAGCAACATGCCTGAAGACAGGTCTGAGCTGAGAGCATACTAGCAAAATATTGAAACCATTTCACTGTTTTATACCAGTCTCAGATAGTGCCTTCTATATCTAAGGTTGCTGCAGTTTTGTAATTTAAACTGTGAAATTTTAACATTGTGTTAACATTTGATATGACTAACTCTGAAGACGACCATAAAATATATCATTTTGACCTTCTTTTTAGGAAATAACGTCTCTATTGTTTTTAAAATGTTTGATTACTTGAACTACCTGTCTGCTCAGGGTGAAATGGAAGGCAATTTTAGCAGTTTATATGGGAGACAGTAATGTTAAAGACTCCCATTATTTTCTCCTAGTACCTGACTTTGTTATCAGCTAATGCTTCTGTGGTACCTCACTTGCTTGATCACATAGGATGGAATGCAATAAGAGCGTTGCTTGGAAAATTATCAAATTCACCATGATTTTCCTAGTTTTAGTCAGCACAAATCTTGGGGACTCACCGTTTATTTCTCTTAAGACCAACTCTTTGCCAATGGTGTAATCTCTAACAAAGTACTTATTTGACTCTTTTTGATTATTGTCCATTTTACTTGCACAGGTTCTGCCTAACTAAAATATTGCTTTATTTTATTGCAAAATATTGCTTCAAGTTTATTCTTTTCTCCCTACGCTCTTATTTCCAGTAGTCTTGGGATATCTTGCTCATTTTTCTATTGCTGGTTTTTCTCCCATCAGACTTAGCTTTATTATGATACCTTAACTCATGTTTCTTGGAAGTAATTTTAAATAAAGTCGGTAGAATCAACATTGAGAAGAGAGATATATGTGTATTAGTCTATACATATATGTTAGGCATAGTATATACCTCATTAATAGGTATCAGGAACACAATATTAATTTGATATTCATTATATATAGATGATGGGAAGTTATGTTAACTGAATGTATTATGGTCTCCCCACAATTCTGTTCTACTATGTCAAGTATCCCATAATATTTTGCACAGCTGAAGTAAGCATTGGCAATGGAAAACCTGCCAAAGACAAGATACATGAATGCTGTATACTAGCACAGGTTAGGATGTACCCCTCTGCCCAGCTGATTTGGAATGTGTTATTCAAAGAAAAATATAAAGAAGGTACACTACGGTACCTAAAACAAGGTAAAAAGCTGATTCGTGAATTTTAGACCTGGATGGATGTATTTAGCGTTTTCTAAATTGTAAACTGCCATGATATAAATAGAGGTATTTTTCAAAGCACACCTTCATACATGCTGCGAGATAAGAATTGCCTCCAGAAAGTAGTGTTATGGATGAGTCCTTTTCATATTGTCCTGTTTTGTCTTTAGGCAATACATTTGATAAACTTGGTGATTTAGTCTTTTAAACATCTTTAATAATGAATCATCAATGTAGTCAAGAAAACTGGGTACACTTTTAGCATTAGGTGCAATTGCTGATGTTCCACACCAGTACAATTTTCAGTTAATTGTTAGATTGCAAACTCTTCAGGCCAGTTACTGCCTTTTACTCTATGTTTGTTAGCACAGTGGGATCCCATTTCTAGTTGGCTACTAGGGCTACCCTAATAATGTTATTAACTATAATAATTTTGTTATTGGCAGTATTATAAAAGCACCCAGGTATCTCCTCGTGCTGGATAGTGTACACACATAAAATATGAGACAGTCCCACTCCCTGTCACAGAGAGTTTAGAGTCTGGGACAATAATTAAACAAAATGATTAGGCATAAGAAAAACTAAACAAAAGCAGTTTTATTGATGTCAATGGGCTACTCACATCATTAAAATTAGGCATGTATTTCAGTTCCTTGCTCCACCCACTCAGTCTTGAAGAAAGGGGTGGTGGTGGTTGTGTAACAGACAAAAAGAATAGAATAGGCAAAGAGAGAGGAGTAAAAGCAAAGGGAGCAGAAGTTACATAAACACATGTTTGGAGTATGTCCAGTTCCTTGGTAGAAAAGTGCTCTATTTTCCCTTCCATATTTGTTAACATTTCACTAAGGTGGAACATTACTCTAGCCTTTAGTAATTTGCTCCTTCTGAATTCTGCTGCTGAGCTGAAATGTTTTGATTAGTAATTCACAATCTAAAATGCATTAAAGTCTGGGACACAAGAGTTCAGAGAAATCTTATTAGTCAAGATAACATCTCCAGTATAGTCTGACCACTCAGGCCTTGAATAACCAGCAGGGAACTTTCAGTGCTATTTTTTCCCCCAGGCACTTCTCTTGATTGGTAAGGCTAAATTAGCACCTTTTATCTCTTCCACTCTCATGAGCTTAAATAAGATTTATTTTTGGTTCCAGGATGTTGCTTTCATTTTATTGTTCCTAGTCGTTTTTTTTTTGTCTTCTGTTAAAATTATTGCTTATGTTACCACTTGTTTGTGTCACGTATTGTATAGTGAATACAGCTTAATGTGTTGTTCCAGTCTACGATAGAAAGACAGGACCTGGTACAAAAATATTGGAAAGAACGGACTATTGTGTATGTCTATTACTGCATGCTATCATATAGACTGAAAATCACTTAGCTGAATGTGTCACAAGCCCTCTAAAGACAGTGAGTGAATCTACTTTCTCAAGGGGTAGGGCCTTCTTTCAGAGCTGGAAAAGCCATATTTCAACCCCACTGTTCCACATTGCTATTGGTATAGCAGGGGAACAAGGACAGCTCTGGTATTCAGCGGTAGCAATGGATCTATTGCACTATATTTACTAGAGATTTATGAAATGTCCACAGTGAAAGCTTTTTCATTGAAAATTTTGCTATGTATTTCCCTCCCGGGGTGCTGCAGGGTGGCATGGGAAATTAAGCAGGGTAAGAAAAGGTCCTTACATTTGTTTTGCATTTGTTCCTGCTGTTACACTGTCCTTCCGTTCTCAGAGCTAAAGAGAAGAGGAAGGGAAAGTGATGAACTTAAGTCTTCTAAAGTCCATTTTCTAGTGCTTGGAGCACAGCTTAGGTCAAATTTGTAGAACAGAGTGTATAAAATGTCCACAAATTCTGACTACACACTCAAAATGATGGAGCGCTCAGAGGATTAAATTTTCATTGCAACAAGTATACGATTAAACACTTAACACCCTTCCTCCTCTCTCTCCTTCTGTATATATGCGAGAAGAGGAATTTTAAGGTACAATTTTAAAACTATGAATTGTGATTGTACTAGAGATTGTGGCCTAAGAGCAAAACGAGCAGTTGGCTGTATAAATGCAGTAGCTAGTGAAAACAGAATCTTATGGCAGAAAATATTAACATAGAATTTTTAATCTAGAACAGGCTTATTTAATGTCATTCTAAACTCCTAAATCTCCTTTATTAATAGAAGCTGCGTTCCAAGGTTACCAAAATAACTGTTACTATTGTTTTAACTCAATTTAGCTCATGGTTTTTTTGTGTGTATATGTATGTGCTTGAGGGAAAGATTCAAAGCAAACCTGTCTGCGTTCTGAATGTAAAATGAAAGCTGGCTAAAGACCTGGCAGGCAGCAATGATAGCTACACAATACCTGCACAGCTATCCCAGAGATGAAGACGATTCATTTGTGTCCATCTGAAACTTCACACTAATCATTTGATTACAAGAAATGGAACCTGAACCAATATGCAATAAAGAATGTGTAAGGGATTGCTGCCTTGTATGATTATGCATAGACTGTCTGATACAAGATTTGTAACAAAATCCTCTGACAAATAAAAGAAAACATTGTGTATGTCCTAGAGATTTTAAGACATTCAGTATGATAGAGGGTTTAGCCTCTACTGACTAAGAGGTTAGTAGGCCGTATATTGTAATGGAAGTTTCACTGCTATGCTCTAAATTTCTGCAAGGGAATATGGCACTTTTATAAAAAAATAAAAAAAAATCTCCATGATATCTGACTCAGATAGAAGGCATGACAGTCCAAATACGAAAAAATGATCTGCTTTGAACAAAGATGTCTATGACATCTAGCTGTTTTAAGTATTTAGAGAGCCCATCCCCATAGTATCTAAGTAGGTTTCCATGATGAAGAAAAGAAACTATTCTCATTTACAGGCCTATTAGTCCATGTACAGATTGTTCCAGAATTGCAAGGGCATTCCATTGACTCTATTGCTCTAATCAGAGTAGTTTGTTTATGATCTGATTGTCAAAGACACTAATGAAATTGATGTATCATAAACGGTCCCATTTAAGGGTCAGTTAATGTATTCTCATATAAAACATAGTTAATTATTAAAGTGTAAGGCCAAACTATGCACTATAGTGTCAGTTCAAGAAAGCATCCCTACTCAAGGACTTAAGTATGTTCTTCACTTTAACTCTTGTTTGCATCAACCTTCTGCTGGGTGTTATTAGCAGGAGCAAAGTCCAGCTTTGTTTCTGCGTAAGGGTCCCCTTAAAATTAATAAAATGATTGGCTCAAGCCCTCACCTATAACCTTCGCCACTCCCAGCTTTAAGGAACTTAATTTTACCCTGATGCAGGTAGTTTTCCTCATGCAGGAGTCCTTGTGAATGTGAACCATAACTATCCTTTTATTAGAAAAACAAGATAGGATATATTTACATAACAAATTAAATTAGCACAAGCCCAAATTGTGGGACCTAGTTATTAGCTGCCTGGATTGTTGGGATCCAGAACTCTCATTCATATCACAGTCTCCATCAACCTAAACCTCACTCATGAATTCAAGCAGAATGGTGGTCAAGCAGTAGCAGCTCCCCATAGCAGTCCAGTGACATCAGCTGCCAGGTCGGGTTCTGCAGAGTCAGATCCTCCACCTCAACTTCTGCCTAGTCTGATCCCATGAAGGTGGTTTCACCAATGGAGTTGTTGCCTGGTCTGATTCTGCAAAGTCAGCTCCACTGGACCCAGTGCCACAAAGTCAATGCCACATAGTGTCTGCCAAACAAATTTCAGGACGGGAAACCCAGAGCAAAACAAGACCCCTGGCTCTCTTAGTCTCTAACCTTTTCTCTTCTTGAATTTAGGCTCTGTCCAAGGTCCACTTGCCTTAGACAAAACCTGTCCCAAGTTCTCTTTTCTACTTAAATATGTTTACACACACATTTTAATATCATTTCCAAAAACAGAACACAAGCTCCAAACAATACAACATTTTACAGAAGCTCAGTGCTGCAACGTTACAATCCATAAATTAAGGCTGCCAGAGCTATCTTCTCCTCTGCCTCGTATGTGTCAGGAGCTGTAACTGCAATCCAGGGGCAATGCATTAAGCAGAATGCAAGGATAACTCATATACCAGGTAGGTAGTAATTCTTTGTTTACTATGGAGAGAGTACCATAACACTGCAATGTTTATGATCATTAAAATACAATTATATATGAGTGGCTAAAATGTTATATTGCAATGTTCTCTTGTAATATTGTATGCACACTTGTCTCTCCAGTTTTATATTACACAATGGCTACAAATATTTTCCACATGGATGTCAGAACCAAGGTCCTCTCAATATTTGAATCAATAACCTAGGAACTGAAACCCTGTGACTAGTGATGTTCTGTTCATCAGGAGAGAAATATTATTTTATTTCAAGTTCTGTCAAATGGGTCATAGATTCAAAACATCATTCTATCTCCAGGGGCTATACATGTCCACTAAAGCAAACATTTCCTTGGGCTGAATCCCAGTATGAAGAGAGGGAAGGAGTTACAGGAGGGACTCATTTATAACTATGCGCTGGTCATTTCTGAAGTTACAGAGCTCAGAGAATTGACAATCTCTTTTAAAGTGCAAGAGATTTTGCATTGCTGAGATTCACATACTGCAGAGCCTGAAGAACGAAGAAAACTGGTGTGGTTTCTTGCTTCTGAATTATTTACATGAAAGTTTTGTGAAATAAGATCCTTGTTCCATAATAAAAACATTCTTTACACCTGTATAAAACAAATACTTTCTTGGAGTCGGTACATCATCTCTGTATTTCATATCTTTATACAGCATCTCCTTTAATCTTATCATATTATCTGGATGTCAGTGAAATCTGTGAATCACTTTGCTGAGCAAAGATGCTTGAAAAATGGCAGTGATGTGTCCATTAGAGGAAAAAGAGCTATTTTGATCTTGATCTTTCTTTTCTCCCTTTGAGCATTTTATTTCCCCTCTCATTTTACTCAGGCAAGTAGTGCATTAACATCAGATCACTATTATTCCTGTTTCCTTCCAAACCAATAGGGACACAGAATGGCATAAAAACATAACTGGAATTTTTGCTCTTGGCTGCAAGTGGGGAAGTTGGTGATTGGAATTTGCTGGTCCCCAAATGCAAATCATACACAGCTAAATAGACTGTACAGTAGGGGTGGCAGCTGCCCTCATCTTCTGCATGGAGACAGGGCATGTTCAGGCTGTAGTCCTCAATAAGAGGAGGTCTAAGCGGAAGTGTTGCATAGAAGCTGCAATAAGAACTGCAAACTGAGATCCACAGTCCTTAGCAACTACAAGCTTCATTAAGTGATAGATGCAGCCCTTGAGCTGTTTGCAACATAAGATGCAACCTAGCCCGTGGTGTGCTTTTCTGGTTTTGTCCCCCCCCCCATGATTTATATGTTTGATTTTATATTTTTAGTGTGTTATTTGGTAACCTTCATGGTACTATATATTTATCTTAAGCCAAATGGTAGTGTCCAGCTTTCAGGATGACTAGATCTGTGACCTGCAGAGTCCATAGACCATCATGGCATAGTGCATCGCACTGGTAGAGCTGCTGGCCGAAAGCAGGGTAGGAAACAATTTCCTACACTCAGGATATTTACCTTTCACAAGCTCACAACAAGTGTGCACCGCTGAGTAGGCAGCTCTTGCTGTTTTCACTGCACTGGCTTTGACAGGGCCGGTTCTGGATAAGAAACAAGAAGTCTGAGAGCTAGCGTCTCAGGACCCCTTGCCCTAGAGCAGAACAAGCTTCCTTACTCTTAGGGCTTGGTTACACTGGCACTTTATAGCACTATAAAGCCCCCACAAGCGCTATAACCTCCTCCCCGTGCACAGAGCGTTATAACCGCGGAGTTATAGCGCTCCTGGTAATCCACCTCTGCATGGGGAATAAGGGCTGTAGCGCAGCTGCTGTAGTGCTACAGCAAGAATGTGGACACCCACTGCGCTACAAGTGATCTCTTGAGATGCCTAGAGCCATTTAAGGCAATTGAGTCTCTTCCCTTTGTTTTGAACTGGGCTGGAGGAATGCGGAAGTACCTCTTTAAAGTTTCTCTCTTAACTTGGCAGATAAGCAATGCAAATGTTTAAGGAGGGAGCCTGTGTGAAAACAAAGCCTTCTGTGAAGGGACAGGCGCTGACAGGCTCGCTGACAGGCTTTCAGAAGAATGGAAAAATCACTGTCTCTCTCCCTCCGTATACACACAACACGTCCCCCCTCACCCTCCCTCATTTAAAAAGCACGTTGCACCCAGCTGAATGCTGGGATACCTGCCCTAATGCGCTGCTCTTAATCCCACATTAAGTGCCCCAAATGTGGCCATGCTATACCACTGGCGCGTCTGAGTGTGGACATATAATAGCACTATACATATTACTGTATAAGGGGACCACTATAACCAATAGCGCTATAATCTTGTAAGTGTAACCATGCCCTTACAGAATATTGATGGGTTGTGTTAGTCTTTGAGCCCATGAAAAGCCTGGTTTTGAGATTACATTGTTATGCTGAAAGGTATAAAACCTCACCCTTCATTCAGGATAAATGTACGAATGAATCAATCAAACTCCTTTATGGAACCAGGGGCTCAAACAGTAGGAGCCAGCAAAGGTACATGGCAAGACTTGAGTAGATGCTGAAGGATGTGGCCCCAGGGGTTTCCCTGGAGACTGAAAGAGAATGCAGGGGCTGGGGGATTGACTCCTGGAGGTGCGTGGGGTGTGTGTGTGTGAGAAGGGCAGAACACACAGGACAGAGAAGAAGCAAAGCAGCCTCAGACACAGCAAAAGAAGCCCTGGTAGCGTGACTCTGGGGGCAAAGGGCTAAGAGAGCTTTCAGGTCAAGTGCTGACTGAGAGGAGCCTGGACCTGTGAGCAAAGAAACGATCCCCGGCGGTTGATTTACGTTAGAGGATGAGCAGGCTGACTCAGAGGCGGATTGAGTAAACGGGTTTCTTTATTGCGGTACTTATTCCCCTCGACACAATTGTCAGGTAAGCACAGAGTTAATTACATCACACTCTTTTATCTAGGTTAATAGGTAAATACCTACCTTTACTACAACACCCCTTCCAAAACCCTTATTTGAGAATATGAATACCCATCTAATGAATATTAATAGCTATATATTGAATATAATTATACCGGTTTACTGTTTACAGCATTAAGCATATTCTACAGACATTTTTACTTTGAAGATACATTTCTTTGCAGTAATTGTAGCCACATGTTCCCTTAATCAGCAGTTCACAGGGGAGGGAGGAAGGAGTCATGACCCCGAGCATGTTTATGTAGCTGGGAAAGGAAGGGAGGGGGAGATAACACTTTCTTACACAAAGGGTATTCTTTAGACACCCACATTCCTTATGCATCTGCAATGCCTATCAATCCTTAACAAGCAGAGGGGAAGGGAGAGGGATAGCACTTGATCTATTTAGTGAAGAGACAATGCCTGACCATGCCTTCCTCTATACCAGGGGTAGGCAACCTATGGCACAGGTGCCGAAGGCGGCACATAAGCTGATGTTCAGTGGCACTCACACTGCCCGGGTCCTGGCCACCAATCTGGGGGGGCTCTGCATTTTAATTTAATTTTAATTTTAATTTAATTTTAAATGAAGATTCTTAAACATTTTATTTACTTTACTACAAACTAACAATAGTTTAGTTGTATACTATAGACTTATTGGAAGAGACTTTCTAAAAACGTTAAAATGTATTACTGGCACGCAAAACTTTAACTTAGAGTGATTAAATGAAGACTCGGCACACCACTTCTGAAAGGTTGCCGACCCCTGCTCTATACCATGCTAGCGGTTATCCATGTCTTTACTTAACCCTTACGTACCCCAACAATTTAGTCCCACTGGATTCAGAGAAACAGGACTTTGTACGTTCTTTGTAAATAAGCAGGATTGTATCACAACAAATACTTGACTCTATTATCCATTTCTCCTTGGAACCAAAACAACCCACTAAACCCTCAAAATGAACTAAATACTCTGCTCAAAAAGGGATAATATATCAACCTAGGCTGGAAAATGCGCAGGCCTGCCATATGACTCGTGGAAGTAGATAATTGTGATCCAGAACTCCTTAGCGATGGGCAGCAAGGCACGTGCCTGGCATTGTGATTCTGCTCTCAGACACACCAGTGTAAATCCAAAGTAATTTAGAGGAGAATGTGGCTTTTATACACACCACCAAGGAAGCAAGGCTGCACAGTTCCTTACACACAGCAATGAAAATTAATCCCTAAGCTTTTACAGGGAAACCATGAAATTTTCCATCCTATAGCGAGAACTGTTCTCTGAAGAGCTCTTTGAATATTCATTGTAAAATCAAAAGAGAGTTCAGTTCCTTCGATTTAGTAACTAAAAGAAGACGAAAAACCTTAACAGATATTCCCTGAACATCTGCCAGTGGGCTTCAGTCTGAATATGGCCATACTGGATATCATTTTGCCATTTATGGCATTGGTATAATAGGGCCAAATCCTAATAAGTTTTTACTCAGCCTTTGCACAAGGGTGTTCCCTTTCCCCCACGGTCTATGTTCTTTGGGCTCATCGGGACTGCCCCATCGTAGAAATACAAGAAGAGGAAGAGCTCCTTTTGCCTCTTCCTGCTTCCCCACCTTGCATTTCACAGACAGTCCAGGAGTGTTTGTTTTACCGTTTGGAACAGGAAGTTCTATTGTGATTGTTGAAGATAATTTGATTTGTGGGTCTGATTCTGATTCGGTACTGGTTTCCCAACACCCATTCATCCTTAAAGGCACGTTACCTTTATAATTCTGCACCGCTCCATAAGGTTTTTTAATCATTGGGCATATTAATAGACAGACAGACAAGCTAATTCCCTGAAACCACTCTCAGCTGAGCACTTGACTGGAATGTTTTCTATACGTCTATTGTCTCTAAGAATCAATAAAACTTTGCTGAGATTTTGCCATCAGCTCTCTCTGAGCTGGACAAGAGTCATTGTATGGCAAGATACAACAAGACAAACACTTTTGGCCATATTTCTATCAAAACACTTTATATGATTTATCTGTCTATATGCAAAATGTAAGTCAGTACATGATTCTTCCAAACTTATGTATCCATAAATAGAATTTAAAGGATACGAAAACCCTTGAATAAATGGTCTAGCCAGATTGAAGGCAACCCTTAAGCATGTGCTGCTGGCTCTTTGACTTGTCCTGAATAGCACTGCTTTTCTAGATGTAGCTCCAGCATGTTGAAGTGAGGAGTTTTGTTTAAGCAGCATATTACATTTTTCATTAAAACATTCAATCTGCCTCCTCTGTAGTTTTATCTGCAGATTCCCTAAAGCTGTATTTTTAGTTTTCACATTCATCTTTTTATATATGGCAGTTTCAAACATTTTCCCAATAACTAATGATTCATATAGTGAACAATGATTTTGGTAAATTACTGGGAAGCCATGCCTCTGAATATATAAACAAACAAGACACAACATTTTCCTCCTTATGTTCAATTCCGAGGACAAATCCCTCATTAGTTATTTTCATTCTTTTGTCCGTGGCTATTTAAATTTCAAGCAACTGAGAAGTCTTTTTAATGGGTCCATCAATCAAGTTGTCAGAGGTAGCAAGCAATATTTTCATTGTATAACATTAGATTTTTGGCAATAATGCAAACAACACCTTTGTTATTGTTTGTTTAAAAATATTTTCGTAGATATGGGAGGATGACAAGTCTTGTAACCGTTGGACACTGTGAGCCTGATTCTTTGCATTTACACCACTGCAAAGGGAATGCAAGATGCTACCAAAAACCAAATTGTGGTCACTTTGTCCTGGTGTAGATGAGTAGAGAAGGTGCCAGGTAATGGAAAATTGTGATCCTTATTTCTCAAACTGCATAGGTCAAAGGTCTACAAAGTGGTGGGGGGTATTTTGTTTGCCTGTTCTATTTGTGCAACAATGAACACCACTCTCACTATTGCTTTTGTTCTTGTTGGAAATACTGCTGCTAACACTAGGTTTTCAGGGTAACATAGTCATAGATGCTAGTTGGCTGACTCAAAGGCTTAGGGAAATAAAAAAACCTAAATATGGTGTCTTCTCTGTAGGCCAAATTCTGATCTGTTATACGAGTGTAAATTCAGAATAACTATATCCAGAGTTATTTCAATGAAGTTAGTCTGGATTTATCCCGTTGGAAATGAGATCAAAATCTGGCCCTGAGGTTAAACTTTTTAGATTTTGTGGAATACTGATTTCCTCATGCAGGTTTACTGATTCTTGCAATACTCACAAATACATCTTGTTGAAAAATTTCAGCAGATCCCTTTTCAGCCAGAAAATGCAGACTCATCAACACTGACATCTTATGAATTTGTGTGTCAATTTCACTGAATTGCTTTCGTCAAAAAAACCCAAAATCAAACCTAAAACAGTTAAAAAAGGAAAAGCACATTCTGACATTTTCAGAACAAAAAGTGTTTTGATTCAAAACAGTTTTTTAATCTGAATTTCCTTTAATTTTGTTTTAAAAATGTAATGTTAAAAATGCTCAACAATGAAATAAAGCAGTTTGGCCCAAAATGCTTTTTTAAAATTTTCTCCTTATGAAGTGGATTAAATGTCTTACCCAAAGTTATTTGCATACAAACCTTAAAATATTTAGCATTAACGATTCTGGTATAAGTGACGCGCCTCTGATCGTAAATATGCTTTGGCCATTTGGCAGGTGACAAATCTCATTTGAGAATTGTCAACCTCTTTCAAATTGTAAGATGATTTTGCATTGCTGGGATTGCTGTGCATGCACAAATTGATGGCTAAAGTAAGTGAGGTGCATTAAATAGTGCTTTATTCCAAAAAATAGTTCCATTAACAACTTCAGTGTAATTCTACCAGAATCTTACAGATTTCATGATTTCTGCCATGAATACAAAAAGCTAACAAGCTCAGAAATACATCAGCAAACATGTGCTCAGAATTTGTATTCTTATAGCTTTTCTTTTGATTGTATACATTCTTTATTCAGAGGAGTCCATGGCTGCTAGGAAGTTATTTTACTGGTCCAAAAGACATTTTTTGGCTGTTCAGAAAAGGACAATTAAATAATTCCCTCTTGGATATTGAGTAGGTGATATGAGTCCAAATAGTATTTTACATGTTCAGAGATGTTTCTGTCCTGTAATTTTATACTAGATGAAGTGATTTCTTGCTCCATAGTTGTGCCATTGGCTGGTTCCTAGCAAGAAAAGTATGAGTTTCAAGTCCTAGTCCCTAGGAAGATACAAGGAGTAATTGCTTAAAGTTTGCATTCGTCTTAAAAGTACAGTAAGTACTCAGCTGTCAGAGGCAGGAGCTCAGTGGCCAGGATTAGCAGCAGGGGATTTTGCAGTTAATCAGTCCTGTCTTTAACAAGAGGTATTGCTGAATTAATAGGAATTACTATAGAAGTTTGCTGTTAATTGGGAAAAATGTTAGCTTTCCAGAAAATAACTAGCTGTCTTAGTCTCTTTTTTTGCTGTTAAAATTATTAGCGTTCATGTTTATCATGACTTTCGGGTACCATTTTCAGATGGTGGCATGTCTTATAGGAATAATAGCTATTCAATTGTCATTTATCTGCTCTATCAATGAGAATAAAAGAATGGACTGAGCTACAATCCATTGAGCTTTGAGTTTAAGGACTCCAATCTTGTGATTCTAAAGACTCTTATTCAATAAGAGGCAGAAGAGACTAATAAATCCTCAGTTGTTTGAGACAGGCTTTAACGTTGGGTTTTGCCCTACATTTTTCTGTACAAATGAAAACTCACTTTTAATCCTCAAATGTGGACGATGAGTTTTGATGAGGCTGCAGACTTGTAAGATTCTGCAAGGTTTCATAAAGTTTAGCTTACAGTTATAGATAATTTTGGAGTAGACTATGCCTATAGATACATGGTTGCTCAGAAAATGCCACTTCTGGTTCGCTATGCATGAAAAGCAATTTAGGACCTGATCCAAAGTCCACTGAGGTCAACAGAAGGTTTTCCATTGACTTCAGTGGGTTTTGGATCAAGCTGGAAAGACTGATATTTGACACTAAGTTCTGAATGCTCTTAACTTCCCTTTGAATTCACTAGAAATAGCATAAATATGTCCTGGAGCAGCAAGAGGTAGCTCAGCAACAGCACCCAAATTATCTGCATTCTTCCTCAGCGGGAATATCAGTACACACAGGGTACCTGGAGGATCAGCATAATCAAGGAGTGTAGGGTATATAATCATACCTCCATGCACATGTATTAGTATCAATGGGAGCCATGAACTTGCACTGAAAAGAGAATATATCCATAAGCATCTTTAGAAAAATTCACTGTGGTCTTGTCACTAAGCACAGATGACTGGCAGCCAGGAATCCTGGAATCTCTTGACAACTCTGCTATTGAATTGCTCTGTTACCCAGGGTAAGTCATTTTAACTTCAGGTTAGTCGTCTGTAACAATTTGAGCTTTTGTAACTCCTATAGTATTGTGTTTTTTAAAGGAGCCTGAAGAATTCTGGCTCAGCTTTCTTTGAGGTGCAAGGTTTTTTTCTCTTTTTTTAAAAAACCAAATCCAGATAAATTTGAGATTGCTTATGTAAGAACACCTTCTTGTAAGTTTTTGGGTCTTGACCTGTGCATATCTTTATGCTTGAAAGGAATAATTTGTTTGCTATATGGCTAAAATTTATGACACCCTCAACCATTTGTTTGCTTTCCTTTGTAAATGATATGACAACTAAATAGACTGTTATCACTTTAATAGTTTTGTTTTTTTGTAGAAGGTTTTTCTGGTTGGAGAATAACATCTGGCATGTGCTATGTGACAAAATTAGTGGTTAGTCTAAATTTTGCAAGCTACGAGACAACTGCAAAGTCAGTAGCATCACCACTTATCTACACAACTTTAGATAATACCTAAGGAGAGAAGGTGTCTGCTCTAAAATCTAACTTAAAAATATAATACAGGGGTTGCCAGTGGGAATGAGTCTAGCTCACTATTGGTGAAATAAATCCTACCTTCTTTCTTCAAAGTAGGAATGATTGCATGTCTTCATCTCACAGTTCTACAAACTATTACAGCCGAATGCTGGGTACATAACTAAGAACGGAAACGAGACAACCAACCAGGCTGTCAGTGTTTGCCTGAAACATCCCACCCTCTTAATAGGCATTGATCCTACTGAGAAAGTTAAGTGGGTTACATGGACTCACCAAAGCAAGTGACTTTTTACTTACACAGAATCTAGGGTGTGGACTCAGCAGTCAGAGGAGAGGAATCCTAGGAACACCAAAGTCTGGGAAGAAAGATTGTGCTGAACTTTGTCTCATTGTTAGTTCATGGGTCAGTAAAGCCAAGCCCCAGAAAGGGGATGAGTGTAGACTGCATCTGAGAACATTTTAGGAAGGCAAAATTAAGAAATGCAGGAACTTGAATCTGAACTTTGACTTTAAGCTCTCCTTCCATTTATACTCTAATAAACAAGGTTAGTTTTAGCTTAGTAAGAATCAGCTCTTATCACTGCAGCCCTTTTGATTTCAACAACATTTGCAAAACTACTCTGTGTGAAATATGATCCCCTCCCCCGCACTAGCCCCTTTTTGTAAAACCAGCAGAAAGGCACAATTCATCAATTTCAAGCTTTTGACACAGACCCTATTACCATATTTAGGAATAATTGCTCTCCCTAGAAGTGATTGAAAATAGAAATGCATGTAGCCTAGCAGAGCGTCTTAGTAAATGTATTCCAGACAAACTGCAACCAAAGAAACCAGTGCAGCTATCAAGAATTCAGCAAAAAGAGACAAGTAATAAAGCCTGTAAGTGACAAATCGTAGCTAATGGGTATTTTAATAGTGAGGTACTGGATGCTTTGAATCACTTGATAAGTTTCAGGTGGGATCTTCAGATTTCACAAACCCAGTGAGAAGTCCTGAATCTTTGCGACTAGCTGAATCTGGCAGCTTATGCCCAGACAGCTAGGAAAAGATTTGTGAACAGTCATGGTCTCTGAGAGAAAGAATTCTGAAGCCCGGACATTACAAACACAGATATTTCAATAGCTTATGTTTGGCCAGATGGATGCAGGAAGATGTTTAGACTTGAGCAAATATAAAGCTAGGATGTCAATACTAGGACAAATCAGGGTTCAGTTTAGTCCTTGTAGCTGCAAAACTCTGCAAGTTGTTCTTCTGAGATTTCAGTCCATAATGGCAGAAATCAGCTGTTTTTATGATATTTCCAACATTCTGAATGAAGGAATACTCACCAGACCAATTTCCCTCTAAGATATATCCACCATCTTGAGGCCAAATTTTACAAGTAGAATAGGCTCTCAGGAGACCTCAGCAGCACCTCAAACAAAATCAAAGAAGAGGTTGCTTCCAGATAGGATATGACCCAGAACCAAAGCTTGATGGGCATGTTTAGATCCTGGGATTTGAATCTGATGTTCTCTTTACCCCCTAAAAAAAAAAACCACAACCACACGTTTAAGGATTTGGATTTAATGTTCTTGTTCTTTCTCTTTAAGATAGATAATTGTTGACACTTTTTTTGCACTTTTTTTAGATACATTGATATTTTGGACTAGAAAGATAGTTTGCTTCATCTCTTTCCTGCTGGTTCTTTTACAGTAAGAAAATTTTAAAACAATGACAGGAACAAATAGAGGCTCCAATTGTGCTCTTAGTTGGCCAGCACTTTGCACCATTCATATAGAAAACCAGAGTAGGCAACATTACTTCTAAAGGGCCTTTCAGAAACAGCTACAAGAAAGAATGAGGCAATTAGTAAAGAGGAGACCAGATTAAAAGAAGCTACAAAAAAATCCCCAGTGAAAAAGACACCCCATCCACAGTTGAAGATAGTCATTTGAATCTCTTCTGAGAGGTTTGCCCAAGTTACTTCTACGCAAAGTTCTGTTTTTCTCTCTTTAAAGATAAGGAACATTTCGTGGGTTGGATGAATGAGACTTGCTGAATCATCTGGACAGCTGAGTGGGAGACGAGACATTAATATGGGCCCTGCTCAAGCAAGCTGCCTTGCATGCCTGGGCTCCTGTGCCCACAAAGAGCCCCAGTGACGTCTTTGAGACTGTGCGGAGTAGTTGGTGGAATCCTGGTCCTTCTCACCAAACTCTTTACTCTGGGCTTGGTCCTACTCTTGCTGAAAACAAGTGGGATTTTATTTGTTGACCTTATCAAGAGAAGAAAAGCAAAAACTCTCCACTGGGGCATCTGACTATGTGCCTTTTCCAAAGTCCACTGAAGTCCTGGGTCTCTCCATTGGCTTCAGCTCAGGCCTTTCTGAAGTTAAGGTTGACTGGATATGGAAGTCAAATGGGCAGCTCTTCTTAGCAAAGTGGCAGAACCTCTTTGGGAGAGTTGTAGAGTAACCTCTTATAGACAGTAGCCTTCTAAGCAGCTGAAACCTGCTAGAACAGAGAGCCAATCAAAAGCAAAAGCATTCCGAGCAGTTTATTAGTTACAGTCCAAGGGCTTAGTAAAACTCAAAAATGGTTTTACGTTTTGTTGTAGGGTAACAACAACGTCATTTCTATAAACTCAAACAATCAATATATTAGCCCAATGACATTTATTTAGGAAGTTAGAAGGCAATTTTCAAATACTAATTATTTGGAATTAGTCGAGCTGAAATAGTGCCTTTTTTATTACTTTCATGACATGATTTCCTGTTCTGCACAGATGGCTTTGTCTGTCATACTCTAATGGCAGTTTTCTTATAGCTGTCTAGCAACCCATCTGGTAGGGTCATTATTCTTTTGTTACAAAGCAAATATCACTTCTTTCAGAGGAACTAGGAAGGATAAAGATTTTTGTTTAAGGCTTGAATCTCACTTTTAATGACAATGTACTTCCTATCCTAATACAGCATAAAGTCAGCAGATGTAAAGATAGATAATGCATCCCATTATCCAGTACGTGCATTGTTCATTCAATATTAGAATTCAAACAGGAATCCAAAACCACCTAGAGAATAGAACACTGACTCTTAAATAAACATGTATCCTCCTCAGCTAGGAATATTACATTTATTAGGAAATCAGTTCTCGTTGAGTTAAAAGAACCTCTCAGGTTACTCTTTTCATGCCATGTCATGCTTGTGCTAAAGCCACAGAATATTTGAATACCTTTATGGTTTTTTTAACATTATGTATGAAGTACTCAAACAGAGCATAAAACACAGACTATAACAAAGTAAAACTGAATCAGTATCACCAGCTGGAACGCAAAATGACAGTATTTGGAAGCGACAGCTAAAGGTGTTTGCTATCTGCTGTAACCTACAGGAAATGCCACAAAAATTATATAGCCACAAAGGACCAGTTGAGTCTCACTGTGGTTTAGAAATGCATAGCTATTGTGTGACTCAAAGAGAGCTGTGTCATAGTGCAGCATGAAAAAAATGAGGCTGAACTAGGTAAGCAATGGAACACACAGATAGGTGAGCCACTGAGTTCTTTGCTGCTTGGTGTAGGACAGGACACTGAGTTCATGGTGGTTACAGCTTCCTGACGGAGGATCAGTCCAGCAATGACAATATGCATGATCCCTAATGGAACAGGGGAGGAGGATTAGCCTAGTGGGCATGAGGGAGCATAAACAGGACCTGGAATCACCCTGCTTGCACCAATGATGAGTTGCCCATCAGAGAAATTTCCCTCTCAGAGGGGATTTTCAGCCCGATAACCCCCTTTTTTACATAACCTGATTAATTCAAAAAGGGCAGTAACTGCATAGATAATCTGGCCCAACTGTTTAAATGGAATAAACTCCCTAAAGCAAGGCTGCATATCCTCTGGAAAATAATCCCACGGTCAAGTTGGAAAAAAGCCCCAGCCTTCTAAAAGTAGGTCTATATTTATTCACCATTTTGACTTCAAGAGTAGATGCTGATCCTAACCAAAGCTTTTCAGAGAGTGGGGAGAGGAAAAAAGATTAATGTCTCTCTTAAATAGAGCAACTTTGCTTTACAAACTCGCAGCATATACACATATACCTCTGACTGTTCAAGGTTGGCATCTAGTGTCTACAACTTGCAGAAACAAATCCTTAGACTTCGTAAGTTCACAATTCTCAGACAAGCCCTGTGCTTTGGCCGAGACTGAGAAACGGCAGGGCAAGAAGTGCTGCCTGGGATTCTGTATGGCTGAAGTGCCATCCTCATTAGATAAATGGGAACATAGGGTCACACCTCAGCTATACTTCAAGCACCCAAGAGGGCAAATTCTTCAGCTCAATGCAAAATGAAGAGTGACCTTAAAAGATACCTTTCCGTGATTTTTCTTCTGTCAATACAACTTCAAAGCAGGGGGATGTAGGTGACTTCATACCAGCACTAAGAGGGAGAGGTCAAAATGTTTCACTTTTGGATAAAAGAAATCTTTAGGAAGCCAGTCATATTTATCAGGCAATTTATAAACTAACATGGCATCATAGTTCAAGTACCTAGCTAAAATATATTGCAGTTCTTTCAGTGTTTATGGCCTAATTTAGGGTAAATCTAGGTGGCTGGAAAATCAAGGGGGCCATCTCTGTTGGAATCCATATTTCTACCTCTTCTCCCCTCATCATAACTATTGAGGATGGCCACTCAGTTCATCACAAATCCTGCTTGCTTTACCCATATGAGTAGTTGTATGTGCTTAAATTTCATTGTCTGACTAAAGCAGGCAGGATTTGGTCCTTAGACATCTATAAAGAGATAATGATGCTATTGTGGGAGTATTCTGCAATACACGGAGTGCTGTAATATAGCTCTATGTGCAAATTTTATACCAAAGTGAGTTGTTCTTGACTAGTGAATAGAAATTCAAGCACTGGTTTGAGATAACCCTGTAACTAGAACTCAGGCTGTGACATATGGATCTCTTAGGTCTGTGGTCCCCATTACCATAGTACAGGAGTGCCTCACTATTCTATTCTCACAACAGCGCTGCGAGGTTGGAAAGTACTATTATCTGTATTTTATATATGGGAAACTGAAGGCCCAGAGAAGCTAAGGCTCAGAATTTTGAAGTATTTAGGTGCCTAAAAATGCAGCTGGGTACACAGTGAAATTTTCCAAGAGTGCCTAGGTGCCTATTTTCAGGCACCTAAATGTCTTTAAAAATCTCTGGCCATTAGTGTCTTGCCCAGTGTTGCACTGGAAGCCTGTTACAGAGAAAGGATTTCTGGATACCCAGGTAGTTCTGGTGTGTTTGGGTCCTGGGATTCGGATCAGACCCATTTCTATTCTTCACAGATGTATCATTATCTATTAGCAGCATCACCTTTCACTTTTTAGTGAGATTGGAGCTCCATTTTATGTCGCTTTACCTTTCAGCATCTCAGAGTGAGTCCTCACTTGTCTTAATCTGCACTTTCATTCTGGCTGAAGCCTCCCAATGGACAATCTGATGGATGCTTTGACACTGTGATACAACCTTTTGAACTTGCTTTCTCGAATCTCAGTTCTTGCCTGTCACAGTGGCAGTTCCTACAGTAGAAGGGAGACCAATCTCCTTTTCCTTAAGAAAAGGGCTATCTGCTAATTGATTGGTGGCACTGTGAACTGCCAAGGACAAGAGCTCTTCTTCTCAACTGGGAATTGCTTTATGAAAGAAGTTCTGCGTGGTAAGGTCAGCTGACAACCCACTCCCTCCAAAAGACTCCAAAAAAGAATGCAAAATATAACCATCTTTGACACTTTATAGATACCCCCAAATAAAGACTAAGCTTTTAAAGTATGTAAGCATTAACTTCCTGACACACTATTTGGTGATGAAATAGTTCTGATATCATCTGCTTTTCTCCACCCTAACACAGCACAGACACTGTATTCCTCAGAGTTTGTAGCAAGCAGCAAAAATTCTTCTGCACTCATGGAACCCTTGGGGATTCGAACTACATAAAGAATTGAATGAATTGTTCCTAGAGCTTCCTCTGAGGTGACCACTAGGTCTTCTAAGCATTCTGTTATTTCCCATGAGATTTTCCTAGCAGCTGTAGGTGCATCAGCTCAACATGGTATTTTACTTAAAGGTGCATCTTATTTATTTCAAGGATTGTGTAGGCAGCCATTGCATTGCATGGTGAGGCCTGAGAGTGTCCCTAAACTTCCAAGAACTACAGTGTGAATCCAAATTCAGTATGTGTCTATTGCTCTAGTTCCAAACAGTCTCACTTTTCTTATTCCCTAAAGAATTATCTAGTCTGTGAGTATTTGAAGTTCTCTGTTTTACAAGAAAAGGAGACAAATTTAATGCCACTGTTAACAGCCCTTTGTACAGATGTTTGAACTTTAGGACTTCCTCATACCCTTTTCCACCATCTGCCAGGAATGGTTGTGAAACTCCATAAACCTTTCCATATTTACTGTTTACATACATGCAGTTCTCAGACTCTCAAAGTTCCAGAGCGGTATCTTGGCAACCAACCTAGCTGCAATTTGTTAGTGTTCAGTCCTGCCCTGAGGAGAGTAGCCACAATTTATTTTGCTCATTTATGGTTCAACTACTCGGTTAGATCCAAACTTACATTTCAGTGCTAACAGAATAATAGTATTTTATTTTAACACAGTACTTCAGTCATCTCGAACCGTACACTCAGTGTTGACGCTTTAAACGCCTTACTGCTGTATGAAAAAAAAACCTGAGTGATTACAGCTAGGCACTGGGGCTCCTTTCCAAGGAAGTCAGTATCTTGACGTTCTGAAAGTGGAAACTAGAGCCAGTACTTGGTATTCCCAATCACATCTTTCCTTGTTAGATGGAGGGAGTCAAAGGAAGCGATCAGCACTATCTACCTCTGACTGGTTTTCATGAGATCAAGGGAATTCCAGCATTTAGAGTCAAAGCCATTAGAGCTGTAGCTCTGTGAGCAAGTCCAGTTGGAAGATGCAAGAGAATAAAAGCCCAGCTACTTATTCAAGGGGGAGAGAGACCTGAGATGCCTGAAGGGGAGCAACAGTTGCTGCTAGGTCTCTACAGGCAAGGTCCCAAAAAGGGATGAAGGCGGATCAATATGCTCTAGTGAGAAGCTGTGGAAGCCTAATGAGAAGGCCTGGTGCAGAACTGTCAACTCTCACCATTGTGAATCTCATGATATTTAGTGCTTCCTGCTCCTAGAGCTGTGGCTAAATCCCAGCTTTCACCCTTCCCCCCGCCTAAAGTAAGTTTCCAGCTCCTTGTGATTGCACAGAAAAGCTTGAAAACATAACTTCAGAAAAACAGTTTATTTTCAAAAACCACCATGATGTTTGAGGGCCCAGATCATGATTTTTGAATGTTTGGGTTAACAATAGTGGAGGATTCCTGTCCAAGCGCTGGGATATTTTTAGGAGCCTTTATTAGAACAGACTGATGGGAGGGGAGGCCTTGTTTTTGAACCTGTAGTAGTGGGGTGTATTAATTTATCAGACACAGGAAGGACGCAGAGGTCGTAGCTTTACCTAGCACCAGGTGTGTTTCAGACCGCAAAAGGTGATGGGGTTATTGTCACAGCACTGCAAAGGGAAGCTATGGGCTGCTCAGGAGTTTGGAAGTATTTGCACAGCAGGGAATGAAAAGCTGCTGCAATCCCTTGCAGGTGAGTAGCGATTACTCACAGGCACCAGGAATGTTAAGCAGGAGGTATAGTGCTCCTAAAGGGTCACCTCCCTCACAGATCTGCTCCCTTTGTTTCCGAGTGCAGCAGGTGAATGAAGAATGGGTGCATCTGAGAGGTTCAATTGTGTTCCTCACTATTGCATTCTCCCCTTAAGCCTGATTCAGGCTAGAGCAACTCAGAACCTGGCACAGCGGCACCTTTATTAATGCAGGATTGCCTCCTCCCTTGTTAGGCTGTCCACTCTGCACTCTGAGCCTGAGGTATTCAGGATCAAATCCACTGTCTAGAATGGCAAGGAATCCAAAAGCATTTATGCAGAAGGAAGAGAGAGTTAAAAACAACAGTGCATTCGATCTGCGATTTCTAGTCCATGGGAAATTCTGACTGGTAAACAAAACAAAACAAAAAGTTCTGAATCAAAATGAAAAGCTGAAATTTCAAGATCTCTCATTAAATAGAAATTCCAAAATGTTTGGGCCAGTGTTTAAATGTTTTGCTTCCACTTTTATACTATGAAAATATTAAACACCTTCATATTAAAACATGGAGAAACATATTAAAAAGGTGGAGTTCCAGAGTCGACAGGGAGTGCGCTTGGGGATTGATTTATCGCATCTACACTAGACACAATAAATCGATCCCTGATAGATCGATCACCACATGCCGATCTTGTGGGTAGTGTAGATGTACCCTACGTTCTCACCACTCCTTCTTCTTCTTGAACTGTCAGAAATACCATGGAAGAGACAAGCCTTTCCATATGTCCCGATGGCCAACAAATTTGGGCTCTAGTGAACTGATTGCCAAAGGTGCCTCCTGGAAGATGGTTGTAAATAAATATTCTACACTGGGGGAAATAGATCTGATCCACTCATTAAAAATACAGCAATTGAAAACTGTTAATTTAAGTTGCACATAAGACTGAGCATGGGGCCGTACCTAGCATCAAATGTATTCTGTGAGCAAAATTCTGCCCTCAGTTAATACCTGTGCACACCGACAGAAAAATCAGGGGGGGGTTAAATGTGCATTTGTAGCCAGGACTTGGCCCAACAAGCCTTTTTACCATCAGATGTGTTACAGGTACTGACTGCTACATGACTTTTCACTAGTTATAGTGAGGGGGCTGTTTAATTTTTTATTGGCTATTTTTTTAATTGGTCGGCAGGACTGGTTTTAGAAGTATGCCAGAAGTTTTCATTGCCAAGAAGGAGGCAGAATACAGATCTGAGTAAGATACTTGGAAATTTTCTCTTCTTGTATGGTTAGGTGAAGGCAGTGTGCGTTTTAAAGGCTAGAGAGGGATTATTTAGTAAAATGTCATGTTTACATCTTTTTATAGCTTGCATAATTGACATAATTTCCTATTGCGCTTGGAGTTTATTTTCCTCTGGTAAGAATACGAGATTTTTGTAAAGCACTTTGAGATGCTTTCATAATCAAAGGCACTGGTCCTCATGGACCAATATCTGTAAAGTTTGACTGGTTTTGGTGCTGTTTTGACATCCATGGTTTCCTGTTTAAGGAGGAATTAGAGTTTAATGCTGGGAATATGGCATTTGATAAGTTAGACTTTATCAGAGATGGGCAATAGCAAGTTTAATTTTTTTAAAATTGCCATGATTAGCGATTGTTCCATGACTTTTTAAGGTATAAAAGGCAGATCAAGGCATTTCAGCTTAGGACTTCCGTTTCTGTATGCCCCCTATAGTCTACCTGGAAATTTGTACAGTAACTACAACTGTAGCAGCCTTACAATCCAAAAAATATTTGCACCAGGCATAGCAAATATATTCTTCTAGGCACATTGATTAGCTGCTAGTGGAATATTTGCATTCTTGCTTGCTCTTAGTAATATCGTCACTCAACGCTTTTTCAGCGTAATATTATATTAAATCATTTCTCAGTGCAGTATCGTAGCGAACGATTAGCTGTTTTGCTTAATCTACAGTATGTATGGCTGAGCTAATTAAACAGAGAAAAATGGATGGGCAGCACAGGAATTATTGAGAATTAATTCCATGGAGAGCTTCACCATTGTAAGCCACAAGTGCTGCGCCTGAGTCAACAAGTGACTGACTGCAGCCCATTTTTGCTTACAATATTCAGATCCCAAGTAAGCTTCAAATGCTGGAAACCATGATATATTGATGAGCACTGGACCGCAAGCAGATGAGAACATTTTGCAACTACTAGAGCTATTGCAAAAACTGCATTGGTCGACCCTTGAACTACAATTCAAAAATGCATGTTGAGCTGATATGCATTAAGGTACTCATTGTGTTTTACTAGTGACAACATTTAAGATCAATCTAAAACAGGGGTCTCAAACATGCGGCCCATGGAGCTCTTTGCTGTGGCCCACCAAGCTCCTTGCCCACTCCAGAGTTATTTCCTGCTGCCACCAAGCTCCCCTCACCCACTGCCAGTGCACCGTGCCCCCCCTCCTATGCCTACCTCAAGGAGCGTCCCACAACCAAACAGTTGTTTGGCAGCACTTAGCATATTCCAGGAGGGAGGGAGGAAGGAGCAGGGGAGCCATGCACTCAGGAGAGGAGGCGGAGAAGAGGTGGGGCAGAAGCGGGGATTTGGGGAAAAGATTGGAATAGGGGCAGGGAGGGAGTGGAGCTGGGGTGGGGACGGGGTTGGAATGGGGACAGAGAGGCGGGGCAGAGGTGAGGCCTTTCACCAAGAATGAAGCGGACAGATTAATGTAAATAATGAAACAGTGATGGTGCTCAATAAAATCATTTTAATGTCATGCTTTAGGTGCTCATAAAGTTTTACATAGTTTTCCTATCCTTTAGTAACTCCCATTCTACTTCCCCCACCCCAGAGTAACTGAGGCTACAAAATGGGCCAGATCATCATCTGAAGTTCACTTCAAATGGAGCTATGACAATTACACCAGCAGTGGATTTGATTTGGAATGAGCCACTGGGAAAAAATTAAAGGGGGAAGAGATGAAATTATGTCTATCGTCTGCCATTTGCTGAGTCTGCAAGAAATCCCCTACGTAAAGAGAAGCGTTAATTGAGACTCTCTGCACATCTCCCAGTTCATTTCAGCGTGCCATAGCCCAGAGCAATGGATTAGGTTTGAGCTGCTATCAGTGAAGTTTTAGTTTTTACTATAAATGAATAATTCCAGCATTTTTCCAATGATAAAGATTCTTCACTTTTAGCACGTGAGTCATGAGTGAATGAATTATTTTGCTTTAGAGAATTATACCAATTACACTGTTTCAACCATTTGATGTGTGAAGAATATCACTGATGTTACCATCAGACTATGGTGGAAGAGCTGATGAGTGTGATGGATGTAACGTTCAAGGCGGATAGTCCCACACCAATCAATCTGGGTGATGTTTAATGGTGAGTCAGTTTACAAGGCAGTAAACAGGCATGCCAATGAGATTAACAGATGTCAGGGTAATAAAACAAATCCTACAGTAAATAGATATGTATGTACCTACTCAACAGGATAGCACTGGGGATATTCTAATCTGCTGCCATTTGGGCTATCAGATCAATGGATTTACAAGCTGAAAAGAAGTCATGGTTTCTCTAGAAAGCTGTCAGTGAAAATATCACACACGAGGAGAATACCAGCTCTCATGGCATCAATTATGAGGATAAGGGTATTCCCTAAGGCCCTGATCCTGCCATGAACTCTATGTGGAAACATAGAATATCAGAGTTGGAAGGGATCTCAGGAGGTCATCTAGTCCAACCCCCTGCTCAGATCAGGACCAATCCTCAGCTAAGTCATCCCATTCAGGGTTTTGTCAAGCCTGACCTTAAAAACTCCTAAGGAAGAAGATTCCACCACTTCCCTAGGTGATGTCCACCCATAGGGAACTCATTGTAGTATCAAAACTTAAAAAGGAGGCCACCAAGCAACAAGATGCATTGTACAAATAAGTGACTTCGATGAATGTAGTTTTAATGTATAGATAGGGAAGCAGACACATGCTACACCTTTCTGTTTCAGTGTTTCTATCTACGCACTGACCACACTCTTGTTACTTTTCATCGGGAACTGGCTAATATGTAATAGTTAACAATTACAGTTAGGCAATGTTTGTTATGAGACTGCAAGTCTTGAATGTTCTACGTGAGTCAGTCTCAGACTGAGTCTGGCTACAACTCATGTTCCTTTCAGAATGCACAGCCCACTGGGTTATTAGAAGAGTCCATGGAAAGCTTTACAGCATCAGCAGCAGTTGAGCACAGAAGTGGAACTAGTCACAAAAGGAAAATGTATTGTTCTAAAAGAGACCTTTATCCGGTGTCTGTGTGAGTGGTACATGACCTAGGAGCATTTCTTTCTCAGTTGAAGACACCTTTCCAACCAAACACTTCTGAGTGCAGGACTTGAGGAGCTGCCACTCCAAAATGTAGGTCCGAATTACTGAAATTAACTGTGAGAACCAGCCAACCAAACAATTCAGAAGGCATGCGGAACATACAGATCTGGTGTTGTTTCTGATGATGAACACGGCAGCACATCCATTGATGAGTTCCTTGGGGAGGATGACAAGATGCTCTGTTTTACAGAAAAAAAAATGTAATTCACTTAGAAGAGTTCCTGTGTGTGTGTGTGCGGGGGGGAGTGTATGGGTGTCAAGTAGTACTATGCTGCCTTCGGGTCCCTGCCAAAATTGTTTCCCCAGGGTATATGAAACAGTGGCCTCACAAAAGATCGAGGGTAAGATCCTGGCTATGCTGAAGTGAATGGGAGTTTTGCCACTGACGTCAGTGAGGCCAGATTTCACCCTTAAAGTGTTTATCTGCATGTATTTTTTGCACTTGAGAATTGAAAGATACATCTCAGCTCATAAATCTTGCATACATCACCTCTTCCTACCAACACTCATCCATTTTTCTGCTGATCCAGTTCTTGTCTCCTATTTTTCTTACTCCAGTTCTCTCTCCGGTCTTCTTAAAGTGATCCACTGAATTGCAATAATGGACATGGAAGACCAATAGCATGGTACAACAATTTTATTTATTGCACGAGTGAGTTCTTTGGTTTATTACCAAGTTTAATCCTTTCAGTAAGTAAAGAGTGAAATTATTTGTCTCCAATTAGAACTGTGCCTTCATTCATTTGCCTCCTTCCTTCTCCTATCAGCTGCCTAGTGTTGCATAATGTGATGTCACTCTTTGCACTGTGAAACATCCCAATATAAAATATATATCAGAACACCACCACACAGCCTTTTTGGGGTGCCTGCAGAAAACTTCAAATATGCATACTGAGCTATGTACAAATTGTTCTCAGACAGTTTGGTGGTGCTGATAATACGTTCAACCCTTTTGCTCCAGCCCTGGTCTCGGAACATTTCAAATCCACATTTGTTCTGAGCATTAAATTAGCTTTGAGATGAAACAGCTGGCTGAATTTCTTTGGCGGGAGGCCAATTTTATATTAGGAGAGGCATTGACTGGCCTTGCCATGTTCCTGATATTGTCCTATCCATCCAGTGTCCAGAATGGTAGCAATGATCTGCTTCTGGAAGGTATTTTGTAATTTGTGAATATATTTGATGTGCCATAGTTAAACTGATCCTCCTCCTTTCACACTCAAGGTTCTTCACACTAGATTTACAAACAAACAATCCCCACCACACCACCATCAGTTTAGAAAAAACATTTTTTAAATCCTCCTGGTGTCTGTAGCTTTGCTACATTGAGCACAACAGAGTTTTAGCCCTGCTCAATTCAGATGCCACTAACATGGGAACATTCAGTCACAATGCATGTCCTCTGGCTTTAAGAATAGGCAAAATAGTTCAGGTAAATTGAAAATGGACCTGTTATTGCAGTTCTTCTCCACAGGTTTTTCCTGTTTAATTAGCTCTCTGCTTTTCTCCCAACTATTAGCATCTGTCTACGTTTACTTGTTAGATCAGTTATCTGCACTGGACTTTTTTTTTAAGGATAGATAAGCAGAAGAAATATGGAGTACCTATGTACTATGTACCTATGTACTATGTACCAAGTACCTATGGCAGAAGTACCTCAATTACTTATAACCTCAAGATTTCACTATTTATCAAAATCTAGAGATCAGCAATATCTGTTAGTACCCAATTCTTCTGATGCTCACATATGATATGCTAGCTTGTGGAAGTGTGCTTGAAGGTTTGGAAATTTTAGCCTTTCAAGCTAAAAGTAATTTTAGATCTTTCAAGTTAAAAAAAAAATCCCCACTGCTCCCAAACGCAGTTTGTCACGCTTTTGAAATCTAATGGCTTTAAAAATGATCATTCACTTTCCAGCTATAGAAGGGAATGGATTGTTTAACCGTGTTAAAAAAAAAAGAACATGAAGAGTGATTAAGTTGCAAGACTCTCTAAAAGTGAAAGCATGAAATCTGGCTCCCTTGGAGTCAATAGCAAAACTCCAATAGTTCAGTGGAGGCAGGATTTCATGCCAAGATTTTATTGTATATTTTACAATAACCAGTATAAAGTTACTGTGTCAAATAAGCTATCCCCACCTAAAGTGGAATTAATCATTATATTTTCTAGCTCAAACAGAAGTGATGAGTTTGAGGCAGAAAATATTGGGGAGGATCTCTGGCCTGTATTTTGCAGGTGATCTGACTAGATGCTCATAATGGGACATCTGGCCTTAATAAAAGACCTATGAACAGGGGGCACAAACCCATAAATGAGTCTCCGGAGGATAAGGCTACCAGCATGATGGAGTTCCTGTAAGGACAGCGGAAATAGTATAGAATGGAGGCTTTGAAAGCTCAGTTCCAATGGGTATTTTCATCCTCACTAAGTGACACTGCACAAGTAGTTATGCTCTGATTTAGTGCAAGTGTAGACTTTGGCAATAATCGGAGGCTATTCTATTTCTTACATGATAGTTCTGGGGTTACTGTAATCTAAAAGGGCCAGTGCTCTGTTTGTTAAAGAGTTTATGTAACTTCAGTCTAAATTAATTAGAGAGCATTTTCTACGTAATTTGAGTCGGAAGAAAGGAAGAGAGCTAGAAGGGTACTTGTGGGAGCTGCTTCACAGAAAAGATCCTTTATTCTACATTCAAACAGAGAATTCAGGTTTGAGTCAGAGAGAGCAGGCGGATTTGAGATACACAGCATTCAATTCTCCATCTCCTGGTTGCGCTCAATATTTTTTTGGGCTATTGCATCTATGAAACAATAAACCCTGGATTTTTGGAGGTTTAACATCAGGATGAGAATTTTACAGCTTTGGGGCATCTCTACTATACACAGGATAGTAGCACTGATGTGGATGCCATACAGCGAGAGATTTTTGGTCTATAGTCTAATATGTTAAAGGGTTTCATTTGTTTTTTGTTTTTTTTCGGGACAGTTCCAATCTTTCTTGCTCTGCAGTCAATGGAAAATTTGACTTCAACTTCTAAAGCAGAAAGATTGAGCCCCTGTCTATGTCATTGTTTCTTGAAAGTCACTTACTGAACAGATTTTCTTAATAGTTCCTCAAACATTTTGAAATAGCTCCTTGTATAAAAGTTAGTTACAGATGCATCTCTCGCCTCCATATCTCATTTGATCCTCCCCCCATTATGTCTGATTTTAAATACGCCCTCTCTTCCTTTCAGTAAGATTCCTCCTCTACTGGAGTTCTCCTAAATGGGTAACGTTTGAGGAGAAGGAAATTAGATGGAGCAAGATAATTTGAGCAACTCTTCCTTTTGTCTAGGATACAAAAGGAAGCTAGCGAGTAGGAAATCCATTCTGTGTGTGGAGGAGGGGAAAGAAACAACTAAAGATGAACATATATCCTCACTAAAAATTATAAATATTAATGCAATACTGTAGTGGTGTGGCTACCCGCTCCAACCCTGAAGGGGTTAAAATAGCTCTGCAGAGAGCTGCTGCAGGGGAAAAGCTGCCCAGCAGAGGGCTGTAGCTGGGAAGGGGATTAATAACAGCTGGGCTGATAGGGAAGGCAGCCACAGCTGTGGCCAGGGTAATCAGGGCCCAGCTAGCCCTTATAAGAGGCCAGAAGGAGACAATCTCTCTCCAGCCTTGGAGGGAACAGGGCCTGGCTACTAGTGAGGAAGGGTACTGGGAGTGAAGCAGGGCTGGGGAAAGGCCAGAGGAGCAGGGGAGCTCCAGGCTGGCAACTCCCCAGGCTGCAGGGCCTGGTCCTGGTCCTGGTCCTAGGCCCATAAAGATACTGGGTGGTAGAGAAAGGCGGCAGGTTCCAAAACCCCCTTACCTGTGATGACTGGCTCTTGTACTACAGTCTGCCCCAGGGAGCAGGGACTCATTGCTGATTGGCAGTAGCCACAGGCTGAGGCAAGGTGGGATTAAGGGGGAGCGGGTTCCCTGAGGAGGGGAGACCCACTGAGAGTGAGGAGTTACTGCCACGGGGCAGCACCCCCAGATAATGAGGCACCAGGGTCCGGGAGGGACACGGAGCCAGCGGCCAGTGGGACACCAGCCTGCAGAGGGCACTCCAGAGGCTAGAAGAGCTGATACCCAGAGGGCCAGCAGGAGGCACTGCAGGGGTGAGTCATCACGCTGCCACAAATACCCAACACCCATGTTTTGTATATATTTTTTACTAGTAACCCAGGCAATATAGCAGCCACTATCTAATTTATACAAATTTAAACATTTTTTTTTAAATTGACTAATTTCAGAAGTTTAGGATCATGACATGGCACATTTTAAATAGCACATCTTGATGTTTTTTATTTAGTCCTTTAAAATTCTATGAGTTTTCTGGCTTCCTCCTGATGTTCAGTTTTCTGATATATGTTAGGGAAGTCTTAGGGAACCACCACCAACCATGATTCCATACCATCAACTCTCATTCACTAGTGCAAGGGATATGGCGGGGACTCCATTATATGCCGGCCACGCCTCAGCTGCTGGAATGAAGCCCATGGGTTGTTGGCAGTCATTGTAGATTAAAGCAGCCTTCTGGCTTCTCTATTTTATACTGGAAACCAACCAGACAAGCTCAAGAGTGATCGGTTCAAATATCACTGAAAGCTACTTCTGCACATCACACCCAGAGCCTTCGCCTGAGTTCTCCCCAGCTGCACTAGAGAACTGGGACCACTGTCTTCTCCACCACCCCTGGAGATTCTCTTTCCTTTAAGAATACTAACTACAGAATCATTTTGGCTAACAATGGAGGTGGGCCCAAATCAAGACTAGAGCTGGTTGGGAAATTTTCCATAACCCCCACCCCTCTCCACCCTCCCATTGTTTGTCAGAAAATGCTGATTTAGGGTATCAGGGGTCCAGTGTACTATGTTAGTTTCATGTGTCATTTCAGAAATATCATGGTGATTTAGTGTGTCCAAAACTGAAGTTTTTGAGTTAGAGAAATTTCATTCAATTTGGTTCTGTTGCAATGCAGAATGAATTCAAGACTTGAGACCCCCAAGTGTTTTTGTGAACCAAAAATGAGACTTTTGGTCAGCTCTAGTCCTTACCATGGCTTGCTGGGCATTGCAAGAGAGGGTTGGATGGAGGCCTCCTGGCCTTCATGTATATGATTAGCAGGTTGGAAGTGGATACGCAGCTTATCTGGACTGCTCCTGAAGCAGAGCAGAAGCAGAAGAGAACCAAGAGCTGCCTTCTTCCTCATGAAGATGTTCCCATGTGGTGGAAAGTAGGAGTAAGAGGATCTCTGAAGTGAGTTAAAGGAAGTGTGGCACTGGAGTTGAGGGCAGGAGGTAGATGCATGCAGGGAGGGAGAAAGCTGGCGTACTATAGGGGTGTCACTGAAAGGAGAAGTGCCATGAGATAGTTAACGGGTTTGAGGAAGCTATCCTGGAACATATTTGTAGCGGCGTGATGACTCACCCCTGCGGTGTCTCTTGCTGGCTGTCTGGGAATTAGCTCACTAGCCCTTGGAGCGCCCTCTTCAGACCGGTGTCTCGCTGTCTGCTGGCCCCTGTGTCCCTCCCGGACCCCAGTGCCCTTTTACCTGGGGTGTTGTGCCCCTCACTCTGCCTGGTTCTCCCCTCCCTGGGGAATCCCCAACCCCCTATCCCCACCTTGCCTCAGTCTGTGGCTACTGCCAGTCAGCAATGAGCCCCCGTTCCCTGGGGCAGACTGCAGTGTAAGAGCCAGTCATCACAGGCAGGGGGGTTTTGGCCTGCTGCCTTTCCTTGCAACCCAGTATCTCGGTGGGCCTTGGACGAGGCCCTGCGGAGTTGCTGGCCTGGAGCTCCCCAGCTCTTCTGGCCTTTCCCCAGCCCTGCTTCACTCCCAGTACCCTTTCTGCAGGCAGCCAGGCCCTGCTCCCTCCAAAACTGGAGAGAGACTGCCTGAGCTCCTGGCTCACAGCCTTTTTATACAGGCCAGCTGTGGCCGCTTCCCCAATCAGCCCAGCTTAGCAGCTCTCAACCTCAGCCTTCTCTTAGGGCTGACTTTAACCTCTTTTCTGCTGGAGTGGGGCAGCCGCCCCACTACATTGTTCAAAGACTTTATCTGCTCCTTTGGAAATGTTTCCACCACTCCTATCAGCTCACGTGATAGCCTAAAAGAAAATGGTATTGTTTAAAAGACAAGTCACTTAAGCAAAAATAAGGTCTGTTTGAGATACCTTACATGGCTTCAGATTCTAAATATGTTTCATAACGTACGGACTGATTCTGGGTTGGGTTTCTTCTCGCCACAATGAAAATGTAGCATTTGTAGAGACAAGATAAATGTGGCAAGCAGGGCCGTAGCTGCGAGACTCATTATTATAATGGGAGTCATGCAGCTGTATTCTCCCCGTGTGCCTGCTAATATGGGCCCCTGAATGACTCTCTAGGTAGCGATGATTTGGAAGTCACTGGGATCTAACAGGATTTTATGAATGAAAAGACTTAGCTGCGGAATTTTATTTCAGTCTTAAAGACCCTTCCAAAAGCAGCCTGCCCTTCGGAGAGGGGCACCGCCCTCTACACACTGACAAAGTCCTCTTTAAAATCTTCATCACTCAGCAATAATTTCTACTGATCTCTCTTTCTCCACACCTTTGGGGACACGATTGCAAACAAAACACTGAATATTGTTCAGACCCTTGGCTATCGCTAGCAGATGCCTCCTGGCTGAAGTTAGGTCTCTTATTTGAATGACAAATTTGAGGGCAAAATTCAGCCCTCACTTATACCTGTGCAGTCAAGTTAAGGCCAAATTTAGCTCTGTATTTGACACACTGGGTGCCCCTTGAGAGACAGGAAAATTGCTATAGATAACCAGGAAGAATTTAGGACACTGAATATTTGCTGTTTCTATATGACACCCTTGATATTAACATTGCATTACATTAACTTTAAAACAACAATTTAGGAGTTTTGTTGAACACTCAGAGAAAGGCTTCCATTGTCCTCCAGCTGATTGTCTGGCCAAATGCAAATACCTTCGCCAAGGCTTTGGCATCGGTTAGAAACGTTCTTGTTTTTAAATTTATCTGACTATATTTAAGCTGAAAATGTATCATTGGCGCCCTCTGCTGGCTTCTTTGCTCAATTTTGGTTTATTAAAACAGGCATTTCAAAACGGTGGTCCTTACTGTGCAGATTGATGTCAGTGGCCCCTGTATACTTAAAAATTAGCAGTGAATGGGTCATTAAGGAATAGTTTTGAAATAAAAAAAAGTTGTTCAGCATTCATGCTGGGTTTTCTTGTAATGTCAGAAATGAATAAGTAACACTGTTGGGAAATCTATTAGAAATGAAACAGGCAAGGGGCACCATCTAATGATATAAATGATCAAAAGTCAGAGAAGTAAGTTCTGAAATGATGGGCTTTTAGATACTAAAAGCCCAGCTGCTTTTAGATACTAAAAGCCCAGCATAGAAAAAGCCCCAAATTAACTTGCATTTAATTCCAGAAATTCAGACTCTTACTTTGGTAGCCGCTCATGCAGTTACCACTGGTGTACTGAAATGACCACTGTAGGTAAAGCTGTCACATGAAGTCATTTCAAGAAGTATCAGATGATCAGTTGAGTTACATTTTCCTTTAAAAAAGTTCATTGTTAAGGGAGAGACTTTTTATGTCAAGATTAGTTTTGGAAAAATATGTCCATGTCAATTTCTCTTAAGCTGAACCCCTCCACCCCCAAAAACCAACAAACCAAAGTAATGCAGCACATTCTACAACATGTGGGTAAGAAAAGCCGTCCTGCTACAAATAAATTATGCTGACAAATTTGGAGTGCATTTCTACTCTGAAATGTGACACTACATTGCAAGGCTCTAGGTTTTCATGATTTACATGAGACATCTGGGAATTGAGGAACAGCTGAGCAGACCCTTATGAAACTGATTGAAATAAAAAAAAGTGTTGTAACTTTCAGGTTGGAGACCCAACCTTGCAGAATCTACAAGAAAATAACCCTGTTCAGTCAGCATTGAATCTGAGTCACACTCTGCTTCTGGTTAGTGAGGCACAAGCTAGGAGGAGCATTCTACCCTTTGAACAAAGCTGATGCACATCTTGAACAGAAGGGCAACGTGGGATGTAATTCAGCTCACACTTCTGTAGATAGATTAGCATTGAGGGGCCAACAGGGATAAGTTACAAGTGTCCCTTAGCATACACATGGGGAGCAGCTCTTCAGAGTGCAAAGGTGCCCTTTGTACAACAGACATGTTTCAAGCCATCTTAGCACCGGTAAGCAATGAGAATCCACAGCTGTGCTATGGTACTGCTGGTTACACGTGTTCAGTGCCACACAACTTGAGTTTCATGTGTATTTTTACTCTCGGCTCCAGTTCAGTGGTAGAACAGTGTCAATATGCTGAAGAATTACAGGCCCAGATTGCACCTCCTAGGGCCATGCACTGAGGGGAAGTTCTTCCCACGATTCCCTCCTGTGTAGAAGTGGGGGTCAGCCTCTCCTGCAATACCACATCCTCCCACTCTGGGCCCAGTGGAGGGTTACACTGTCTCCGCTTCATCACCACAAAGCTTATATGGAATGATTAATACAGCTCAGGGTTGTGTTCCGTTTCCCCTGAAATGCCCCCACGGGGCAATATAGTGTATAGGAATTGGGTAGTATCCCTTTAAGTCGTTTGGGAGCCCTACACCCCTTTTAAAGGGCTACTACCCAATTCTTACACACTACAAGCAGTCACAGGGAGAGATTCTTCAGATTCTGTCTTTCTGATCACTCCATAAGACTTGCGTTATTCTGCCTTGAGACTTAAACTCCACTCTATGCTGGATCTCACACAGATATTTGTGTTTGTTCCTTATATAGTATGAGGTCCCTCAGGCACCTCTTCAATCTGTTTCCCTTCAAGGACTGAGACCACAATAGGACTGCCATGTGTAACCAGGCTAAAGTTTGCAGTTCTAGAGCAGTACTACTGCTAATTTCGGCAGTGACCGTTCGCTGAGCCATGGCGCCTTCTAAAAGGTGTGGCATTTTGGGATCACTCAGACGAGTAAGAGGTTATATTACCAGCTTCCCTGTAACTTTGGGTGTCTTTATGCTGTACCATTTTGGTTCAGATCCCTGACACCAGCAGCCTGCCCAGAACCACAAGGGTTTCACCTGGCTTCCAGCAGCCTAGTTACTTTTTGCAGGGTGACACAAACAGCCCTTCTAGTCCCAAGTCTCCCCAAGCCAAGTTCGTAGCTATAAGACACTCAGACTTTTCCCTCTGGGTCATCACACCTGAAGATGTGAAACAAGCCTCCTCAGTTATCAGGTCACTTTGCCCCCCTCCCCGCCATGCCACACAGTTCACCCCAAGCAGTTCTTTGTTGTGGAAAAATAAAGATGTTTATTGAATAGAAAAAAAAATCACAGATTCAAGAATGAAATAGTAAGGGAAGCAAACACATACAATGGACACTGACAATACTGTAAATATGCAAACTCAGGCTTTACACCTCTAATACCGGTTGCCTATTGCCTTTGCACACTTTCCATAAGTGTCCCTAACTGTAACTGACGGTTCACTGGCAGTTGCCCACCTAGAGGCTGGCCCTCAGTTTCTGAATGCCAAGCCTCAGGCACAAAGATGCTTTTTAAAAGCCCCACCCTCCTTAGACAATGGTGACATGTTTGTTCAGAGCGTGGAAGCCTCCTCCAGATTCGAGAGCCGGTACATCTCAGTGTATTTCCATCATCTTAAATATATTATTAATATATCATATATTATTAATAATTATTATTTTATATATTATAAAGTATTAAGTATAATTAGTATTATAAATTGTTAAATATTAGATTAGTTATCACTTATTAATTAATTGTTATATCATTTTATTAATCATTAATTATAATCATATATTATTAATATATCATTATCTTTAAAGGTACATCTCAGTGATACATCTCATCTCATCTCTCAATATCTTTAGTGGTCCCCCATCGTCCTTTCCTGAGCAGGACAATGGATGGGTACTGGAAGTTGATTTCGTGCAAACAACCGTTTGGAAGATGCCTCTTCCTAACTGATCGCTCACTGTTCTGTAGCGAGGTGGAGCCGAAGAATTATGAGCACAGTTCTCTATCTACACAAAATACATAAAATCAGAGTCATGGCCTGTAAACTGATTGAGAAGCTTGGAACATTACAGGCTTTCATAAGAGATCTTACTGGACGTGTTTATAGCAGAGCAACATTGTATACACTCAGTGGATTCACCTGCTTACTCTTTGGGGTTGAAACCCCCAGTTCTCCTCTTGGTGTTCTGGATCCCCAGTGTCACAGTAGCTAACGTAGGTACTGAGAACAGTGAAGCTGTAGTAGCTCAGATGCACAAGCCCCACTGCAGCCCTACACAACTACTCTGGTGGCTAAGCCCGCATTAAAGCTTGTGCTGCTGCAACCTCTCTGCTATCAATGCATGAACAAGCTTGATTAACACTAGCGTGGGCAGTCTACATGTGTTGCCACCATACTCCTCATCTGCAAGGTAGACACCCCCATTATCACCCTGAGGCTTCAAAAAACCTAGGGGACCACCATAATAAGGAGTCAATCACCCCTAGGGACAACCCTGGTGCATACTCGGTCATAGATTTAGCTTGCAAATGCAGGAGTGGTGTCTAGGAGCTAAGGGGCAGCGCTGGTTCTTATTATTAGTTGAATGAGAGGGTTCTTCATCTCCCATGAGCTTTGCATTGTCAAGACTTTGCAGCCACCTTGTGAATCTCCTGAGTAGCCGCATGTTCAAACATTCTTCTCTCAGGGTGTACCTGCTCTCAGCCTGTGAAAGCCATCCAGAACAATATAGCATTCCAGGAACCTCAGTACAAATGGAACAGCAACCACTACGACCATAGCTGCTGGCCTCAGTTGCTACGGGACTTGGAGTCATCATAAACTGACACTGCTAGAATTGATAACCTGCAGGCTGAACTTTAGATAGGCTGAAATTTTCTAGACAGGGATTTTATTTATGTTTCAGTGGAAAGATTGATTGAAGACAGCTGAACTTTTGTTTCCCTTTGAAGAGCAAGATTTTCATTTCAGAAAAGTATAATTGTGCACTGAATGGCAGCTAAGTGCTCCTAGAACTGAGAGCCTGAGTTGTAAAAGATCGTAAAGCTTAATTAATCACTCCAAGAGTGGATAGCCCTGTTAAACTGTCAAGCAAATGCATTGATCTTACACTGAGCTTACACTTAAGTCAAAGACCAGCAAAATAATCTTCAGACTGTGTCAGAACAGCAGTCAAAGGTGAGTTATAATCATGGGAAGGGACAGATGATGCACCACCATGACAGATTAAAAAAGAAAGCGTGATGGAGTGGGATAACACTTCAACAGGAAATGGCCACAAGAATTGACACTTGTTTTCAAATTAAGAAAGTTGGCTACAAGAATATTACAGCTTTGTTTTGGCCCAGAGTGTAGAAAGCTGCATGAGAATGAGTCAGGGGAAAAGTAACAAAGCTAGAAATCAAAGAAACGATGAGGCAATAAAGGGAAGAATTAAAAAATCCAAAACCCAAACAACCAAACAACCCACCTTTGCAAAACAGTGTCCCATGCTCTGTAGGTGTTCCAGTCTCCAGAACACACAAGACAGGTCTACACTGCATATCTCCCAGCCTATGCAGACAAACATGTGCTAGTTCTACCTTAGCTACTGTGCTACAAAGAGCCATGTGGATGTTGAGGTTTGGGCAGCGGCACAGGCGAGCCACTTTAGTATGGACCCAAAGGGCCAGGCTTGTACTTCAATGACTAACCCATTGCTGCCCGAACCGCAACATCGACACATCTATTGTGCGCCTGTCTTCCCAGGTTGGGGGGCTTCCAGCAGCAGCTCAGACCTACCCAGTGTCTGAGGCCTAGTCTACACTTAAAGCTTATGATGACATAGCTATGTTGCTCAGATGTGTGAAAAATCCACACGTTTAAGTATCGTAGCTATGCCAACCTTCCCCTGGGTGTAGGCACAGCCAGGTCAATCGAAGATTTCTTCCGTCAACCTAGCTACAGTTGTTCAGGGAGGTAGTGTTCTTACAGCAATAGAAAAATTTCTTCTGCCACTGCAGGATATGACTGCACTACAGGGTTCTACTGCCATAGTTACAGCACTGTAGCTATACCACTGTAGCGCCACCAGTGCAGAGATGGCCTCATGGACAGAAGAAGCAGCTACAGCATGTCCCATGAGATTGGTTCTAGGACCTGTGGCTGAAGAATTAGGCAGACTTCTTGCTTCCATCTTTAATTGGAGCAGCTTCCCTAAAAGAGCGGGGGAGAGAGCAGGGCAACTAGATACTCCTTGAAGATCCTGCAGGAGATCAGTTCTCCTACAAACATGGCATCTGGTGTGTGTCTGTGTATGTGTGTGTGTGTGCGTGCGTGTCCAGATTTGCTGGTAAGAGGGGGGTCAGTGGGAGATTTAGAGGTGAAGGTGGAACAAAGATGCTGTAGTTAAAATAGTGCAGGTACGTTTTAGATAGGAGAGAAGGCTTACTGAAGTTTGAGACGGGACTATGGGAAATTAAGCCCTTTGCAGTATTAAAGGTCAGAAACAACAATACTGGTGCAATCCACTGGAAGATGTATTCATTCTAGTGCAGACACCTGGACAGTCAGTCACCCTACACCTGCTGAGAAATGGGGTGGAAGAAAGGTCCTAAAAGGCATTCAGAGGGGACAAGTGGTCATTGAACAGAAACATCACAGAGGGCTGGGAAAAACACACGCTCAGTCACTTCAGTCTTAAATTCCAAGGACATGAAGTCAATCTGGTGAGCTGTTGCTGTCAAGCTTATCAATTTATTCCTCTTGGCATCTCTCTCAGATAGTAACTCATCTTTGTTACCTGGAGAGAGCAGAGATTGCCACAACAGCCCCCCTGGTTAAGGATGATGGAAAGGAAACATTTAGTTTCTCTTCAATGTCTTCTTCCATGCCAGCTGCTCCTTTCCTCGATGGTTCAGAAACTTATGATTCTCTCATTGTTTTCCTATTCTGATAAACTTACCAATTGTTTTTTTAATTTCTCTGGCTAACTGCTCTTCAAAATCCCTTCATCAAATTTCCAGGTTACATTTTAGCTGCCTTTGTTTTGCTTTCAGCTGGGCTGGATTTCTTTTTTGAAGAATACAGTACTAGTGTTTGGTGCAGATAAATATCAAGGATCAAGAGATTAACACTATTGAGTTACCTTTGACCTTTCTGCTAGGCTTTTGTAAGCTTAAAGAGCTTCCTTCCTCAAACAAAAGAGTTTAATTTCCTCACTTCTGAATTATGAGCCTTTTTGATTAGTTACCTTACTATTTTGTTATATTCCCCTGTATGTAAAAACAGGAGGCCTGTGCTAAGAGCTAGTGATTAAGGTGTTTGGCCTACTGAGAAAATTGACTAGGAAGTGACAGAGATCTTAGCTATTGTCAGAGAGGCAGTTTTCGGTAGTAGTCCTATCTTCATATTCTTGTTCCTTTTCTTGTTTACAGGTGGAGGGCACAAAACACCCTCATTATGGAGCTATTTTTATTCACTGACATTAACAAACAAAGGTAGTTCCTTGACAAAAACCCATGCTCTGGTTTGACAGTTGGTGGTCACAGTGAGTGATACATTTGGCCCATTCTAATAATCAGCCAGTAATATTTTTTTAAACTGTTTGACTTTGCTTTATGTGACATAGCTAGTGCTTCCTTTGTAATGGGCAGGAGATTAGGAAGTTTGAGAGCACTCTTTCAGATGCTGTGAATGTTGACTTTTGTTTTAGAATACAATTTAAGATCCAAGGAATCTGAACGAGATAACAGCCTAGCAAGAGAAAACACACTAGATCTACATGTGCCACTAGCCTTGTTTTAAAAAAAAGTTTGTATATTTGTCAACTTCATCTTACCTAGGGAAGTCCTAACAGTTACATTCCAAGTATTCTAGTAGCATGTGCATATAAGGAAAATAGAGGCTACACTATGATGAATGAAAAGCATTTACTTTAGAGTCCAGCAGTGAATTAACAGAATAGCTAATATAGATGTTTCTCCATACTGTAGAATTGAAACGAAAATCACATAAAAATAAGCCCATGCCCAAACACCTGTGTGTGTTTTAAACAAAAGCTTTGGATTTACTAGGCTTCTTCAGAATATCTGCATGGGAGAGAATAGCAGGGTTAGAACAATGTTCTCCCAGTCCAAACAGGCATTAAACCTGTTCTCCTAAGCATTTCTCTCTCTCTCTCTCTCTATATATATACACACACACTCACACTTACTTCAGAACTGCAGAGGAAGGAAGCCATCAGATAACTTTTTCACTTTCAACAGACTCCACAGAAACACACAATCAAGCCCCACAACTCACTGTAGAGCATGAACAGATTTGTCACCACTACGCCTCACACGAAAGCTGACTGACGTTACATAATATTGCAATGAAGATATTTCTATGAATATGATACTGGAGCTGAAGATACATAACAGTCATTATGACTTAGTAATCTAGGAAGAAAGCTGGGAGCTTTCCAAGACGTTTCCCTTACAGATTGTTTATCCAGGGGGGTTCAGATTGAGTTTATAGAGCTGATTGTTTCCTCTTTTACGGGATGCACCTGGGAGGCCTAGCTGTTGTGGTGGGACTATAAAAGTGAATCATGGTCCCTCCTTCACAGGAGCCCTGGCAGGGTATGTGCCTGCCTAGCCAATGTTTTAGCATTTGTCTCTAGAACAGTGTGGTAACATATGTTGGCAAGGTATGAATTCTAATGCAACATGCTGTGTGTTAGCTAACAGTATTAGGTTAATGGGCAGTAAGGAACTTGTTGGGTATGTCAGCAGGGTCTGCACAGGTGTAACACACTGGTGCACATTAGAATTCATACCCTTCTTGTACATTTTGCTGCACTGTGTTGCTACGGCTTTATAAGGTTCACATAGTGTTTATGAGGACGTTCTTTACTTCTGTTTTAAGTAGCATGCTTCCAGGAGAGCCCAGACAAAGAAGTTTAACAGAAACCCCCATTTCTGTCAGCATAGCCTCCAGCCGGGAGACCTGACAACATCCCCATCAGCACCATTTACAACTGGAAGGGTGTTTCTTGTATTAGTCACCAGTTACTACTTCTGATGCCAACTTATGCTTAAATTTCCCTCATGGCATAAGCAGAAGAAAGACCAGAAACCTAAGGTGAGGGGAGAAATAGGATCCAGAATCTCCCTGCCCACAAAACATACCTCCTAAAGATCAGCAGTACTGGGAGGGCAGGAGCCTATGGCTCCAATGGATATATCAGTATACGGGGCAGCTCTCCAGGACCCTGCCAGGTGGGGTTGATAGGCACAAACCTGTTCCCCTCTCGCAAAGAGCAAAGAACAGCAGCTTGTGCTTAGATGCACTCCATTCTCCAGGAGGCAGGGCTGTCCTGCTGCCCAGACAGGAGAGAACCAAAGTCCCCTGGAACTCACAGGTGGCTCACAGGTGGCTTGCTCATTTTCAGTTTGGCTTGAATTCTGGCTTACTGTTCAATGCCTGGATGCGGGGCCTGATTCCTATTGCCTGGAGACTTGTAAAAAGGGGGGCAAGTAAGAGGGTGACAGTGTGGTCTAGTGGCTAGAGCACTGGACTGGGACTCAGGAGATGTGAATTCTTTTCCTAGCCTTGCCACTGGCCTGCTGAGTGACCCTGGGCAAGTCACTTTTCTTCCCTTTGTAACCCTAGCCCTGAGGTGTGGCTGCAGCCTTCTCCCTTTTCTCCTCAGAGTTCTGGGCACTGGGTTCGCCTACAAGAACAAATGGTGTTTCCACCCAAGGGAACCCCACCTAGTGCAGAGAACACAGAGGACTTGTTCCCTGGGAAAATATTTCACACACAATCTGCTACAGAGGAGTGTCAGGCAAAGGACAAAAATAAAATAGCTATCACAGCTCCCAGAGTAATAAAACAATAACTGGGGCTTTATTAGGTATGAGAAACTCAGGAGAGAGGACAATGGAAAAAGGGATCAGGATAATAAGAGACAAAATAACATGTAAATGCTACCCCTCCCAAATACAGAGTCAGTACAAACCACTCTGTCCTCCTTCCCACCACCTGCCTAGGTAGTTTAGGCTCTGTCTTTGATGGGTGATGTAGGGCTGAAGTCGGTGGCTGGCTTAAAATACAATAGCACAACAAATAAATGGGGGTGTTCTTACAAAGGATCCACCGCATGGATGATCAGAGCGTCTAGTGGCTCTTGGTAGTCTGACCATGACTCTCCCGAGCCGTGTGGGTTTCTGGTCTCTGCTGAGATGACACTAGTCAAAGTCCTAGAAATCCCAGATGGAGCCACAGTCCATCCTTTGGTAGGAATGTGGAGGAGAGAAGGGTCCTCCCTGGCTGTAATTCTTGTCTCCCTGCTACACTCCAAACAGCCAAAAGTAAAACCAAAGCCTTTGTCTCTGAGTTCTGACTTATGATTGGTTCTGTAGTTCTCCAGTTCTATCTCCACCCTGGACCCTAGACGACCTGGGAAACAGTGTCCTGAGCCTTTGTAACCATTGCTGCTGAGTCAAGTATGAGCCCCCTAGAGGATCAATGTGGTATTTCAGGAACCCCATCTCCAAAGGGGTTATATTTGTGTCTCAGTTTCCCCATCTGTAAAATGGGATAACGATGCTGCACCTCCTTTTGTAAAACACTTCAAGATCTACCAGTGAAAAGTGCTATCACTAGAGTTAGCTAGATACTGTGAGGCAGGAAAACCACCACTGAAGTCAACACAACTGCAACACTGTAAAAGTGGCACAAAAGCTGACTCCAGCCCATAGTGCCAGAGAGCTGCCCAGTTCCCAGTCACTAGCAACTTGTGATGAGGTGTGTGCGTGAGATGTTGCTTGCTACCAGTCAAACATGGGACACTGCATCTGGAGGCTGGAAAAGTTAAACTCAGCTGATGTTTCATTGAGGAGCTGCTTTCACATCAAAAGGAGAAGGTGGTTTATTTTTAGTGACAGGTGTTATATAGACAGTGATTAAATGCTGATTTCAGAGGGGGCAGTGCACGCCAACCGTCACGTTTCTCTGGTGATGACAGATATTCCACTTCAAAATGGAAATGGTGGGCTAAAAATATGTGTTTTTAAAACGGTTTTCAAAGCTTATGGAAAGGTCCAAAAGAATTTAATATAACTTGATAACTTTCTATAGAGGTTTTGAACCGTCCTATAAAATATAATAGAAAATTTCATTCCTGCTCTAGAATTCTATAAGGAAGTTTAAAATAGCATAGACCCCATTCACCATGCATCAAGGGTGGCAAAGAGACCTTCAAGGCAGCCCTCCTTGCAACAGCCCTCCTTGCATCCCCTGCAAGTTGCACTTTTTAAACTACCACTTTAAAAAGTTTTAAGCCCAGATTCTCAAAGGCATTTAGGCTCCTATCTCCCACTGAAATCCCCTAAGTAAATGAAAACTATGGGCTGCTCTTGGCATCCTGGCAAGTTGCCCAAGGTGGATCCTGACTAGTTCGTTGGAGCTCCTCACTATAGGACAGAACTCTCAAACTCTAAGGGTACAGCTATACTACCCGCCGCGCTCGATGTATCGGGGATTGATTTATCGCGTCCCATCTAGATGCGATAAATCGATCCCTGAACGTGCTCCCCATCAACTCCAGAACTCCATCTCGGCAAGAGGAGTAAGTGGAGTTGGCAGAGGAGCAGCCACAGTCGACTCACCACCGTGGGGACAGTCAGTTAAGTCGACCTAAGATACTGTGACTTCAGCTACGCTGTTGGCATAGCTGAAGTTGCGTATCTTAGGTCAACCCTCCCCTTCCCCCGTGTAGCCCAGGCCAAAGGCACTCAATCACCAAAATCAATTGCTCTGAAACCAGAGGGAGTTAAGATCTGAGTCTTATAGCTTGGCAAGTTCTGTTATATGGTGGGGAGATGAAACACAGGAGCCAGGATCCATCTTGGGCAACTGCCAGGAACCCAAGAGCTCCCATAATTTCCATGTACTTAATTACGTTTGAAACCCAAACTGAATACCCACATCCACCTATTGACTGGCATTTCTGTCTCTTATCAAAGAATACAAATCTCTTGGTTGTGGAGTTCACCAACAATAAAAAGTTTCAAGAGATTAACTTTGTCCTTAACCTGTGGTTAGAGAGAGTGTCCGAGGTGGGGGGCGGGGGGGGGGGGGGGGGAGGGGCAGAGTGTCACATCTGGGCATTTCTGACTTAACAAGCATAAATCCCTTCTCCATAGGATTTGTCTCAATTTAAAGATCCGCAAATATGTTTCTGACGCTTGAGGGCAGCAAAGCCCTGCACAGTAGCCAAAACCAGTCATCAGACTGTATTCGACAGGACTTCAATTTAGTTACAGAAAACAAAAGATAAACACCATAAATCCAGCCGTGATGTGTTTTGTGGTCGCCATAAAGAAAAATTAAAATGGGGAATTGTAATAGAAAGAATTGAGAAAGAACTTAGTTGGCATAGTAGCATCTTAATTTACATAGACACACAGAACACATACTGAAACTATGGACTGAGAATATATGCTGTACGAACTAAAGAATGCTAGAAAATGCACAAGCCTATAGATGAAAGATATGGTGCAAAAGAGGAAATACACATTTGTTCTCTTCATAGCATGTATGTTCCAACCTCTTAGGGATGGCAATATCTACAGCAGGGGTGGGCAAACTGCAACACGTGGGCCACATCCAGCCCGCAGGATTGTCCTGCCTGGCCCCTGAGCTCCCGTCTGGAGAGGCTACCCCGTCCCCTTCCCTGCTGTCCCCCGTCAGGCACACCGCCATATGGGCAGCGCTCTGGTGGGCGGGGCTGCACGCTTGTGTGGGGCAGCGCGGCAGCGTATCTGGCTTCGATCGGGCGGCACGACTGTCAGACATGCTGCTCTGAGCAGCATGGTAAGGGTGCTGAGGATGGGGGGTTGGATAAGGGGCAGGGAGCAGGGGGTGGTTGGATGGGGCAGAGGTTTTGAGGGGCGGTGGCCGTCAGGAGACAGGATATGGGGAAGGGTTGGATAAGCATGGGAGTTCCGGGGGGCCTGTTAAGGGGCGGGGGTGGTATAGAGGTCGTGGCAGTCAGGGGACAGGGAACTGGGGGTTGGATAGGTGGCAGGGTTCTGGGGGTCAGTTGGGGATGGGTTCCTGAGGGGACTGTCAGGAGACAAGGAGCAGGGGATGGTGGTGGATGGAGGAGTTCTGAGGGGGGCAGTCAGGGGCGGGAAGCGGGTGGGAGTCGGACAGAGCACAGGGATCAGGCTGTTTGGGGAGGCACAGCCTTCCCTACCCGGCCCTCCACACAGTTTTGCAATCCTGATGTGGCCTCGGGCCAAAAAGTTTGCCCATCCCTGATCTATAGCTATTAAAGACATGTGTATTACACATATATCAGGAAAGAATAAGTAGTTTGTGAATTGCTTCTGGCTCAGGAACAATATATTTAAGTATCAAACCAATTATTTAGCACTTGAAGTGTGAATCAATATGGGTTATATGGTTTGCTAGCCACAGAAAGGGGAATTTGCCACGATTTACTCCGTGGCTAGGGATTAGGCTTATAATGGGGCAGTCAGCACAGCAGCCCAGTTCCCAGGACTCATACGCTCAGATGAACTAAACATCTCCCAGCTGGAGCCCTCACTCTCTCCAGCACCCGCCTCCCTGACCCGGCCAGGTGAAAATGAGCAAGTGAGTGAGGGTGGGGAGAACGAGTGACAGAGTGAGTGGGAGATGGAATGCAAGGGGGCGGGGCCTTGGAGGAGGGGCGGGGCAGGGCGTGGGGCAAGGGTGTTCAGTTTTGTGTGAGTAGAAAGTTGGCAACCTTACCAAAGGCAGTGACTTTTTCCTAATTCGTTGAATTATTCATATGTGCATAAAATGTGAGTACATTCCATTATATTCTGAAATGTTCTGCTTCCCTCTACGCCTTTAATATTCCAGTTCAGCACCAAACACAATTAATATTCTCAGCGAAGAAGAGCATTTTTTAATAACACTCTAAATTATTCTTCAAGGCCCATTGAAAACTCACAGCTTGTACAATGGGTCTGTTTAATGTACATTTACACAAAGAAGTGCTGTGATTACTTCTATAATATTCTCCCCCCCAAATTTCACAAATGAGACTCTTCCACTTAATGACCATCTGCCAAATTGTGAGCATCAGTTACCTTGATGTGTGTACATGTATGGCAAATCTGGAGTAACTCCTTTGGCTGATGGATCTGAGATCAGTCCCTGGCTTCCTGTGGAATACATCTTTGGAAGACTGACCTTAAGAAATAAGTATTTATTCTTGGAGACAAAAATACATAAAGAATTACAAGGACTTTGCAGACAGGTATTTAAACTAAGGCAAGCAACAATCTCTGAGCCATGTTGTTTTCTGAGACCTGGCTCTTTGCACCACCCAGGTGGCATAAAGGGGGTCAGATTTCAACGCCAAATTGTCAGCGGAGACTTACCCTGGCAGCAAAACTCCCTGCTGTGCATCTCAGCCTGACTGGGGAGTGACCAGATGCCCTGATTTTATAGGGACAGTCCTGATTTTTGAGGTCTTTTTCTTATATAGGTTCCTATTACCCTCCAACGCTTGTCCCGATTTTTCACACTTGCTGTCTGGTCACCTTAACCGGGGCTCTGTACCTGTAACCGCTCTCCTCTGCTCTGCCACAGCAATCCTCCAGTGGGATGAGACCCATTAAAGGCCCCTGTCTCAGTGGCAGATCTTAGAGCTGTCCAGAAGCTATTCTACCCACGGGCAGAGCTGGGACTGGTCTCGAGATCCAGGGTGGTGAAGCCACCTTTGTGACACGCTGCTGCTGCCTTCTTGTGATGGCCAGAGCTCTGACGCAGGAGAGAATCTGCTTCATGACTAATGATAAAAAACCTAAATTTACTTAAAACCCCATTACATAGATTACGTTAAAAATATCAGTGGGTTTGAATTAATGGGAGTTAGTGCCATGAATACTAACTGGCCTCTCAATAGCATCCTATCTGAGAAGTAGTATGCTTCTCTTCAGGGCATTTTTCTTACTGACAATGTTATTTTGACAATTTAGATTTTTTCTTTTTTCGGGTAGACAAAGGCCAGTAAAACAAAGGGACAGATAATGGAATGCCTATGGACTTCAACACTACTAAAACCGGGTAATACCACAAACCAAAATTTCGCTTGTGAATTTGCTTTGGCTGTACCCAAAACTCTCCTCTCTTTCCTTTCTGTCAGCAGTTAAGCACTGAGTTTCGCCCAAACAACTTTTGGCAGAAAAGAAATCCTAAGAGTTGCAAGCATGACCAAAGCCAATGGAACTTTAAGCTAATGCACATTAGTACTCTCATTGCAAGTGATGTATTTATAGGGGATAAGACACTGCAAGCAGAGGAACAGGGTTCCCCAAACCCCTTTCTAAAACACTGCAACAAAGGTTGTTAAATAAGGATTCCTGCAGTCTGATTCCTTTCACAGCTGGGAATGCACGTGCACATGTAAATGCTTTGTGCTAGGGTGGTGAGAGAAAATTAGATGTAGACCCTTCATAAAACCAACAAATTGGGCAAGGCCTAGCAGATACTGGGAGGAAAAGTTTGAGAGTTTTCTAAGATTCCGTGGATCGCTGTAGACCAGAGGTGGGCAAACTATGGCCTGTGGGCCATATTCAGCCTGTGGGACCATCTTGCCTGGTGCCTGAGCTCCTGTTCAGGGAGGCGAGCCCCCGACCCCTCCTCTGCTATTCCTCCTCCCAAGCAGCCTCAGCATGACACACAGCCAGCACTCTGGGTGGCATGCCTGGCTCTGGCTGGGCCGTGCTGCTGTGAACTCCTGCTGCTCTGAGCGGCATGGTAAGGGGGTGGGGAGCAGGGGGGTTGGATAAAGAGCAGGTGGTTCCAGAGGGCAGTCAGGGGATGGGGAGCGGGTGTGGGAGTCCTGGAGGTCTGTCAGGGGGCGGGGGTGTGGATAGGAATCAGGGCAGTCAGGGGAAAGGGAGCGAGGAGGTTGGATAGGGGGTGAAATCCCGGGGGGTAGTTAGAGACGAGGATCCCAGGACGGGACGGTCAGGGGACAAGGACCGGGGGGGGAGGTTGGATTGGTCAGGATTCTGAGGGGGGCAGTCAAGGGGCAGGAAGTGGGACGGGGCGGGGGCCAGGCTGTTTGGGGAGGCACAGCCTTCCCTACCCGGCCCTCTATACAGTTTCGCAATCCCAGTGTGGCCCTGGGGCCAAAAACTTTGCCCACCCCTGCTCTAGACTTTTCCCTTTCTCTGAAACATTCAAAGCCTCAGTTGCTTCTTCAAGTCTTCCTCTTAAATACAACAGTTATGCTATGCCATTTAGGGAACAGACAAATATCATGTGAGTTATGTGACCAATCACAGCTAGCTAGCACACATGCCATTTCAAATATCAAGTAGTCCACATTCAGCCATTGGAAAGAGAGGACGCATTCCTTTAGTAAATTATTCAATATATATTATTCACTGAACTGTATGTAACACTTTGCATCTGGTCATATAGGTCACAGGAGAAGATGCTAAACTGATGAAAATAATACTTTAAAATTATTTCTAAACTTTGAATTAGTAATCATAAATAAATATTATAGAGGTATGACCAATGGTTTCAAATCTAAGTCAGATAATGTGTGTAATACTTTGGCAGCTCTGTGAATTTCTATGTTTCTTTAGTGTTATCTGAGGAAACAGCAAGTCCTGTACAATGAGATAAATCTGAATTTGTTGCTGATACAGTAGCTAATAATTAGAGCTGTTTGAAGTGAGCGGTTGCAGTATGCATGGGGTTCATGTACAAATGGTATTGTTGTTTGGAGTGCAGGGAGTTTCGCTTTGAGCAGATGAGGTAGCTTGGAATCAACTATATTTCTAATAATAAAAGAAATGGCAAATGAAATTAATATCCACATCTCCATTCTCCCCACTCTTCATATGGCACTTGTCTTCTAGGGCTCCAATCTTAGAAGCTGCTTCACAGAAGTAGACCCAGGATGGGTGCCTTAATGTGGAAGCTCTTCAAGGTGGAGATGAAAGATGTATTTGTATAGTGCTTAGCACAATACGGTTCTGATCTGAACTGAGCACTGAATTACTTGTTCCACATGTTCAAACTAGAAATGTAAAGCAACATTTTTCTTTGCTAACCAAGATTTGCCCATGTTTGGGTCATTAACCATGTAAAAGCATCCACTTTATCCAGGTCTGCATCCTGAACTAGAAATGAGGCCAGGTAGACTTGAAACTTGAGCAAGGTTCACTGAACAGCTGGCACCAATTTCATTCACCCTTTCAGTGAACAGGGATAAAGTTCCACATTTATAAACAAACCAGACATGCCTGTTTAGTGTTTGCCAAGTGCCAGGATTTGGGCCTGCTTACAAAAAAATTTTCACAGCTCGTTTAAGATCAGATATTTAGATTAAAATCCCCAGAACTAACAGTGCTCTAGATGTCACTGCCTACAGCTTATTTTACCTTCAGGAAAATGTTTCAATACAGAAAGAACAGCAGTTCTGTCATTAGCCGCCAGAAAGCTATCATATCAGCACACCTAAAATATGTCAAATTGCCTTTTTTAATTTTGCAGCTTATTTTATTGGCTATTACATTGTATATGTATGAATGATTATCAACTAAGCAGAGCATTGCATGAATTGGCAACAACGCAGGCTTGGAACCATCACCAACAAAAAACCATTCTGCTATGTTTTTGCAGCCATTGGTCAAAATCAGACAAAATCTGAGTGTACCAGTGCATAAAAGCAACGTGTAATATTTTTAATAATCCCAAAGCATTTATGTCACAGCAGGCAACCACAGTGATTTGTTGCAGACTAAGAGGAGGTCAATTTCAAGGACTATATATTGGTGCAAGTCCTTTTGTGTCTTAAGAGGCTTCATATGGAAGATGATGAATGAAAAGGCCTGAAATTTACCAATGCCTGTCCATCCTGCATTATTAGGAAACTGATCATATGGGATCAGTGGTGGATTAACTCATGGGCCCAGAGGCCCTGGCTAATTTGGGGGACCCCCAGGGAGTGGGGGGCCCAATTGTTTTTTGTGTCCAGGGTCCCAATAAATATTAATCTGCCTTTGCATGGGATATGCTCACTTCATAGTAAAATGATCACCACTCAGTGAATCAGAAGAAGGTGAAATAGCTTAAGGCTTCCTGCAAGTATGTTGTTGGAGGAATTCCTTCCTTATCCCAAATAATATTTCTTTTCTAAATAAAAACTCTCTCAATCAGCTGTGAATACTGGAGAAATTAATTATTAGCAAGAATATTCTTGCATAGTTTTTGCTGTATCTATTCAGCACTTTTAACAGCTCCATAACATTTGCTAACCATAAGACATCATAAAGTACTCAAACTCTATTAACTGGATAAAGAAAAGCTTCTTTAAATTATTTTTTTTCCCCACTCAGCCACTCAGACATCCATAATCTCCTTCAATTACAGACAGACTTCAGAGATGTACTCAAGAAAATCATTTAAAATATAAGTAGACTCAAACTCATCACATGAAAATGAAAATGGCAAGAGTGCTAGTAGCATATTGCGTAGACTGACCAATTGCAACATAAATGTTTTTTGAAGTCAGATGCAGATGATAAGAAGTGAAGAAAGGTTTCCTTTTCTAACCTGTCGTGTCTACCAAATCCCAAACAAAAGAACTGTCCTGAATGACAGTCAGCCCAGTCAATCTGGTAATAAATTGAGTTTAAATTGCAGATATGTTTGTACGGATCTACAGCAAGCTGTCTGCCTCTGGTAAGGTAGAACGTATCTGAAGGTGACGAATCCAGAGCATTCTTTACTTTTTTCAACTTTATCCATTGTCGCTCGCTCAAGTTCTGGAGGATTTAGACTACAACCCACTAGCTGGACATATGTCCTTCCTTGTTAGTGAGGACAGGCAGGAAATATCGGGCCCACTATTTGTGGAAATTATCAACACCTCTCTGTGGGAGGACAGTGTGTCAGCTGGCATTAAGAACTAAATTGTTGGACTCTTGCTGAAGTGAACATCAGTGATATGGATAATCCTAATCCTATTGATCAAGGATATCTTTCAAACCTCCCTTTTTTGGGAAAAATAGGTGAGGAGGTTGTAGTGAGACAACTCTGGTAATAACTGGAGTCCTTGGATTTTATTGACCATGTTCAATCTGGTTTCAGGCCTGAGTATGATTCAGGAAACTGCATGAGTTGTTTGGTGGATTGTCTACTTTTTAAGCCATTGGATTTATGGATGGTGTTAAATCCTCAGCTACTAAGAGATGCTTAGAGAACAAAATGGCCAGGATGTTTTATTTGCTTGTTTTTTTCTAACTGTGTTTGTTTAGAAAGATTAAAACTTTTGTTTTGGGGATAGACTTGGCTACACATTTTTTTGTCACCTTCAGATCGGATTAATGCAGTATGCTCTACATAGAGCTGCCATTATTAATTATTATTAATAATAATTAACTATTATTAATTATTATTAAACTTTTATATTGCAGTAATATAGAGTTCTTGGTGAGAGGTATGTGACTCTGGAACTCACTCTGTTATCTTGGTCCAAGAGATCCTTACTTTAATTATCTGCAAAGCTTATCTACATTCCCAGGGTTTGCGGGAAGGTGTAAGGTAAAAAGTCTGGATTGTTTGATGGGGAACCTACTATTTTTGGTGGGTTAAAGGGGTAATTTATATTTTGAGAGATTGGGACTGATTGGCTTTCAGGAGAATGGTTAAGTCTTTGATTAGAGCTATTTGCCCTTTTGTTTGCATGCTTCTAATACATGTGCAAGAACCTAGAGCTGTGGATAGGCACTTTTAAGCATATTTAAATATACACCATACATGTGGAACTCATTTCCTTGTAAACTTCCAGTAGCAAATCTTTACAATCTTTGTTTCTGTAGCTTTTTAAGTGAAAGTGTTACGTTATTTTCAAAATAATAAGTCATGCAAATGTTTTCTCTTTGGCACTTTGCATGCACACACATGCTTTGCCTTAATGAGAAATTATAACTGGATCTTCTGCTGGATTTACTCAAAGCTGGATGGCAAAGCTATTTGTATCCTGGAACTAAAGCTGCCCATACACATTTTCAGAATCCTTTGAGTTTCATTTCAGCTTTGCGGAACCCTTTAATTTCTTTTCCTTGCCTTCCTTTATTCTCCTGGGATCGCTTCCTACTTACTGGATTGTCATTGATATTTGCTTTAGCTATACTGTAATTATTCTCATCCTTGTCATACTTTTACAGACTGCAGGAGGCTTTCTTCTGCCACGTGCCAGTTACGCTGAACTGAAATGACTGGATTGTTTATGAGCAATGTTTGCTGGGGCATAACATCAGTTTCAGACCAATATTGCCATAAAGGCTTTAGACCAATGTCAAACAAAACCCTCAACCCTAAATCCTAATATTAGCTGTCCTACCATGAAGGCAACTTCCAGGAAAAAAGATCACTGTTTACAAACGAAAAGAAAACAAAGGCAAAATAATGGAAAAACTTGCATATAAAAGATAAGAAAACAAAGTCTGATAAGCCTACAACTAGACCAGACGTATTTGATTTCAGAGTATTGCCTCTAATTCTGCAGACAGAACTCAGATCTTTATTACTGATGGTTGTACGGTCACTGCTTTATGAAATGAGGCCTATATATAAATAGTGTATCTGAACTATAAAACTCCCCATCTTTCCATCACTGCTACTCAGTTATTAATGAGCTATTGTCCCCTTTCCCAAGATTTGTAAAACTATTAGCTTATGCAAGGTTTGAACAAGAATTCTGTTGTCAATTTCTGGGAAGTATCACATTGACACTTTCTCCTTAGCAAGTTCTGAAGATAAGAAGTTTGGTTCCATGTTGCTAAACACAATTAGTGAAGCAGGTCATGTGTGGTGGGCAAAATACCTGATGGGAAGGGCAAGGGAAAAATGGAGGTACTGGCATATAGTGTCTGAATGCAGGTCAATTCGTGATAAAAAGCTTCAAACATTTCCTGAGAACATAAAAGGCCTGATTTTCCTCTCCCACATCGATATAACCCAACTGAGAGGAAATGAGGCCCAACGTGAACAAGTAGTCTTTAAGCCTATCTTAATTTAAACACCTGGCACTTACAGAAAGGTGAATCCAGGCTCCCACGAATCAAGGCGTGCTATATTTCTGAAGATTGAATCTATAATCATTTTCTCCCACAGCATTTTGTCCAAAATTATTATTGTGGTCTCTGTCTAATCTATCTATCTACACACACACTGACAGAGAGAGATTTAATACAATTTAGGATTATCATAATAAGTCACTGTAAGGGAATATTAAAGAGATCTAAGAGATAAAGAAGTAAAACATGACTGATTTCTGTCTAGAGTATTGCATTTTATGATATGAAATGTGAGCCTGATAGAACATTACACACATGAAGGAAAGTTAAACCATAAAGAAACAAGAGGTCAGTTGGGGCAGGGAATGTTAATCAATCGGATAGGTGATGGACCCAGCAGCAATATAAAAATTAATAAAATATTTCTGTAACAAAATGAAGGTAATCAACTATTAGAAGAGATTGCCAAGGAATGTGGTACATTCCTTCATCACTTGATGTATTTAAAAGAAGACTGGATCTCTTTCTAAATATGTTTAAACACAAGATGTTATGCTAGAGATAGAAATTGCTGACTGAAAGTTCATGTTCTGTATTATAGTAGGTTCCTTATGGCCTTAAAATCTAGGAATCTATAAAATGACAGTAAGAGAGGAATGACCCTAAGAAGATTGTACAACACCAGTCCTAGGTTCCCTGGATGAAGCCATAGTATGCTGGGATTATCCTGAAACTAGAAATGAGTGAATATTCACAATCAATGATTTTATATGATGAATTTCGCCTTTTCCCACCATCATTCTCAAATTGTCCATGAACAGACTGCATTATGGCATCCTCAAGTTTATTAGTCATTCAGAATTAGTGATCTGTGAACATAGCCATAACTAATTTTCAAAATCAATATTTCAGGGAAAATATTTTTCTACTATTTGCTTAGCTGGAATTAAAACAGCACTAAAATATATGAAAGTTCTACTAAACATTCTAAAAACATTCAAAGCCAGATTCTCAACTGGCGTAAATCAGCCCTGAATGTTTTAATTTGGCAGCCCTCTGCCAAAGGTGTCCGAACTTTGCCCAATTTGCCAGATGTCTGAGTGCTGCTCCTAATTTTGAATGATATGGAGAAGCCTGCCAACTCCTCCACCCAGACCACAATGAAGCATAAACACCGTCCTCTCAGGCCATATCTCCACGTTAAAGAAAGGGATAGATGTAACCTATATTTGACCATTCCTTGTTGTTTCAGTGCTCAGAACCTCCTGAACAGTGGCTGATTTAAAAATACTAATCTCAATAGGTAAAAACCCCAGCCTCAAAGACGCTTTTCCCTAACGCTAGTAGTAGAATGTTCTCGAAGAGTACATTATCTGAACTTTCTGAGGTATTTGTTAGAAATATTCAAAAGCCATTAGGGTGTCTTCATTATAAGGGGATTGCCATGTTCTGAGCTACTTTGTTTTTTCTGAACTATTCTGACAGAGTTAGGCTTGCGTAGTGTGAGAGCCTCATCTATGAAGCCGTCAGTAAAGGGCGAGGTGAAGAGCTCCTTGAAGCTGAGGTACTGTTTACTCTGAATGCCCATGGCTGTCTCTTTGCCACTTCACCGCCATGATCAGTGCAGAAAGGAGCATCTGTCTGCTAACTTGAGGAAGGAAGTTATAGACTTTGAATCTAGGCTGATCAATAAAAGGTACCCTTTCACTCCCCCACAATTGCTGACTGGAGATTGTTAGAATAGGCAGCATGAAAACCCAGTCTAACACATTTTTATGACAGACAAAACCAGAGAGATCTGAGGTAAGGTTAAAAATCAGCCTGCTCTGAGGATGTTAATTGGCAGCAGTGATAGGAAATTATTGTACATGGTTAATGCTGGGTTTATCTCTCTTAACAAGGGACTCTCTCACAACCAGTTCCCTATTTGGCTGTGATAAACTCCATGTACAGTATGGCAGATGTGTGTGTTTGCACATAGGAGGGATCAAGGACGAGGGGCTCTGATCTTTTCCTGACTGCCATGTGTATAGAGGAAGGGGCGGGGTGGGGCTGGTATCTAGTGCCAATGGCAGGTCCTATGGCAGGCTCTAACATTCTCTGCACTCCCAGCTGTCACTGGCCATGCTGCTTTGGGGAAGGAGCACTGGGAGACCAAGGACTTTGATCATCCTCTCCCAGCAAGTTCCTCCCTATTTGGAGGAGGGGAAGGGGAAGTTTCAGCCTGTTGACCGCACTCTGGGTGTGGTGAAGATTGAGAGGGTCAGGAACCTTCTGACTTACCCCATGAACCACGTTTGGCTGGGATGATTAATAGTGTCCATTCAGGGAGTAAGGTTCATCAGCAAAAAAGAAGGCTATCCAGCCCTCCTATCTGTTTGCAAAGAGAAGTTTATCAAGAGGCTTCTGAGAGTTCCCTGTTCCCTTTTATGGGCAATTGACATCTCCAAAAGATAGGTGCTATCACCATGCTTACAGCAGACACAGCACGTCGTTGATTTATTTTGTGCTTCACCAGGTTTGACGGCATCAGGCAGCCAAGTTTCACAGCTGCTTCCAGACTCCATGGAATATCTTATTTTGCAGTAACCAAAAGCATGCTCTCAGCTCCTCATCCAACAAGTGATACTTCAAACAGCTGGATTTTCTTCTGAAGCAGAAAGTGATAATGTTATCTGGTGCTTCTTCTTTTCTGTATGAGGAATTGCTTACAGCTCTGTGTCCATTAGATGCTTCTGTAAATGCAGGCTTCGAATAGTTATTCTTCCAAGCTACCCCAGCTGCTTATTATCTACAATACAGGGGTTAGCTGTACACAGCTTATATATGAGTCAGTAAAATAGAGAGTTTGAGAGTTTGAATTTTTTCCCATCCTGAATTAGGCTAAAAAGTTGAAATCTTGTTAATTTTTTGTTAACTGATAATCTGAAAATATTTGCAGACCAGGGCAATCAAAACATTTTGATTGTGACCCTTTAATTTTTTAAAACCTTCTTAAAAGGTATAAATAAATTAAAATTTCTAAACAAAAAGTCATTTTGAATCAAAAATTTCATTTTCAAAATGTCAAAATAAGATGTTTAAAAAAAAGAGAAAAAAGTTTTGAAATTGTCAATCAAGAGATTCTTCAAAACAGATCCTTTCTCTTGAACAGTGTTGATTTCAAGAAAATGTCATTTTCTGGGAAAAAAAATTGGCAGAATATTCCTTACTGGGTCCAGTAAGTAGAGAGCAAAAAACTTCAGATGAGAAACCTTGCAAATGCTTGTGAAACTTCACTCTCCTTGGATCAAATTCGTCATCTGGACAATTGCCAAGGTGCTGAAAGAAAATGGAGCAGCGTGTGAAGAGTGAAGGAAAAAAGAAAATCAACAGACAGCTAATTTTATTGGATTTCCATATGAAGAATCACTGTCCACCGTGTTCTACTCGCTGACAGAAGAGGTGCCAGGAGAAATAGCGAATGTAACCTTAGCTTTCCTCATACCACTCAGGATATGGATGGTGGTTTTTCTGATAAACATAACTGTTTTCAGCAGAATTAAATAAATTAGTTTTACATTAATTACTTAACTACTTTCCTTCCAAACACCACTTTAGACCACTAGCCATTACTTTAGCATTCAGAATTACCAATTCAGCATGGTAATTCAAGCACATGAGTGCTATACTCACTGAGTTCATAGGGACAAGACACATGCTAAAAATAGACACATACTTAAATATGATGCTGAATCTGGGTCTAAAGTAATTGACATCTCTCCATTATGTGATCTCTGATTTTTCTTTTCACTAACTTAACCCTCTCTTTTCCCATCATTTTAACACATGCAATGCCAAAATTGTATTTTGAATGCCAGCTAAGTAACAGTCTTTGAAGTGGGTGATAGAACATGCTAGTGGAAATTCCCTTTTATTTTTCAGTGATAGAAGGGTAGACTTTCAGAGCCGGAGTAACTGAGGCCTACTACCATAAGGGATTGGCAGCCACCAAGTCTGAGTTGTCAAAGTATTTATGATGTCAAAACATATAGGGCCAGATTTTCAGCCAGACTTGTATTTTGTACAGTAATTGATGTGAATGTACTCAGCTGATGTACTAAAGTGAGCACATATACTCAGAGGACAAGACTAAACAATTTGCTCATAATAAATATTGTAATAGAATAGCTCTTTTTAGATTAAAAATAAAAGTGTTTAGACAACCTGTGGCATACCTTAAGGCCTCACACCCAATATTTCCTCAAGAGATCCCTAGGTTAGTCAGCCAACTTATTTATATTTACAGTGTATGTACGACTTTGTCAGTTTGGTGCTAGGAGTCTTTCTAGACAATAATTGCTTGCTCACTGGAAATCAAATCAATACATAGACAAGTATGTGTCTGAATTAAAAACTGAATGAGTTTTTTGCTTTTTCAAAGATGCACAGAGTACTGTTTCAGCACATTAATTAAAGGTGCATAGGGAAGTGAAGAAATCCTGTTGCAGGATTTTTCAGACTATCACAGATGAAATGTTAGCTAACAAAGTCTACTCTGTTCTAGTGTCACATTCCTTTATTGTCCAACATCTTTCAACAGTGACAAGTCTCAGGTAAATCAGAGATGAAAGTTTCTTACTTGATAAAATGGATTCTAATAATGTACATATCAGAGCTGGTAAGAAACATTTCATCAGAATGACTTTCCAATGGAAAATGCAATTTCTGCAAAATTGAAATTTGCTGCAGGAAAATTTTGATATTTTCTATCAGGAAAATTAAAATGAAGTAGTTAATTTCCAGCCTGTTTAACTCAAATTGGAATATTTCATTTTTTGAACTGATCCAAAAAGCTTTGTTTTGAATCTGTTCCACAAAACACTAACTACATTTCCCTGCTGCTTTAAATGGGAGTTGTAGTTTCAGCTCCCTGTCTCTCCTATAACCTGGACTCCCTGGAGGACTACATCTTCCATATAGCAATGCACTGATTTTCTTTTGATCAAGCGGTGTGGTGCATCACAGAAGACACATGCCTCTGGGTGCATTAGGGATTGGTAGTACAGTTAAGGATCCTAGTCCACAGGAGGGAGGAGTCTGGAACTACAACTCCCATAAGGCAATGCACATTAGGGAAATACAGTTTAATATCGAAATGACTTGAAACAAAACATCTGGGGGCATTTTTTCAACAAAGTGAAATGAACCATTTAAAGCTTGGAAATGTTAAAATGTTTCATTTGAATGAAAAGAAAAATGTTTCAACACTTCTGAGTTGAATTTTGGTGGAATTCCCATTCTGCGGAAAACTTCAAAATTTCAGCTTTTTGTCCCATTTTGGGATGAAAATGCAGGTTAACGTCAGAATTTCTTGGGGGATGGAAATTCCATATGTCTCTCAATTCTATTACATATTGATATGTGAATCAATGTTTACTTAAATGTTAATGAAATTAACTTTATTATTATTCATATTGCAACCAAAGTGTACTAGGTGCTTTACAGGCAAATATACAGACAAGGTGCCCTCCTGAAGTGCTCACACTCTAATAGCTACAAAAAATGGAAAGAGGATTTGTCCCCGAAGAGATTCATTTACTAGAGCAATTTTGTGCCTACTATTATTTGCATCTGCAGGTTTAGCTGTTAGATGTGTAAGGGTCAAATTTTCAAAACAATTTACGAGATATAGGAAGCTAAGCCCAGGCTGCTAAATCACTTGAAAATTTGGCCCTAAATCCTGAATGTATAGGTTCAGTCTGGGATTTTACCTACATATTTGATCTAACGTGCAGGTGAAGATAACCATGGGTGCATATTTGTAATGGCAATTTGCATCCACAAAAAACAGATTTGCCAACTCTCATGATTTCTAAGTACAATTAAGCCTCACTCATGATCTTGCAATAGAACTCTCAAATGTCAGGGTGTTTTTTTTTTCCAGCCATGGGAGAATGAAGACTCCAAAGAGAAGCGGAGGTAGGATAGAAGGCTCAACTCTGGTCTGAGGACTGAAGTGAGGAGGGTCGAGGCTGATGGGGTGGGGAGGGGCTGTATTGATGGTGGGTTCTGAGCATATCAAATGAGTTCTGGGAGGGTGAACTGAAGGTGGTGGGGATTGATGGGGTTGGGGAGCTAAACTGATGGGGTGGTAATGATGAGGACTGGGGGAGTGAACTGAGGGGGGCTGGATGGGGACAGAACTCATGAGGGGATAGGATTAATTGTTGGATAGGAGACGGCCAGATGTGGGGGTGAGAGCTCCTGTAGCAGGGACCAAAATCACCTTATCCAGCCAGCACTAATTGTCACATGGACACACCCTGGAAATGGGCAGGGGGAGTTCAAACATCAAAAGACTGACCTAGGAAACAGAGTATAATATTTTTTTTCTAAATGTCATGCTTTTTGGACCCATCTCATGATTTTGGGGGGTCAGACTCATGATTTTTAAGCTCTTGAAGCCGGCAATACTGAAAACATTAGAGCTTGCAAGACCATCACAATAATCTCATCTGACTTCCAGCATAATATCAGCCATAGCATTACCCCTAATAATTCCTTCATGAAGCTCAATAACTTCTTGAATTAGGATTTCTCTTTTAAAGAACAGAAGCCACTGTCTGCACATCTCTCTTGTTATCTTACATTGATTTGTAAACGTGAACCCCTTTTAAGCGATCACATAATTAATCCCAGCTTCATCCCTCGCCCATATTTTTCCACAGCTCTCAAGTCTTCCTCTGTTTCTATGCTCCATTCTATAAATGGACTCTTATTTGTACAGCAGATTAAAATAGTTACACATCTTGTCTGCTAACATTTACTATGCTGTACGTTTATTTGTTACTACAGTAAAAACTGTGTTACCTGGAGCTTTATCAACCAAAAAGCTCTAATAACTGGCATTTCTGACATCTCCCAATACAAATCTTCAAGCTAGTAACTGGGACTAGTACACTGGCCAGGAGATTATGCAATTGCCCATTCTTCACTCTGCTTTTATGCAAAAAAGGCAGAAGACAAGTAAGCAAGCTATCAGGGATATGTTCAAAAAAAAGCAGCTTCCAGGGTGTATCATAGGGTTATTACAGATTCAGGCCAATCTCCTACATCTACAATTATAATTGATGTTGATAATGATGACCCTGGGGCATTGCAAGATGTGCCCTCTGAATCATCAAAGAAAGATTAAATCATGTTCAGTATCGTTTTAGTGTTAAGTGTATTTTAGTGATCTGGGTGTACGCCGTGCACTGCCCATAGTGACATGTAGTGTCATAAGATAACTTACTGTATAGAAAATGTTACCTGTAAACACTTAAGTGCTTCCAGAATCCAACCACTCTGCAATGCAGTCCAACTCCTGGATGGGTGAGTACCTGTCAACTATTTTATACTTTATTCATTTTATTGTATTCTAATTCTTTGAAAATTTGTTTTCCATTGGTAAGTATAACTCTCAGTTAACGGGATGTTTTGATTAACCGGCACCTCCCACTGACCCAGTAAGCTGGATGAGAAAGTTTTTACTGTACTACTAAACAACTGTAGGGAGTCTTGCTTTAGCACTATTTCAGGCACCTATAATCAGTAGCTCTGAATATGAACTGTAGCACATGGCACTTTAATATAGGATGAAATGTGTTGATAAATTAGATAGTGCAAAAATATTTCATTCATGGACTTTAATTTACTTCCAACAGGGTGATATTTCTTAGAGTCCCAGAAAGTTAATGTCACTGTCAATAGAGACTGCGATCACCACTTCGACCATATGGTTTAACTTCCCTGATCAAATGCACAAGCAAAAGGAGCTACTGTTACAAAATTGTGTATCAGTTATTCAGTTAGTTCTCTATAAGTCTACCAGTCTCAAACTTTATCCCCTTTATACTTTATACAAATGTAATTAAAGCTATTTACAGCTAAACATCAAATATTGCAATGAAACACTCCTTTCTTTGATGCCTCAGTGCAACTCATGATGCAATTGATGGTGTTTTGTTCACCCTTTGCTTCTCTAGGATACCGTGAATATGATTGAGATAATGCATTTGTGAGACAGCATTTAGGATCTCTGGAGAAAATGAAGCATAAGCCCAATTTTTAAATACTATGTACTACGGCCTGTGTAGTGTGCACATACAAGTAAACAATTACATGTTCTGATGCCTAAAGATAGGATATTGCTGTATGAAATGATGCCTTTTTGAATCTGGGCATACTTTTGAATACAGATGATCTCAGAATGGTCTCAGCACACCTCCACTTAAGTGCTTATAAAATTCTTTATTTTGCCACTGCACATTAGGAGCAAATGCAGCCTTTAAAGTTATAGTTCTGAATCCTGGGGCAAGATCTTCAGGTGTTATGAATAGTCATTGCTCTGTTAACTTCAATGGAGCTGTGGCAGTTTGTACAAGTTGAGGATCTGGTCCCAGATATTTCATTTCATGTTAATTACCATTGGCAAAAATTCCCTGGGGGTAAAAATGTTACAGATGTGACAGAGATTTTACAGCTTATCTGCACTTTGACCATGCAGCTTTTGCAACACAATGGCACCAAGTTCATCACGAAACTTTCCTCTGGAGTTATAATCCTTAGCACAGTATTCCTTCCTGCTGACAGCATCAGCCCCAGCTGTACACAGGGATTTCCTTGAAGAAAATGGAAAGAGCTATGCCAACGCCTGCAAATCAAGTGGCTATACACATGCTAATATTAAACAGCTTTTCCATCCCAGATTTTCTTTAAATGAAAGATATCTTTCTCTTTTCCCTGTCATCACCTCTTCTTGTATCGAATGTAAAACTGTCTAATTACAGCATAGTGACAGATAGACATTAAAAGATATAAAGGGTCGATAAATAAAACGGAACAAATGCTTAGCTGATCTTGAAGTATGCAAGACAAAGGGATTGAGCCTGTGAAGAAAGAAACTATAATTTGACCCTAACTAAATAAAAGCTTCTCTTACACTCCAGATATTTTAAATCCATTTGCTAGTTTCATTCAGATTTCTATGCTATTGCTACCTATTTATTTTTTTTAATGGCCCCATTATGCTTAATCATCGGTGCATTAAAGGACACTCCTGCTATCAGACATTACATTTTCCTATTTTCTACCTGGTACATTTTGAGTTAACTACTGATATGCTCTAACCAGAGCTGAGTGACTTGCTGATGAGGGGAGGGGAGAAAGAACAGCCATGAATATATTCATTTGAATCTAAATTTGTGGTCAGTCATGTTCATGATCCTTTTCCATTCGCCTTCCACAGACATTTGAGTTTTATTAGCATAACTGCATGTGAAAAGTGAACATTTATTTTAGTCAATTTGCTAAAAGCAAATTTTGCTATATATATTTGATTATACATTTAGCAATTAGAGCTGTGTGGGTTAATTATGTAAGTCATACAGTGTTGTTTCTATTTCCTAACTGGATGATTTATGTACATAATAAACACAGAGTAATTTGTGAACAAACACAAATATATATTGTTCATGGAAGAAATTCACAAATAATTTCAACTAACTGTAACACTTCATACTTTTGCAATTTTCTCGGACCATTAATGAACAATAAAAATGTTGAAATATACCAAATAATTAATGTAGGGTGAGTTATTTGCTCAGTTCTAATTCCAGGCTGAAAACAGCTGTAGGTGCACACCAGCTTCCAGAGGGAAATGCATCCTGCAGCTCTGTTACTTTAAATCTGCCTTTGATAGGATGAAATCCCATAATGGGCAGGAAAGTGATTAATAGCCAATTATATACAGCACGGGTGCAATAGATGTAACTAATCAGCTGCTTCTCAGCCACAGAGGTGGGTCTGGGAGGCATCAGGTGATAACTTAGTAGATACCTGGCTTCATAAATGGGGAAACAATTCAACCTGAAGGAAGGAACCACAGAGGTTCCTCTAAAGGGGCTGATGCCAGAGTCTGTGGGAGAACAGGAATGTCAGAGAGATACAGTCTAAGTGGCTAATGGTCACCGCTAGAGCTGGCGAGATGACTGTGGATTGCTAAGAAGGAGGTTGAAGACAGAGCCCAGAAGAAGGGCCGAGTGGTGGAGAGACTTTTTGGATGTTGGTCTGAGCTTTTGTTGCCTGAAAAGGCAGCTTCTCAGCTGTGGGACTGACTTGCCACCAAAGGCAAATAACCAGCAGGAGGTGTGGGAGATGAAGATCCTTGAGACATCATGCCCTGCTTCCAGGGATGTTCTAGTGTGGGTGTACACCATACCATGGCCATTTGATACCATTGTGGATATATATTTTCCATTCATATTGCTCCTGCTTCAGTCACTGAACCATATATGACTTATTCTCAGGTCAGCCAGAGGACAGCATGTCTGTCTTGTAGCTTCCACTAACTCCTTAAGGCTTATTTAATTTCCCCTATGTGCCCAGTGTCTGTAGCAGTTCTGGAATGAGCAGGGCAGGGGAACCTCGGCAGCCCATGCCTAAGGAACAGTACATTTTTCAACAGCCATCAAGTGATGGGGCCAGACATTTACTCTCCTTAAGCTTGTGGGAAATACTCATGGTGGCCTCACTTGGTGCTAACAGCTCTAACACAGAAGTACCGGTTGATGGGGATTGTAGTCTAGGTTTGAGCAAATTGGGGATTTTCATCTGGGGATTATTTATTTATCATTTAAGCCTTGCAAGCCCCTGAGCTGGTTGATTACTCTATCCAATGCTTCTGATCATTCTCTGTTATCTCTTGTAGGCTGGTCTTCTCCCATTAAAGTCTATGTCTGTTCTGCCATTGATATGAATGGGTGCAGGATTACTGGGGGTTTGTGGGTTACTGGAGGTAAGTCTAGGCTTAAAATGCTACAGCTGTGCCCCTGCAGCTACATTGCTGTAGTGTTTCAGTGTAGATGCTACTTATGCTGAGGGAAGAGATTCTGCTGCCAGAATAGGTAACCCACCTCCATGAGAGGCAATAGCTAGGTTGATGGAAGAATTCTTCCATTGTCCTAGTGCTGTCAATACAGAGGCTTAGTTCAGCTTAACTATGCCTCTCTGGGGTGTAGACTTTTTTCCCCCATACCCCTGAATGACATAGTTATGCCAATCTAATTTGTTTAGTGTAGACTGGGCCCAAGTCAAAATCTTCTTTCCTAGGCTGTGATTCAGTACTTTTCTTTGGATTATCATGCTGGGTCTATAACTGTCTTCTGGTCTGGGTTTGGTGTCTTGAGTTACCTTTGAGATTGGTTTCAGATAGGTAGCTGTGTTAGTTGGTATCAGCAAAAACAACGAGGAGTCCTTGTGGCACCTTAGGGACTAACAAATTTATTTGGGCATAAGCTTTCATGGGCTAGAACCCACTTCATCAGATGCAAGGAGTGGAAAATACAGGAGCAAGTATAAATACATGAAAAGTTGGGAGTTGCCTTCCCAACTGTGAAGTCAGTCTAACGAGACAATTTAATTAACAGCAGGATACCAAGAGAGGAAAAATAACTTTTGAAATGGGCCACTCTCATTACCACTACAAGCAGCTGACAAGAAGGTGTGAGTAAGAGGAGGGGAAAATTAATACCAACCACTCTCAGTCTTTATTCAGGCCTAATTTGATGGTGTCCAGTTTGCAAATGAATTTGTGATTGGCTGTCTTTATCCCATCTGGAAACCTGCTCATGACTCAGTAATATATAGCTCCCATACAGTGCTCTTCATCCATAGATTTAAAAGGGTCTTACAAAAGAGGTCAGTATTATCCCCATTTTAGAGATATAAAGCATATAGGTAAACCTTGCAAACATGAGAAATGAATGTTTCTTTTGAAAAAACATTTACTTGCTTTGTCAAATATACCTGCTTACGGTAACCCTCAACTGTCATTCATCCCTCAGCCCAAATCCACTTACCTGCCCTTAAACCTGCAACTAAGAAGCCACACACAATGTCTTCAGCTTGCCTTCTGAATCAGAAAGTGGCCAGATGAAACTAGCTCAAACACCGTCCTGTTGTCAGCCAGAGCTGCTCTACAAACTTTGGCCAATTGCCACTTTCACAATGGGACAAAGGCGAGAGCATTGCTTTGTGCAATAAATTCAGTCTTCTTTACTATTGTCAAAGCTGGCAGGCACAACACTTCCCCTTCAGAAGACTTATGACACCATTGTGTTGTGGGTTTTTTTTATTTTCATTTTTCTTAAGAACTGCGTGAAATGCACCTGGTTTAATCAGAACTCACACCCTGTTTGTCAAAAGCTTTTGTGAAGGCTAATGAATCTTCAAGTGATCCTGGTGTGACTTATGATTTTCTATCAAATAACGTTTCAAGGTTTTATGTGCCTTCAATTTGATGTGAAGCCAATGAAACTCATCAGTTTTGACTAACTTCTGCGTTGTCATTTTGAATTCATTTGAACTAACAAGATTTGTGTGTCTTGATCTATAGGATGGAATGTTCACGTGTCCCTACCGAGCTTTGCATATTTCTTCTCTTGCTCACACTGCTACGCCCTCTAATAGATGGGATATCTTCCCCAACTCTCTCTGTGTGACTTCCTTCCCTTTGCTCCAATCCCTCTGTGAGACCCACTTCTACTGTGAAGCCTACTGGAAATGAATGAATCATGACATGGCACAGGAATATCTATTGATCATAAATTGTATGTTGTCACAATGCAATGCCTTTGATTATCCACACAAGGTTGACTTTTCAGAAATGCCTAAGTCCTGCTTTTAAGGGTACCTGAGAGCCATATTGAGGTATGTAGACATCTAAAGTTGCAGATAGATACCTAGAGGGATTTTCAAAAATCCAATTGGTTAGGTACCTAAATGCCTTTGAAAAGCTCGCTTTCAGATACGTAGTCTAAATCACATAGACTTTGAATAGGACTTGAGTGCTTAAGCCACTTAGTTGCTTTTAAAACATTGTACACATAGTCTTGTTACTGACACCTGACTTCCATACACAACCCTTCCACACTGTGTTGCTCCTGCATTGCAACATATGCACATTTAAACTATGCGCTCTCAAAGGCAGAGTCCAGACACTCTGGTTGTGCTCTGAGGTGTGTAACTTAGCTCCAGGTTCTTCAATAATCTCAATTCTTATTTCTGATGTTTCTTCTTCAGTTGCATTAATATGAAAACTATTTGTCCTGAAAGAAAATAAAATGTATAATAAACCCCAAAGACCTTACTGTCCTCTTGAAATTGTATTCACCTTTAAAGAAATTAAATAGGGTTGTATGAAATATGCAGAATATAAAATATGAAATAAGCGAGGCTGTTTGAGAAGGACTACAGCCATACAGGCTGCAGGATATTCCACTACAACATAAAGAAGAAGTTTAATAGAAAACAGTTTTTGATAACTGAATGCTGATTAGGGTAACCAGATAGCAAAAGTGAAAAATCGGGACAGGGTGTGTGTGTATGGGCTAATAGGAGCCTATATAAGTAAAAGACCCAAAAATTGGGACTGTCCCTATAAAATGGGAACATCTGGTCACCTTAATGCTGACTTAAATGAATGAGGTGTCCAGCATGTGCTTATTATAGCTAGCATTCAGCAAGGAAAATGTGTGCACACCTGTCCATTTATAAGTGCATTTAAACCTTAACTTGATAAAAATTGGTGCACTACATTATTTAGCCTTTAGTTCCCTGCTACTCTATAAAAAGTAAAGTTCAGCAGAATCCTGATGTAAGAATGATACTTTTAAAAACATGCAACAGGATGGAGGAAACCTGCTGGATTATCTCTAGGTTCTCTGTATCCCGAGTGAGAGGGGGAGCCACTAGTCTTGATAACTAAGGGCAGGTCTACACTACCCGCCAGATCGGCGGGTAATGATCAGTCTTTCAGGGGAAGATTAATCGTGTCTAGTCTAGATGCGATAAATCGATCCCGAGCACTCTCCCGTCGACTCCGGTACTCCACTGCAGCTAGAGGCGCAGGTGGAGTCAACAGGAAAGCAGCAGCAGTCGACTCAGTGCTGTGAAGATGCCGCGGTAAGTTAACCGTAGCTGAAGTTGCATATTTTAGGTTGATCCCACCCCCAGTGTAGACCAGTTCAGACCATCCACTGTGTTGTATGCAGCAGCGTTGGCTGGCCACAGAAAGAAAGCAGGTGTTGCGCTTATTAGGACTAGTGGAGCTTTCCCTGGCAGCAGGCACTGTCCTTGAGCTGGAAGAACAATAGAATGCTGTAGCCCTTGCAATTTAGTAAAAGCCAGTGCATGTAACCATTCTGCAATCAGTGTAAGTTCTCCATATCCACCTTCACTATTTCCTACAGACACAGGAGATCACATGCTGATGTCAATTCCACCAGTGTAACTCTGGAGCAGTGGAATTACTGCAAAATATACTCCAATCTAACTATAATTGCCATCTGATATTGATATAACTAAACATGTCATTAAAACAAGCCCTCCCAAGAGTGAAGATAAATGTATTACTGAGTGCACCTGATGGTCAGGCTATTTCAGTGCAAAAAAAGAGGTGAAATTGTGTATGACAGTTTCTGTTAGCGTCTTCCAAATCACACATTCCTCAAGGTCAGTTCCCTGCCAGCTTCCAAAAAATCATGCCAGCAAGGCAGAAGGCAGACTCCTAGCACCAGCTTGGAGCTGCCCTGTCCTATTGCAGAAACCGCTGCTTTGTCAATCTCCCTGCAGCTGAGTGTGCAGCAAGCAAGGTTTCCTAATGTATTAATCTTAAACATGGAGCTCAGGGAGGCTAATGAGCCAAGGTACTGAGTATTTGCGTTGTAAAGAGAAAAGAGAGTTGAGGTGTGGACCGATGAGCATCCTATCCTCACAAGATGGGTCTAGACACTAAGATATTTAAATGCTTAAAGATGCAGAGAGACACACAGAGGGATTTTCAAAAGTGTCCAAACTGGTGAGACACCTGACTTTCATAATCACTCCCAGGCATGTAGGGAGTGATTATGAAGCATCTGGATTATGGAGCATCTGGGATTAAATAGGCACTCCCAGGCATCTATCTGCATCGTTCAGAGCCTGTCGCTGTTCAGAGCCTGTCTCTGAAAATCAGCCCCACTATGCAGGTGTGCCTATTTAATAAGCTTTCTAACCATTGACACCAATGAGACCAGGTTTTCACAGGGCAGGTTGTAGCTTTAACCCACAAGCCCTATTCTAGCAGGGAGAATGAAGAAGGAGCAGCAGGAGTTCAGGAAGCCAGAGCAAGCCAGAATTTCTGAGAGGCTAGTGGAGCAACCAATTGGAAAGGGGACAGAATGGGTTTCCTGCCCATCATAGCTGCTGGAACCAGGGATACTGCTGCACCCCCTGGCTTGAAGGAATAACAAAACCCAAACACAAGGTTTCTGCCTTCAGCACCCCGCTATAAAAAGTTTTCCAGCAGCACAGCCCCCAGTAAAGGCTGGCCCAGCTTTGCATGGCAGAGCTCTGACCAGCTCCTCCTTGAGTTCTTTGGGGAGGCAAGTGCCATTCAGCCTAAAGCCTCCACTCCCTGGTTTAGAGTGTGCCTAATCCAGGACAGGGGAGGGCTCCTCTCCTTCCAACCTCATTCACCAGGGACAGGTAAAATCTAATACTTACACTTCATAAGTTTATTGTATAGCATCTTTCGAAAACTCACGGCACTTCCAAAAGTTACAAATAGGTGCGAAAAAATTACTGTGCCGATTAAATAGTTTATAAAACCACATTCTAAGTATAATAGGTATAAATGCATTGGATGCCCTATATTCTGCTCAAGAACACCCAAAGCACATGCTTATGCACTGAATTTAGCATGAAGTGGATTTAACAGGAGACTTCAGATATAGGCACATATGTTGTTACAGTCATGTTGGAAGATGGCCATTCACCAGCCATTTGCAAACTGGAGGAAGGGACTTGCCATCCAGCTCCTCATTTTTGGACTTCACACCATCTCTAATGATATAAAAGGTGTTGCTTGTACATATTTCACTACGAAGCAGCTGCCTTTGGCAGCGGATAACAGGTAACACTTCTGCAGGGATTTTTTGTCAGTAGATCTCCATGGAGGTAATTATCATTATGTCCATTTTACAGAGGGGGAAACTGAGGCACAGAACAGTGAAATGACTCACCTATGGCAGCAGACCAGTGACAGCCAGGAAAAGAAACCAGGTCCCCCAAATCAGTCTAGTGTTCTATCCACTGGGCCACTGTTTTCAGGCATTACAGCAATGCAACTAAATAATATTATGGAGGATGGAAGGTAGGACCCGTGTTGTAAGTAGATTGTAATTCTTACCAGTGCACATGGGCAACTCATGGGAGGGACACAAAAGGGAGCATCAGCTAAAGGGGGGGGCATGTGACCTCCCCACATGACTCCTCCCTGCCCCACCCCCAATCGGGGGCCCCAAGCTCTCCCCAATCCATGTTACCTGGCAGGGGGCCTCTGTCCTCCTAGTTCCTTGGATTACTGATTTCTGAACTGCAGGGCTCTCCTGATTTATGAACCACAGGGCTCTCCTGCATGGCTGTACTGCCCCCCAGCCCTTCCACACAGCTGCATCTCCTGTCTGGAGTTGGGGCGGAACTGGAGGCAGTACAGCCCTGGTGGAGATGCTGCTGGCACAAGGCACTGGCTTCTGGGAACGGTGGCCCCATGTTCTGCTCCTTTCACAGCTGTGGTTCCCAGGAGAGACCTGCCATTGTAAAAACCTCATTCCGGTACGGCGTATTGGCAACAAATATCTTAATGGTACAGCATATCTTACTTGCACCACTGGGTAGAACTCACTCAGAATCTGCTCAGACTAGAATTCATGCTACCACTACTAGTACTTTGCAGGGATTACTCTCTTGCCAGATTAAAACAGACTGAAAACAAGCTGGACCATGCCTGAGAATACACAGCGCATTTCCATGCTATTACTGACAGGATAGAGTGGCCAAGAATTTAAAACTTCACCCTTCTGATTTTTAAGAGGTCAGAATCACCAAAAAGATTCTGCCTTCTTTATCCTGAAGCTATTTCTGTTCATCAGCTCCAGCAGCAGCTGCTGTGTGTGCTCCTCGAAACTCCCAGGCCTTTTAACTTTTAGAGACAAGGCCTTGATGGCAGCTATTCAGATCCTTGGTTAATACTGAGCTTTGTGTTATGGTAAAAGTAACCCTTTGAAGGGCTCGTTCTTAAATCAGTTCTACTCCAAATAATGAATCCACAAGATGAGGATAAGGTAATATAAATGTATGGATTCCTCCCTAGACGTTTTAGTGTTGAGATGGAAACTCTGACTGTAACGCCCCAGGAAGCAGCAACCTTTCCAATGCTGATGGCAAGGCGATCGTTTATCTAGAGATTCCTGCAACACCAAATAATAATGAGGAGGGTTAAGGGATGAGATTATAGCTGAAAGTCTTTATGTGGCTTTAAGGTAGATGTGTGGCATCATTTAATATAAATGATTTGTTGGAGGGGGGCTATTAATTAATACATGGTACATTTTAAAACACCCCAAATTGTAATCCCTATAGTTATCTCCTGCCTCATTCCAAGATGCTTGAACCAAGCCTAGTTAAGACAATGTTGACACGTAACACAAATATTGTTAGTGATGGCTCTAATGCAACAATATAACGTCAATCTGTTCATGGACCTCTGAGGGCCTAATCCTGAGAGGTGCAAAGCACCTCCCAAATGCCTTCAACTCCCACTATAAGTAATTACCAGGAATTGAAGATGCTCAGCCCCTTGTAGGATTGGGCTCTAAACAAAGAGTTCTGTTGTGGATTGTCAGCAGCACATGGCACTGCTGGGGACTCTTATCTTTATGAAAAGAATGTGACGTGTAATTGTTGCTATCAGCTGCTCTCTATCTCAGTTCTGTTTTAGACAATTTGTGGGGGTGAAAATGAATGTTCTCCAGGGGACCAAGCAAGAGAGTGACTCTGGAGTGAAAGGCTCATTAATAGCTCACACTGACAAACTTTACTGAGCCATGGTTACCCAAGGAAGGGCAGTGGATACAAAGAAACCAGCTTTTGCTGGCTTGCTTGTAAAAATAAAATGTGAAGCTGAAGAGAGGTATTTTCCCTAGAAAAATATTGCCAAATATTTGTAGGCTGATTCTCTTACACTACTGCATGCATCCGACAAAGTGGGTATTAGCCCACAAAAGCTTATGCTTCAATACTTTTGTTAGTCTTTAAGGTGCCAGAGGACTCTTTGTCACTTCTTACACTACCGGTTTCTAAAACCTCACCCCCCCCCCGAAAGGAACGGCGCCCCCTAAATTAAATATAACTCTTTTATGGTATAGAAAGGTGATTAAAGTTCCCTCTCTTTTTTCCCGATGCCATAATTTTTCACTGTGTGAAAGCCACACACCAGTTCCATATGCTGTTCTGAACCCACCTGTCTAGGTGAAGTTCCCTTAGCAATAGAAACAGCATTGAACTCTCAGTGGTTTGCACACCCTGCACTGTAGCATGTCATCCAGTTATAATTTTTCTAGTTTACGTGTTCTAAAATAATTTGCTACTACCAAAATATTTAGGAGCATGCTGTAGAATGGAATTTAGCTGCGGTACTCTGATTAACATCGATTAACTCCCTCCTGCTGCTGGCCAGCTCTGCTGACCCATACGTAAGCAGGGCAGAGCCATAGTTCTAACTATTACTCTGAAAAGAAGTGGGGAGGGAAGTTGATCTAAAGGAATCATCTTATTAGTAGCCCCTGTTCTTCCTTGTGTGGAGGGGTTGCGCTTCTTTCCACAGCTTACACAGTCCAGGCCAGGGGAGAAGATGCCTGCCCTCCTCCGGGCCATATTTTGCATTCCTGTTAAAATCAAGCTCTGATTCTGCCATATATTTGGTGTCTGAATTAGTGTGGTTTTGTGATATTTGGAAGGGGCAAGTAGAACTGAAAGACAGCCCCCTTTTTTAAGGCACTGCTCTTCTTTTCCTCCTAATCAGAGCTGTGAATGTGACCCTGCTTGATTATCTAGGTCACAGGCACTTTCATGTTCAGGCAGCTGGAGCAGCAGCTGTAAAGGCTGATGAATGTGATTTTTTTCTATTTTATTTTTTCCTTCTCTTAGGTTCAAATACAATCCCTGACAATCCCATTTCAATTCATCTGCCTGTTCTTTCTTTCTCAGAGAGTGCTTAGCTGGACAGTCTGAAGATCTTTTTTTTGTGGGGTCCTTGCTGGACCTTCCAAACCCCTTTTCATGAAGCAGTCTCCCCTCCCCAAGTACATTCTTTGAATGAAAACCAGCCATTTTTTTGGAGGCAGAGGTTCTGTATTGGGTTGAAAAAGAACAAAACTGCCAGTCTAGAAACATTTCAAAGGGAGAAAAAAGCATGAATCTCAACAGCTAGGGAAAGTATCTCTGATCCCTAAATCATAACTGATGGAAGTATCATAGGTTCATTAAAAGGTAGGTTTTAATAATAAAATAAAGTAATAATAATTAATAATAATAAAAAAATTAACAAGACATCTAGAAACAGCTACTAATCACATACTGTAGAACAATGGCTCTCAATCTTTCCAGACTACTGTATCCCTTTCAGGAGTCTGATTTGTCTTGAAACCCCCAAGTTTCACCTTGCACAGCCTTCCCTACACAGCCCTCCATACAGTTTCACAACCCCGTTGTGACCCTTGGGCCAAAAAGTTTGCCCACCCCTGCCCTAGGGGTACATGTATCTCTGGTTGAGAACCACTGCTGTAGAATACGTATCTGAAAGGGCAGGTCGTGTTCTAAGCCATAGTAATTCTAGCAGGGGCTGGGGAATCCAGAACCATTAATCAACTTTACCCTCTTAAAGAAATCAAGGGTCTGTGTATGGGTGTGCATTTGGTGATTGTTGTTTTTCATTTTGTTCCCCAAATAGCATTCTGGAACAGCCCTGGAAGGAAAGTACCAACATGCGGATATATTTATGACAAGGAATTGAAGAGGATGAGGGGGAAGAGCCTTTGCCAGTTTAATTGTTTTTTATATGTCAACCAAAATATACACAATAATAATAAAAATACGGCTCATGCATTACAATAAGTGTAACAAGTGATAGTTACAAGTGAGGATATGAAACTGTTAGTGTATAGGGAGGGGCTGACTTCATTCAGCTTGTGCAGTGTTGTTGTAGATGTGTTGGTTCCAGGATATTAGAGAGACAAGGTGGGCGAGGCAGAAGAAGAGCTCGGGATAAGCTCAAAAGCTCGTCTCTCTCACCAACAGAAGTTGGTCCAATAAAAGATATTACCTCACCCACCTCATTGCTCTAATTGTTTACCTTGTGAGGTATGATAGGATCACAGCGCTAAATGATAATGCCTGCAGGCTCTCTGCATGGACTTTTCAGCTGCAAGTTCACATGATACATTAAAGAATATTGCTACAATGGATGGGTTTCTTTGATAGCCCTCTGATTCTGAGCAGCTTTTCCACTTACAACACATTCCTATCTCTTTGAGCTCCCTTTACCTATCATATCATAAATAGGTGTTCCTGTGGTAAAACTCTGTACTGATGTTGTATGAAAAAATGGTCAGTGAGTGGGTCTGTGCTTTTCTTCTTTTAAGGAAATACATTTCCCATTATCTGTCTTTCACTGGAATATCCTGACATAGAAACTCATTTGCAACTGCAAGGTTCATCTGAGCAGGGGCAGTAATAAAAATCTTTTCCTAGGTGATCAGCCAATCTTCTGTATGTTAAAACTTAAGATTGCAGGACATATGTAAAAACTAAGGATGGCAAACTTGTTTTGCTCATGATAATACCCACCTCAGTAACATGGTTCAGAAATTCAGCTCAGACTTGAGTCATTGCTTTACAATTCTGGTTAGGAGCGAATGCAATAAATTATGCCAGGAAAAATGAGAGAGAGAATAGGGAGCACAGACCATAGGAAAAGGTAAAGAAGGCGGGAGGGAAAAAATCAAGTGAGAAAATATATATAAGACCATAGCTTCACCTGTTGTAGTAAATCAATGTATCTCTATTGGAGTTGATTGTTTCCAGGAGCAGAGGAAGTGGCCTGCTATATCTAGGCCACACAATTTACCAGTCTGGGTTTTTTTCTGAGCTGGTTCGTCCATCCACACCACTAAACCTGATTAAACCAAGCTGTCTTTGCTGTACTACCTGCAGCAGATCCAATGCATTGGAATAGTAGTTTCATTCTTCAGTGCTGATTAACCTTGGTGGCACCATCTTGATGGTTGTCCAGGCTTTCTCCAAGGTAGAAAATTATGTTTAATAGTAATTTTAAATATCTATCCTTAGAAAAGCTACATCAGGCACACACACACAAAAAGGTTCACAAGTCTGAGCTGAGCTACTTTTGCACAACTAAAAGTTGTTTGGGAATTGTGCAAATTCTGAAGTCTGGAGATGTTCCAGTAAAAGGCAAACATTAACACAACCCCAGGGGAAATGTGATAAATGATGTTATCACCTTTCTATCAATGAAATCATTGTTTTACTAGAATTTGGCCTATCCTGCATTCCCATTGATTTCTGCTAGCCCTCTCTGCTAAAATCAGATCCCAGTTCAGCCATGCACCGAAGTATGCAATTAGCTTTAAACACATTTGCAAAATGTGATTTTTGCAAATGTATTTATTTGAAATATAAGTTGTTCTTGTGGGGAGGGAGTAAGAGGGGGAGGAAAAAATGGAATAAATTATTCTCTCTGCGCTTGTTCAGACCCAGAACTGCAGATTCTTGTCCACAAAGAATAATCCCAGTAACTTCACCAATTAAATAAAAGGAGGAAAGGAAAGAATAATTCATTCAAGTCGTGCATCAGCAAATGCCATTACTGAGTTAGATTGAGGAGCTTTCCTATTAATGTCAGTCAAACTGAATTCTGCTGAAGAAAGTCCAGTCAAACCTGCCATCTTTTTAAAGTATTACTCATTAAAAAAAAAAAAAGCCAGGGATAATGAAATCAAAGTCACCTCCATTTCAACCGAGGAGTAAATGTACTCAAACTTTCTCCTCTGCATGGCTAGCATCCTTAATCGTATGCTATGAGATGACAAACAATCTGCGATTAAAGGCACAGTGCCCAAATTAGAAAGGAACAGCGTGCCAGAGGTGCACAAGAGTCTTCAATGCCTTCCTTTGTTCACTACACATAAGTATAGGCTCGCACAATCGTGTGAACGATAAATCAGCTGGATAAACCAGAGTTAACCTGCGAGCCTGTCCTTGCTTCACAGTATGGATTAGACCTAAAGCTCAACATCAGAAAAGGAAACTGTCAGTTGTCCAGATCTGCCCAGCCCACAGTTCTTTCCTCTTCCATCTGGTCAGGAGAGAATCCCCGTCCCTGGTGATCTCTCACTGTTGTTTCTTTTAACATGCAATCTTGTCCAACAGACTCACATTGTTCTAATCCCAGGGCCCTCTTCCCTGCGTTGGTTTTGGATGCTACTTTGTTCTGGAAGTACAAGGATTTGTATTTCGCTTATTTGGATTCCCCATACCAACTCCCCTGGACTACAGTTGGTCCAGGAGTATTAGGGTGACCAGATAGTAAATGTGTAAAGGACGTGGGGGTAACAGGTGTCTATATAAGAAAAAGCCCCAAATATTGGGATTGTCCCTATAAAACTGGAATATCCAGTCACCCTAAGGAGTATGTGGATCACAGAACAGACTACTGAAGTGAACACCTGCAGCTCATCTGTTGTCAAGTTTCATAGATTTCAAGGTCAGAAGGGACTGTTAAATCATTTAATTTGAGCTCTGATAATCTAGTCTACCCTTTGGAATACTTACTCATACAGGTGCTGGTTTCTAATTTTCCCTGGGGGTGCTCAATCCCTGGTCAGCTCCAGGCCCTACCCCACTGTACCCCTTTTCCCCAACCTCTACCCCACCCTGCATCTTCCCACCCCTGACCCCATTCCACCCCTTCCGCCAAGGCCCACCACTGCCACCCCTCTTCCTGCCCCCCCGCTCCACCTCTGCCCAGCCTCTTCCCTAGCTCTTTCCACCCCCTCCTCCAAGTGTGCACCATCCCCGCTCCTCCCCATCTCTCCCAGCACCTCCTGCACACCGTGCTGTTCCGAGCTGTTCTGCAGGGTTCAGGAGGCACTGGGAGGGATGGGGAGGCGGGGAGCAGATCAGCAGGGGCCACCAGTGGACGGGAGGTGCTGGGGAGAGAGGGAGGAGCTGACTGCCGGTGGATGCTAAGCACCCGCTAATTTTTCTCCATTGGTGCTCCCCCACAGAGTCAGCACCTATGCTTACTCACATTAATGATCACTTGGTTACATAAGGAGTCCCACTGAAGTTGGTAAATGATAAACAAAACGAGGAAAAAGTTTCACAGCTTTTGGCGTCTTGTTTTTTTTTCTCATTCCATCAATGATAGGCAATCCAGGGACTTCAGATTTGCAAGGACTGATGCTCTGTATGTTCAGCACGGAACAATCCTCTGCTAGACGACGTAGTTAGTGGAGCAACTGTGCAATAAGATTTCAGAGTGGTTTACTCTTTAGTCTCTCTCAAATGGGTTTATTATCTTTTTTTGGGCGGACATCATCAATGGTAGAAAAGTGAGTGGTAATAATTTGCACCATGCTTTCAAATCAGAGTCATGATTCCTTAAACTGACAAAAGAATGAAGAAGATGCACTAGAGTGAAATAATGGAAGGTGCTTCCTTATGCCCATCACCCCTTTGAAAGAGATGAAGATGCAAAACTGTCTGCTTTGTAACAGCTCACCGGGAGGCTTCATAATGACTACAGTAGGTGAGAATCCACTATCGACATGGAAGAATAACTATTCAAGCACTATATGACAGATATGGCAATTCCCTACAATATCCTTGGGAGATTTTACTGAGTTAAGTTTAATTATCTTGGGGGGTCTGTTGTATTAAAGGAATGTGATGTACCAGGCTCTTTGAGGCCTCCTGCTGGAGGCCTCGCAGTGCTACCACACCCCACCCCAGAAAAGGGAGCAGCAAAGGTGGGTCCTCCAGGCCTGCCTGGAAAAGCTGTCGGGAATCAGCCAATCAGAGCAGAGTAGGCTCAGATAAAGGCAGCTGCAGGGGCTGAGAGATCAGATGCTGACTGGGACCAGAAGGGTGAAGAGGGACTGAAAGGCTGTGAAGCTCCACAGATAAAGAGGCTGGGGAGAAACCCTACTCATGCAGGGACAGGATGGGAAGCTGTCTGGGCACAGAGGCCTGGGACAGAGACTCCTGATTAAAAAGGGGGAAGAGACTGTTACAAGTTCTCCAGGCAAAGAGGCCCCAGAGAAGACCTGGAGAAGTCAAGACAGAAAAGGAGAAACTCTCCAGGCATGGAGGCCTGGGCGATACCCTGCTCAAACAGGGTACAGACAGATAATCCAAGAAGATGATGGGAGAGAGTAGGAAGCAGCTCAGGGAATGCGGCAGTAACAACTATTAAAGAAAGAAGCAAGTGGCTGCTATTTGTAGGGTTCCTGTATTGGGACCTGAAGTAGTAGGTGGGCCTGTATCCTCCCACTGTCACTAAGGAAGTGGCCTAAGCCCCAAGAAAGCAGTAAGACTCAGTACTAAACCCCTGCAAAAAGGGGCTAGATTTTAAATAGGGCTGAAGACTGCAGAAGGGGCCAGCCATGTGTTGGATTGTGTTACCCCAGAAGGGGTTAATCCATTTTAGATATTGTGTGACTTAGCTGGAGGGCTGAACCTGTGAAGACCAGCCTGATGAGGGCAACAGCTGACATGGGACACTCTGAAAAGAGAGAAAGAGGGTGCAGATTTGCACCCATCCATCAGGAGGTGCTCATGATAGGTAAGTGTGCACTGCCACAGAATGGTTTATATATTATTGTGGGATGGGACTGTATGTAACTGCTCCAGAGAGGAGATATGATGTGTGGCCTGGGAGTTCAAAGGACTATATTGAAAGTGTACCAGACTGGAACGGACTTTTGGGACAATAAGTGTGAAGTGAATTTCCTGGGGACTCCCTACGGAGAAGTTAATGCAAATTTCTCACCCCCAGTTATACAAAACCCAGCCTTTGGGAGCTGCATGCTGAGGAGTGTTCATTATCTATCTATTCCCAGCGACTTGAGATCAAAGGCTCGAGCTGTATTAAAAAGACCTGCCCAGCCTGTGTTATGGTTCTGAATCTGAGACAATTATGAATTCATAACCATGGGGAAAACCCAGTTTGTGGGTCCTGAAGGACTGACTCCCATTAGAGACCTAGGTTTGAACTGGGGTGACCTCTGGTAAGCATGCATGTTGGTTCTTTTATTGTTCTGAACATGTTTCCTCTATAATGGTTTCATCTTCAGAATAAATGGGCTTGCTTAGAAAAAAAAACCCTGTGCAACAGTCTACAACTGTTGGCCATACGCTCTTCATGGCCTCTGGAGAGAAGGCAAAGTGCCGATGCTGGCCTGTTTAGGCACCGTGTAGGTAGGGAACTCTGGAGCCTAGAAAAATCCTGCTCAGGAAGGAGGGAGGCACAGGACTGCCCACAAGAAGTGATGGCTGGGAACCAGAAACCTTTAGAGTTGCTGCCCTTGAGGGACCAGGGAAGGAGGACACGGGAGCAGATACTCTGAAACTGTGACACACTATAAATCCGTGACTGACTTTGCAAAGCGATGGAGTGGTGAAGGAGTCCCTCGTAGCAGTAACTGCGTACATCTGTTTCTGCAGTGGGTCTGTTCTGAGGCAGCTGTGAGCGTGGACTGTCTAAGAGAGGGAACTGTTAGACTAGGAAACGATGGCAGAGTGTAGGGAAGAACCCAGCGGGGTGGACAGTGCAAAGCACTACTTGAAAACAGAATTTTAAGCTGACTTAGCTCATGACACGTTTATACCTATTTTAGGCTCCCTTTGTACAAATGTTTGCATGAGTAAGTTTCAAATGCTTGTGGGAAGTGCATTTTAAGTCTGCACGCTAGGATGCTTGCAAAAAGCCTGTGCCGCTGGCCTTCTCCTTCCCCATTCACATGCAAATTATTGTCCTTAGGGATGCAGGAAGAGGCAAAATCATGAATATGATCAGTTCCAATAACACTGTGACAGTGTCTTAGTCTGTAAATTTCTGTCTGTAATGTAAGTAGATTTCAAGCAGGCTCTTCTGTAAACATGTTAAAAGAGGCTTTGACTAAAAAAGGTTTAAATGGGGTGTGACAAAACACTCTCAGTTTGTCATTGTTGCTGGAAAGCCCAGTTCCCAGATGTCTGCATTCTGGGCCCCAGCCTGCAAGGTCTGAGTGTGTTCATCATCCCTTAGCTTCCCTGGGTATTGACAATGCTCAAGATCTCACAGCGGGTGCTCAGAACCTTGCTAGATTAGGCCGAAAGCACATTAAACCATGTGAATGCATATTTGACAGCAAGGGTTTGAGCACATTAATGTGTGGTTCCCACATGTATAACCTGGTGTGGGCCAGTTTATGCTTCTCCTACTCATACTGAGTAGAAACACACCTCAAGAAGTCCCTTTGAAATACAGAGACTACATGCAAATGACACTGTTAATAGGAGTAAGGATGGCAGAATCTGGCCATATAATTAATCATTTTATCCAAGGTTATGTGAATTAATCTAAGAGCTGGGTGATAGTTCTGACTCACTGCTGTGTGACCTAGAATAACTGTGCCTCATTTTTTCCATCTGTAAAATGGGTATAATGAGACTCTCCGTCCTTTATAAAAGCACTTTGAGAGCTACATATAAAAAGAATAAAAGATCCAGATATTGAGATACACTGAAGAAAATCTGAGAGAAAAGGTTATTAACTACACTTTCCCAATTGACATAATATGTACTTTATTACATTCTCTCATATCTTCCTGTGAAGCCCTCCAGGTTTTTCCAGTCTTATTTAATTTTAGACTACAAGGTATCAGTGACTCGGTAGTAGCAGTCATCCTGGATTTCATGTATGGGGAAAATAAAATTATATTGTCTAAAGTTTTATTACTCACAAGAAAATGTCATCAATTTTGAATGCATGAACTAATAGCATTCACTCTTCAGAGACTTGCTCTTTCCTAGATGAAAGCTAGTTAACTGTGGAATCTCAAGGCTAGACGAAGGGTAGACAAATTGACATATGGATGATTTTTATTCTCTGTCCTATGAACCAAGTTTACTCTCTAACATAGATTTATTTAATTACTTGAAGAATTTAACAAGACATTTCCCCCTCTTCCTCTCCTCCGGCTACTACCTGTAATTTGTGATTTCTTGCATAACCCAGTAAGTATCATTATGCAGTTCTTAACATTGCTGAAAAACTGACCAAAATTAAAGTTTATTCCTAAAGTTATCAAAGAACAGCACAAACATTCTGTAACTCCGCTCGTAACAAGTGAAAAATGATGTATTCAAATAAAGAGACTTTTTTTGAATAAAATGACCTCTGATTCCTTAAGCCCATATTCAGATATCTTTACTCATTATATGGGGTACCTTTTTCTTCAGATAGACTCATTAATTTCTCCAGTGCAAAAGCAGTAGCAATGTCAACTCCATTGGATGTTGTAAATTTCAGAATTGAAAATTGAAACTTGGTCATCTTGGTATGTTGCTGTGAACAGAAACATGACTTCAACACATAATGAAATTCCAAAAGGCCAGAGTCAAAACAGAATACGCATGCATCATGAAATATAAAATCAAGGTTTAATAAGTAGCACATACATTAATTTCTTATTTTGCATAGATAGTACATGGTTTCAGAAACTGACTCCCCAGTACAAAATAATGCACAATCTTGAAGGAAATTCAGCTTTTAAGGGCAAATTCTTCTCAAATCAGTAGGTGGCTTTGGATTCTAATATTCTAGGAACCCAACAGAATTTAAGGCCAATAGGTATTCAGCACTTCTGGAAGCAGAAATTGTAGGTGAAAAACCATGTAGATCTAAGGAATGAATTTTGCCCTAAATGTAGTTGTTGGAAGATATTTGTTTGGATCAATTCTTAATTTTAATAATGTTTGCATTGCAAGGCAGCATTGCTATTTATGTATGATTTCAGGATTCTCACTGTGTGTCTGAGACTCTGAAGCCTAAAACATCTGAGTCAGTGTGAAGCGATGGAAATGACTATAAGCATGGATCGGAACTCTCTTTGTTCAGAACATCACCAGGTTCAATAATCACTGGGATTCATGGATGGTTATTATCCCAATTTTTAGGTTCTCAGCCATTTTGACTTTACAAATTAGAGCCCTATAGTGTATAGCTACAGTAAGGCACACATCTATCCTCTAGCCAAGAGGCCTAGATCATTGTGATATCAGAGGTTACTCAACCAATCACCTCTCTTACTCTCCAAATAATTTGCAAAGCAACCTTGCATTGGTTATATGAGGGACACTGCACAGATAGTGGATTTCTTGGCCCATGTGCTTTCAGCCTCTAATATTATGTATATTTAAAAGAACAATATACAATGGATCTATTAGGTTAATGGAAGTTTTAATGTGATGTGTCTTTGATGCTCTTCCACAGGTCAGGAGGAGCCGGCCAACAATGCCAAGTGCCAGCAGTTTTAAGAAGTGCAGTGAAATGGCACACTTTTATTGAAAGCTGCTAGATTTGATTTCATATTTTCTGTGGTGCCAGAGTTAAACGTGTTTAGCCTTCAGGTTCATTTTTCAGGATATTTTCGGGGAGGAACAGAGAGATTTAATCCTATTCCTAGCAGTGCCCAAATTAAGAAGTAGGGCTGAGTGCTGGGCAAATTTGTTGGAGAATTCAGAAGAAGGGAGTCATCTTTCTGAGGTTGTAAAAAAGCTGCAGGGCTGCTCCAGGGAGACAGCTTCATCCTCCATGGATTATTTTTGCAGTTCCTCATATGTCCCACTGTGAGGGGAGGAGGCACCTCTGCCCATCAAGGGCAGTATAAATCCTTGCTCAGCTAAGTGGATATGCCTGAGTGCCTAGGGACAAGGGGTACAGACAAAACAGCTGTATTTACAGTGACAAAATACTATGAAATTAACGTTTTCCCCTGTGAAATGTAATGGATCTCACAAAACTGGGTGACTGGGCAACAAAATGGCAGATGACATTCCGTGCATGTTGGAAGCCATAATCCCAACTATACATACAAATTAGTCTAAATTAGCTGCTCCCAGTCAAGAAAGAGACATTGAAGTCATTGTGGATCGTTCTCTGAAATAATCTGTTCCACAAGCGCTGACTTGTTTTTGCCGTTGGGAGCCTCTCAGGGGCACAACCAACATTTTCCTAATTAGGGGCCCATTTGTGAGGCTCCAACCAGGGAAGAAAGTCTTGGGACATGCCAGGGCCAGGCACAGGCCTGAGAGCAGTCCCCTGGGGCTCCCAGCATCCCTGCTCCCTGTGGAAAGCCCTGGCATCTAGGCTGCAGCTCGCTTCCCTGCCGCTGCCCTGCCCACAGTGCCAGGACTCCAGCAGACTCTTCTCCTCCATTTTGGGCTTCTGCATGGGAAATGGCACTGCTACCTCAGGCATGGCAAGGGGAGGTGATGGCGGCTGGGTCTTGGTTCAGAGCTGGCCAACGGTCTGGGACCTTGCCAGGCGCCACCTCCAACATTTAAGGATGTCTAGATCCAAGGTTTCAGTTTGGGTCCATTTCAGTTTGTTCTTTTCCTGGTAGCAGTACCATGGTACTGCAAGAGCGCACTACATTCGAACTGTTAATCCTGTGGGATGTACTGTCATAAGACTAAACATGGCTAACCTTTCCTGTGCGGTTACATTATTTTCCTGCATTAGTATTTCTGAGGATTTATGCCTTATTTTGTTAGGGCAAAGCAAATGCCACACAGGTCAGTGTTTTTTGCATACTCTTGGTAGTGTATGTAATGGCTTGGCCCAAATTACCAAGCACATTTTTAACCACTGTAAACCTTTTGCTGCTATTACACCGTATTGTAATAAAATATACCAGCAAGGAATTCACTGAACATTCAGCATACGAAGTAACACTGATATAATACAATATGTGCTCTTTACTAGTACAAGAAGAAAGCAGATTTTCTGACAGTTTGCCTAATAGCTTAGGAAATTAAGTTCTGTTTTATTTGCATGAAGTAATTGTTGTCAAAGATGCTAGACATCTATGTTAGCTAGATGAGAAAAAAACTGGTCTGCACTATGACTCAGTTCCACAGCCTCTGCCCCAAAGTGGCGGTAATCTAGTCTGCAACAAGACATGACAAGTAGTCCTAACCTCTCTGACGTCTGCAAGGTGATCAGCAGGGTACCTCATCTCACCCTTTATCTTGTGAAAGCTGATGCTGAATTCTTTAAAACCTGGTGCATGGATGCCACTTCTTTATGTTTGGCCCGGGAAGTGTGACTGATTTGTTATTTTCCAGCTCCTTTCCCACCCACCCCCATCCCACCCCCAATCAACTGGCTATGTCACCTGTCTGCTAGAGTGCAACACAGATTTCAGTTACATGGTTGTACAAAAGTAGTATGGAAAGGGAGAAAAATGAACTGTATGCTTTCAGTGTGCTGTGAGCCATACTTTACTGCCCTGACTTTCTTTGCTTTTAGGAAGATGCAGTAATTATGGGCTATTGAAGAGTACATTAGAATTAGGATATTTCAAAAACATTTAAATTAACATTGGAATACAAAAGGCTGTGGCGGTCCTTTGCTTAGCCAGGTAAAACAGTATTCTCTTTTTCAGATGCTTTACTCTGCATCTGTGGTTTACACTGTACAATTTATCTTGCTTCACTGTAAATGACTGCTTGATTAGTGCACTCTACTTGATGCTAGAAAGCTAAATGAAGAATTCAACACCCTGCTGGAACATTGTCCAAATGAGTATCGTGTACAAAGTCGGAGCACATAAATGTAGTGACTGTCAATATCTTCTTGCTAGGTGGATTTAAAATTTGATTGTTTCATACGAGTGCTCACAGCTGTGTCTTAGCACTCTAGTAAATTAAACCCAAACATTCGGTGATAGTGGGTAGAAAACTGCTAGCAAAATGGCTTGACAAAGTGTCTCTAAGCTATACAGTTCTTCACTGTGGTGTTCATATTATTCAGATAATGATTTTTTTTTACACCAGCATTGTTACGTATCGGTGGCTTGTTATGTCAGTATCGTTATAGTAATATTACATTAGATGAGTGTGGCATGAACAAAACATTAAAAATCCAATGAAGATATTCTATGGCACTATTATAAACACAGATGCCTTGCTTATTGTCCTAAGTTGCATCGTTGTCTGTCTTCAGCGTTAGGGCCAACAGGAATGGTGGAGAATTCCATGGCCCAGATCCTGGGCTGCTGGCACAAAGTGACTCTAGAACCAGTGTTGTTAGCTGTGGAGGTGTTCTGTAGGGATGTGAAGCTGATTTAAGCAGGGAAAAGCATGCCTACGCCCTGCTGATATCTGGCTGTTGTAGAAGGTTACTGAGGTTGTCTGCAGCCTACACAAGTTACAACAGCATTCAGGCTGCTCTAGCTTATGCTGAGGGGATCACGCTAGTGAATGGCCAACCCAAGACTGAGGGAGCAGAAATATTGCCTAAAGTCATGTTTGCTAATCCTTCTTGAGTTGCACCGGAGCACTCTACGGATACCACAGAGAATCTGGGACTGTATTCTTCTTATTGAAAGCACCTTCTTCCACATCAGTGATTCCCAAACTAGGGTTCGGGAACCCCTCCGTGTTTGCAAAATGTTTCAGGGGGTTCTCGGAGAAAAATTCCCTAATGGTGGACAGAGCCGTCCATAGAGACCCCAGTCAGCGTGGGGCCAGCAGCCTGGAGCCTTGGAGACTTCCAGGAGCTATGCAGATCAAAGCAAGCATATCTATCACACTGAGGAGATTTAAACTTCAAGACTCCTTATAAGAAATGGAAAGGGAGGTGGATATTTTTTGCTGTTTTTAAAATTAAATAGGCAGCTAGTATTGTTTTTTAAATTATTATGATGAACAAGTTTAAGCTTTGTTGTAACATGCATTGTTTGCCTGGACTGCTCAAGAACTGAATACTTGTGTAGGAGAAACTCTTTGACTTGGTTTCTTAAATACTTCATGCTGTTTCACATCTGATACTCCTTGACGAAACATAGGAGCTTTGTCTTATAAGAGGCTTATTCAAAGTGATACACACTACGAAAGTGAGATCTTGGAAGAGTGTTGCCATTTTAATAATGTATTAAAAAGACCATAAAGATAAATAACAAATAATAATAAATAGCATGTAATAAGCATGCTATAAAAACAAATTTTATATTTCCAAGATCACTGTTCTTATAATTTATACTCAGGTAAAGGAGAAAATCCCTGGAAATATTCATTCTTAGGAGTGGGTTCGCGAGACTTGACATTTTAGTGAAAGGGGTTCACAGGTTGCTAAAGTTTGGGAACTACTCGTCCACATTCACGCAGGGACACTTGTACAGGCCTCCTTAAAAACATAAAGGCATAACTCTTTACTGTGGTGCTGTGAACACCATCTCCCAGTTCACCTTTACACGGGCAAGGTGGAAGAGAAAGGACTGTGCATTGTGTCTGGGGCACTCATCACAGTGGATAGTTGATCTATAGCCCACAGAATGTTCCTGGTTTTATTAGAAAATTAGTAACAAGGGTAATGTTTCTTTTTACTACTGTGTGTCAAGAATGTGCGTGAGGGGTTTTTTTTTTGTTACTCTTCAGCCTTGTTAAAATCTGGAATTACACCAGAAGCAATGCTCAAGGTTCTAAATTACAGTGTTTCTTGGGAGAAGGGGGTCCTGAATAACTGCCATGTGTCTGGTCAGAGCAAGAGACTGGGTTAAGTATCTTTTCTGGCTTGTGGTGATTGTAGTTCTTGTTTAAGATGGCTTCTGAGTTTTTTGTTCTTTCTTACTTGTGACATTTGGAAAGTGCTGTAAATAAGCCCAGAGACTAAGATGGTTCATATATATATATAATATGTTAAAAGTCCATAAGGGCAGGAAATATGACAGTAGTAACTCTTAAGATGTCTCTGTTTTACATTGACTAACTACAGTAAGTCAGACCTCCTCATCTTCAGTATTCTCTATTTTTAGTGTGGGGAATTCTGAGGTAACATTTAATTTCCTAAGGAAATCAGAATTTTGAAGGCCAGTCACTATCCTGAGATGAATGAATGAAATGAGAAGGTGGAAATAATAGAAGGAGAAGAGGAAGAAAGAAGACAGAGATGGGAAGTGAACGTTTGAGTGAAGGGATAGGGAATCATTTGTGAAGGTTTAAGTATTCACTAATTTTGATTGTCTCCCCATCAGCTGCTCTAACAGGACTTCTACAGCTTCCCTTGTGGAAATCTGACTTGGCATATGTGCATATCTATCTTGGATTAACTTCCATTTCAATAATGCCCCCTTATCCAATACTCTTTCTATGACCACTGGAACAGATTCTCTGCCCTGATCTTTTCACCTTGCACTACTCAGGTGGTGTGACGGGAGCAGAAACTGGGGTTTCCACTAGCTGGGATTTCCTGAGTATTGCCACACTTCTCCTACACCACTGGGAGGGATACATAGGGGTAGCGGAGGAGGAGTGGCTAAAGTGTTTTTTTGTTTTGGTTATACTCAGGTCCTAGATGATCCCTTAGATATTGTGTTGCCAGATGGCTCAAGTTAGAGTAGGAGCTGAGACTGAGAGCTGGGTAGAAAATTAGGGAACCAGAACTTGTTTCCTGTCAGCTATCCCCACCTCTGCCCTGCTTTGCTGATCATAATTCTGCAAAGCAGATACTCTAGCTAGCCAGCTGTGTCTGGTGGTAGCAGGACCAGAAGCTGCACGAAACAGTGGTAATGGGTCGCTTTGCCGATGCACCACTGCACAATCCTGTCACCTCACTGACTTCAAGCTCATCTGCTTCTGGCAGCCAAGGTTACATTAAAACCGCGTTGATGCCAATACAAGAGGAACATGCAGTTCCAGAAAGTACAGTTTCAAAGCCCTGAGCTAGGTTTTAATCATGTCTCTCACTCTTGTCAGAAGAAATTACACGGCTAAATCCCTGCAAGCTGCTTTGAATAGCTACCCCTGAATGTTGAATTTACAGTTATAATTGGGGCACATAAATAGAATTACACACTGATGTGCACAGTGACTACCTGAGAGATGCTGAAAAATAAATGGTTAGTGACATTAGGAAAACATATTTCAGACCTTTTTTCCCAGAAGGGTAACTCTGCTTCTGGCATCTGATGGGTTAATATCACCCATGCTGTTCTGGAAGCTATTCAGTACCGTGCAGTCCATGTTACCTCTTATAAAGATGCTGATATTTGAGCTATTGCAGGGAGATTCTGCACAGGCGTGTACTTCATTGCCTGTGAGTCGGTTTGCTGCCAGGCTCAGTAATTGCCCTTTATGGCAAAGCTGTGCCATTTTCTGAGCTAATTGTCACTGACAGAAGTGTCACTGTATCTTCCAGCACGCAGGGGCTGTGGCTGGTTCAGCATCCCCTTACTCCCGCCTCTCCTCCCCTCAGGATGGTCATCCCTGTACTGGCTGCTGTGTGTGTCTCGTTAGCCTCATCTGGAGCATTATGCATCCACCAGTCTACTGAGTAAAATGCTGCCAGGATCTTCTCCAGGATGCACAAGTGGGTCCAGGCTCCTCTATGCTGTACTCCTCCTCCTACTAGTTTCCCTCCCATTCTAGGCACCCACCATAGGGCCAGGCAGAATCTTCTGGGCAAGTACAGAAAATAATTGTCCAGCTACCATATTCAGTGACTTGCATTCAGCCTGCTCAAAAGGGAGCCCTTGGATAGGCTTTGGCTGCCAGAACATTTCTCATCTCACTGGGATTTTTAGTCCTCAGTCAGTGTTTGCTGTGCAATAAAGGAAAATACCCAGAATGGACTTCAATGTAAAGCAGTTTCACTTATCCCTCCTCTCCAAACCAATGTAGAACATGTCAGTGTCCTTTGCATCTCTCCCACCCTGCAGTACAGAATCCACATACTGGACCCCCTGATACTGTCAAATATGGCAATTGAAGATGCAGCTGCCAGAATATCCCAAAAAGCCATTGCATGGCATGCATGGCCCCTTAAATCTTAACCAAAGTTTTCCTTTCTCTCCCTAACATAAAGAGTGCTATACTAGTGCTTTTCACACCTTTGAAGATCTGTGCATTGTAGTCAGAAGCCTAGAGCTACATCAGTAGTGGCTATAGCCTACGATGCTCCTGTCACACTGTGAAACCTGCCCTGTGACACAGGAGTCTTTCAAGAGAGAGGCAATATGGGAATTACATGCTGCACAGCCAGATAAAGGTGACTCCCCGCAATGAAGGAGGCTTTCAAGGTATTTGTTGTTTGAAAACAGCCAGATGTCACTAGATAAAATAAGTAAAAGAAGGGGAAAAGTCACATTTGTTCAAGGGCAGACCAATGTCCTCTACAGTATAATGGTGTTCTAGGGCCTAGTTATTCAAGATACTGAGCAACTCCTGGGAGGTGCTGAGCACCCAGTCTTCTAACATTGGAGTCAGTGGCAAAACTCCCATATGCTGCAGTGGTTGCTGCCTTTATTTTTGCTGTTGCTGCTGGGAAACAGCTGAGCTTGGCTACACTAAGAGTTGAGGTCACTCGTCTCTTAGGAGCACATGGTTAGACCAGGGGGAACTGGTACCGGGGGGAGGTGATACCATTCCTGTCCTCCAGAAGAAAAGTTTTGATTGTACAATGGTTCCTTCTCCATTGCCTAATCAATGGAATGATTTTCAAGATAGACTTGCAGTAAGCCAAACCCTTGCTAGCAAAGACATGTAATATTAATTCATGCTGCATTTCAAAACATAGGCCAGATCCTCAGCTGCTGCAATCTGCCCTTGCTCTATTGAGTAGAATTATGGCAATTTACACCAGCCAAGGATCTAAGCAGCTACAGTGATTTACACCAGATTAGGACTGGGCCCATATATAATATATTTTTACTCAAATCTTAGACGTCAGCTCAAATCTGAACTTGACATCTAGACGTACCCAGATTGCAGAGGTGTTTAAAACTTCAAGGAGCCTGAGCTACCATGGCAAAAAGACTTCAGCAAGGCCGCATGTTGTTCAAAGGCTGTACTTTTTATCATCCAATCACACTGATGCAAGTCGGAGAATAAGCAACTACCTCTAACAACTCATCAGAATTTTATTACTGAACTTCCCTTGCTTTTTCTATTAAAAACACAAAACCATGTAGTGTACCAATTATACGGACAGTTCAGACTACACCAGTCAGATTATGCCAGATACTGGATACTATTATATTTTGAAGGCTTAGTATGGAATACATTCATCTTGGTAGTCACAACTTTTTCACTGATGCTCTTCTGCCCAGTTTAGAACAGGGAAAGGGAAATTATGTAAGAGGTATGAGTCAAAGGCGGATGAAAGGCATTTGGCTTTGAAATGCATAATAAATAAGTGCACCATGCCTGTATTATTCTAGGTAATAAATACATGAAATTTCACCAAAATAAAGTGAAATAGGAGCCTTTTTGAAATGGAACAAAAATGAACAGGATATTCCACTACTGTATTCAGGAGGGGTGGAAAGGCTGGAATGCTCCCTGTCATGTGATGTGCTGCTTACATTACAGATTGGTGCAAGGTTAATTTGGGTTTTTCCACATGAAATATGACATTAGACACATTTCACTGCAACACAAAGAATGGCTATAAGCTTTCTCCTAATAGATCATAAAATAAACAGATACTTCGTTAACACGACAGTGGATGAAGCGTGTGCCCTCTCGTTCTCTCTCTAGAGCTGCATTGAGTGGGAATAGCAGTCTATATCCATCCTATCATACTTGGTATCTGTGTGCTCACAATTCAGATCTGAAAATCAAGGGCATGACAAATAGGGACTGGTCTGGACTGCCCTCCCCATGGACATCCAAACATATGAGTAAAGGGAGGAATTGCCATCTCTAAGTCACATGCAATTCCCTAGAAAGGGTGCTGGAAATGGGACTATTGACTAGACGTGTTAAAATGTGAAGAGGACTGTGCATTAGAGCAAGTAAGATACAGTATTATATGGCCTAATCCTTCACGCCACACTGACATGAACATGATTAAGGGTTTGCTGGGCCAGGCTGTCAGATTCAAAAAGAGAGACAAGAAATGTTTGAACTTACAGAGATCTGCTGCAGATCAGCTCTGTGTAAGCTCTAAAGCTTGACTCTTACCAACAGAAGTTGGTCCAATAACAGATGTTACCTCATGCACCTTGTCTCTCTAATATCTTGGGCCCAGCATGGTTACAATAACCCAGTCAAAGAGAATTGAGGCTGCTACCTTTTTGTAACAGAAAATATAACCAAGTTAAGGTTGTAGGTGAAAAAGGATGGAAATCACATGATCTCCATATTTAAAAGTACTCAGCATTGGTAAATTATTAGAAACAGTAAAAGATCACGTGCTCACTGCCCCTATGTTTGATCTGTTTTTTTTGACACCTGGATCTGCAAATAGAGTTTTGAACAGCATGGTATTAATTGTTAATGGAAACCCTTACTAAGAATACTGGTGCTTTGACAGATTCTCCCATTAAGTATGTGACTGTGGCCCTTTCTTTGTGCGCCTGGATTAGTAGCATACTGAAGAAATGTATTTATGAATTATATTTTTTTCTGTGTAATAAATTCATGGGAGAAGAAGGCCACATTCATAATTTTAGTAATAGTGTCCAAAATGACAATTTAGGTTTGTTTTCTCTGGTATGGGAGTGCTGCATTGTATTTCATTGGCCAGCATGCCCTCTGTATGAATTACAGAATTAATGAACAGAATGAATTACAGTATTACAGAATAATCCATTTCAGTAAACGCTGGAGAATGAATCTGCAAAAAGCCTGTACGCTCAGCATAGTGCAAACAGCTGCAGCATGAGTTTCATTACAATGCTTCATCAGAGAATGACCTTAGCCCGAATCTGAATGTGTAGGGCACTTTTTTCTGAAATGGTATTTCATTTTTACACTAATTCAGTGCTCCTTTTGAACTGAATTAGGGATTTGCAATGTGAAAAGGACTAAACTAGGAATATCAAAACCAGGAGCCTTCTATAGTTATATTATCAAGGATAAGTCACCCTTATAGTCTCCAAATATAATCTCCAGCTTGAATGTCGATACTTGCAGTTTTTGGCTTCCTTACAGAAATGTTTGGTTCAATATGGACAAAATCTTCCCATGAGCCCATTCTTGATCCCCTTGAAACTAATGGCATTGATTTCAGGAGAAGGATTGGGCTTTATCCGTATGTACAAATGGTGACTGAACACTTTCAAATAAAATTCCTGTCCTTGAATCTCTTAACATAAATTCAGGTCACAAGGCAGCAGGAGCCAGAGTTTCCCAATAAAACCAGGATTTAACTATTCAATACCTGAACACATGTAACAAGAGTCAATCCATTTTTCTATCTTAAAAGAAAGAGTATATATTTGTTGTGTATTTGATGGTTCTTTTTCTACATGCACAAGCTGAAAAATCTTGGCTTGCTTCACCAGTAACAAGACAATTGGCAATCAATTCTTTGTTGTTTCAACAGTTTTTAAAGTATTAATCTGGAAGATACAGTACCCTTTTATAGCTGTAGCTGTAAATTGCTTGGAGTGAGAATTACATGTTGGGACAGATTTAAGACATTCACAGTTATGAAACTGATAATCTGCTTTCCATAAAGTAACTGTTGTAATGCACATCCAGAAAATTTGATAGAGGCACTGGTACAAGAGGTGAATATAGCTCAACCACTCACTAATAGCAACCATAATTAAATTTAACATCCTGGTGGGGATGGGAGGATGTGGAGGGGCAAGATGGGAATACTGAAGAAACCCACCACAGTAGATTTCAACGTCAAAAAGGGGAACTTTACGCAAAACGAGGAAGCTAGTTAAATAAAAATTTTAAAGGACCAGTCACAAGTGTAAAATGCCTGCAAGCTGCATGGAAACTATTTAAAAACACCACAATAGAGGCTCAAACTAACTGTATATCCAACGCTGATAAGTGCAAAGTAATGCACATCGGAAAGCATAATCCCAACTATATATAGACAATGATGGGAACTAAATAATCTGGTCCCACTCAAGAAAGATATTTGGGTCATCATGGATAGTTTTCTGAAAACATCCGCTCTATGTCCAGCGGCAGTCATAAAAGCTAACAATGTTAGGAAACATTAGGAAAGAGAGAGCTAATAAAACAGAAAATATCATAATGCCACTATATAATTCCATGGTATATCCTACTGTGTGAAGTGCTGGTCACCCCATCTTGGAAAAGATATTAGAAATAGAAAATGTACAGAGAAGGGCAGCAACAATGATTAAAGTATGGAACAGCTTTCATGAGGAGAGATTAAAAAGACTTGCATTGTTCAGCTGGGAAAAGAGACAAGGGGGGATATAATAAAGGTATGAATGGCATGGAGAAAGTGAATAAGGAACTGTAATTTCCCCCGTCTCACAACGCAAGAACCAATGTAATTAAGAGGCAGTAGGTTTAAAACACACATAAGGAAATACTTCACATAGTGCACAGTCAACCTGTACAACTCATTGATGAGGGATATTGTGAAGGCCAAAAGTATAAGTGCCTTCAACGAAGAATTAGATAAATTCACAGAGAATAGGTCAGTCCATGGGTATTAGTTAAGATAATCAGAGATGTAAATACATGCTCAGGGTGTCCCTAGACCTCTGAGTTTCAGAAGCTGGGACTGGATGATACTGGATGGATCACTCAAAATGGCCTGTTCTGTTCATTCCCTCTGCAGGATCTGACACTGGCCGCTGCTGGAAGACAGGATACTGGGCTGGATGGACCATTTGTCTGACACAGAATGGCTGTTTTTATGTTATGTTCTCAAATAATAGAATGTTTCCGCATGTGGATAACACATAATAAGTGGAGACTGTCAATGGCCTCTAGGGTGTGTGTTTGTGAAATATAAATGTTTTCTGTAGCTGCACCTTTTCTTTTCTTTTGTGTCTTCAACAAATATTTCATGTATCTTTCCTATGGCTTTGATCCCAGATGCATAATGGGAATAGGTAACTGCTTGAAGTTAGACACATGCTTAAGTTGTCTTGCTGGATGAAGGTCTAAATCAGCTGTATGAACTGAAAATATTTTCCAACATGTCTGTCTTATGGCTTCTTTAAGCCATAAAACATTTGGCATAGACAAAGTACAATGCAATTACTACATTTTGAATTTAGGAATGAATCAAAAAGCACAAAACATTCATTTTCCTCCATTAAGATTTCAGACATCAGCAACTGATAACTATATGCTTGGACTATAAGAAACAAAGCTGTAATTGATATTTTTTTATCATAAGATTTCCAGCCTGATTTTGGAGACCAAAGTCGTTTGGATAATATGTGGATAGACTGTATGTTGTCTAGCTCATTGCTACTAACTTGGCGGGACAGAGTGTTATATCCACTAGACTGAATCTCTGAAACTTTTCGCATTCACTCACTAACTTTCTTGAGAGCTAGCAATGGGCTGTAGTACTGCAAATCCCTATTTTCAGTAGGGGGTCTTTAACGTTTTCTTTGCAATGTCTCAGGAGGAGACAAATTAACTTGTGTCAACAGTGCGCGTAATGGAAGGATTATTTATTCTCTGTAGGTGAACGCTGAATTTCTATTTAATGCAGAATCCCATTAACTCATAAATATTGAAGTTGAAATTATGAACTTCTATCTAAAGATATGGTGCTGTTGACTTGATGTGTGTGCTTCTTTAAAGACTTCCCTTTGATGCCCCCCAAAAAGCATGAGATCTGCCAAGAACTGAGATATCTGCATGGTCTCAATAGGTTTTATGTTTGTGTTCAATTCTGAGTTACAATGAAGTGTATGGAACCTGAGAGTACACAATGGAAATAGGTTGAAAGTGTGGTTGCTATGCTAGTGTGTCAGTATTTTTGTGGGTTGGCTATTGTACAAACTGAAAAATAAAGGAAGTGACTAAAGTTATGCTAGTCCTGTGATAGCAGTGCTAGCATTACTACCCCACTCTACAATGCCTTGCCTGATCATGATTTTGTGGAGCAATACCTCTTCTTTGTGGGAGGCAGCACTGCTCTGCAATGTCCCCTTCAGACAGGCACTCCCCACGGTTGTCTGCGAGGATTGCCTACTTTGAGCAGGGTAATTAAGCTTTGTTTAGAGACTGACAAAATCCAAGTAAGAAAATAACTCTGGATTTGGCTGTCTGTGCCTTTTTAACTGAAGTGAAAAAAAAACCCTTCAAAATGCAAGCTCTTCATTGCAGTGCACAGAGTAGGACCCCAGCTGGATTCTGGGTCATTCCTGAAGAGCTGCTTGTACTCTGTCCCCGTCCCTCATCCAGCACTGCTCCTGCACAATGTGAGTGTGTGGGGGCTTTTTAAGTGGCCTGCTGGTGCTTGATTGGTCAGTATTTCCTCCTGGCTCTTCTAGATCACGGAAGGACTGTCTTATTGGTCACCCAATCAGAATGGATTTCCCTTAGTCTGGGAGTGTTAACAGGAAGCAGAGAAGGCCTGATAGACTGTATCACACTTACACTACTTCTCTGCCCTTCCAGCAAGTGTGTTTGTGCTGTCAGGGATTAAAATAGTAAGTTATTGTTAGCAGGTGAGGGGTTCAATACACCCTTATTTTAAAATTTGTATTGGTTTCCAAAGTAGCCGGTTTGCCTGTGTAGCTGTGTGGTGGGGCGGGAGCCACTTTTTGAAGGTGGGGGGTGTTCCTTTCCTATGCATGGAGTTGGCCTAAGTTTGAAATGAGAGCCAGTCTGAGGAACAGGTGTGTAAGAAGGACTGAATAAAAGGGGAGTTTTCATTATTGGTACCTCACTGGAAAAAGAATATGCATGATGCAACACAGAGCTGCTAGTGCAGTTCAACGGAACAGACATAGCCATTAATCATAAGCTTCTAGCATACAGTCATGGCCTCAATTAATTGTAGAGCTAATTGCAGAAGTTATGGTGTTATAAGAATTCATATGCAGCTATTCCATATTTTTATGCAACTTAACTCCACCAGCGCTATAGCTCGGCTTGAGTTGACGAGTGTTTTGGAGATTTCCAATGTGTGTGGACTCAGATTCACTATGACTGGTGGATTAAATGCCCTATCATGTTGAACAGCATCATTGACTGGGTATGTAGTGGGTAATGAACTGGACATTTTTGATAGTGTGTTAAACTTGTGTTGATGAAACAGTCTCACATCAATTCATGACTCAACTAAGGAAACCTATATAAGTTCTCATTTGCTTTACTCATGATATTTTGATATCTCCCAAATTCCCATTCCCTGAATGCTATACTCCTATTACCACTATATATTGTCACAAGCTTAATGGTAGTTGCCCTAGTATTCATGCATTTTGCATGAAATTCAGGCCTCAATAAATCTTTATTTCTGACCACTCTATATCTTTCTAATGTTCACTCTATATCTTTCTAATGTAGCGCCATCCTACTTGGATGAAATATATTTTCTCTGCCCAGAGGGCAAAGAAAATTGTCAGCAAACAGTTGCTACCAGACCTGTGTTGTAGGTACTCAAGCATGGAGCTAGATAACATGGACACTACCTTCATCATTCTTATGTGGTGTCAGATTCATAAATTCAAACTAAAATGTGCATCGTTGCTGCTGTAAAAATACAATGAGCTGTTGTTTGTCTTCTTTCAAAGGCAGCCTGCAAACAAAGCCTCTTGTTATTATTGACTGTTATCTAAAATTAGAACAACCAGCAGTCTCCCTCAGGAGGAAGCTGGTCTTTTCCCTTTCAAAAAAAATCTCTTTGCAGAAGAGACATTTGAACATGGAAATGTGTTGCTTTGAGAATTTGGTTTAAAGAAATTCAGAGTCTGAGATCCAAATTAAAATGAGGTTTTCAAAAGCTTTGCCAACAAGAGTAATTGACATTTTAGGGAGCTGGAGAGAGAGCACTAAATAAACAAAATTCTGAATATGACCGGTGGGTTACCCTTCATTGCTATTGTCATGGCCAGGCAGACTAGTATAACACAGGGATTCTTTTGTTTGCTCTCTTTCCACCAGAAAGTAATTGTAGCTTGTCCATAAGAAATATGGAGGCTGCAATAGCCTCTAGCAGTGTTCCTCTTCACTAAGAGAAATGCATTAGAGATTTTAAATGGTTAATGTGCTTCTGTAAGTGGGCAGGGAATACTAATGCCCCCAGATTTTAGCTTCCCTTCACTTGTTCCAGTACTTAGAGATACTGTAGGAAAACTTTGGATCTATAAATTAAAATCAATGGCTGGAAATATTTCCCTTGGATTAATTTGAATAAAAAAAATTAGGTGCAATGATGGGAAAATTGCTTATTTTTATGGGTGAAATTTCACCCTGGGTCGAACTCACAAATACTTATATAGATTCTTGAGAGGTTAAAATCTGGTAGTGTTCTGTCATTCTTGACCTGAGAACTTGACATTTAAAACGTTATTACAACTCCAACTCAACTTTGACCTTCAGCCTGCTTCATGACTCTGAATGTGATCCTGATTTGGCTTGTCTACAGACTCTGACCGGCAGCTTGTCCCCAGACCTTGATTTCAGTGTTGCCCTTATCCAGGTCCTGACTCTACAGCCAGCTGCAACCTTTGATACCTGTACTTGACCACAGCACCAACCACCAGGCCTGACTGCCTAGAACCCAGAACCTGCCGCCATGGTCTGACCCAGTATGACTCCTCTTATGTTCTACAAATATTTTTATTTGTTCATTTTCAGACTAAGCCCTTTTAGGTGCAAGGAACAATATTCACTTCTGTTGCTGTTTATCTTAATTATACCAACTAATACAGCACAAGGAAAATTGTGTTTTGAATTAATATTTTTCCAACACTGATGGCTGCAACCCTTTAATTATTCTCCTGGGTCCAGTATCAAAGTTATATTAATAAGCATTTGAGTTCATCCAGAACTAATAGCTGAACTTGTTTATTGGATTTAGCATCCCCCTATCATGTAGATCTGGCTTTACCATATGCTTGATGAGGAGCTCATTAATTTTATTCTTTCTCAGGTAATAGCCAAATCACACTAGGAGGCTGAGTGTTGACATCATTGTTGTTTTATCTGGTGATGGAGTTCCCTTTCCAGAAAAAGTTGGAAAAGAAAATATTTAGGGCATATCCTGTCTGATAAAAGAGAAACCAGGAAATTTGATATTTCTCATACACAAAGGGATGTCTTGAAATGAGAGACATGTTTTCAGTGGCTCTAAAGCCTTTATGAAGCAAAACAGTCTCCTAAAAAGTGGGTAAAATGGTAGGCCTTATGCCCCAATCCTACACACGGCTCTACAGAAGTAGACCCCCTAAGACTGCTGGGTGATATTGCTCCTTCCCTAGGCTTTAGTGCCTGGGCCACAACTTCAAAGCACTGTCTAGGCAGCTATTTTTAGAGTGATCCCTCTAGCCCAAGTCAGTTGACCTGGTCTGCGTGACTCACTGCCATAGGTGTGTAGACATTCCCCATTCAAGTCAGTGGGAAAGCTCCCGCTGACTTCAGTGGGGCTAGGATTTCAGCATAGCCCTGAGTACCATGCAAGGGGCATAAGGCTCAGAGATCTGCAGTTCATTTTGCAAACACCATCTGTGCTGTCACGTTCCTGCTCCTTCGAAGATTGCCAGAGCCCAGGGATTAAAGAGCTAATAAGGATTTCATATGTCTAATGTGAAAGACAAGCACAATACGAATTGTTGAAAGAAAACCATTTAAGTTAAACATAAAAAATGAACAGGAAGGGGCATACATGATTTATAGCTCTGTTCCTGCAAAAGCTTAGACATATGCTTAGTTGTAGTGAGCTTTTAATGGCTAGAACAATAAATATTGTTCATTTCTATTTTAGCAGTTCTGTTTGGGCCATTTGTTCGTGCTGAGATCTTGTGAATCCTCTATTGGCACAATTCCCACTGAAGTCACTTTGAGTCCCATGGGAAGATTTACAGGTCGGGTGATTTAATTAATAAATAGAAAACTAAATCACAAAGCTGGTCAGAATGAGAAATGGATTAGCAGGATGGGCAGGATTAGCTGCATAGTTGAGTATGTGGCTTCTGTTTCTCAGAAGGGTATTTAGAACTACTGCTCTCACTCTGTTATGCTACAGTATGAATAGGTGACTGGTCGATTGTCAATTATGGAACACCTTAGTAAGGGATAGAGTTAGCACACACATGTTTCCATATCTGAAATCTCACTTTCACTAGTGAGCTCTACTAGGTCTTTCAGTTTCCCAGGCAGCAGCTAGCACTCTGTATTTATTGTACCCGGCACTGGGAGTGAGCTGTTTTCAAGTGCAGTGTTCAACCTGCCACTGTACTAAGATGAATTTGTTACAAGAAAATATATATGTCTTTTAATGAAGGCCAACTGAGGCAGAACTTGAAAGGCTGAAGTTCAAATGGTGATTTTTTTTAGTGGAAGGGCTGCCTGGCTATTTCCTTTCCTAGGGAATGCCCAAACAGAGAAACTGGGCAGTCTTGCGGTTAAAGATTTGCAAATGGAACAGCTGAAAATGTAAGTGATGGTAATTGGTGGCTAATTATCTGAAACGAGCAAATGGCCAGCAAGTGTGCTACAGTACATAAAAGGAAGCTAGGCAGCAGTCAGAGGGTGCCTTGCTCATAGAGCTGTGGTAAAATAGTGCCCTTTGAACAGGGTGGTAAAACCTGCTAGAAATGGCTGTTTCTATTGGTTTTTTTCCCCCCCACTTACTTTAAATGCTTTTACCTTTCAGATAGGGGATGGATCAATAAACTAAAGCAGTTGTGATTTTTGTTTCTGGAAAGCCTTTGAGTTTTTGTTCTTGGCTAGGTCTAAGATCAATCTGAACAGCACCTTCAACGCTAGCTTCGTTTGGATCTTTCCATCTGGTTCAGCGTTGATGATCTCCTCACAGCTAGACATTTAACACATGTGGTTTACAGTTTTTACATAGGTTAAAAATGGCACACGGTTTTTCAGTGGTATTGTGATGTTTTCCTTCCTACATAGTTCATTCCTATTCTTGTTTGAAAGCGTGACCAATGTTACTGAACTCATTTATGTATAGGATGAACCCCAGTGGGCCCTCTGATGGACAGCAAGTATGCTGACCAGAACACTGATTCCTTGTAGCTGAGAGATTAGCGGCTCTGCAGCAGTGAGACAGCATCCATGTAAGGGTACGAAGAAATATAAACGCTCTTTGACAGATTCCAGTTAGATTGCAAAAATTCCTGTGTTTTATACAAAACAGCTTGATCTCAGTGCAAAACCCCCAGTTAGGAACTGGATGCCTAGTGATATGGTTTATCTTTGCACAGAGCTAACCATCCATGTGTTTCGAGGGAAGGTCCTCATTAAAGGGTAGCAGTGGAGGAAGAGAAATGTGGGGATTAATTTATCTCTAATGGTTCAAACTTCAAAAAATAGCTCAAATTTAGTTCAGAATGGGGAAGGGCTGAAGTTTGGGCAAATTTTAAGGGTTTGTCTTTCCCTAGATACAAATATTTTATAAATTATCTGATCCTTTAAGGTATTTGTGGCTAAAATTTTAAATACACACCTCTATGAAAATGAAGCTCGTGGAAGAAGTGGATTTTAAAGAAGATATCTTGTAAAACATGTACAAGCAATGATTCAGCTTCTGGCCAGTGGTTAATAGAATTATAGAAAAGTAATGAAGTGTCTAAGGGCAGACCACAAAGTGTTTTGTTTTTCTTTTTTTTAACTATTCTAGCTGTGACTAGGGTCCTAGAGGGGAACCAGCTGTGATCACTCAATTAGCGTGAACTGCAAAGAATGGGGCAGACAATCCTCATAAAGCTGGTGGATATTCCAATACTTAGATTTACCAAGCCAGCATAAAACAGCTTCTGTAATACCTTACTGGTTACTCAGAAGTCCATACAACACAGTTCCCTTAAAGTGATCCAGCCTCAGGCCTCCATCCAGGTACTACATCAAAGATGATGAAAATTTCTGTAAAGCTAATTTCATCATATAAAAGAAAGATTCTACCAACCCCAAAGGATCGGAAACATTACCTCCCAGATTATTGAATATTCCAAATCGTACCTAAATACCCATTACAGCCAATTTTTATTAACTAAAAAAAATTAAAAAACAAAAGAGAGTGAGCATAGTTAAGAGATCAATATGCATACAGACATGAGTTTAATTCATTGAGGTGCAGATTCATAGCAGAGTTGGTGAGCTTTGTAGGTGCAAAGAGTTCCTTTAGAATTCAATTAATAGGTTATAGTCCAATGTCCAAATCTCATATTCAGGGCATACCAGCATAACTGGGACCTCAGTCTTGCGACTCAAATGAATCCTTAGCATATGACAGAATCAGAACCCAAGAAACTTTTATACAATTTCATGACCTCTGTGACAAATTGAGATTTCATTGGGGAACAAAAGCTAATTAGGATGACTGTAGGCGGTCCATCACTAGTACTTAGCTATACGAATTAACGTAAGGCCATTTGCTTGTTCCTTCACTCAATGGGTGTATATTTCAAAGAGAGACAAATACCCAGATAGCCTATGTTTACAATTAATTTAAATGATAGGATGATATTTTGACCTCTGACCTATAAGAATACAGCATAGACAGGGATTGTTGATTACATTGTCGACCCTACTCATACCTATGTAAATGCATAAAAACACAAAATTTATCTCCCCACATGGCTTTTGAGGGCTATTTATTTTGCAAGGTGTTTAACCTTTTCTGCCCATGTGTCACACCAGCATAATGGAATTGATGCATGTGGGATTGTATTAGGGTGACCAATTTTATAGGGTCAGTCCTGATTTTTGGGTCTTTTTCTTATATAGGCTCCTATTATCTCCCATCCTCATCCCGATTTTTCCACACTTGCTGTCTGGTCACCCTAGATTGTATGCAAAGATCAAATTGTACGTAAAGATCAGATTGTATGTCATGTTACCCTGTTTTAAGTGGTCGTGCAATGAAAGACCCTATCATACACATACTGAATAGTAACAGAATCAACTTTGTTGTGGGAAGCATAAATCTAAATTTCTTGATTTTGTTAGTATAAATGATCACACTTAGCACTGTTATTAATATGTCCCATTAAAGATAGGTAGGTTTCCTTCTGGCAAGTCTTTCCCTTTTTATCACTATCTGATCAGCTTTGTGAAAAATTGTTCAGACAGATGCTCCTTAGCTGAAACAATGAGATGGAAAGTAGAAAACTGATGTTCTTCATTAATGTAATTTCCAACCTGTCTGATGGCAATAGGAATTCAATTATGTTCCTCCCGTAGCAATAATCCTGTACACTAGATCTTAATTGTTCAGACATTAGGTTGCAATTTGCATTCGTATTGCAGTGACAGCTGACTGTTTTTCAGTTAATATAGATCTGTAGTCCTGATAATAACAAACATAATTCTAGAAGAAATAAAAGGACATTAGTAAATCCATGTACTTTCTCTCTTTCTCATAGGAAGGAGAGGGATTCTGTTTCCTAATTGACTCATTCAGCAATGATTTTTTATATAATTATCAGAAAATAATAATTTCTGATTTCAGCTGAGCTAAAATCTGACATCAGTTTACAATGCTGGATGCTGCCAGCTGGGCTTTGCCTTGCTAACAGGATGTCTTGTTCAGAAATGACTATTACAGATAATCAAAAACCTGCACTTTGGATAACACAAATATTTATTTAGATTTACAATCCTGAAGGCTCTGCACAGTATTGGACACTTTATATTTTTTGAACAGAAGAGTAAAACTTTTCATATGAAATAAAACAGAAAAATATTCCCTTATGGTAATACAGCCCTGGTCTAAGCAGTTTTCAGAAGAGCATTCACAAGAGCATATATTGTGCATGATGCCAGCTTGCATGTGCATTTGAGCATATACATACATGTCTGCAAATCCCTTACTTGTCTGTGGCATGAGACTAGTGAGTGCTTGCAAATCAGGTGTTCAAAGGTTGGCAGGCACTTTGCTTGTGCATTGTTATGGATCTGAGCTTCTGGATTTGCAAATGTGAATTTTCTGAAAAGATGTGTATTTTTTTTTTTTAAAAAAGACTAGAAATGTATAAATTCTTTTTGACAATGAATAGTGCAAAACAAGGAGGGAGAGAGTTTCATTATCCAGGACATGACATGTTTGGAAAACAAAGGACCATTCTAATCACTTCAGGACTGTTGGGTATTCAGTTGCTGCATATCCAGAGTGTGCACAGACAGTAACCTGTGTTGCTCAAAATGGAAAATAATCATAATCTTCATGGCAAATATTAATAGCTGCTGCATTGAGTAGATACTGGCCCTCTCCCAGATCAGGACTTTTAATGCTAGGCAACCAATGGCGGGGGTAAGCTGGGCGCTCCAGCGGGGTTTGTCTGAGGTGGCAGGCTGCTGTATGAAGGGTTTTTACACTGGCTTGGTAGCGTCCACTCCTACCGAGAGCCACAGCTGTGCTGTGTGATTGGGGGAACCTACTGGTGATGGTGCTTCACTTCATCTGCCTCAAACGCTTTCCAGGGCTGCTCCCACTGCTCAATGCAAAGAAACAAGCCAGGAGCAGATGCCTGTTGTCGCTCAGAACAAGGCGGACAACACTCCACTATTGGCCCGTCAAGTCCAATACTCCTGGGTGCTCCAGCCTCAGTCTCTCCTTGGCTGACTCCCCACACTTGTAGCGGGCTAAACCAGTAAGCTCCAGGCCCTTGGCAGAGAATGAGCTGTGGAAGGGTGATTTGTGTCACTGCATCGCTGTCACATGGACATCTCGGAAAAAGGTCTCCTGTTCTTTGCAAACATCTCTCATTTCAGACCTGACAAATACACTACACCAAACACATATCTTACAGGCTATTTATGCATAAAAAGTAACGAGCAAGGTATCTACAGAAAACTCAAATTCATTGTGAGCTGCATGTACAAGTAATATTTGAGGAATAATATATTTATGTAGAAAGAATTCTTTAAGCACTTATAGGCTAAGATAGTGTGTCGAGCTGGTTGGGAATTTTCCACTGAAGTGTGGGTTCAGTGGAAAATGCAATTGCAACACAGCTGAAGTCTTCCAATTTGGGGAATATTTTGCCACCCCCTTCCCTTGGGGGAAAAATCAAAATGAAACATTATTTTGATTTGGGTTGACCTGACCCAAACCCAAAACATTTTGGTTTAATGAAGTGTATCAAAATACTTGATAGTTGAACCAACCCAGATTGATCTGTATTCCACCCGCTCCCCCACTTCCCAAGCTACCACAGTGCTTCATGAGAGTTTAGTTTGGTTGTCTGATGCTCCCATTCTCTTCTGTGGGCTGCGCTCTTTGGCTGCGCTACTATAATGTACTGTTGTCTCTGCACTGATTGAACTGCTGTGGTGCGTCATGGGAGTGTCATGACTGGGTAGGAGCTGAATAGCAACCCTGAGGGAGAAGTGTGTGACCTAGCTGAGGACTAGGGAAGACCAACTTCTGAGTTTGACATTTGGGATGCTGAAAGAGGTGGTGTTAGAGTTATATCAGTGCACCAGAGAGGGAAAGAAAGGCAGCAGCTGTATTTGTAGGGAAGTCCTAACCCCATGAAAAAAGATGACAAAATCCAGTTAACACATGCACCATAATACATCATTCAGGACCCTGCTCCAGAACACCTGCAAGCACCTTAAGCACTGGTGGAGGTGTCCGGACCATGCACAGAAGTCCAGCATCTTATCTGACCATTCAGAGAGCATTATTAAGCTACTAATAAAATGCTCCCAATACCAGTGACTATAGGATCTGGCCTGTAACCTGTAAAAGTCCTCTGTAATCCTTCTATAGAAAAAACGATATCAGTATAAATCTCTCTGATGATAACTGGAGATCTTCCAGGGCACAGAATAACAATCTGTCTATATGTTACATAAGTGTACAACAACAGGGCCCTGAACGGTAAAGTCACTGTTTGATTCTATGTAGTCACTGCAAAAAGGGTGAACGTGCTTTAACAGAAAGAAGTGCAGTAACGCAGCATCTACGTGAAATATTATTGTCCTAACTCAGATTTGACGTTAGCAAGCAGTTGTAATGAACCTACTGGGAACAACATCAGAGCAGTAACCACTGAAAATCAGTGGACCATGTATCCTTCAGGCCATTTTAGTGAAGAAACATGTTTCAGTATTTCAGGTGTTTATTTCAGCTTCATGGGGAGTGTTTGCTTTGTATTGATTTTGTTGTTATGACTCAAATCTCATTTCCTAGCTGCCTTTTTTAATATGCAATCAAATCAATTCTAGTAACCAGTGTACAGAATGACCATGTTTTTAATTTACATTTTTTTCTTATGCAGGTCGAATTGTCCCTCTGGCCTGCATTTTTCTATATAATCGTACAACTATAGTCCTTATGGTTAATGATTTTTAGGTAGAAATAGTGGTGACAGTTCTTTAAGAACATGAAGTAAACTGATACCTTGCATTTTCTCCCATCACTCAGTAACCCTGCTTGGTTACTGGGATGACCAGCTGAGCCCCCGTTATTGTTCTGGCTGTAAAAAGCTCTCGCCTGCAAGATAAAAGCAAGTCTGTTATTAATTTTTATAAATGCCACTTTATATTTTAATTCACAGTTTGTCTGGTCTCATTTCTTTAGGGGAAATCTAGTGCAGTGAATAATACTGACAGAAAATAGCTAGGGGCCTTTTCTTTACACCTCAGACTTAAATGGTTGAGATAGTAAGTTCTTATATTGATATAAGTTGAAAAAGACTTGAAGAAAAAATAAGAATATCCCCTCCTGCTCCCTCCCACACTGCAACAATAATATAGGTCATGATTCTACCACCTTCAGTCTCAGGGAGTAGAGCATCCCTCTGCAAGGTACCTGCCACTTGTGACATGGGAAGAGGAACACATGCGGCTGTCTAATAGGATCACTCAGAGATAAGAGAGCTCTTTCATTTAGACAATGGATCACTGATAAATCACTCTTTAATGTTGTTTCTGTAGCCCCATGCAAATAAACGCCCTAGTTAGTCAGTGTTTCCTAAATGGCTGGGATTTCTCTGCAGTCACTTCCCCTATCAGGTTGTGGAGCCTGAAACTGAATCCACAGTGGGCTGCTTGCTTCTTCCAGGCAGGTTGCCAATAGGCCAGCGCTGTATTAATGAGAACGCAGACAGCATTGGTGTTTTGTAAAGATACTTGTGGATGGCTTTTGTGTGTGTGTGTGATTTCTTTTTTCTTTATCCTCAAACCGTCACTCCCAGTACCCACTGAGTTCACCAAGGCAGGGTGTTTAAATAGCCTGTATATGAAAGGGAGAAACAAGAGAGCAAGATACACAGCTGGATCAAAAACAGATTGCTATTTCTCCATAACATGCTGCTGGCATGTTGGCAAAGTACCAAGAAAGTGAGAGCAGATGCCAATGGATCCCTTTGCAATTTATACACCATGTGTCATGACAGCAATGAAAAGGTCTACGTGGAGCGGGCTGCGGTCCAGAGACATCCCCTCCAGCCTGAACGACTGTCAGAATGCAACTGGAATTTTTCAGCTAAATCTCACACAGCAAAAGTGTGTTAAAACCACTTAAAATGTAAATGTAATAATGTTTCGCACTTTATAACTCCATCGCTTTTTAAAGACATACCCAATCCAACGGATGTCACGGGGAGCTTTGCCTGAATAAGAGCCGAATAAATACCAAGGCCTAGGTTGCATCCCTTGTGCATAAACCCTCTCTCGGCTCTAGCCCAGCGTTTCTCAAATGCGGCCACCGTGGCCCTATGCAGCTCCCAAGGGCTTTTCTTGCAGCCACAGCCTCCTGGGCTGTGACTGGGGATGGGGATTGGAGAAGCAGTGGCCCCCTCCCTAGTGCTCCTGGATGCACTGCCTTGGTGTTGGTTGCTGGGGCTTTCAGCAGGGGTTGGGTCCTGCCCCGCTCCAGAGCCACAACACTGGAGGAGCAGGCAGCTGGTGAGTTCTCCACCTTCCCACGGGCAGTGAGGCTCAGGCTTTGGGCTTCAACCCCGGGGGTGGCGGGAGAGGCAGGCCCTGGCTTCGGGCTCCAGCCACACAGCTTTGGGTTCCGTCTCCCATGGGGCTTTAGACTCCAGCTCCCTGCTGATTCCTCAGGCACGCCCCCACCCCATTGCCCCAGGCCTCTGCTGCCTCCCCCCTCCTCCAGGGCTTAATATGTTCCCAGACTCGTGGGGCTGAGTAAGTCTGATATTAAACATACAAGTATCACTTTTCACAGCACTTTTCACAGCAGACTTAGCAAGTAGTGATCAATAAATTACCGCGATTTGGACGTGCGTATTTATTTGTTTTTCCTAGAGCTAATGAAGTATTTTAGGAACACGTGTGAGAGTGGCCATGAGCAAGAGTTGGGGACTGCACTTTGAGGCCACCAAATAATTTGCCCTGAGAACCCCTGCTTCTAGCCTCAGTGAGAGCCAGATCCATGGCATTTTCACCAGATCTGGCCTTTGGAGAAAGGGGTGAGGTTTGCTCCTATGGAAGAAGGAAGGGAGGGATTCAGTCATTGATCTTGGGCAATAGCCTACAGGCCAAAGTAATCTACGTAGAGGCTCTCTTCCTTGACCATAGATTTGGGGCTTTATGGCCACCTCATTTGCCTTGGCCTCTGCTGTGCTAGAAGTCCCCTAAAGGAGGATTCCGCAACACAGCAGGACTATGCAAGAGAGTATATTTTATTGCTAAAGTTTAAAAATCTGACTCTTTTTACTGAGTCTCAGCCCAGTTGTCTTGTTGTTTGTTGTTGTTCCTGGAGACACTGCAATACCAGGTCAATGCGTGGGGTGGACAGAGCAAGCTCCTAATCCATCCCCCTGTTCCAAAAATCCATTTAATGTACAGTCCTCAAATTAAGGACATATCAGATATTAAACTGACAAGAACAGATGCTACACTTGTCACTGGGCATGCTCACATTGCAGTTAGTACCTTTTAGAGCAGTAGGGTGACCAGATGTCCCAATTTTATAGGGACAGTCCCAATTTTTGGGTCTTTTTCTTATATAGGGTCCTATGACCCCTCACCCCTGTCCTGATTTTTCACGCTTGCTGTCTGGTCACCCTACAGGGCATCCTAAGTCAAAAATAAAGGAGGCTTAGAGATGTCCTGGACTGGTTTGGGACAGATGGGGTACCATAGGGAAGCTTGAACCACCTTTTGTCCATCTCTGTTTTATGAATACATTTATTTCAGTCTGCAGAACGATTAAGCCTGCAGCTTTCATGAACACTATATTTGTTTAACGGTGAATTTTAGAAAAGCAAGTTTTTGTCCCTTCACTCTGGAAAATGTGAAGGCTGAAGTGCACATCTAGATTTCAGCAACCAGATGGCACATGTTTAAGGAACCTCAGTGCTGACTGGACGTGAGACTCCTGAGAACTGATTAATGCAAGGAAGATATTTCTCTCATGAAGACTTATGGAGAAAATTATATGTGGGTGTTTGGTTATTAGGACATAGAGATAAAACTGAAGCCTGTTGATGAAATATATTTTCATTCAATAAAGCCACAGGCAGTTTTAATGATTGTAGATCACCTTTTTTCACCATCTAGCATCCAATATAATCACTGCCCACAATTATATTTTCCCTGCAAATATCTGATTATAGAGTTTTCTTCTAACTCCACTGAAAAAGCACATGTGTCTGAGAGAAATACGGAGGCAGAGAGTGAGATGGAGATAAATATTTTTACACGTGATGGAAAGAGAGAAACTGCATTAAACTGCTGGATGCCCGTTCATCAGAAGTCTACAAAACAACAAACCCCAGACAAGTAAGAAAACAATATTTAAAATAATGCTGACAACAAATTTGCCGAAAACAGAATTTTTTGCCCCTCTCCTTTATCGGATTATTTGGTAAAAAGGGAGTGAATAACAGCAGTGGTGTTAGAGTACAGAACGCTGCAGTACAGCTCCTCAGTAACACAGACCCCTGGGAGCACACTGGACTTCCACTCTCCACACTGGACTTCCCATAGAAGATCGGGTCAAGTTCAAGGACTTGGTCCTTATCTTCCTGGTGCTCAGTATTCTGGCCAAGGGTACCTAAAATGATCTAAAGCTCCAGGATAAGGACTGTGATCTCCCACTCTGCTCCTCTAGCCCAATGGAATTTTCTTCCATAAGGGTAAAGCTTATCTGTGGAGGAGATAGAGCTTTCTTGGGAGTTGGTCCCAGGCTATGGAATCAACTCTCTCAGGAAGTAAAAAGACCAAGACAAGCCTCCCTACCTTCTGCTCCAGGGACCTCACTTTTTTTCACCTGCCTTCTCTAACATAAGCACATAGCCACGTGCACATTTACAGCAAAACAAAAAGCTCCACGGCACACACAGCTCTCTTGCTGGGGAGAGGATGAGAGGAAAAAGCCACATGTGACAGAGATCAGTCACGTCACTTAACGCACTGCAGGAATGCACTCAGATACTGTGGCAATGAGGGCAGTACAAGAGCAGCTACAGAATAGAATAGGGACTGGACTGGACACAGTCTGTTTCTCTGACACTGAATTTTTAAATAGCTCTTGTACCTCTGATGGGGAGTCCCCTCATTCCTAGGTTGTCCCAAATTCCTTGGGCTCCGGTCTCAGACTGGAGATCACACCAGTTTGGGGCTTGCAGTAGCAGCAACAGGGGTCCCCTTCCCATAGTATACCCTACAGAACCCCCTTTTTTAAGGTTGTTTGGGCCAGCTGATAAAATGGCTGCAGTCTTTGGTACATGTAACAAGCCCTTGGCATTAGTTATTGGGACTGGGGACTAAAAAGCATGTTAATGTCATTCAGAGAAGATAATAATTTAGTTACCCAGAGGACAAAGAAATGGTACAAAGGGGAGGGTGAGAAGCAGAAAAAAACCAAACTGATTTAACATGGAAAATGACAGCTGCATAATCAAAACACATGCACTCAGTGGGACAGAGAGATTTTGGAGTCAGGAACGTCAACGAGGTAGAGTGGACCGTGAGTTAACCGGGAGTTTAGAATGCGATATGGCCACAGAAAAGGCAAGCTCTGCTGTGAGCTACATAGAAAGTCCTGTGGAAGACACAAACCTTGGTTTTGGGCCTGATGTTTATATAAAGTTTTGTGGTATTATTCATATCCTAGTCACATGTGTACAGTCATGTCAAACTTAGTGCTTTGCTCAAAGGGGCCTTTAAAAAGTGATAGTTCAAGACTGAACCAATGTGGGGAGCAATATTGTTCTCTAGCAAATTGGCAGTTCCACTCTGGGAGGGGAGACATGATGGAGGCAAAAAACTGACTGAGTCAGGCAAAAATTGGATGAGATGTGATGGCCAGTGAAGGCTTGGTTAAGAATGGTTGAGGTGTGGTAGAAATAGGATGTCTGGGACTTTTCCAACGGCTGTGCAGTCAGTGAAGCCATTCTACATCTAGTTCAGGATAAACGGAGGCTCGGAGGGGTTCTGTATAGAAAGAAGAGCCCTGTCCAGGCAAGTTAAGGATGCATCAGGAGAAATTACTGAAAATGACTTTCATTCTTACTGCAATTAACATCTTCCAGCTTACCAAGAGTTTCTGTGCTTACACATTCCTCCCTTCCATTCAGAGTGCAATGCATATACAACCAGCAATCATGTCCCTGATGAGCAAGGTATTAGTCCTGCTCTGGTGCACCTCACCTCATTAACAGAAAGATCTCAACAAAGTGAAGGGAGTTCAGATGAGAGCAACAAAAATGATCAGGAGGCTGGAAAGAGTGATTTATTAAAAGAGATTGAGCCAAGCTATGCAAACGTAGCTCTTTTAATGACAATTACAAGGGAACACTGTCTTGTCCTCACACTCGTAGGGTGTAAAAATGAAGCAGGGAGAAGAAGTGAATAATTGGATAAAAAGTGCTTAAATAGAAGAAATAAGGTGAACTCACCTGACAGGTGAGAAACCCTTGTTCAAATCCCTCCTCCACCGGTGGGGGCGGGGGACTGAACTGGAGTCTTGCTCTGACCACTAGGTTAAAGGTTACAAGAGAATTCTCCTCCTCAGCCATTTTGTGTGGAGTTAGGCGTGTATGGCCAGCATTCTTGCAGGTGCCTGACTCCAGGAGGGGATTCACAGCTGTGGATTCCAAGCAGAGATAGGCAGCTCCCTCTAGCCCATGCATGGGTACCTAATTCCCTGGGAGGACTTACCCCTCTCCCCAGCATCTGCCATTAGCTAGCTTAGGGGCTCCCCCACCTACTGTGCTGGCTTTTATGTATCTGATTTTAGGCCTCTCTCTCTTCCTATGCATTGTAAAGGAGCCTAGGTCCCTAACCCATGGTTCCGCTTGATGGCTATGCACCTAAAAGTTAGCTGCAATCTCAGCACCCAAGTCCAATTTGGGTATGTCTACACTGCAATTAGACACCCGCAGGTGATCTGGCCCAGCTGACATGGCCTCGTGGGGCTTGGGCTAAGGGACTGTTTAACTGCAAGGTAGACGATTGGGCTCAGGCTAGAGGCTGCAAGGTGGGAGGCTTCCAGAGCTTGGGCTGCAGCCAGAGTCTGAATGTCTACACTGCAGTTAAACAGCCTTTTAGCCCGTGCCGCGTTAGCCCAAGTCAACTAGCATGGGCCAGTCGCAGGTTTTTAATTTTAATGTAGACATATCCTCTGAGGATTTGGGTCTAGGTCCATATTCATGCCTAGTCTGATTCTGGTGACTACAGTGGTGCTGCCCTAGGCCTGCATTTGGCCCTAGGGAATGTACTCTGGAGGAGAATTCTCCACTGGCAAGGAGCTGAACTGCATGAACTCTCTTTTTCTATTCCAATTGTTAAGATCGTGTCATAGTATTTAATACCTCCCTGCTTGGTATGCACAGCAGTATGGTGTGTACAGAGGAATCAGCTGTATGCCAGTTTACGTCAGCTAGATTGCCAGGGTGCTCCGTGGAAGAGCTAACATTTCTTTCCTCATGTTTTGGCTTCCTTGTTTCCGTCTTCATTTTTCATTTCAGCGGTGGTACTGAATGCAGATCGGATGATAAGTAGTCCAATTTCAGACACCCTTGTTTGAGTCATAAGCCAAAGCCCATGTGAATCACTGGAAAGACTTCCCTTCACTCTGTGGGCTTTGGATTTGGCTATAGATTCATTTTCTAAGAGCTGACCTAACAATGTTGGGATCATTGATCGTAATTTTCTGGAGGATCAGTCTAGGTGCTATAGAGTAGTTAGAGTTTAAAACTGCAGGCCAGCTCCATTTTTAATATTAAACGCTGAAGCAAATCACTTTGAAATACCATGAAACTGTGAACAATTAGCCTGGGGAATAATCTCACTGGACTTATTTTAAAACACTTAGCACTTTGTACTTATTTTTATTGGCTCTCTCTCTTTTAAGAACATTACCTGTATCCACTTTTTGGAATTTTGCAGAGAACACGTTTGTTTTATTTTTCCATTTTTAAAATGAGTTAATTCACTCGGTGTTTTGTATATTTACAGCACTAAAAAAACAGGGTACTCATCACATCTTGTAAAATACTTGATCAAATTAGAATCTCTTTCTGACTGAAGTTTTTCTCCATAATCCTTTCCCCTCAGGCAAAAGGCTGAATGGATAGCTAAGTTAGACCCATGAGATCAGACTTAGATATTATTTCTATTTATCTATTTTTAGCACTTAAGTAGAATCTTAATTTAAAGTTTTCAGAAGCCATCGACTGAGCATGATTAAAAAATGTTATTTTTCTAATCATTAACATTTTGTTATTAAAAATCAATTTATTCTAGATATATTAAGGATAAGTTTGTGGGGTTTTAACTAGAGGAAGAAAAAACTATTAGTAATTGCACAGGGAAAGAGAGAAAAAATCTTGCTAGTGAAATGGAGAATTCCTTCAGGGAAATATAGATTAAACAGCAGAAGAAGGGAAAAATCTTTGATTTATTAAATTAGACTGTTAAATATAGCAACGCATTAAAATAAAGGATATTTCAGTGTGTTGTTAGATCAGTATGTCTGATCCTTTAATAACAAAGAAACTCAGTGGCGTAAGTTAATAAGATGAGTCTAACCATGGTGAATTTTTGTGTGTGTCTTCCATGGGGGACAGTCAGTGTTTTAGATTTTTATTTGCTTGCTTTTTTCAAAGACTAAGATTTCATGCCATTTTAAAGATGGAAGTCAAGGGTATTGAACCATATGATTTCTCAGAATCTTTGCCAGCAGTTTTACTCATGATGAGCAAAGATGTGCCTTTCCTCTGTTATCATACCAACATGACAGCTGTTTTGGGTCATTTTTATACAAAGCTTCTTTAGATTAAAAAAAATTGAAATCCCACCCACTAACTAAAAATGCCTTCAAAGGCCTGTGTGAATGGGGCACAGTTTGGTTCATGAACAAATCCTTTGCATCGTAATTTCATCCCAGAACAACTCCCTCTCTTTTCCCACAAAATTCACACCATTTCACACCTATGAAATTTTGCTGCTTCAGAAAAGTTTTTGCTTGACATAAATGTTCTAACACTGAAGCAGATAAAAAGCAAAGAGCCAACTTTACTTGAAATTCCTGTTCAGTGAGCCTTGGTATGGGTCCTCAGCAGCTTTCAAACTCTGCATGTTCGGCACCAAAGCCCCTCTACCTGTTGAAGATAAAGGAATAATTCCATTAGCTGCTGGTAGTAATTTGCTGTTAACATCTATAGAGACTAACTACCAGAGTGGGACATAGCATATATTTGAACAAGGTTCACAAAAGTCAAAGGGAAGTCATTTATATTCTGGTTTGTTGATTTATTTATGGAATTTCTCTACAATTATAGAGCCAAATTCTGCAGTTGTTACTCATAGAAGGGAAGCAGCCAATGAAATCAGGCTGGGAGTCCCAAAACTCAGCTGAACTGCTCACATGACTTAGAGCTGCAGAATCAGAATTATGTGTGCAAAGCAGGCTACTTAAACATACCTTAAACATGGATAATAGCAGGCTACTTAAGCAGGCTACTTAAACATAAACAAACATACCTTAAACATGGATAATACTGTTTGTACAAACAGTATTATCCATGTTTTCTGTGGCCATGAACTCATGGAGAGAGACAGAGAGAGAGAGGAAAGATATTCAATCACTCATCTACCATATCCTCCACCTTGTGCAGCAGAATCCATGCAGTATGTGGCTTTTAGACCCTTCACATGTACAGGTGTCATCTTGTTGTATCACATTGTAAAGAGCAGCACAAAGAATAGGAATAGAGTTGAGGGAATAACTGATACATTAAGAAAATAATGGTTTAGATCAGGGATAGGCAACCTATGGCACATGTGCCGAAGGTGACACGCAAGCTGATTTTCAGTGGCACTGACACTGCCCGGGTCCTGGCCACCAGTCCGGTGGGCTCTGCATTTTAATTTAATTTTAAATGAAGCTTTTTAAACATTTTAAAAACCTTATTTACTTTACATACAAAAATAGTTTAGTTCTATATTAAAGACTTATAGAAAGAGACATTCTAAAAACGTTGAAATGTATTCCTGGCATGTGAAACCTTAAATTAGACAGAATAAATGAAGACTTGGCACACCACTTCTGAAAGGTTGCCGACCCCTGGTTTAGACCAAGCTGAAACAAATTATTTTAAGTTTTTCCAGAGAAATAAAGTAAAAGCAAACAAACAAAACCGTCTTGGGCCAAATACGTTTTGGATCCATTAGTTTTCACAGTTTTAAAACCTTTTAATGTTTTTTAAATAACTCATTGAAATTCAGAAACAAAATGTCTTTCTGAAACAAAAAGTCTAAAGTTTTATTTTGGAAATGCAAAAACAAACTATTGATATTTCTGAATTTGTTTTTTAATTTGACCAAAGCAATTTGCCAGAATCGATTTGAATTTGAAAATTGTTTTGATAGACCCAAATTTTCATTTTTTAACAAAAAATGATTTGCATGAATATTTTCACCCAGCACTATTTAGAAAGAAATAAGTTTAAAGATATGATTCAGAAGAGTAGACCTGTTCATGGAGAATATTTAAGACTAGATGTGAGATTTAATGGATTTTAAACTGAAAAGTGAATTCAGTTGTGTTCCATGTCCTTTCAAGTATTTGACTAAAGCTGTGGTTTTCAATCTATTTACCATGGTGGGTCACATTTGCAGCTTTCTTTGTGTTGTGTGCTGCACTACACAATATATTTACTACCTGTATGGCCCTGAATGTCACATGGGCTGCAGCTGTGTGTTGACTGGGCTGCAAATGGCCACAGGTTGAAAACCACTGGAATAAATAAATGTCACTGGTGGTGACTGGGAATGTCACCATTTTAAAAATGAAGGGATGCTGTTCCATCAGTGAAGATTCAGTTGAAGGATTTTAGATTCTTAAAACAGTGCCCGTTGTGTAAAGGCATATGCATAGCACGCAACTATAGCTCTTCTTCATTAGAGTCAAAATAGGACACTTCTTAAATACCAACAAGCTTTTGTACATATGTCCAGGCTATTCCTTTTTTATCATACAGGCTGGAAGCATAAAAAAAAGTCTTTTTTTCAAGATATCTTGGTGTTTTTGACAGTTGCCTGAAACCTAGGAATCTGAATGTGAGGTCTCTAAATGTTTCAAAATCATGAAAGAGAATTTGGTCTAAAACTGGGCAAAACTTTGGGGAGACAAGTTCCCCCCCAACCTCTCATCCTTAATGTATAATATACATTTTCCACTTTTTTGAAATACATTGTGTATTGAATATCTCAAAGTAATCTGTACAGTGTTTGGAGCCAATTCATCAAAGCCACTTGACTATTTTATTAATTATTCATTTGTTTTAGAAGGTTACTCTACTGTGTCCTAGTGATAAAGTAATAAGCACTTTAAAAACGGTTGTGGCATTTCGGGAAACAAGCACAGATTGTTTCATTATGTCAAAATGTGAAGGGCTAAGCCTTGTCTCACATCTATACAAGTGTTTTAGACCTTTAGATTATTTCATTCTCTTTGACTTCTTAATGACTTTAGCCATGACAAACATTACAAAGAAGAAACAAAATCTGACTTTTGATAGTACTGTGTTGTAATGCTGAGAAATGTGTATCTGATATTCCTATTGTCACTATATCACTGATAAGCCAGTAAATGAAAACCTCATCATGCGCTAGAGGCCTGATCCATGGACCACTGGTGCCAATGGAATTAACTTAAATGGGTGTTCTAGATTGGGCCACTGAGGAGAAGGTTGTGTAAATCACAGGGAACTCTACGTAAGGAGGCACAGTATCTCCCAGAGTTCCATGGGGGGAGAGGAGAAGTGAGGAGAAGCTATGGCCTCACTTCCTTTGCACTCTTATCGAGACAGCTTGCTCCAAGGGCATGTGGTAGGAAGAGGCTCCAACACACATGCTTGCTCAATGCCAAAAGCCAATGCAGGCCAGTGGTTCTCAGTCTTTCCAGAGCTGGATTTGTCTTACATACCCACAAGTTTCACCTCACTTAAAAACTATTTGCTTACAAAATCAGACATAAAAATACAAAAATGTCACAGCACACTACTACTGAAAAAATTGCTAACTTTCTCATTTTGTCTGTGTGAACTTTGAGTTTGTACTGACTTTGCTAGTGATTTTTATGTAGCTTGTTGTAAAACTATACAAATGCCTAGATGAATTGATGTACCCTGTGGAAGACCTCTGTGTACCCTCAGGTTGAGAGACACTGATCTAGGCCTCATCTGTGAAATTTCACAAAAATATATTATTTCACAGGATCGCTGCACTTAGAGGTATCCATTTAAACTGGTTCTTTAGTTTAGTTGAATATATTTCAGTTTGAGGCTGAGAAAAATCAACCGATTAAACAGAGCTACTCCTTTAAAGAGGGTAATTTCCTCTTGCATTTTATCCTGTACAGGAAGAATTTGTCCTCACCTTTGATCAGCATTGGCATAAAATATATTTCTGTGTAAGTTCTGCCTAGAAAATGTTCTCTCAGCGGGTTTATTCTTTGAAGTTTTGACCATTTTACTTGAATAGCCTCTTCATTACAATTGCCAGCTAGGCATCAGAATTCTTTGCTGGCATGACAAATTTGGTACTAGTGCATATTCTGACTGCTCCTGTTTCAAATTTTGCAGTGATGGACACAACTAATTAAACAGGCCAGTGGAGGTCAGTCTTAGTACAGTGAAGTATTGCAGAAACTCTGTCCAGGTGATGAAGTAAAATCTCTCTTGTTAAGCTCTAAGGAAGAGATCCTCAGTTCCCAAAGGACACCCACTTCTGACTATTGTGCCTGAGTTTGTTGCTTCACCTGAAATGAAGTCTAGTAGCTTTTTTTGTTCTTGTGGGTGGTTATTTTGGAGAGAATTAATCATGCAACTATCAAAATATTTGCCATGAGGGAAGCTGCCATTATAAAAGGATTTGTATGAATAAAATAAAATACAAAATAAAAATATCATCTGCAGCCTTTCACTAACTCCATTTATTTTTCTGCACCAAGCTCTCTCCAGGTCCTCCATAACTGTGTCCTGCCTATGTCTGCTCTCATCTTATCTTACCCCATTCTTTTCTGGCCTACTTCTCAACTGATTACTTTGCATCTTCTTTCCAAGCTGGTTTATTTTTTTGCCATCTTTCATGTCATCCACCTATGCCTGGAACTGCTTCCTTCCTCTCACAAACCAAGGGACTTCCTGTTCATCTATCAAATCCTGCCTAGAAATCACTTCGTTTGTGAAGTCTTGTTGTATTGTGAGGATACCTGTCCATCTATTTCAGCTTTCTTTCAGCATATCAGAGTTCCAGTTCGTAAGATCCTCAGTTTAGGGACCTTCTCATCCTAGTTTAAATCTGGAATTTCCATTTGTCAAGTAATGCTGACACTTTGACATTTGTTTTCCGTCTGGATAGGAACAAAAGTTTTTTCAAAGTTTCCCAAGAAATACAAATTCAAAAAAATATCAATTTAGAAGAGTATTTACTTGGAAATGTCTCAAAATTCTATATCAAAATGACATTTTTATTTGGAAATTTCTTATAGTGGATGTTTTCTCATTTTTACATTATTTTTCACATTACTTTAATTATTTCATGACATCAGTAGTATTGGTGTGTAATATGACACATCTTGTCCAATCAGCTCTAGTCAAGAGTAATATTATTGACTTCTCCAGAGTGACTCTTTATTTACACTATTGTAATTGAGAGCAGATTCTGTCTCTCACCCTTTGACATATTTGTAAAGCAGTGTCAGACATGTGTTAATAACTATAAGTAATAACAGACATTTTATATGAAAAATTGTGAACAGTCCAATGGTCAGCAGGCATAAAAGCTGTCCTCTAATATGGAAATAAATCTTCTTAAGATGTACTTATGGGGCTGACTATGTTTTAAATTAAATACAGATCTTTCCAGAAGTTTTTCATTAGTTGATCCATTTCACTGGATGCTCATCTTGCTATAAATGGTATCTGTGATCATCAGTATGTGCACAATGTCACATCCTTTCTGGTAAGCCAGGCTACCACATTATCAGATTAGTAAAGCTGCTGTTAGAAGAGTCCGGGCATGCAGCTGAACATGCAAGTGTTGGAAGGTGTCACTTGAAATCTCACTCTCTGTTATTTGCATCCCAGCATTATAATGTCATTGAGTGGCATATGTTCTTATGCTGTGAAACTAGACGATATGCCCAATGACTAAATGTTTTTCCTTTGCAATGTAAATATTCATCTTGCAAAGCATTTGCTGAAAAGAGTCTGAAGTTCTTTGGGGACTGATGGACATGGCTTCATTATATTCTCTTTTTTTCCATGGATATTTGACTTGTTTTTTGCAGAAAAACCGAAACATTTTGTCTGGAAACCCAAAGGTTTCAGCCAGAAGTCTGGTTAAGAACTTGAAATTTTCTGCGGAAAATTTCAGGTTCTCAAAAATCAATTTTTCTATTGAGTAACAGTTTTGACAGAATTATTTTGATCAGCCCCATCTAATGCAAATGAGAAATAAAATGGGAGAACTTAGAGCAGAAAAAGTAATGTCTGAATTTTTAGTATCCAGATCGGTGTAGAAAAGACTCAGTCTGTTACCTGGACTAATTAAGAGGATTCTGAAGCATGTATTTGGTATTTAAGAATTTGTACTTTGGAGAAAAGAGGAAATACCCAGTCTGGTCCCATATATCTACACTGCAATTAGACACCCACAGCTGCCACATTAAGTAGTCTAATATGGAAGAGAAAAATAATTAGATAAATTAAAATATTGTCTAGGAAACAGCTATATAAAGATTTAACTTTTGGGCTTGATGAGAGCTTGGCTGTATTAACATTACGCCTCTGAAGGTTATTTTCTGGAAGAACATGACCATGTTTGAGGCCTACAGTGAAAGCAAATCCCCCTGGTTAGATCACCCAGAGGTCAGTATATTTTCAATATTTCTAAATGTCACTCAACAGTCTAAAGTATTCATAATGAATTAATACTAGAGCTGGAAAAATGCATTGTTTGGAAAATGTTATCAATGAAAAATGGCCTTTTTTCCCTAAATGAAAATTTTCTGGACTGGAAACTGTTTTTTATTGAAAATTTCAAGTTTTTTAATTAAAAAAATTGTTTCTCCCTTTTCTCCATTTTCCCCCTCTTCTAGTAGAAAAGTGGGCACTAAGGAAAAAGGAGTACAGAGGAAATCAGGGAGAGAAAGCAGGGAACCAATTTTTTTTCCAAGTTCTTCATTTTTAATTGAAAATTTTCATTGAACATTTTGAACCAACTCCAGTGAATATCTGTTTCCTGATGTATTCACTGAAACTGGAATTTGGATATAATTTAAATGTCAACTTAAAAGTGGATTTCTCCCCTCTCTCACCCCACGATTTGGTCAGTAATTCTTTAAAGAGCATGTCTGAGAAGTTTAAATAAGCATCTGGAGATACCCCTGCTCTGGCCTAGACCATATTCAACCTTTTTGATTTTGTTGGAGTTTATATGGGATGTGATCTCCGACAGATTTGGCCACCTGAACTTTTTGTTGCCTATTTGACCCGAATTTCTCAATCATTTCAACTGTAACCTTCATTTTCACTCTTCCTCCTTCCCTCTCAATTTGTTTGCTTTCATATTTGATATTCCTTAATTTTGAACAGGTTTAATAATTTAGTTATAGATTTTCTCATTTTATATTCCAGAATGTCTGATTTTTTTTCTTTTTTCCCCCCATTGCCTGATAACATTAAAAATTCCAGGCTTAGTTACAATGTGCTGTTTTGACATTGTGACCAAATTTTAGGAAATGTTCATAGCGTGATAGATTTTAAGGTCAGAAGTGGCCATTATTTATAATGACATTTTATTCTCATAACTCATCAGATATCCTCTTTGAATATTCACTTTTGAATTCCTTGCAGTCTTGAATTTCTGCATAGAAAAATCTATGCCAGAATGCCTGGGGCAGAGACAAACTTGATTACATTATGAAAATGATTACTTAGAAATTAATTGTTTGAAAGAATTCCCTTTCACACTGGTTTGTATGTGTATTGGATGAAATTGTAAAATCAATAACTGAACAACTCAGTCCTCTCTTTAAATAAGAGAAACTAAACTGACTCCATCCATAATTTGATCTAAGCAATTACAGTGATGACATGGTCTACCTTTTATATTGTTACAACTCATCCCATTTTATATAGCCTGTTTAATGGAAAATTCCCTAGGTATATTCATTTAATTGTCTAATCATGAATGAGGCAGTTACTCTGCAAACAACTTACATATATATGTAGATTACAGATCTACATATTTTCCAGTTCACCGAATATAAATTTATTTTGATAACTGAAACTGAAGAGATATGGTTGGCTAAAGCTGAGGAGAAAGGATGGTATAATGTGGGTCAAATTCTGCATTCAAGGACATACTTGCATGTTGTACTGAAATCAGTAATAATAGAAAGTACATGCATATCTCTGGGGCAGAATTTGGCAATATGTGATTTTATAGTTCTGTGAGATGAAGATGCCTAAGGAAAACAAAATAGGTGCATCCCTGAGGGAACTTGTTGCAGTTCGGCGAGTAAGTGATAAAAGCCTCCTCTTAGTACCGTAGATAGTGAGAAAAACAGTTTTAGCTTCAGTGACAGCACTGTTTCTAATGGCATTATCTTACCCCTGATGGAAATTCTGAACTTTTGAAATATAGTTTTGTCCCAAACTGGGGCAAAAAGTTGGAATTTTGTGTGAAATGAAATATTCCAAAATATTTTGTTTTGACCTAACTGAAATGTTTTTTCAACTGTACCATTTTGATATATATTACATTGTATATTATATAATATAGTCTTAATGTTTCAATAGTTCCCAATAAAAATGTTGATGAAATCCATATGTTCCTGTGAAACATTTTGATTTAATGAAATCATCAGCATTCATTGAAAAAATCTCAACCAGATTTTTAAACTGATGTGTGTTCTACCTGAGCTCAGGTAGGAGCTAATTTTGAAACGTCCATGCAAGCAATAAATGTTGGGTGAAATCCTGACTCCATTGACATCAATGGGAGTTTTGCCATTGGTAGGATTACAGTTATTCGAAGGGCCAGATTCTGTAGTGGGATTACTCATATTAGCATATGGTGCTCCATGCTAACAAGGCTTGCAGAATTATGCCCATAGTGACTGCAGGACCCAGCCTCTCAATCATACAGCAAAAGCTAATCTCAAGTGACTTAGATGACACTGTTGTGGTGCCGATGAACAACTTGATTTGTTCTTTTCTTTTTCCTACGTTTCATTTACAGACTTAGAGACAAAGTATGTAATTATATAGTGCCTCACAGGAATAAAAGCTGCTTTGAGTATGTTTGTTATTGCCAGAGGAGGGGGAAACTTACTAATAAAAGATGCTTATCTGCTTTCCACATATGGTTGTCACTGCAACTGTACTGCTCAAAGTATCAAAAAGCTACAATAGAGAACATGCAATATGTTAAATTGCTTAAATTGCTTGTTAGAGTCTGGTTATTTCTATGAGTGGTACCACCATCTCTGTCTAAAATGATCTGATCCTGCAAAAATATAGATGTGCAAGTTGTCCTTACTAATGGACGTGATTCAAACCCATGAAAGTCAGTGGAAAGAGTCCTATTGGTTTCAACTGGCTTTGCACTGTGAGAGATAAATGTTAGCAGCACTTATGGAACAATTCACAAGAGTTTGAGTTTGCAGGATGGGGTTCCAAATATCTCATTTACTTAAAGCCTGATGGCTAGTCCTTTACAAGACATAATACAATTAAACAAAGCAGGGAAGATATGAAGAATGATTGCAGCAAAAGGTGAATATAAGTAAAAATAATCAGTTCAGTCTTCAAGTAGCAAAGTGGCAGCATTCGGAAGATTGAGCTGTTTTATAAACTGGACGACTCTAACATTTACGGATGTGATCCACTAGATGGCTCAAGGAAATGAATTACACAGCAAAGACGCCTGCGTCCTGGTGGGGGAGGGTCAGACTTTGTTTGTTGTACACAGCAAATAAAAGAAATGAAAGCATTTTTAAACATTATTCTGCTTTATTCAAGCCTCCATATACTTGATCATTTTCAGTGCTGCATCATAAAAGAATACAAGTACACTGTACATGGGTGGGGATTTTTTTTCTGTTTCTGTAATGGGGTTTGACTGACCAGCGCTGGTGCCTCCTTTGGTCGCTTGGGGAATTAGCTCTCGACTGCTGTGGAACGCTTTCGACGCATGGTGTCAGGCCCGTCATTTGCTCTGCTGCCCTGGGACCCACGTTGCTCCTTGCTTGGTGGCATTCTCTTCAGGGCAGTCCTCGTCTGCTTCAGGAAACTGTCCTCCGGCAGTGCTCACTCCTCTGGTCTCACCCCCTTCTTGTGGGGTTAACAACAGTCCTTCTACTTGCACCTGCCTTGCTAGCCAACCACAACCCTATAGTCTAGCACCTTGTCTCAGGGGCATGTTCTGGTCTGTCTCGGACCCTCTCCTTGATGGCCAGGTGCAGTGCCAAGGGGTAAACGGGAGGGACCCAGGCCCATCCGCTACTCTGGGTCCCGACCCAGGGACCCTTTAGCGGCAGACTCTCTCTGCCTTCCTTCCTTCCGCTCTTGCCTGCTCAGTTTCCCTGGGCCACTTCTCTTTTGGCCCTAAGCACCTTCCTAACCCTTTTTAGCATGGGCCATAGCCTGGCAGGTAATTGGCTGGAGCACCGCTCTGTTTCCCAAGCCAGCACAGCACAGCTCTGCTCTGCTCTGCTCTGCTCTGCTCTGCTCAAGATGCTCCTTCTTTCATCAGGAGCCAGTCCTCTCCCTTGCTGGCCAGGGAGTGATTGACTTCTCCCTAGCTAGGCAGCCTTTATATAGGACACAGCTCTGTCCTGATTGGCTGCCCCTTCCCTGACCTGATTGGCTGCTGGTCTGCCCAGCCTCTCTTGCCTGGTGCAGCCCTTTTTCTTAGGGAGTGGGGCTCTGCCCCACCACAGTTTATCTTACACTGTTATCTGGTTTTTGAAACTACTTGGTCATAACATTCTCACGGATATGGAGGAAAATTCCAGCAAGAAAAACCAGTTCTATTACTCCATAGTCTTTTCTCCTGGTAAGAGTTACCCCATCCAAGCAATAAACAAATAAATAATCTGCACCTGTTTTATTCTTCGAGTTTGATAAGATGCAGGTGTTTACTAATCAGTGAAGTTGAAGTGAAATCTTACATACCTTATGTGTTGGGATTTTCTCAAAACAGGGACACTTCAGAGAAAGAAAGATATGCATTGCAAATAGGCAGTATAAAGCAATTTACCTGAAGATTCATGAGAAATTCTCTTTTCATTCTAGCAACTTCCATCAATTTTAGAATGCATGGTTTTAGTTTCAGGTAGCCAGACTGAAAGCAAAACAAATTGTATGGCAAGAAAGGAGTCCAGGCTGATGCCTGAGACACTAGTCACAGTAACAAATTGTTTGTTTTTTTAGAGAGGAAAAAATGTATAATTGCCACCAAATGCTGCCATGTACGTTTACAGAATGAGTGGACTTCAGTGTTTAACAAAGCTGAACATTCATAGTGGATTGTGCAATTCAAGGGTTGAGGCATACCTTATTGAGAAAACCAAAGACCAGGGAAAATTAGTGTCAGGGATGAGTGAAGGGAATGTTTCTTAGAATGTTGAGAGTAAAATCCCTTCATCATGCTACTTTGGTGGTTTTCAAATACAATATAAATCTTACACTAAAATTAGGCTATGCATTTAGGTGGCTTTATGTGGATCAGATATAACAGGCGTTATTGTTGATGCATATTCCTTTATTGAAACTAAGGATCCCTCACAGTTATCCCATAAATGAAGACTAAAGTAACCCCAATGAGGACAGGGGTCAATTAGGGTGTCTTGGAGGTGGTATCAGGGATGAAACTTAGAAAATATACTAAAGAACTGGGGTAAATCATTGTGATGGTGAGACCTTTTAGCATGTGGAATATTCTTATAATGAAAAAGATGGAAACTCTCTCCTTTAAAACTATAAAGCACCAAAGAGTATATTGTAGCAAGCAATCCTGCATTGGCAGAGGGTTGGAGAAATAAATCCAGTAGGTGTCTCCTATGTTTAATTCACATGATTCTTCACATTTCAGTAGGGCCGCACGATAAAGGCCACCGCACAAGATTTTCAAAACACTTCTGGAAAACTTATATAACTTGTTATTGGCAAAACTCCTATTGACTTCAACAAAGCCAGGATTTCTCATATATACTCCATGTCTTCGGGCAGTATATGAGACTCTACGTTGTTAACAATATCAGCTATTAATTTAAATGTTTTATTGATTAGTCATTTTATTTGAATGGCTTCAGGAACTCATCTTATTAATTTCAGCTTTAAAGTCATTCTCCCCTAGATACTAGTCCTTCCGCAGGCATTTCTATTAATAGTACCTCCAATTAATCAGTGAAAAGACGCAAGAATCATTGACCTTGTGGAAAGATGATATTGGTATGGAATTATGAAGTGAGATAGAGGTATATAAAATAATTAATGCTACAGAGGAGGTAACTTGGTGCTCTCTGATTCAGAATACAGGGACAAGGGCACATTCACTTAAATTGAAAGATGGCACATTTAAAAACAATGCTTTCTTACACAATGCATAATTAACCTGTGGAATTTATTGGACTGAGGTCAAGAATTGAGTACAATTAGAAGGGATTAGGAATTTTTATGGACAATGAGAACATCCGCAGTTACATTAGATAGGACATTAAAAAATTAAGGAATATAAACTCTTGAATTTGAGGTATAAGTCACTAACACACAGGGGTTAGGAATGAACAATCTATATGGACACATTAATTCATAGTAGTTTAGCATATGGTTTCCTTCACCATCCTTTTGAAGAGGAACAGATGGACCATTGGTCTCATCTGACATGGCAATTCTCATGTACCTGTGTTTTAAAATGTGATCCAGTATTTGCTGAATAAATGTTGCAATAGTTACCTGTCTGCAATGTATAATTAATATTAGGATTTCCACCTCACTTACAGTTTTTGTAGAATTTCATTTCTGGGATTAGGAATAGGCTTCTCATGACATGTTTTTCAAGACTTCTTATTCAAAAGAATTTCACTCTCTCCAATCTGAAGTGTGCATTAATGTGCAACTTTTCCCACACAGTCATAGTTAGAACTCCTACTCCCTAAGAATTCTACACTCTGCCAATTATCTTATCTTCATTTTTTTTAACATTCTGAAAGTGATCGTTTGTTTGATTTTTAGTCACTTTTTTTTTTAAAAAATATTCTTTGGTTCCAGCTTCTGAAGCAGTGGACAGAGAAGAGCTGGCTTTGATTTGCCATTGATGAGTTATATACACAACTTTATTTGTGCATGAAAAATGGAGAATTTCAGTATTTTGTCTATGCCAGAAGTAAATCTGTCTCTGTCCCTTAAAATGTAGGTCATAGACATTTGCCAAGATTGTATCCCCAAAAAGAATGATTTGTATTGAGCAGAACAGTGATAGTACGCCTTAAGACATTATTGTCAAAATAATGGCTTTTTCAGACACCTTGCAGATTTCTTTACAGATTATTATTTGTATTATTGTAGCCTTTAAAATCCCAGTCAAAAATCCTAACTATGCTAGGGTCTGTACAGACGCATAGGAAGAGATAATCCCTGTCCCGAAGATTTTAACATCTAAATAGACAAAACAAACAAAAGGTGAGATAAACGAAGTAACATGAAGAAGGTGAAGAACTGAGGCACAGAGAGAGATTGATTTACTTGCTCAGCAGCATACATAGAAATTGTGGCAGAGCTCGGAATTGAACCAAAATCTCCTGAGTCCCAGTCTGTTGTCTTCCCTACAGAACCCTCCTTCCTCAAAAATGATTTCTGGCAGCACAAGACATTCCAGCTATTTAGAAAGTGAAGTATTTATCCTTAGAGCATGCAAAGCCAAAAATAAAGGTCTAGAGATGTTTGTGAACCAAGTCACTGCTTCAAACTCCCCTGAAATTTAAATGTGTTTGGATTTCAAGTCTGAATTTTGCAGAGAGAGCCAATCTCTACAAAAACCAAAAGACAAATAATTTACAGGTTACAGCTCTCTGAATTGTCCTGCTTTTTGATTCATCTGTAGTGGTGTTTTGTGGTTTGTTTGTTTTTTTGTGTGAATTGTAGTCAGCGATACTGGAGATTGACTTATAATTTATTTAGACACCAGAGCTTCACCTTTGCGAGATATTTCATGATTTGAGAGGCACGTTATAAAGGAGGCCAATTTATTTTCTAAATGCTTTCAGCAAGAAATGGGGCTGTCTATTCAGACCTATAAATTAATTAGTTTACATTTGTACAGTGCTTTGAAGATGTAACACACTATATGGGCCCAATATGCACTCACTGAATGCACACACAAGTAGATAACCTGCTCTGGTCACCTGCTTGCACCCTTTGGGTGTGCAGTTTTGCACACATAACTGGATGCCCAACTGTTTGAAAAGCAAGCTTTATGAGTGCTGTTATGTGTGATCTAAGGGTGTGATTATAGCATTTAGCTCAGAGCAGGGAGATGTGAAGAGCCACCATGTCCCTGGAGAAGCACTGGGAAGACTCTACCTGTTTGCAGACACAGTCCTCTCCAGACCTGCTTCCAGCACATACAGGTATGTGTATTTTGAACCAACTATGAATTTGCTGCAAAATGTTCCCCTGATGCACTGACTCTGCTCTGTCAGACAGAGGGAGGATAGGGTCATGAGTGATGCTTATCCCCTGCCCATTTTTGGCTGAGTTACTTCTGTGAGAAGCAGGAATGAGCCAATCCTGTGCTCTCCAGAACAGCAAAAGTACAGTGGTGGAATCTTTGGAGTTGGGCAGAGGGAGGGAAGGGACTGAATTAATTGTATCAAGAAGGTGGCCAGGCCTGAATTAGTTTTAGTGTGGTAGAAACAGCCTGAATTAATTGTTCTGGATCCCCTTCTTCCAGGTCTTGAAAAAAACCCCACCGGGAACTTCTCTCCTGAAACCTGTCAGTCTGTGAATAACCTTGGCAGGGACCGCTTCCCAATTACCTTCCCTCACCGTCTGCAACACAGAACAGAACTTGTTTGTTAAATTTACAAGGTGAAGAAACATCCTTGAAATCAGGTTTTCCAGTAAAAAAAACCCTCAAAAAACAAAGCAAAAAAACAAAACAAAATTAAACCACGCAACATTGGAATTTGCCAACTATGGCATGCCACAAAACATGGGTGTTCTGCATTTTTATCTTTTGTCCCATATTTCAATAGCTTGTGCCTTTCAGTAAACTCAGCCTCCTAAGTGCCAGTCACCAGACGGCTGGCTGAGTCAGGAGAAGGGGGAAGGCTGGAGAAGGGGCTGATTAGTGTGAAAACACACAGGCTAAAGCAGGAGCAAGGGCAGTCTGTTGAAACTACTGGCAACGAGAGTGTTATCGGCCAGGTAGTGATCCTGAGCAGACGGCTTCTCTTAAGAGCCTGTAGACCTTATTTAGGATCACCTAGGTGGCTCCCCATTCAACCAGAGTTCAGTGGATGGGCTGAACTCTGGCTGAATGGGGAGGGGCCTATCGCAAGATTTGCAGGTAATTGCCTCTGGTGACTCATCCCACTCTCTGGCACAGGGATGATTCTTCATGCATAAACAGACTCAAGTTCAGAGGTAATTCAGGCTTAGGCAGAATCACACTCAGGAGGTATCACACCAACTCCCTCTTGAAAACAGACTCCGGCTCCTAAGTCACTGAAGATGCTTTCTGAAATTTTATCCTAGATCAAAAACTAAGACATGTATAATAATAAAAAAAAACCCAAAACAATATAAATCCTCCAAACAAATCAAAAACCCCAAGCTAGGCCTCTTTCACCAATCAGTGTGCACAGTAATCATGTTAAGAAAAGGATTGTTAGGAAAATGTAACTTAGAATGTTGTAGTATAAAATAACCTTAGACTTATAATCTCACTCCCTGTATATGTACTATTGACCCCTAGTTTAACATGCATTTTAAACTTGCATTCACCCTGTCACAGATGTGCAGGCATCATAGTGTCTAAGTACCCCTAAGTGTTTTGAACCTCCTGTTTACCAGACATGTAAATGAAATAGATTAAGACCAACAATGGATGTAATAGCCATTAAGTGTTCCCACCTGTGTAAGTGGATTGAAAGTCCCCCTCCCTTATCAACACAGGGGTATAAAATATCTTCACACATGTATTGAGTTGGGCCAGTTGTTTGGGTGATAACCCCTTCTGACTCCTTATTGCTTGCAATAAATCTTGTTTTTCCAGAAGTCTACTGAGTTATGCCTGTCCTTTGAGGTGTATTGGACTGAACTCCAAAGGAAATAAGCAGTTTTTGCAACAATCATAAAACAGATGATCTGCACTTTCAGTGTAATAAGGGCTCTAGCTATGGAGAACACTGAAAAATAATAACACCACATCTATAGGGCATCACCCAAAAAAAGTATATTGACACTTCAAAGAATGCTGACAACTGCCAGTGACAGTGACCAGGAAAGGCGCGAACAACTAATTATAATGAATAAGTGAAAAGCTGCAAAAGAATAAGTAAGTTCATTTTCCCTTTATGCCCATCGCCTAGGGCAGAATACAGCTGATGCACAATATGATGGTTGAATCCTTTCCTTATGTCATCTTTGTCTATTCCATCAATTATGAAGCACCCGAGAGTGTTCTGCCAGCAATCAGAGTGTTCGATGGGCTGAACCATCTGACACCTTTCTTTAGGAAAAGCTTGTCATCTACTCTCAGGAAAAGTCAAACGGATTTTTTCGCTCAAACTGTTTGGAGAAGAGGTCAGATTTGTATTTGCTCCCAGTTTGAGAAAGCAAAATACCTCTCAGTTTTTACTCAGCCTCCTTTTGGCTTCCACAACTGCTACTCATACAGCAACACTCCAGTATGAATATTGTCCACACCAAAAACACACAATTTTGCAAGTGTTCAGAGTGTTCAGGGCTAATCTTCACTCAAAAATAGACCTATATTCACATGGGAATGAATCTCCCTGAACCTGGAAAGGCCCCATCGTCACTCAAAGAAAATTCATAAACTTAGCATTTTTCCCCTCAAAAATGATCCAGCTTTTGAGTTCACAATAAAAAAGGACTGTTAAGCACTTTAATTTAGTTACTGCGGCTATGTCTACACTTCACAGCTTTTAGCAACATGGCAGTGTCACTACAGGAGTGCCGCTAAAAGTCATGCAGTGTAGCTGCTGTTTGTAGGCTCTCCTGCCGACGACAAAAACATTTCCATCCTCAATGAGTAGTGTCTGCGTTGTTGGTGGGAGAGAACTCCTGCTGACAATGCAGTATTCACACTGGCACTTGTCCCAGCAAAACTTCAAATGTTAAAAGACATGAGTCAGACTCTAAAAAAAACCATGAGATTTTTTAAAAATACAGTAAGTGTTGGGTTCTTTTTATTTGTCTTTTGTTTTCTGAGCTTTTAGGATGCATTTGTGTCACGATTTCAAGCTTTTCTCAGCAACCATGAGGCCTAGAAACATACTTTATTAAAACAATGAAAGAAGAAATTCTCACCTAATCACATGCCTCCAGGAGCTGTGGCTTTAAGAAAACACCAATATATTGCAAGACTCATGATTTTACACACTGTTCTGTAAACATATGCTTCCCCACAAAAGTGCCAAAAGACAGAAGAAAGGAAGAAGAAATAAAAACATTAGCTTCAGATGAATGTGAGTTGATTTTAGGCAGATGATTTTCTGTATCTGTGTAGGTTTTAATAGAAAGATCTGCTGGATTTGCCAGAATTGCAAGGTCACATTACGGGTCAAGAAATTCATCAAGTATAAAAATAATCGATATTTCCATAAAATTTATCTAGAACGTCTTCCTCTGTCACAACTCTAGGGCGTAAATTATGGCAGAATATAAAGGTGGCTTTGTAAAACATTTGATAGATGAGAACATATAAAACATTTGACAGCTGGCTAACAATCCTTTTGTAGTGTCATAGTCCTGTATCATTTACCAGCTACTTTGTCAAGTAGACTTTGGAAATGACTATGCATTGCAAATGTGCAGACAGCGCCTCAGGCAGTTAACCCTTTGATGTACCTATTGGTCTGAAGCTCATCAATGAAAGCTCATGCATCTTCTTTTGAGAACTCAAAGAGTTAATCTTCTGTGATCAAAATCTATAATATGACTTCTCCAGAGATTGTTGGAAGTCAGTCCAATGAAACAAAAACATGCAGCCTTTCAATCACATTTGAGAACTTGATTTAAATTCCTTTTAACACTATTCCAGCTACACTGTGTCCAGCTGAGTTGCTTTAACATCATTTAGCTCCCCTGATCCTAGAACTGAATCGGGGACAAAGATTCCTGGCTAGAATGGTCCCATGTAACAGCTGCACTGGCCTGGGTTTGCTGGAATACATTACACTCCAGCTTCATCCCCTACATTCAACATCCTCTGGCAAAGAGTTCCACAATTTGTCTCTGGGTTGTATGAAGAAAATACTTCCTTTTGTTTGTTTTAAACCTGCTGCCTAATAATTTAATTTGGTGACCCCTTGTTCTTGTGTTATTAGAAGGAGTAAATAACACTTCCTTATTTATTTTCTCCACACCAGTAATGATTTTCTAGATCTCAGTCATATCCCCCTTTTAATCATCTCTTTTCCAAGGTGAAAAGTCCCAATCTTATTAATCTCTCTTCATATAGAAGCTGTTCCATACCCCTAATCATTTTTGTTGCCCTTTTCTGAACCTTTTCCACTTCCAATACATCTTTTTTGAGATGCGGTGACCACATCGGCATGCAGTATTCAAGATATGAGCGTACCATGGATTTATATAGAGGCAATATGATATTTTCTGTCTTACCTATCCCTTTCCTAATGATTCCCAATATTCTGTTAGCTTTTTTGACTGCTGCTGCACATTGAGTCGATGTTTTCAGAGGTCATTTTGATTTAAGTGCCTAAAGTGACTTTAGGCACCCATGTTAGAAAATGGTGGTTATTGTATATTAAAGCCAAATGTTATATAAAGTATTGTACAGAGATGTTCTGAGAATGTCATAGGAAACAAGATTGTTAAACTCATCCCCACAAGACCATCTAACTTTTCTTTATTCTTACTCACAAGCAATTTCTTCTGTATTGAGCCTGATTTGAAGTAGCCTAGAGAAGCAAGTACTGGGCTGGAGTCTTCTTAGCATATGAGCAATATGCCTCAAGTGACAAGTGACCAGGATTCATCACTGAATTTGGTCCACTGGGTGGATCATTAGCTTCCCTGGCTTGAGCTAGGTATTTATAGGGAGAGCGACATGAAAGTTGATGCATGGCCCCTTCGGGCTGGATTGAAAGTGTATTAAATATGATCCCTCAATCCTTCTACTGTCAGCAGCTGGTTAAAACCCGTCAAATATTAGAATAGCAAATTTATAGACTGCTCTGTACCCATTTTCTTCTTTAATGCTATATTTAACTTGTTGGAGATCACATTCAAAGGTAGCATGATGAAAGCCTTGATGAGAAGCTCTGAATTAAGTTGGTCTCCTACTGCTTCATCCAAGTTCTTTATGACCACATCATATAACTAATTTGATTTCAGTACAGTTCACACTTCTTGTGGGTTTGTTTGTTTACAAAAATGTGAAAAGAAATATTAAAGCTGCTCAAGAGGGCTACAGACCAATAACTAAAGGAATCCAGGCCTTCTGGCTTTATGGGATATGTTCTTTTTCCCCATTAGGGTGTTGTAGCATACTCCAATAAGTAAACATGTAATGTCTATGATCTGTTATGGATGAGACTGTGTGCATAGAAACATGGTTCAAGAGAAGTCAGTTCTTCTTTGTTCTATATAAATAGAAAATTTGCAAATATTGTACAATTTTCTGCCACTGAGTGTTAAATAAAATGCCCCAAGGATTCTACTTAAAAATCAGCTTTACTAAAGCAGCCATTACTTTTACGCATTACATAAAATATGAGATAGTTTTCAAATTAAGGATATCTTAAACTATTTATCCCAAATTAGATTCTTTACTTGAAAATCTGTGATTCAGATAATCAAACAGAATACCTCAACTTTTTATTTCCATCTAAACATTTCTAAGCAATTTTTCTTTCAATTGGTTTCTGCAGATTTTTCCTCTAGAGAGGAGGTAGTGGAATTTCCCCAAGGTGTAGGATGTATGCTTTTAAGGATGTTGTATTTTGTATGTTGTATTAGTTTTAATTTTGAGGTTTTAAAAATCATATGTTTTCAGAGCTATTGGAAACTTCTTGGAAAACTTTACTGTAAGAACATTCTGCTAGTACATTACATTCTATACTTAGAGAAACAAGCGGGGTGAGGTAATATCTTTTATAGGACTAACTTCTGTTCGTGATAAAGACAAGCTTTCAAACCACACAGAACTCTTCTGGTCTAGGAAAACCATTCCCAGCTTCCCAGCAAAATGCAAGGTGGAACAGATTGTTTTGGTATAAGTAGTTAGCACATATTGTAAGGGACCATTAACATGGTCATAGGTCAAAAAGAGGGTGTTAGTGAGTTACAGATAGTTGTAATAAGTCACAAACAATGTGTGTCTCAGTCCATGATTTTTAGTGTCTAGTAGAGCAATGAAATTAAGCTCCCAGGGTCATCTTTTGAAAACATTGTGCAGGTTTCCTTTGAGCTAAAGGGCCATTCTAACTCATATGGGCTGTTATAGAATGTGCTAACTAATACTAAACTCTCTGTTCCACATTTCATTTCCTTGCAATGCCTGGAGTACCTTTCCTAGCTCAGAAGAAAAGCTCTGTGTGAGTTGAAAGCTTGTCTCTCTCACCAACAGAAATTGGTCCAATAAAATATATTACCTCACTCACCTTTTTTCTCTAATATCCTGGGACCGACACACTGCATTTTGTAGTTAGAGTATATATATTTCAGGAGTTTTCCTACTGTGATCTAATACCTGACCTGAGGCTTCAGAAATGCAGTGCTGTACCGTTATGTACACTAAGAGATTTACCTTGGCAAAGAAAAGAACACAACAATGTTTGAACTTCAGAAAGTATAGGTGCACTGTGCATGAAAGATGAGTTAATAACATATTTAAAGAACACAAGCCAATCACTGTCCAACATTTTAAGCATAGCTCAAAAATCTAATCCATAATCTAAATCTATGGAGTTACTACTGGTACTTCAAAGACCGCTTTATGATAAAAATTACATTATAGAAGTTTATTATGAAAATTGCACAATATAACTTTTATGAAAAATACATGAGAATACATTAATATAACAGCATACTAAAAATATTGCAACACAGCTCTTTCCAAAACTTTTAATATTGAGTATAATGCACTGTTCCTATAAGCGTGTCAAGACAGATACCAACTCTAATAGTAAAGCCTTGTGAGTCTGTGTATATTTTTTCAGGTCTTGAAACAGGGAAAGATGTCTGGAGGCTAAAAAGTGGAATTAAATCTTCAAGTATCTAGTGATGATGGGTATAGTTATGTCTTTGCATGCTTTAGGTAACCCGTATAAGTGTGATTGTGCTCAAGTAGCTGTAGAAAAAAACTGTTTGAAATTTGGTTACCACTTATCCATGCCCTTACAGGTCCTGATTCCACAGAGCACTTAAGGAAGTGTTTAATCCCAGTGAGTCAATTTGCATTTAAGCACATGATTAACTTTTATCTTTAAATTAAGGATGTGTTTATGCACGCTGCAGAATCAGGATCTGTGATGAGGTGTTCACCCTATGCCAGACTAGAAGGGGTTAAGGAGCCAGAGGAGAGGCCAGTTAACCAGATAGGCCACAGCTGAGGGAAATTAGTTGGCCCAAGTAACTGCTGAATGAGTATAGAACCCACATGGGAAGGAACAGGTGGGGCTAGGATAAAGCCAGGAAGCTGGCATTAGAATGGGATCGTTGTAGTGAGTGGGCCTCCAGCCACTCCCTGCTCAGTAGAGAGGGAAAGAAGGGAAACTAGGTGGAGCTGACATAGGAAAAGGCGCAGGGCATAGGCAGTAGAGTTTAAGATGATGCAAACCTTTTCTGCTGCTTAGAGCTAGTGGTTAATCCACTAGCGGGCGGCCAGACATTTTGTTTACATTTGCACGGCTGCCCACAGCTCCCATTGGCCGTGGTTCACCGTTCCCGGCCAATGGGAGCTGTGAGAAGTGTTGTGGGCCCCAGGGATATGCTGGCTGCTTCTTCCCGCATCTCCAGTGGCCTGGAACAACAAACTGTGGCCACTGGGAGCTGCAGAGGGCTGTGCAAATGTAAACAAACTGTCTGACAGCCCACCAGCGGATTACCCTGATGGGATGCAGGTTGCCCATCACCGGTTTAGAGGGTCCCTGAGCTGGAACCCGGAGTAGAGGGCAGGCCTGGGTTCCCCTTCCAGCCATTGGTGAAGTGGCACTTGTCTGAGCAGTGAAGGGAAGACGGCCATCTTGCAGAAGGAGACTTTGATATCCTGAAAGGGGCAAACACATGTTGACCTGGCTGGAGAGCCAAGCCATGAAGTCAGAGCACCCAGAGTTTTAGAAAGTGAGAGAGGGAGACAGCAAGAAAGCAGTAACAGGGCATGCAGCAAACAGCAAAAAGGGGTGTCAGACTGGAGTGGCGCTAACTCCCAAATGCAGACCCCAGGACATTCCCCTGTGGTGAGCAGAACACCATGACAGTGTCTGAAGAGCCAAAAATACGCTACACACCTGTTCCCATTAAAGTCAATGGGAATTTTGCCATTGTCTTAAATAGTGAAGAGGATTGTACTCTGGCTTGGGAATATGAGATTTAATCAAGGACGCCTCCACAGATTCTTTGCTGTTGTTTTTTTTTTGAAAACTAATAAAACCATAAAAAATGATAGAATGACTTAATCAAGCTTTCAGTACTCTGGGTGAAAGTCACTAGGGAATGTTTGTCCCACTGAGCTTACTACACATTTGAACGCCATAATAGTGCTTTCTGTTTTGTTATCTACTGACGCAGACCACGATTTCAAGTTCCAGGTTGTTTTCACACTGAGTACTTGCAGTATTTATGATCCAGTTAAATCACGCAATGGCACGTAAAGTACTAAAAGCTCCAGCCCACTCTATCTCCAGTCAGCTGGCAGGCTCAGTGAACCTGTAGGGTTTGTGTTTTCTTGACATTTAATTAGAGCCAGCAGCCTGAAAATGAATGGCTATGGCAAGTGTGTTTAAGGGAATTAGAATAGGAAAAAGGTAAACAAGTTCCTTCCAAGATCAAGGTTGTTTCTGTCTGCTAATTTACAGGGGGGGAAAAAACCCATAATTTGGCCAAGAGCCATATATATCAGACTTCTTCCGAACTTCTTGCCTACAGCACTGTCTGAGACTCTTTATCATCAGTGCACCAATTATAGTGTCACAGTCTAATGATGAAAAGCAATGCTTCCTTGACAAAGGCATGTTGCCCTTAACACAGTAACAAATCTATCTACCACAAATGGTTTGTGTTTAGGGGACTGTTACTAACCAATGTGTAGCTATCTGTCTCTGCTAGAGAACTTGGAACACTGTTAACACATTTTAAAAGTTTTTTGATGTTACTACCTGTAACATGTATCTGCATTTCCTTATTAACATCCTTATTAACATCTATTTTTAATAATAAAATATTATTCATAAATGCAGAAGATGAAGAAGGGTGATTGCAACGGTAACACTAATAATTTTGGTCTTTTGACCCAAATCAGCGCTAGGACAATAGGACTTATATGGCGTGTAATGGGATGTAAAGTAAAATGAAAACGAATAAGATAAATTGCCATTACCAAATGGTTACTAGTTATATGCTACCTAGATTATTAGTTATACCCTAGATGATGTGTGCAATACCATAGATTGCAGAAAAGTCATCCATCACAAATAAGATTACTTACATTTTGAAATTGTTCAAATTGGTCAACTGCTGATTTCTGCTCCTTTAATTATCTTAATTGGGCTTCTTTTCTCTGATGTATATTGGTTTTCTTCCTAGCTGTCAGAGAAAAGACAGCCTGTCATCTTTGCTAGTATAAATGTTCTATCTTGGAGTGCCAATAGCATCACATTTTTGTCTAGTTTCCACCTCCACCCCCTTCCTGATGTTTTCCCTCTGAATGATTAGCCTGAGGTTTGTGGATTCATTCGTGTTTTCCACTGGGTACAGTTTGAAGTGATATGGAAATACCCAGGATCTCAGCCATTAATGTGTTATGAAAGCAAACCCACAGTTGTGTGAAGAAAAAGAGTCCAAAATCTCACATTATTTCACATTAATGCTTTGAGCAGGGGGTTGGACTACTAGATGATCTCTTGAGGTCCCTTCCAACCCTGATATTCTATGATTATTGTCAAGGGATTTGGGCAGTGAGCCCCTTCCTTTAAAAAAATCTGATATATAATATGACAGGAAATGTTAAAATCTCATTTGGTTTAGAGGGAGATCACCTTACTCTTCAAAATATATTCTGTGAGATGATGGAAGAATTGGCCTGGGTGCATAAAAAAGACAAAAACTAAAAGGCACACCTGTGTTCACGCTTTGGCCCCAGTTCAGCAAAACTTGTAAGCACATGCTTTTAAGTTCCTTTGACTTTAAAGGTAAGGACTTGCTTATGTGCTTATTGAACTAGGATCTTTAAGAGTTCTGACGTTTGCATGCACACATGGACTAAAATTGCTGTAATGCATAAGCACATGTTTCTATCTGAAAATATATGCACACATTAAGACTGAGGTCTTAAAAGTATATGTATCTCACAGGGTGTATATGTGAGTCTAGTGATATAGTTACCTGTCATTCACCTTTCTAGAAGAATTTTTATTTTTAAACTAAAGATGAATAAATTTAATCCCCAAATCTGGTGTCATGATTAAATATTAATTTAATGGGAACCAACTCGTGGATTCATAGTGAGGTGAAAATAAGTGACATTTTTTATTTTGGCCCATTATATTTTGCTGAAGTTTGCAAGAAACTTCAGATCCCTGAAACTGTTTTGAGATAGCATCTCCAAACAACCACAGATTTGGAGATCATTCAAAATAAGAACTTTACTCTTAAAACCAAAGGATACTAAAATTCTGTGACAATATTTTTATGTCCTTCAGAAACACATTTTATAGAGTTTATATTTTATTATACTTGGATTTATTTGGGTCCATTTAATATAGCAAAATCTAAGTCAACATTTTCTGTTTTGAATGTATTATTTGGTACATCTTTCATTTATTCTGCACATATCCTGCAGTAATTACTGGTCCTCTCAGAAAGATGTAGCCAAAATACCATCGTTTAAAAATTATTATTTTAAAACCCTCATCCCTAATTACAAATATGGGGAAACATTTGCAAAGGTAATCTTATCTCCATAGCATTAAAAATGGTCCTGTCAGACTGGAAAGACCTCAATCAGCTTGAATTTGATGCCTGACTTAACTCTTTTTGCCTAATCATCAGGTCTGAAAAGTCAGCAGCTGAAAAGGGGAAGAAATGGATACAGTAGTCTAATATCTGAAGATGGTCATATTTATTGCTTCTGACCATTCAGTCTCTAAATAGAACAAGTGCTGGCTTTTTTCTTTTGTGTTTAGGACCCTCGGTGGAGCTTTATTTTGCTGCCCCTTGTTCTTCTGTAATAAGTCTTTCTTCCTCGTAATCTTTTAGGGTGAAATCCTTGTCTGTTCTGCACGAAGACTAAGCAAGTGGGCCTCCAACAAAAGGCACTGAATTCTGAAGTAAGAGAGTTTATTACTGAGCAGCATGTGCTGCTGTGGTGGGAACCTGGCGGGTAGCTGGGTACAGAGGAGAACTTGGCCTGCAAGAAGCTTCCAGGAAAGGTTACAATTCTAAGAATGAAGTTCTTCAAACAATGAGCCTTGTTGAAGGTTTAACAGATGCAGGCAATTAACATGAGCTGGGATGGAACTCTGGCCCTAACCCTCAGAACACCTGTGAAGCAAAGAGGCAGCAGATGTTACAACACAACTTCAGTGCTTCCCCTATCAAGGATTTTTTCCTCCCTGGATGGGTGAAGCTCTGGACCCACTGAGCATTCACCATCACCTCCTCAGCCTACCCTCCCTTTACACACAGGGAGGACAGATCCCCCCTGCTGCCTTCTTCCTGGTCTGTCTCACTGCTGAGTGGATCCCTAGAGGTGCTGCTGTACTTCAAAAGAAGGGAACAGAAGGTGCTAATTTTGACTTTCTGTAATATAAGGTCTATACCTCTTCATATTCCTTTATCTTTGTGTTGTCTCCTCCCCATTAAACCAGTGCCCCCAACATCTGTGAATAAAATGGACCCCTCAGTTTCTCAGATGGCACCAAGTAGGCTAGGAAACAGTCCAATATGAACTCATTTGTCATGACTTTTCCATGTAGGCAGCTTGTTGTATCAATAGTAGAAGTACAAAGTGATACTATACTTCTAACAGCAGTTCACAACAGGCACCTTTATGCACCTCTTTGTTAAGGGCATGAAGGTAGCAAACTGCAGCCCTTGACTGGAGTTTGCAGCTCCCAGGACTGGAGCAAGTTCCAGAGCTAAAACCTACATTCCTAAATGGTAGCCAGTTTCTAGCTACAAATAAACTCCCGGGCTAGTCCACAGGCCCTTGGTGGAGCAGACTTCTAAGTAAACAAAGTTCCCAAATCAGAATCACAACTACTGGCAGGAGCAGACTGCTGACTAAACTAGAGCCCCGAACTGGAATAAGACCATCAAAACTAGAACCCACTCACTACATACCCCAAACACAAACAAAGCCTTCAGGCCTGGAACAGGCTTTATAGCTGCTTAGCCCCACCTGTGATAGGTTCTGGCCAATGCAATCCCTCCACCTGACTCAAAATGGAATCTCAGCAGTGGCAGTAAATACTGTGGCTTCTCTCATCTCTAAGAACTTAATCCACAACACATTACCAAGGTAAAACTCCATTATTTCAGAGTTAGGGTAGTTAAAAAGAGGGAGGGAGAAACATGCCCTACCTAGTCTGTGTGTAATTGGTGTTAGTTCTCCTATTTCTTGCAATATTTAAAAGCTTTTGCTACAAGCCACATACCATCATTTTAACCCTTTCAAAAACTATCCCCCCCAAGACATTTATGCTCTCTATAACAGACCACTCTGTTGTGCAGCAACTTTAAAGTCCTTTCCTGCTGTCACAGTAGAAATTCAGGCCAATACTCTAATGGAAAGAGAGAGAGTGTTTCCAGGAATTTGGGTACATATCTGGGGCTTTAGAGACCTGAATTCAATTTCCTGCTTTGCTACAGGCTCCCTGTGTGACCTTGGGCAAGTCACCTGGTCTTTCTGTGCCTCAGTTTTCCTTATCTGTAACACAGGATAGCAACACGTTCCTATTTCATAGGGGTGTTGTGATGACCAGTATGATAAAGATTGTAAGGTGCTCAGATACTGTGCTATTGAGGATAGGACAATTAGGTACAGCATTGTTTTAGGTAAAAGCATGTTGATATGTCCAGTGTAACAGGCATCGTGTGTTTGAAATAAGAGTGAGTGCTAAAGACAGCATAAAAATGATCACTTTCTGGAAGAAGCAGGCTAGAGAGTATATCATTGACAGCAGTTAAGAGCAAAACTCCTGAAGAATGGCTCTTCTATTAGTCATTCATTTTAAAAAAAGTAAATAACCTATAAATAAGAGTTCAAGAGAAATACAAATTTGAACCAAAGTATTTTCTTTTTCTCTAACTGTTGTTCTGCCATATAAGTGGTAGAAGGTTTCAATATATCTTACTCTGGGCTAGAGATTTAAAGATACAAAATCCAAAATACAGTATATGTGAGGCTTTAGGTACTGAGCAGGAAGCCAGTATAGTGAACAAAAAACTAAAGCTGTACTAATGTCTTTTCTTCATGTTTCATAGATGATAGATTGAAATAGCATTTTTACACCAATGGAATGAAATGGGATCAGATTCTCTAGTGACTTTATGGTCTCTTATGTAGCATAAAGAGGTTGTAATCTGGCTCCAAGTGTCCAGTGAAGAATTCCAGTAGTTCAAGGGGTACTTTCTGCTGGGTACTTGCACCACATTCTTGTCTGTTCCACTGCCTCCCTCACCTCTGGTGGAAGGGATAATGGTCAATGGCACAATCTCGTAGTGCCCAACAACTGCTTTAAGCCAAGTTGGAGCTGGGGCTGGCTCTCAGAATCAAAGATCTGTAACCAGCTCCTTGGTGAGCCCTACCTTCTCCTGAGCTGGTGCAGGAGAGAATCTTGCCTGTTCTATTATATGTCACTGCTCTGTCATCACTGTATTTATAAAATCAGAGCTGACAAATAGTAGTGACGCTGTGGCAGGGGTGGGGTAAAAACCCCTAGAATGCCCTGCCTCTGCAAGTTGAACCCTGTCTGCTGGCAGGAGGCCCAGGGGCAGGGACTAGATGTAGCCAGCAAGAAGGCCCAGCTGGAAGCCCTAATTAGTGCTAGCTCGCAGAGCTAGGCTGAGCTAAAGAACTACAGCTGTGGCTGGAAGAGCTATAGAAACCCCTGATGCAGTGGTCAGAAGGGCAGAGGCTAGGCAGGGAACAGGAGATAGTGATACTGGTCCCTCATTGCTAGAGAGGGGCCTGGAGACCCAGCAGCCAAGATAGTGAGGTAACTGTTGGGGAATTGGAGAGAGCACTGTTTGTTTCACTTATGCCATGAATACAAGCACTGTAAATAAAGGACACTTAAGTGAAGCACCAAAACAGGGTGTCAAGACCTTTATTGGAAGCAGAGCAAATGCAGGGCGGCCTGGACCCTGTGACAGACACATTCTGGAGTATCTCTGAATTCATGCTAAACTGGAAGCGCTGCACCTCTTTGAGAAGCTCTTCTTCTCCAAACGTCATTCAAAATATATCAGCCCTGAAACCTTGGAGAGGCTTGTCATTAATGATAAGGAAAAATGGGCAGGTGTTGGAAGGATCTGTTAAAAGTTGAGCCCTAAAGAGAAATGTGCTAATTTAAAATGAGAAATTATGACACTGTCAGAGAAATAATGGCTATTCTTTTATACAAACTCATTATGAGTTGTTGACTAGAAGGATGGTTCATAGTAAATTGTAACACTTTTATTTCTACTACTAGATCTTCCCTAACATTATTTTATTATTTTATGGAATAAGCACATCATGTTGGAGTAGACTAAAATTAAACAAACACACCAAAAAAAGCCTTGTGAAAAGATTAGGCTAGAAGTTATGGGAGACTTCAACTTTCAGATCTGAATTGATAGACTAAGAGAATTGAGAAACTAAATTCATTGATAACTCTGCAAACAAGTCCTGTGCTGTGTCCTTAAAGAGGGCACGATGCACTCGTAATCCTCATGCTCGACTTCCATTGACAGCAGTGCGTGTTCGCCATATGTAAAAGAGGAACATTTGCTCCAAAACTACAGGAGAAAGGGAATGTCAGACGCTTCTGGGGATGCTGAAGTGAACAGCATGCCTGAGTGACTATAAACTAGAGAGGGGTGTAATTTATAATTGTGACATAACACTAGATAGGAAATATGAAGTTGCTGAATGTAAGCAGGGCCTATCTTGAATCAATAAAGGAACTGATGAGTGGAAACAGACTAAATCTCTAAATGTAGGGATGATTTCATCTGATATTAAAGGGTAGCCTGTGCACATGAACTCATTGATCAGCTGCCTTGACAGGGGCAAATGGTGGGTCTGTGGAAATTGTATCTTAGTGACATTTCACAGATCTTTTTATTTTATTTTGCCAACGCAGTCTTAGAGGAAATAATTTGCCTTTTTTTCCCCCTCTACACATTGCTTAGAAATAGTTGCAAGAAAAATATAGCTCCTGGCATAATTCTCTGGAAGTGTGAGGCCAGTTGACAGACAGGGCGATTCACTGACATCAGAAATTCTATCCTGCAAATGAGTTCTTTTGCCCAGCATTACCTATTACCAGGACAGTTCTTCCCTATATAAAAGCAATTATATTGTTTGGGAGTTACCCAATAGGCTACATCCACCCTGTTTGAATTGGCCTCATTAGTACTGACCCCCCACTTGGTAAGACAACTCTCATCTTTTCATGTGCTGTAATATATAAACCTGCCTACTGTATTTTTTACTCCATGCATCTGATGAAGTGGGTTATATCCTAGAAAAGCTTATTCCTAAATAAATTTGTTAGTCTCTAAGGTGACACAAGGACTCTTCATTGTTTTTATTCTCAGTAGTCATTTCTAGCACATGCACTGTCAAACAAGCCTTCAGGTAGTGAATTGCCCCTTTATATAATACAGAGAAATTCCTGTTTGTGGTTTTAAATAAAGCATTACTCTGTACCCGTACTCTACCCCCTACAGTTCTTTATATAAAAAACTATCAAATAATTTGATAATTTGTAAATTTTCCCATTGGGTCAATATTGTTTAACCAAGACATTTCTGTAATTATGACACATTGAGCTAATGTTAATCTTTAGAAACCATGTTCTGGTTTTGTTTTAGCTGTATCCCTTTTGTTTCCATTATCTGTCTCTTGAATCTTAATCTTTGACAGTAAACTTTTAACTGTTTTCACTTTAAATATAACTCAGTGCTATGAGTCGAATCATACAAGCTACTGTGCATACGGTTCCTTTGGGGATGGCAGCCCTGATATTCCTGAGTGTTCAATGGATAAAGGGAGAACATTGCAGGGGGACTGCTTCAAAGGAGCTCGGAGACTGGGGACACCTATTAACCTGCAAGGCAAAGTAAGGGCTAGCATAGCCTGGAGGAGATTGTTTGGCTAACAAACTGCAGGTGTCAGGGAGCTGGCAAGTTTCTCTTTCAGTGGAAGCTGGGTGGGTAGCCCGGTGACTCACAGTCCTGAGCACATCACACCTTATTCTTTGCTGACATTTTCTTTATTAACAATCTTTTGTCAGCGCCCCGTAGAGACTCCTTTAGTCAGCGGTTCGTGTTACAATCCATAGCACCTCTTCAGTCAGTGACAGAAAGCAAAGTATTCCTCAGAAATACTTTGATATCAGAGCTTGGGGTGATTACCAATATCACATTTATTTAAAGGTGAGCAATATTTGAAAATCTCCTTTTTAAAAGAAGACCAATTGTAAGGATTAGTGGCCACAGGTTGTAGGAGTAGGCCGCAGGTACCTCTGCCAGGTGGGGTGAAACTTGCAGTAGCCGCTGAGCTACAGTTATTATCCACGCCCCGTGTAGCAGCGGAATGACTTTTATTACCTCAGAGGAAAGATAAATGAAGTTTGTCTGTAATGTGTGAAACACCAGAAACCGTCGAAATTCCAATTTGGGAATACACAGGTTGTGAACATAGATTATATAAATACATTGAAGATTTAAAACAACAAGGGCATAATTCTCTGCTGGTGTGGGGATCAGTAAAATTTGATTGACTTAGCTGGCTGGCTGGTCCCAAGAGAATGGGACCAATATATTGATCTGGAAATCTGTTGGGCTATTGTGTAATTGCCCTTTTATCTTTCTTTCACTGTCAGATGAAACAGGGCACTTTTGCTTGCCTTTGATCACTGAATAGTTAGAAATTTTTTATGTCAAAAGATAGGTATAAATCATTCTAGTCTAGTAAAATTATTTTCAATCCAAAGGTTGCAGATAGGATGTGGCAAACAAAGTCAAGCATGAGGTAGAAGGCTGCATACATCAGAGAAGTCCATCATGCTAGGGTTCAAGGCACGCAAGGTGCAGTGCGGCTTTTCTCTGGCTTTCAAGTGCTTTTCTTTCATCCCTAAATTTTGACAGCCTCTATCATGGTGTATCAGGAAAACTACCACTGCAATTTATTTTTCATATTGAGTGTCACACAAGCAGAAGGGTCAGATAGTGAAAAACATACGACCTAAATTAAAGGTGGGGGTTGAGGGACGTGAATGCAGTGTAGGGCCCAGGAAGCAATTTTCAGCAAGAAGGAAATATTCTAGGTAAAGCTTTTCTTCAAAAACACCTTGTTTGCTGCAAAGATGCATGGATTCTATTCTGTCAGAAAACTGTGTGTGTGGGTATCTTCGATATACAATTAGTAATGTTTCGCCCAACAGGAAGATAACTGTCCTCATTGCATCTTGCCATATTTTTAACATCACCTTTGACTGGCATGTATATTTGGTTAAAACTGGCATAACATCTTGTGAATGTGCTCATTAACACTATTACAGATGGGCATGAGTGTGCTATGCCAGAGAAATGTGATGTGCCCCAAGCATACCTAGTAGATGCCAGATTCCTATCCAAATGAAGTTGAAGAGCTCACTTCTTTGCAGGCCTCATCGCTCCTACAGTTTTGGGGTAGCACACATCACTGCTCTTGTAGAAATCTCTCCACGGGGCTCTCTGTGGGTAGCTTTCAATGCATATTGTTCAAAAATGTTCCATGGTGTGGTTTTTTCTGGAGAATCTGAGCTTCTTCAGTCAATAAATCCATGGCCTTTACTGGTATCTGACTTACTTTTGGATCCCAGAACATGTCATTCTGTCTAAAGGGATTGTAGTGGCAGCTCTGCAATAAATATGTAGGGCAAGATTTTCAAAAGTTCCAAGCTCCTATTTAGGCATCTATGGGAAGGGATCAGAAGGTCAGAAGTGTCCAGCAACTCCCAGTGAGTGAGGACACACAGCTGCTGTGTGTTGAGAACTCTTGGAAATCTGGCTTGTCCTGTAAAAACTTGGCTGGAGAAAATAAATAGCTTTTGCCACTCCAGTTTCAATGGGGGAACTTCAAGAGAGGGACCATAGAGAAATGCAGAAAGAAGTCTAAGTGTTAAAATAATAGTGTACTGCTCCTCAAGGCATCTTTCTTTCCCTTTTCCTTTAATTTAAGAAATACAAATAGGCTTTAGTGTTCGTGAAGAACAGATTTGAGCGGTGCCGCCCAGAGGATTCAGGGGGTCTGGGGCAAAGCAATTTTGGGGGCCCCTTCCTTACAAAAATGTTGCAATACTATAGTAACGTATATTCTTGTGGGGGCCCCTGTGGGGCCCAGGGCCTGGGGCAAATTGCCCTAATTCCCCCTCGCCCACCTGAGCGGCTCTGTGTTTGAGATGAAGGAAATGAGATTCAGGGACTGTGAATCTGTTAATAGCAGCAGCCCCAGAGTATACCAGTACTGTGCAGGGTAGGGTTGGTCTCTTTAAATATAGACTTCCCAATATTTTGGCAGTAAGACACCACACTGATTGTTCTTCTGCTATACTCTGACTCTTCCTGCTTTGGGGAGTTGCTCACAGATCCTTAATATTCAGTTTCCATTATGTGACTGGCTTATTCACTGCTCTTGGCCTCTCCTGTTACAATTTGTCTTCCCCTTTTCATTCTATTCTGCATTCTCTTCTTCATATGGTCTCCATGATTCTTTTATTCAAATTCCCTTCTCCGTGGCACCAACTTCATTAATAAGCGACCCAGCCTTTCGCCTCCTCTCCAGCTTCCTCCCACAGCATAAAATGATTATTAATCGGTCTCTCCCTGCTGCTCATTATTCACAGACAGATGAATGCCACAGCACTGAAAACAGACTATCTGTCTTACTTAAGACTATCTTGTGTCCTGAATAAAAGACTCAGAGAGATAGCAGTGCAATAGACTCAGAGCTCCAACAGGCAGGAGGAGAAAACAGAAAAAGAAAAAAAAAATATCTTCACATGCACTAGTTTAATTTTTTAATGTTATTTTATTTTATTTTATTTTGCACTCAGAAGTGCTGTCCCAATGATGGCAGGCGAGGACACACAGAGAACAAAAGAGCAAAGAAATATGTCATCTTCTACTTGAAATGTGCCATAGCACTCAGCTACATTCAGTAGTGGCCTCTTACTCTCTATTCCTTCTCTTGTCTTCAAGCATAATTTATACAGAAATAATTATTATAGTGAATGAAATGGGGGGAAAAAATAAACCAGATAAAACTATCACATACATCCAGAAATAAACTCAAATGAAAGCCAGCTAGAGACTTTCTCCTAACAGTGTTTCTCCCCACCCCCGCTTCTTTCAGTGTCTCAGTCTCTATTATCAATCTTAGCATGTCCCTAAGCAGAAGCTTTTATAATCAAGAACTCCAGAAGCAGATGGAAAAGTAACTCAGCCAGAAATGACCTTACATCAGAAAGGGACCTCTCTCATAGGAAGTGACTTTATTTCAAATGGTGAAATAGATTCAATAGTGTCAGGGGTTCCTGTGGCAATTGCTCTTGTATAAATCATTTTATTTTACTTGGGAACCTTGTGGTTCACTCTGACTTTGGCTTTGCTTCCTTTAGGGTCTTGAGCTGGAGCCAATAGAAATCAATTGAAAGAATCCCTTGACTTCACTGGGCTTTGGATCATGCCCCCTGGAATGAGCAAAGTGAGTACAGTTTAAATCTAAGAAACACATTCCTATCACAAAGAAATCAGTTGGCATTTTACTCTACTGTAAGAGATGGCATCTTCCCAAAGCGTGGACGGCATGCCTGCTATTGGCAGTGTGGGAGTCCTTGGTGCCTCAGACTAATGACATTTATTTCCATTTACTTTAATACTGGCTCACAAAGGGAAACATGTTGCCCTTTATTTTAAATAGTTCACTCTGCGGGCTTCAGATACAGCCCTGAGCAAGAGACAATGTGGAAGCTTTGCCAGCCCAGAGGTAGCCCCAAGAAGTCTCGTGAATCAGAGACAAACATGGACACATCTGCATCCTCTTAGGTACTAATTTATTGCTGGCTTAGACCAAAGCAAATGACTAAAGTTGGCTCATTGACTCTTGCAAGTATGAGTGGCTCAATCCAGTGCTCGTCCGTTCACTGTCCCCTCCAACCCACCTGCTCTGGGGAGACAATAAGTGAGTGAATAGCCCTGCTTACTCCTACACACTAAGATTCAAGGCCTAGGTTGTCCATGGAGGTATAAAGGAGGATTTCTTACTGCTTTGGTTACATAACCTGAGTCTGAATTTAACCCCTCATGAGAGCGAGAATTATGAGAGGCCTATGTCTGAAGAAAGACGCTGGCAACTGAAGGGAGATATTTGGGGTTTCAGTATTTGTATTATTTGGTATTAATGAAGAACATGAGTTACAGTAAGGTGAGTCTGTTTCCTTAAGTATATTTATTTTAATGATAACATGTTAGAGAAGTGCTTTTCATTCTCCTGTAATGAGATGGGATCTCAAAAATTTAACAGCAAAGCAAGTGAACTAATCTTTAGCTCTGTGCGGATGTTAACTTAATAACTGACAAAAGTACATTGAACACAGTGAGATATCAAATCTCTGTTAATGAAACAGTATGTGAGGACTACAATAATTTTGAGTAATTTACACTATCAGATGACCCTGTTGAAAACATTGATCTACATTATCACTTTTTCAAGCTTTGTTTGGTTTCTGTAAAAACAGTGCCTTAAGAGTCCTACTTTTGAGACATTATAAAATACTTAAACATTGATAGAGGTGACAATCAATAAATGTAATTGTTGGAAGCACCTGCAAGCTGGAGTGCCTTTTGAGTTTGAGAGAAGTCAACATTATGTGTCATACTTGTACTTCTTGGGAAACACTTAAGCTTGTTTGAAAGATGGGATTTTCCTTTCACAGAAAATCTCAAAGTATTGACGTTTCTTTCCATTCCAAGTTGGAACAAAAAGTTGAAACATCTAAAACATACAACATTTTTGGAAACTTTCCAATTTGTGAATCAGAAATCTCAAAATGGAAGATGTTGATATTTTTGATCAAAAGATGATTCAAGATGTCAGAATTAAATTTTTTACTTGGAATCAATGTTTTTAAACAAATAATTTAATTTGAAATTGGCACGCGAAATAAAAATGACATTTCATTTCAAAATGCCAATTCAAAACAGCATTTTTCATTTTGAGTGTCTCACTCAGGAAATTGAAAAATGTTGTCAAAGTGAAAATTTATCCTGCAGAAAACTTGGATTTTCACCAAAATATGTAATCCAATGGATACTCTCTTTTTTTTTGTGGGGAAAAAGAATGGGACTCGCTTTCTGCTTACTCTCAATCAGCCCTTTGAGAAGTACCACTACCATCTTAGATATAAAGCTTTCAGGCTTACTGGGTCAGTTTCACCATGTGAAACTAGAGTAACTTCACTGACTTTAGATTTATGCCAACTACAGATTCAGATTCAGGCTAGTTTTCTAGTAAGTGGGAGCTCAGTCATTGCTATCCAGAGGTTGTTCTAGAAACACTTGGCTAGTGATATGGAATGTTGGGTTTCCAGATATAGTGGCCTTTGGGCATTATAGGCCAATCCAAAATAAACATAAATGGAACAATACCCACTGATCTTATTGGATATTGAATTATGCCCTTTATTACTGGCAATGGAGAAGAAGCACAATCTTGGGGCTAATTTTGAGGCAAGAATATTACATTCTTCTCCTGGTTTTCCCACAAACTTCCTTTGTGAGCACAGACAAGTCATTTAGGTCCAAATTTTCAAAGGTATCTTCAGATTTTAGGTACCTCAAGTTTTAGGTGCCCCACTTTATATACCGGGGTTCTGATTTTTCAGGGTGCTCATACCCATGACTCCAAATGAGGTTGATGGAAGATGCAGGTGTCTGAAATTGGACCCCAAGTGTATTTGAGGGGAAGGATAATTTTTGAAAATTTGTCTCTTAATTGTTTTGTGCTTCAGTTTCCTCATAAAAATTTGGACTAATAATACCTACCTCACAGAGAGGAATAGTGAGGTTAATTCATTAATATCTATGAATGCTCTGAAATCTTTGGATAGAAGGCATGTGACATGGTAGATATTCACACAGAACATCATCTCTTCATACTCTCTGGAAATAACTGACTTTGTAGCACACATCAACACTTTTCCCTTGGCAAAATGATCCTGTGTAACAATTAATTCATTAGATTTTGCATTAATGAGTTCTGAATTCTACTGGTCATCTCCTTGTTGGGATACTTGAATGATTAGATTCCTTCGGCATTGCCCTCCTTTGGTCACTGTTCCTGTAAATTATTAACATGGCTAAACCGGGAAATGTTCCTTTCACAACCAGCATGATCCATCTTCCAGGTTTTCATACAGCAAGAATTCTTCATGGAGGATTGTCTTTAATTGGGCATGATCTTTTTGTTTGTTTTTTAATCGCCCTTGAATAAGTGACTGTTGCACCATCCCTGGTTGAGTCATGTGACCAATAAGAGACATTTTTAAAAAGTTGACCCAAAGGGTCATGGAAGTTGTTGACTTGAGTCACTCTCTAGAGTAAGGAGTCATCAGTATCACGGTTCTTAGTGGAAAATCCAAGTGCTTCTTGCAGTGCTTGTACTCCTTCGTTTGTCATTAGTAGCTGAAGGAAATGTCTCACAATTCTTGGAATGAGAAGAATCATTTTGTTTCAGAAGCCAGCTGCTGTGCTTCCTAGTTCTGGCTAATGGAAAAAGTAGTAGCTACTATACTGTAGCTATTATTGCATTGGTTTTTGTCATGTTTGTCCTTGTCGCTACAGCTGGTTAGAAAATTTCCATCACAATGATTTTCTAATGGAAAATGCAGTGTGTGCAAAACCAAAATCTTCTGTGGGAAAATTTTGACTTTGGCTGAAAATCTTCAATTTTTTATTAGGAAATTCAAAATGAAAATCTTAATTTTAGGTCAATTCAACCCGAATTGGGATATTTTGTTTTGCTGAACTAACCTGAAATATTTTATTGAAATTACTTTAACAAAACATGAAACTGTATTTCCTTATCATAGTGTCTTATGTGAGCTGCACATCAATTGCATTCTCTCTGATGGGTTGAGCTCCCAGGAAGAGTGCATGTCCCATAATGTAATGTGGAATTCTCTCAGACCATCATGGGAATCGCGTGGCTGACTGTCTCATGGGAGATGTAGTCCAGTCAGGGAACCTGACACATAAGGGAAAAATGGGACATCTGTCTCCCAAATTACCATTCCCAGAAGCCAATGTGCAACTGTGAGAAAATGCATTGATTTGAAACCAGGTGTTTTGGGTCAGTTAAACAAACTAAAGCAAAACATTCAGATTATGGAAATGCTTAAATTATTTTGTCAGAACAGAACATTTTGACATTTCCAAACTGCAAGTTTTCAGATTTTCCATTCCATGAAATAATTTGAAATGTCAACATCTTGTTTCGATTTGGGATAAAGCAAATGTTGAAATGGTTGACTCCCAAGATTCAGGTCCTGAAGGCTTCCCAGGTCCAGGAAAGAATTTCAGGTCAAAACTAGAAAGAGGGAAAGACCCCACAATAGCCAGTAGTTAGCCCGCACGCCTGGGATGGAAGACTCAGGGGAATACTGTGTCTCTTTTCTCATATCTTATGATTTTTTTCAAAAAATCCCTTCTGATGTGGAACAGGACATTTTTTTAAAATATCAAAACAATTTCCTTCCTAGCTCTAGCCATAGCTGCAGCAGCATCTGCCTCTGATTCTCCAACAACCTGTCCCTCTTTAAAATCAAAAGAAACCTTTTAGGGATAACAAAGAGCCCTGTGGAACCTTAAAGACTAACTAAAGTATTAGAGCATAAGCTTCCATGGGCTAATACCCACTTTGTCGGATGCATGCAGTCAAGTGGGTATTAGCCCACGAAAGCTTATGCTCTAATACTTCAGTTAGTCTTTAAGGTGCCACAGGACTCTTTGTTACTTCTGCAATTCCAGACTAACACGGCTACCCCTCTGATTCTTGACAACGTTTTAGGGATAGTTTCTCTTATGGATAAAGGGGCCCTTCTATTCCTCCAGGCTAATTTTTACTATGTCACTAGTCCTTCGCTTTCTTGCTAGATCAAAAAAACCCTTTCCACTCTTTCCTAAAATAACTCTTCAAGTTCCTTCCAAGTCTAAAAAACAGGAAAAGGGAATTGATCTCTAAATTTTAACTGCGTGCTGTGCCACTGAAAGGTGATTTTATTTTTCAAGCCTATTAATCTTTCTCTTACAACATTGTCAACATTTTTAAAGAAATTCAAAATTGATTTCTGCTCTTAAACTTGTGCATGTCAACCTTGATTCTGGCCTTTCCTAAGCTTTGAGTACTTGTCTTTGCACTCTGGTTAACATTCTCTTTTAAGGTGTATGTGAGAGAGGTTGAGCATGTGTGCCAGGTTCTTTTGCAAGGTCAAAAATTTCTGCCAGGCACTTGCAATATATAACTGAAATGTCTCCTACCTGAAGGGACAATGAAAAAGAAACTAAATCAGGTGAACTTGAGGGTACGTCTGTACTACCCACTGGATCGAGGGGTAGCGTTTGATGTATTGAGGATCGATTTATCGCATCTCGTCTAGACACGATAAATCGATCCCCGAATGCGCTCCCTGTCAACCCTGGAACTACAGCTCCGCAAGAGAAGTAAGCAGAGTTGATGGGGGAGCCGCCGCAGTCGACTCGCCGCCATGGGGACGGCCAGGTAAGTCGAACTAAGATATTTCGACTTCAGCTACGCAAATAGCGTAGCTGAAGTTGCGTATCTTAGTTCTGAAACTCCCCCCTCCCTTCAGTGTAGCTCAGGCCTGAGAGAATCTTAGGATTTTCCCTTTCCCAGGGGTTCTTCGTCCAGCAGGGGAAGATAACAATCAGACTTCTAAGTAAAGATAACATTTTCTGTCTAATTATGCAAAGCTTATAAAAGGATACACATATTTAGTTAGTAAAATTAGCTTATCCAGTATAGGATTTTGTAGGAGGAGAATAAAAGGGAATGGGGAAGGAGCATTGTTAACCTCTGTGCTTCAAATGGAAGAGAAGAATGAGCTTGATTTCATGCTGAAAATAGACTTTTTCTGAAATTCACACAGAGATTACTAAGCATTGTGTGCAGATTATATTTTCTTCTTAGATCTCTTCTGAAGGACAGGTTCTTGAGTCAGTCAAAATGTTAATTCTAAGTTTTTCTCTCTGTAGTATGCTTTCAAAATCACCCTCGGGTTCTGTACCCTCTTTCTGGTGCCTTGTGAGTGTGTGTGAGGGGGTATTTCTTGAGCCTTCACAGCAAAAATAAAACAGAAAAGGGGGGAAAACTCAAAACCCTGCATGTGTAATTTTAAGACTAAATTGTTAAATGCTGAAAGTGAAACGGGTAAGCTGTTAAGATTGATTGAAATGTCAAAGCACTCAGAGCCCCATGGAGTTCTTGCAGAAGAGACTTTCACAGCGGAGGATCCTGTTTGACAAAGGGCTCCTGCTATGTGAAATTTGTAGCCAGACGTTATGAAGAGTACCCCCACGTCAGACTCAGCAAAATTCACTGTGCAGCTTGGATCATAAGATGTTTGTAGGGTACATTGGGCCAATGCCAAATAATCCTTCTTAACTAGAAATGTGCTTTTAAAATCAATATGTTGGTTAAGCATCAGGAATACAGTAAGTCTGTTTCAAGATGCACAAACTGTGTTGGAGTTAGAGTATCTGTTTCATAGGGCATCTGATAGCCACATTGCAGACACGTTCAATTTTGGAGTAGGCTCGCCAGCCAATAAATAAATCATCCTGCTGTTCTAGCTAGAGCTGGGTGATTGCTATCTAAAATTGAATTTGTTTTGCCCAGGCGTGTGCCCCTTTTGTGTTTTCCACAAACATTTGAGCGATCAGGTATCACCTGCAGACATTCTCGCACAAAACAACTGTGAAGAACACATGTTTCATCGCTCGCACCAGGACTGCTAGAGGTTTTTAAGGTCAGGCTTGACAAAGCCCTGGCTGGGATGATTTAGTTGGGGATTGGTCCTGCTTTGAGCAGGGGTTTGGACTAGATGACCTCCTGACGTCTCTTCCAACCCTGATATTCTATGATTCTATGATAAGCAGTGTGGCAGATTTTCCCAAAACCTTCACCAATCTGGTCTCCTGTGTGCATAGTTAATTGCGTTGAGTACTGAACCCATTTGGGTGGCTAGCAGACAGTTAGTTAGGCATCTAAATGGGGCAAATGACCATTGCAAAATGTGCCTACACTATTAGATGTCATTGTGGAAATTTGGACCCAGAGTGCATAATGCAGCTCATTTTACAGAACAGGAAAAGACAGAAGACAGAACAGGCATGGAGTTATCCAAAATGTTACAGATAACGGGCCAAATGAATCCTTGGTGTAGCTCAGCTGAATTAGGAACTCTGATTTGTGTCAGAGTGGGCAGAGGTGCTGTGTTTTAGAGCTGATAGTCCAGAGTGAAATTTGTACAGATGCTGGATAATCACGAACTTTTATATTTGGATGAATATGCAGAAGTTATAATGGATTAGGTCAAGAGAAAAAAGGTCACACTCGAGCAAATTCACTATTTGCCACTAGAGGGCACCATTATAAACATATAGCTAAATCTGTCACAAAGGTGCTCAAGGCATTAAAACAAGTTAGAAATTGCACCACAATCTTTAGATAGTGCTAAGTAGAGAAGTGGGACTCTGAAGGGAATAAAGCAGGTCGATGTTATAGGTCTGTCTGAGCTGATTTCAAACGCAAGTACAAAGGGATTTCAGCAAAGGAAGCCAAAGAGAGGCAGGGCATTAAAGAAATACAAGATTTTTTTTCTGATGATGATGATTTTTTATTCAGAGAAATTTCAAATAGCAGTATTCAGAGACAATCTGTACACATAGTTGTAGAAAAGACTGCATTAATATATAGATATCAGGTGGAAAAATATCTGGAACCACCAAGTTGTAGCAGGCTCCTGTGGGGATGGGTATTGATTGAAAATCTGAGACACTGATAGGGTTAATTTTTAAAAAGGGAAAAGAGCTGCCGGTTCTGTTATTGTAATTTACTCTTGCAATTTAACTGTGGGTGAAAATCAGCACACTTGCATCTCTGATTATCTGCATTCAGGTTTGCAGTTACTCAGATTTGGGCCCACACTCAGTTGCTGACAGGGAAAAATGGGTACAAACCCCATCAGATTGGAGGCAATGCTTTTGAAATTGGACCTATGTGCATCTTCTCTTCGCTTTGCTGTCATCAGGAGTTAGGATGATTTTTACAGGCTGTCCTTTTTAAGCCTTTACTTTCATTGGGTTATTTTCCCTTCCGCCAGGGTCTTTAATGTTATGGGGAACCAGAATATAAGTATTCACTTAGTTGACACAATTAGTGGCGTTTGTACATTTGAACACAAATAGGAATCAGAAGTCCATTTCAGGCCAGTTTTGAGGAGATGTGCTATACATTCAGAAAAGAAGGAAATTGTCCAGTGTCATGTGTTTGAGCTCTGAATAAGAAAAACAACTAGAAATGCAGAAAGGAGCGGCACATACAGCAAAAGCTGGGGGCATTATTTGCAGCAGAATGAAAAGGAAAATGAGCTGACGTCTCTTTGATATCTCTGATGCTGCTGATTATTCAAAAGAACCCCAGTAACATATTGTATCTTTGATCTTGGAAGAAGTAGCTAAATACTTTATACCCTGAATTTACCACAGGAGCACTAGTGACTCTAAGCAATGAAAAGATTGTAGATTTTGATCTTTATCTAAACCTACTCCAATTTCATTTCCTTGCTAGGGAATCCCAGAAATGCATATTCTTGGTTGGCTTTAAAACTTAAAGACCTTCAAAAGTGGAGACAATCATGCCTTGATCACATCAGAATAATTTCTCTTCTTAGGATGTAGCTGGCTCCAATTAGGAATAGCTTATTGTAGTTCTGCAGTAATAAGAATAAAAAGGTTTTTGATAATGTGGAGTTAAAATTCTGAACCATATTTGATACTCCTGTTGCGGCAGAAAGCAAAAGCAAAGCTCACTCTCCTTTATTTGCAGGAAATTCTTAACTTGATACAGTTCTGGCAAGAGGGTGGACTAATGTCTCTTCTGTGTCTAGATTTTAGGAATCTACAGGAAACACTGATTATATTGTCCCTCTCTGGTGCAGTAAGGGGATGGGATCAGAGACTAAGCTATCCCCCAATTAGAATAAAATTGTCGTAAAGGGACAAGAACAAATTCAATCAAATTGAAATTTTATTTGAATGCACGCTCTTCTGCATGCATTAGTAGTATCTTGGATTATTTCTAGCATACCACAAGTGTTAAATAGACAACCAAATACACAACAACAAGCACTGGATTACAAAGAAAAATATGATCGAGCTGTCTTTGTGACTCAAACACAGAGAAAAAGAGTTTGTTCGGAGCATCTCACTAAAGCTGTGTGTGCAGAGGGAGGAAGGAGAGGTGCTTAACACTGCATGGAACCAGCACGGTTTCCACATTTGCATCTGGCCTACAGACAGCAGGGGCTCAAAATAGCTCAGGGCAAAAAGCGTGCACAGTTTCCAAATAACCAGGGTTAAGACTTAGTTGGAGATTTCTATAAACTCATATTCAACTCATCTCTGTGAGATCAAATTATGGGCCTCTCTGATATTATTCCAGCTCCAGAAAAGTTCATTGTGGAGCTGATTGGAGAAGCCCTGAGCCCTCATCACAACATATTTCTTTGATTTGACGCCACTGTTCCAGGCATTACACACAATGAACTACTTTTCTTTTTCTTTTTTTGTGGTTTCAGTTTTGCATTCAGTGGAGACTTGATCCCAGACTGGTTTCAAACCCCCAAAAGGAAAGGGTTTGCCATGAAAATCTGAGCTGCAGAGAGAGAGAGAGACTGAAAAATTGATGCTTCACATTTTCTCGTAAAGGGATGACAAAGCCTGCCCCAACTGAGAATGGGATTGACAGCTTGTCAGGAGGTTGGGGCCTGGGCCTAATCTGGACAAAAAGGAGCAGTTTGCAGTTGCTTTCCTCCTGAATACAGAAATGTGACCTGAAGAGAGCACAGGTCCCGGCATGCAGTTCTCCATCTTGATCCAAACTGTCATCTTATGCCACCGGTGGGATTTTGTCCAAATTAATTCATCCATGTCTCATGTTTCTCATGTTTAACATGTCTCATGTTTCTGAGAGAGTCGTAAAATCTTTAAGGAAGAGGTAATGGGATGCTCACACATCTATGACTTAAAAACCAGGCGATCATTAAATGCCTCTGGTCAGCTAAAGAATATCCTTGGCAAAGATAATTTTGAAGGAAAAATATCTCTTAGTGATGGACAAATCTCAAAGGGTTGAGTTGGGACAAGAGAATCAAAGTATGGATGCTTTTCCAAGTCGTCTTGGCTTTGCAAAATTTTACTGGAAAGCTCTTGAAAGCCAGCTGTCTCATGAACTTCCTAATAATTGCAGCTTCCAAGCAGGTAGAAATGCCAAGAAAAAACATCCCTTGTCGCTTTCTGCTTCAGGTCCCAGCCAGAACCCAGAAATTCAGAGGTATCCAAAAAAGACAAATAATGAGTGTCTGAACTTTAACAAAGGTTCAGCTCAAGCTTTGGTTTTGTGGATCCTTTTAAAATCAGAATGAATGTGCCCATGACTGTGTGGATTCAGTAAGTAGTAGCCGTGCTGAAATACTCATCAAATGAGGGGCTTTTGAAAATGCTTAGCTTTGGCCTACCTCTGCTCACATTGAAATAAACAGTAAAACTCCCGATGGCTGTGATGGGAGCGCAGTGAGGAAGGCTGAGTGCTTGTGAAAATTTCATCCTACATGATTAGCCAGCAGTATTTTTTGGCCAATACAACAGGAACATTTCCCTCCTGAAGAGCCTTCTAGCCAATGTTCCCAAAGCAATACATACAGACGTTAATGGATCTTCATTAACAATACTGCCTGGGAGATAGGTATGCACCTAGGGCCAGATCCTTGCTCGTGTAAATCCGATTTTCCCCGTTGAACAAATAGGGGAATGAAGGCCCGGAGAACGCCTCTGGCTGATTGTACAAGGTGCTGAGAATCTGCAGCTCCAGTGGATTTCAGCTGGAGCCAGAGGAGCTCAGCCCCTCTGAAAATCAGACAACCCATAACTTGCCTGGGGTTAAACTGAAAGATGCCAGGTCAGAAGAAGAATCCACAACACCTGATCCCTCCTCTTCTGCATTACTGAGAACTAGATGAATGACTAGAGGATTGGGAGATGGGGAGAGGGATGATTCCTTAAATAACTTATTTGAAAATCACTGTGCAAATTGTTGAATAAACTCTTTGGATGTTATTGGTCATTTTGTCACTGGACCCTGCTCCCTCTCTCATGTTCTGTGTCCTTAAATCTATAGCACAGAATTTGCATAATTTTCTTGAAGGATTTTTCTGTAAGTCTGGGAGAGGAAATTACTGTATTGTTACATGTAAACGAGGAATTTCCAGTCTCTTCTGGCAGTTGAGAGGTATGACTCAAACAGAAAAAAAAATTCAACTCAAAATGTGGCTCAGACTTGGGCAAGGTTCAGTGAGAGGGGGTGTGATGTTTTCCACAGCATTTTCCACAGCTCTACCGACACTGGGCCAAATTCTCTGTATCAGTTGATGTAGCTCCATTGACTTCAGTGGATGTGCTCTGACATCTGCCAGCTGAGGATCTGATTATCTGACCATGTTCCTTAGTCTGTCTAGGATCCTGAATGCTGTGCAACTCTCCTCCCTTTTCCCCCCTCCCTCCAACCCCAGGGGATGAATGGGCACTTCCAGTCCTTCCTACCCTGGAAGAAATGTTTAGGACTGTGATTCAAAATGGGCTCTCTTTCATGGTGCTACTAGGAAGCCAGTGAACAGCTCTGTCATTCTCCTTTATGTATGGAAGCAAGTCCTTGCGTAGTGCCAGGAGAGAGTTGAGTGACACAGAAAAGAAGGCAGAGTTCTTCTCTTTCTAATCTCCATTGTAGCATAGATAACACATTTTCTTTTGGTTTAAACTGGGAGACAGGGGGAAAGGAATCTATGAAACTAACTTTCAACTCCAGCTCTTGTTTCTTTAACATCTGTGTGATGCATGCAGGATCTTGTTTCAGTACATATGTTTGTTTCTGTGCTGTTCATTAGTAACAGGCATGGGAAGCAGGGGAGTGAGACATTTTCAGTTGGACTTTTTTTGGAGGTGGGGAAATGTAAATTGCAAATTGTGGCACTATATTGCACTGAATTAAATTTCACTTACAAAGAGCATGGAAAAATAGTTCCCATCTGATTGACTCACCGACAGTATGAATCTATAATGTAAGCAGGAATCGAATGAATGTTGAGACAGGGGTAAGACTGAGTTAGACACTAGACTACTACCAATATGCCGTACAGTGCCAATAATTTTTAGGCACAGCTCTTCCTTGATTTCAGTGGGGACGTCTGCATAAAACAGATGGTACAACGTGGCCTGGAGTGTCCTTCTCCCTTTAAATTGGTTTGGGTTTTTTTTTAGCTCGGGGATAGTGGGTAGTAAATTTAACATTATCCTATAACATAGAGAACCAATGTTATATTGTTGACTCAGGCTGGCATTGAAAGAATGTAGCAATAAGAGTTCAAAGAGCTTTAACAACTGATTGAGATTTGAATGATTTAGTTACTGTCAATGTAGGAAAAATATGAATCAGCGAGTCAAATTAAAGAACTTTAAGTAACAATTTGAGCATCAACATTATCTGACTTTTGTAAGGCAATAAAATATCTTTGGAATAATGCATCAAACTGTCAATGAGCATTCTTTGGCTTGCTCGCCTTTCAGATTTCACACTTCGGGTACGTCTATACTGCAATTGGAAGTGTAACTGCAGCTTGATTAGGCATCCTCCTACTAGCTTTCATTTAGCTTGCACGGCTAAAATAGCAGTGAAGATGTGGTAGCATGGGATACAGTGAAGGCTACACAAGCCCACCCAGAAATCTGAGTACGAACTCACATTGGTACTCTACACCAGGTCTGTGCCATCACATCTTCACTATTATTTTTAGCCAACCTAGCTAGATTAAAGCTAGCACAGTTATCCAAGCAGCAGGCACACCTCTGATTACGGTATTGACATATGCTCAGGCTAGATGCATGTAATGCTTACCGCTCATGGGAAGAGGTGGTCTGCACCTTTCACTCTAGGCACTATGATGAAGATACTTCATGCCTATTGTAGAGATCTGTTTTGAAGTCATTTCCTTTATTACAAACTAGAGAGGGCCAGATCTTTGGGGGAGGGGGGGCAAATCAACAGAGCACTGTTGCAGTCAGTGGAGTTTTGTCAATTTGTACTAGCTAAGGATCTGGGACAGAATTTGTTTTCAACAGTGTTAATTTAATTTGATTTTGTTAAAGCTGGGACAGGTAGTAGTACTTTTTGAAGTGGGAGAAGCAGACTGGGGGCACTGGAATAGAAGGATCTATACTCCCCTCCGGAACCTGGAATTGAACTCAGGAATCCTGAGACTCTACGTTGATCTGCTGTGAGCAAACTGCTGTGTTCATTCCCTTCCTAGTGGTTGGCCCAGGGAGGATTAACATCTATTACTGCTACCAGTTATTCCTCTAGTTCAGGTGGTCTATGCTGTGGATATAAAGTCTGAACCCTTCTCATAACCCAAGATGAGGGTTAATATGTTTCCACGTGATAGAATTATTGTTTGTTCCCCAGTTTATTTCAAATAGGAAATGACATTTAAAAACTACATTAAAACAACTTGATTAAGATTGCAATGACAAGCAATCAAAAATTAGGACATCCCCAAACCCAGGGTGCCCTTACAACCTCAGTTTTCACCCCCTGTAAGCATGCATCGTCATACAGTCTCCAGCTACATGAATTCACACTATTTTTTCCACAGATCTCTGCCTTATTGAGTGAATGACTGTTTATTCAATGTTGATTTTGATCCTGCTCATTCACTGTGTGGCCTAGGACTGCATTTCATGCACAGTACTGAATCCGAATACACAATTATTAATTTCCTCTTGGCCTTCTCTATGGTACCCCATGATATTTGTTTGTGTCACCTAGGAATAAGTTATCCCCACAACACCCCAATAAGATCAGGTGGGAAGAGCAGTTAAGCTCCTGCATATAGTGGAGACAATTGTAGAAAATAGAGGGATTGCCCAAGGCCCGTGGCAGGTCAGAGCTAACCCATGTGGGAGAAGAATATTGGTTTTGAAAATCTGTGTGTGTTGAAAGCAAGAGAAACAGCTGCGAGTGTGACCCTGAGAAGCAACAGAGATGGAGCTTCCCAGGCACTGAGCTCCCCGGGAGGCATACTTGGGGTTTACTGAACAAGGAAGCTGTGTGCTGCTGTTTCCCAGCTCAGAGTAGAAAGAAACAGGATTTCGTGAACTTTTTCTGTAAATAAACAAAATTACACTGAAGAATCAATCTGATTTGTAGTGTCAGTTTTTCCTCCTAATGGAAACAACCCCCTACAAGACCGTAAGCGAACAGCTTGGACCAAAAGTGCAATATTACATCAATCAAATGGAGAACTAACATGGTGTGTTCAGCCTGTTTACTCACTGCATAAACTTTGTACATTAGGTCCAATAAGAAATGCCTGATACTAGTGAAGGAGTTACACACAGACATGCAGAATGGTAAGGCTTTGTAGCTGTTTTTATGTTGCATTTTCCTCTCCCCTCTCAGGTTGGCTTGAGGTCTGCAGTATTCACCCTGCCAGGGTTTTCAGCGATGCTTCAGGTTAGCGACTCCTCACATGCCCAGATGCTAGGAGCCACTAGGCGAGGTGCTCTGTTCCCCAACCACACCTGGGGGAAACCTGCTGCCTCCCCACCCCCACCTTGAGCTCCTCCCGGGCCCTTGGGCTCTTTGATTACAACACAGCGAAGACCCAGCATTGGTTATTTCTCGCTGACTCCACTAGCCCCCAAAAGCACGATCCAGCCTGGGGAGAAGCCTAGTGTATGTGGCAGTGGGGCAGGGAGATCCCAGCGTATAAAACACACACGCAGCTTCACCATTCACCCCAGTGGGTCTTCTATTTTTTCCCTTTGCCTCTCTTTTGTCTCCCCTTTTCTCCCTTCTTTTCCTTTTCCTGAGCATCTTTCTCTCATCCTCTTTTGGTGTTGCTCCTTTTTCTTCTCTTTCCCATCTCTTTTTCTCTATCCCTCCCTCTTCTCCTCACCCACCATTTTTTCCTTCCCTGTCTCTCTCCTTGGCTCATGCCACTTATTATTAGGGTTGCCCAACACCACCCATTATAAGGCTTTGGTTCCAGTTGCTTATAACTTTGCTACCATGAACCAATTAGGCTGAAATTTTACATGCCAGGTGTTTGCCTTGAATTTTGTTGGTCATTTCCAAGAATGAAGCTAGTAGAAAAATATGGTTTGCGTGTGTTTAAAAAACAAATGCTAGTGACCTTTTCTTTGAACCACACCAGCATCACCATACTTTGGATAAGGGAGTGGGGAGGTTGGGTGGGCTTTGTGGCAGGGATGTGTCTTTTGCTGTCCCTGTGAAAAGCAGCCCAAATTTGGCCAATTTATAAGACTCCAGAATAACCAATAGTTAGAGAAACACTGACTCCATATGGTAGCTAGGGTTTTCACGTAGGACATAGAAGAACCAGGTTCAGATCCCTGCTCAGGTTCAGATCCTTGACTCAGAAGAGGGACTTGAACCTAAAACTGTCACATCCCAGGGGAGGGCTGTATTCACCAAGCTATTGAATCAGGGTCACGCTCTCCGGCTCAATAAATTTCAATATTCATACAAAGTGAAACAGCTCCAACAGGGAGAGATTCACTTCACATCATTTGAAAATCCCAGTTTATGTGTGTTTTGGTTTGGTCACCCCCCCACACACACACCAGGGGATCATGTTTTCCAGGAGGAGGTTAGATTTCTCGCCAGATATGCTCATTCACTTTTCCATTGGCATAGCAGGCATGGAAAGATTTATATGAGAATTCCCGGGGGAAGAGCTGAGCCTGACAAATGAGGTAAGGTCACTGCAATTTGTCAAAAGGTACAGCTCTCTGCCCAATGCTTGCATTTGTTCTGTTAAGAAGGTTAAGACCCTGAGGTAGGGAGGGGAGAAGAAATGAAGCATTCCAGGCTCTCTCCTACTATTGTCAATCATTAATTTGTCATTGGGATCTAATGCTAATATCCTACATGTACTGGGATCAGATCTGCTCTCCTCAGTTATACTAGGATCTGTGCTGTAACTTCATGAAATTCTATTCAGATAGACCCCAAACACACCCTCTGGCTTACACATATTAATACACCACACACTTGGGGCACTGACAGTTCTCCTTTGGATATAACACTTAGCCCCAGAAGGTCACAATATATCAGTTCTTAAGATCATCACTTTATTTTGTATAGAAAACTACTTTAGATCATTTTAGGTGTTTCAAAAATGTATTAATACAACTTTCCTCTCCCTCCAAGACCTGAAAGGTCAGATATCTAACCAAGTCAGGCTGGCATTATAGATGAAGGGATGTAGAAAATAGAACCATTTTTTTAAAAAAGTATCTAGAATGATTCTGAAATAGGTTTTCTTTAACATATGAAATGCAAACATGGAGCAGTGTGTTGTAATGGTGCTCATTAGGGATGGCTGCATTGCTCATTGCAAACTTATTGTGCTAAAAATGTTGGCCCTTGACAAAGAATAATACACCTTAATACTGTGCAAGATGATCAGATACTGTCTGTTTCTCTTTCTCTCCACCTTCAATAAAACCTTTATACCACACCATTTTTCATTTTGTATATGTCTGTTTTGCACATGGTTCAGCAATATGGGCTTAATTCTGCAAGGACATGATCCCAGGCCACAGCTATTAGGCATGGGCTGATCATTAAGCACCTGAATACTCCTATTATCTCCTATTTACATGTATAAAGTTAAACATGTGCTCAAGTGAGGGCCAGAGTGCTCGGTAGCTTAAAGGTTCGAGCCCTATATGACAGGGGTAAAGCTGCACAAATGTCCCAGGTAGGTATAGATGAATTTCATATTAAAATAACTGCTTAGCACACTCACTCCTTGGGAAGGTTAGCTCAGAAGTTTGAGCGTTGGCCTGTTAAACCTAGGGTTGTGAGTTCAATCCCTCAGGGGTCTATTTAGGGGTGGGGGCAAAAAAATCTGTCAGGGAACAGTACTTGGTTCTGTTAGTGTAGGCAGGGGGCTGGACTTGATGACCTTTCAAGGTCCTTCCAGCTCTCTGAGATGGGCATATCTCCATACATTTTATAAAATTGATATTCAGAATTTTCAAGCCTAAGCAATATTTTCAGAAGCTCTAGGGCAATTTTACCTGCGAGCAGTGTTATTAGTTGCTGCATTTGAAAAGGGCATGAGGATTTACTCAAGCATAGTCTCAAGAAGTGCAAATGTCAAAAAGGCGTGGAAGAAGGTAAATTTAAGCGCAACCCCGCAAAGAAAGGCCATGGAAACAGTGTGCAGTAAAGCATATGCTGCAAACACTGTTAACTTCTGTGGTGATATCTTTTGGTATTTGATATTGATGCTTTTGTATGTTCTCTCTGAGTTTTTCAGAGCAGTTTAAAATGAGAACTGGGGAACAGAATCTGCTTTTTAATGCTCCTTTGTGTCATTCATCCAATACATAAAGGGAATGGAGTTGACTGCTGTCGGATCTAATCTGATTCTATTGTTTTTTAATTATGTCTGTGTGGGAGTGATATACAAACATTAAAATGTAGTGTAGTATAAAAATGTTACAATACCCTTACAAATAGGCAAGATTTTTAAAAAATTGTGCTCAACACTCTCTTGAAAATCAAGTAACTTATTTAGTTACATAACTATGGCTATATGATCCTTATCTTTAGGCATTCATTTTGTAAAATCTTGGCTTATAACCTCTGGCTTAGCTCTGACAAAGCGAACAGCATGCTGTTGCTCACATGAGTTCGTATGCCACACTACAAAAATAAGCCAGCTACTCTGTATAATTTTTCATTTAAGCAGAGACCTATTTTTTAAAGTATGTAGTTTCAGTTTCTTTTCAGTTGTGTTAAACAGTTATTTGTTGGCAGCAAGGGTTAGATGAGAGAGAGTGTGTGTGTGTTTGAAGGAGAGATCTTGGGTTTTTGCACAGTAGAATGGACAAATATAACATAAAATGTCATAAAGATAGTAATTTATTCTCCCAGTAAACAGCACAAGCTGAATTACAGTAAACTTGATGGTAACTATGCTATCAGCCAACAGGTTTCCCATCATTAAATTAGGGCACTTTCTGTTATGCTCTCTCCAAGAGACCCTGAGCAGTCAGTATTGTGCTATGCTCACTGTATGCTGTTGGAAGAAGGAGGAGGAAAATGAATGCAGAGATAAGTGAAGGCAAAACAAGCATTAAAAATGGGATTAATAAGCCATTAAATAATAGCAACTAATCTCAGGGCATGTGATTACAGTTTTTGTGTTTGCCTTGTGATAACATTATGGTGTCTGTCGTCTAAATTTATCCATCACTATGCTATGGCTAAAGGAACCTCGAACTCATTAACTTATTGACAAAAAGTGCTTCTGTTCCTTCTAAGTTTTTAAAGTTTGACCCAGTCTATCAAACTGGTCATCAATAACCTGAGGTAAATTGGCAATTAGCTTTTTAGATTCTCTGGAATAGAGTCGTTTTTAGAAGGAAAAACTGCTTAATATCCTTCACTGAACAAATAGCATTAATGTAATCTCATCAGAAGAACGTCCCTTAATCCTTGTGGCCACTCCTGAATTAAAGTCCTGATTAAAACCACTTGCCTTGTGTTAAGGATAAAGGTGGCAGAAGGTCAAGGAGTGCCACGAATAGGCTATCGAGAGACCCATATTGCTCAGGAGATGAGCCATCCCCCTCTTCTAGGAGCTGCTCTAGGTTATGTAATTAGAGTGGTGCCGTAGTGCCACTATAGTTAAGCCTGTGTCACAGCTTCTGTTTAAAGGCCGACCTTTGTAAATCCTCTAAAATCCACATGCTTAGTCAGATTCCTTTGGAATCTGGTGTGTCTAGGGACAGTGCAACATAGGTTAGCGGCCCACATTTGGGGTCATTTGCACTAGTGGTTTCAGATATATAAACACTGAAAAAATAGCCCTTTTTAAAACCTCTCCCCCAAATTTTTAAATCCTTGAATAGTGTTAGAGGGAATCCTGTGGGTGAGAATGAATGGGTTGTACAATCTCTTCACCTTCTTTTTACATTTCAGCAGCTGTGGAGTTGGCATATGTGTGTTAATGGGGTGTATTGGGGCATTGTTTAAAAAAGGGCAGAGTTAAGGTTGCATGGGCAACCTTAAGTGTGCATTTCCCGGTTTTCAGAAGTTGAGTTTTACTCAACTCAGCATTCTGCAAGGTGATGACCTACCTCCAAGCACCCTTAACTCTGCATTAAGGTAGGGCTTTTTTGCCACTGAAATATAAAATGAATTAGGTTCAGAGTAGGGTGACCAGATGTCCTGATTTTATAGGGACAGTCCTAATTTTTGGGACTTTTTCTTATGTAGGCTCCTATTACCCCGACCCTATCCCGATTTTTCACACTTGCTATCTGGTCACCCTAGTTCAGAGAAAAATCAATATAAATGGCTAGGAGGCTGGAGGAGCTAACCTATGAACAGAGCTGGGCAGGAAGTGTTTTCTGTCACATGAAAATTTTCAATTTCATTCAGATTTTGACTTTTTTTAAAATGTGTTTCTTTTTTATGAGATAAATTTTGAAATGAAAAATTGATATGTTCTATTCTGAAAATGTCAAAATGGGAAGTTTTGACTCCACATCAGAATGCTTCCCCCCAATGCACGTTTCCTGTCACAAAACAAAATGATCAGTCAATATGTTTCCGCAAAACATCTTGCTTTGACCAAATTGGCATTTTCTGATAGGGGAAAAGGTTCAATCAGCAAATTTCCACCCAGCTCTTATACTTACATGTACCTGTGACTTACCTGTCAGGCTGGGCATTGTTTGTAGCTACACTAATTTGCTATCTGAATCTTTATGCCAGAGGTGGCTTTTTTGTAGAGTCAATTTCACATGGCAAGTCAGTGTGAGTTTCTCTACTCCTATTTGCCATCTGCTCTACTGCCCAAATGCCTGTAGTTTCTGGCAGCTTCAGGCAGACATGTGTTATTCTGACAGCCTCTTTTACACAATGTATGCTAACTTCCACTACTTGTACTTTAGATTTCTGACTTTCTCAGTGTGAGAGAGCATTAAGTCATTGCAAGATCCTTCTCCCCCTGTGCTTGTCAGCAGGCTTCTTTTTTTCAAAATGCCTTCCTTAAAGTGTAACTGATGGTTTATTGTGACCTTTTTCTTCGGTACCTCAATTTTGTGTCCCATCCAACTGAACCCCATTTATTTATTGTGAAAGCACCTAGTGTTTGAGCTGTCATCTAACCAGGAGTTGTAAATATTGAAACTGAGAAGGTTGTAGTAAAATGTCTTTGATTTAATGTCTCAGTGGTAGTGGTGATACAGTATGAACATAAAAGTAAAAGAAGTGAACTTCAGCAAAGAACAAACATTAATTCAGTGCTGTGGATTTTTTATATGTGTGTATATATCATACACAAATACGGTGTTTGTAGATTCAGGAGAAAAACTGTCTATGGATATGATCTTGCTCTTACATGTTGATATGGTCTAAGAATAACATTGCTTGTAGGTTGAGTTGTGTTGTTAAAGTTCTACTAGTACTGCATTCAAGTAATTGCATAAAGTGACAGAAATAATGAAAATTGACTTTAAAGTAGTGATGGATGGGAGGAAGAGTGATTCAGTGATCGGAGCACTTGGTTGTGACTCAAGAGACCCAGATAATTCCCTGGTCTGCCAAGGACTTCCTGGGTGACCCTGGATAAGTCATTGCCCCAGACATAGAGGAAGGAAGACAAGATGCAAGGAGTGGGGTTTAATTAGTATACAACCTTATTAGTTTATCTGTGAACTATCTGGCAATAACACACAGAGCCCAGGTCATGATTCTTTCCTTAATCATTTCTTCGTGGTGCAGGGCTGCTGTCCCCAGCGTTTAGTGAAAAGTTTTGCAAAACTAACTTCCTGGTTTTTTTTTATTAGCACTGCCATATTCCCTGCCAAATAGCATCAGTGCTTAATTTGTTCCAGTGGTTGCCAGGGCTGAGCCCTGGCATATCTAGGCTTGGAAGTTCATTTCCCTGGCACCTCTGGGCTTGTTGTGGATCTGTTGTGAATGCAAAAAAATTCCTTGAGCCCTGTCACCTCTTGCATTACAAATTAAGCACTGAACAGCGCCTGTATTTCTCCAGCTTCATTGATGTCCACACCTGCCTTTAATGAGTGTACTCCCTACCTTGGACTCTGTTCTTTCTGGAAATCTGCAATCTGCTCAGATGGCTACTGGAAGAAATGTGAGAAAACAGAAACCACGTTTCTCCCAAAGTGCCTGATTTAATGCCCTTTGAAATCAGAGGACATCATTCCATTGACTTTTCTGGCACAAAATGAGTCATACGTGCAGGGCTAAATTCAACAAACAAGATGTAAATTAGACTCCTAAGAAGAATCATTCCCTTAATGTTAGTCACACTGAATCACATTTAATTAATTAGATTTAATAAAATCAATTCATATTGAAAGCCATACAAGAAAGTCTTAGTGCGTCTTTTTAGAGACTTCCTTATTCTACTCGATAAAATGTAGTTGTTATGCAAAAAGCACAACTGGAGCATGAAACTTTTATGAGAGTTCATACATCTGTTTATAGGATGCTTATCTCTGACATAAGACTCGATTGTGGAACAAATTATATATATTTTTATTTCCATATATCACGGCTAGTATTAACTAGTGCTGACAATCAATTCATCTGGAAACTATGAGAGTTCTCAAAATGGAATTTCAATCTTCAGAAATTAGCTGGGTCAGTGCAAAGACTGCTTTTGTATCTGTGATGGTTTTATTGCATCTTTCACAGTCATTCTCAGCATATTTGTAGCTCTGAAATCCATTCAGTTGTCGGAGAGAGGCTGGGATCTAGATCAATAAAAAGTCTGGCTTTGCACAGGGCTACGGAAGCCACGGCAAAGCAGTTTTTTGAGGTTTTGTGTAGGATTCTACATTGTGAAAACCAGGCCATATGGTTTATTGAACCATATCTAAATGCCGATTAAAGATGCAGAATAACAGTTATGTGACACTTCATTGCCTCCACTTGCAAAACAAATGGATCCCTCAATAGAAAGGGAAGAAATGGAGAGATTGCTCCCTTTGAGTCAATTCCTTCCTTCCAACTCTGAAGTAGCTTCTCTATGGGGATGAAGTCACAAAGGTTCCAGGCTAGGATCAACAGCTGGATTGGGAAGTGGTCAGGAGGGAGCCCCTGATAATGCAGTTCCAGGATTGGGCACCAGTGCCATGGGAAGTAAAGTCATTTAGTACCAGTGAATAATCTGTTTGCCGCTTATGTAAATGATCCCAAAATGTCATTTCCCCTATTCGTGATTTCTCCAGTATACTTGTGGTAGATCACGTATGTGCCCTGGAACTTACCAACGGTACTACATGGTGGAGGGTTGTGTGCTTTACTCGTCGGTCCGCTCTCTATAGGTTCAAGGCTCTGCAGTTGGTCTCTCACTATTATCCAAGCATTGTAATTTAATGACTATTAATATTTGCAGCTGTGTGCGCTTAGATATTGGTGATCAAACTGCAAACCTGAGGGAGGATTTTCCCTTCATGTGCAGCATTGCTAGAGAGGTTTATTTCCTCCCTCTTCCCTGCACCTTTCCCCTGAAGCACCAGTTACTGGTCATTGTTGAATAACAGATTACATGGCCTATTGATCTGACTCAGCGTGGCTTTATGGTTTCAGCATTCTGTGATTTCAGCATTCATGTAGCAAATATTTGTGGCTGTTTTTTACATTGGAGTTATATTTTCAACACCATCCCCAGGCAATACTAGGAAGCCGTAATTTGTGAGGACGGACCTGTCTGCGTATCTCTGAAGCCTCGCCAGAGCTCCTGCTGATCTGCAGATTATGCTCAAGTGTCAGTTTCTTTTAAATTGGTGTCACAGTGTCCTTGTTTTTACTTTCTCAAGAGGTGTGATTATCTCAAAGATTCTTTCCCTTTGTCAGATGGCAGTTTGTCTCTCCTTGTAATTTGCATTTTTTCTCACACTTTCCCCAACAATTTTCCTTTCCTTCTTCCCAAGTTTTTCAATCTTCTGTGCTTCTGAAAATACCTTACTTTTTCCTAGGCAGGGCTACGTCCATCTGCTGAATGCATGAGACCTGAAAGGAAGTTATATGGACGTTCTTTAAATTCTCAGTTCAGTTCCAGTTCTTATACCAGTTTAGAGCTAAACTATCCCTAGAGGATCTGACCTTGGGTATGCCTTGGGCCTAAAATCCATAGGCTGTCTTTTATTATTGATAACCCTTTTTACAGTTCTTTAGCCAGTTTCCAGTCCTTATGAGTGGATTCACATCCTATCCAATTTTCAATTAAATTGCCATGGAAGATTTCATGAGATGTTGTATCAACATTCAACATCTGTTGGGCAATAAACAGGAGCTAAGGAGGGATCATCAGTGAGGTTTTTTTGGTCTTTGTGCTACACATTTGTATTGAGTGCTTTAGTGCACCTCTGGCAACTATTGTGTAGTTACCATACAATGGCGTGGTTATTTGGGTCCTGTGAATTATATAGGAAAACTCATTCAGGAATAGGCCCTGTAGTGTGAACTTCTGCACCAGTGGAGAGTCCATTGGAAATTGAGGATCCAGGGCCATAGACAGGAGAATTGAAATCCCACCAAATGAATAAAAAATAAAGCAGGGTACAGAAATGAGGGATAAGAAAATAACTGAATCTCAGAGCTATTCCTGTGCAAGTGTAAAAAGCCTAGAGGACAACAGAGAGGCTGAAAATGCAGACTGGAATTTATAACTCCATCTTTCCCCTTCATTTCTCTGTTCTGCTGATTTGTTTCAAGATGATTCCCAAATCTGACATCTAGATTTAACATACAGCTCACCTTTCAGTCAGAGTGTGGAATTTTCCATTGCTGCTGGAGCACTGGGAGCGCAGATGGCTGTTACTCAGGGGGAATGCTGCCACTCCTTAATACAGCAGGGAAAAGAAGAACATGCAGCGACATCCCCAAAGCAAAAAATTACTTTTAGGAGGCTGAGCTGTGCTTGGTTTCTGCTTGACTAGTGCATACTAAACAGTCTAAGTTGCCTTGGAAAGGGTACAGTAGTGATATTGAAGATGCGGGGAAGCATCACTGCTTAGAGCTTATCTTATAAAATCAGCATCCTGAAAAATGAGTAATAGCGCTAAGTCAAAATTTAGGTGGGGCATATTCATTTTATTTTAGCTTAACACAGGCTCATTAATTAAGGACAGTTCTGAAAGTGCTCCTCAATATTCTGTATGGCTGCAAGGCTCTATTCTATTCTGTTCTGTTAAGTCCTCCTCCAAATGGTGCATAGAACTGAGCGAGTTGGCAGTAACTTAATTTTACTCTGATGTAATGTTGCTGTCACAGGTCCATGCAGGCTTCCATCCTCTCGTGCCTGCACTCTGTGTTTGGGCTGGTCTAATAAAGAGTCCCACTACCTTCTTCAGCAGTTTCACCTTCGTGTCTTTATTTACAATGCTCTTGTGCCGTCCCAATTCCCCCAACAACAACCACCCCGCAGACCTTTCCCAGAGTCCTTGGGCCCTACAGGCTCCCTGCAGTGGGTAAGGAGACAGAGAAACAGCACGCCTGTCTCCTCCCAGGCCAGCCTTCTCACTGAGGTTTTCCAGGGCTTTTACAGCCCTCTCAGTCTTTAGCCCAGCTGTTCCTGCTCGGCTCAGCTTGTTGCTCTGAGCTAGCCCTCCTTAGGACTTACAGCTGGGTTCCCAGCTGATTGCCTGGTCCTCTCTACTTGGCCTGTTAGCAGTTTAGTTGGGGAGGATCCCAGAACTAGACTCTAGCTTTGGCCCGTATATCTATACTGAAGTTTTAAAGCCTTGTGAGCCCATGTCAGCTGACATGGGCCAGCCATGGGTGTTTTATTGCAGGGTAGATATTAGAGGCCAGACAGAGATGAATCCTTTCAGAGTGGCTCAGAGATCAAAACCACTGTAATAGGAGAAAGGTTTGTGGGACAGCTTTAGCTGATCACCCCTGCAATTCCAGGCCAGACCACCAGCCCCATTTAACAGTTAGATGCATGGCTCTTGCCAATTAATCAAAGTTAGATTTTTTTTCTCAAGGGAAAAAAAGAAAGAGCAAATTAGTTTAATAATTTCCCAGTATGTGACCAAAAATAAAAAGATATAGAGAGAAGTGTATAAATAACATTGCAGGGATGGAAACCAAAATGGGGGCCATAAGCATCGTGTTTCAGTCAAGCAGGTCTTTACACTGTGAATCAACTAATTCTTAAAATGCAATTTATTTAAAAAGAAAAATATTGAAGAAAAAAAGCTAAGCGCATTTGGGGCCTTTGTTTGGAGCATCCCTTAAGTGGCATGATTACAGTCTCAGAACAACACCCCAAATCTGCACCTCGAGTGTAGCTCCATCCCTAGAGCTGGATGACATTTTTTAGCCTAAACTTTTTACAGAGGGAAAAAGAAATGCTGATTTGGTGACACCAACACATTTTGTGAATTCTGTTTTGCCAAATTGTGTTGGGGAGAAGAAATCTGGGAAAGTCTAAACATTTTAATATTTTTAATATATTTTAAAATTTTTCAGTTTTTAAATTTGAAATAATTTTTGTTTCAAAATTTCCTTTCTTTTTATTTTAAAAGTTGTAATAGTTAAAATATTAAATAGTTAGGGCCGATGAAACATTTAGTTTGACCTGAAACCAGTTCCTCTTTCTCTCCCCTCCCCCACCTAATATTTTGGAATTGCCAGTGAATTAAAGAATCCATTATTCATCCAGTTCTCCTCGTGACACTTGGCTGTCTGTCATGAAATCCCCTCTAAACTCAGCTCCTGCTTGTGCCCATAAATGGGTACGCAAGTTGCTTTGACACTGATTTTTTCTTATGTCTTGCTCTCTCTGTTTTCTCTGTATTAAATTCTCTATGCAGTGTACTTAAACTCCTCTTCGTCCAAAGAGTTGGAAGAGTGCCTATTTCTAAAGGGAGATTGTTGAAAACCTTTCTGGTGAGCAAGCTTTTACAGATGTACATAAAATATCACCAGTGCTAGACAGACATTAGATGTGACATAGGGTTAAACTGGTTTCTCAACACTGAATGTCCCAAGATAATTAGTTTTCATAGAATTATACAGGATATCCTTAGGGGATTTGGAATAGGTCTCACTGACGTTTCTTGTCAAGGTGGCTTTATTGCCACAATTCAAAAAACCCCAGCTCACGTTATTCCAACATAACTTATCTATTCATGCTGATGAGATCTGACAATGTAGAATATGAGTTTTGAAGTTTTAAAACATTTCATTATGGGCTAGTTTCACCCTTGTGAACAGCAAAAAGTTAGGTTTAAAAGGGTGAATGTGTTTCATAGGACTGATGTGATTTCACACAATTAATATAAAAGGCTTTGCAAAAAATATTCCCTTTGCCATGTACAGACTATGGATGGAGTTGGTAAGGCAGCATATTCATGTGAATAAACATTAGCTCTGTGTGATAGACTTTCTCATACAAATGCAGCCTTGGAGATGTAAATTGTTTTTCAAGAGATACCAAGGAATGTTAGTTGCTTTACTATGTACTAAGAGTTTACTCACGCTGTCCCTAGATGGCTATAGGAAAACACCCACTTTGACTCTATGTGCAAGGCATGAATCCCCATGCATAATCAAAACTGGTTCTAAAGTCTGTTCCCTATAAATACAGACTGAGAATTAAGGGAAATTTTGACTCCGTCCCTCAGGTTATGGTTCTGAAAGAGAATAACATCTGCTGATTGAATCTCCCAAACCAATATCTGCAAAGGGTCTGTCAACACTGCAATTAAAAACCTGCGGCTGACCCATGACAGCTCACTCGGGTTCACTGGGCTTGGGCGAAGGGGCTTCTTAACTGCATTGTAGATGTTTGGCCTCATACTGGAGCCTGCGCGCTAGGACCCTATCAGGTGGGACGGTCCCTGAGCCCAGATTATGACCCAAGCTCAAACATCTACACTGCAATTAAACAGCCCCTTAGCTTGAGAGCCATCATGTCGAGTTACCTGGCACGGGACAACTACGGGTTGTAGATACACCTTAAGAGTCAGTCTAGTTTCTGTAACAGCACTTTGAGAACTTAGGACCAGACCCTCAAAGGTCTTTAGGTGCCTAACTCCTATTGAAAACCTTAGATTACAGACACCAATTCCAGACCATTCTTCTCCCACGGTATAGAGGATATTCTTAAGGTTGAGGCTGTATCATAATACACTTATTGAGCAACCAACAAATATTGGGCCCAAAATTGCAGACCTTTTGCAGGCTGAACTCCCAGGTGACAACTGCAGGATGCTGGTGTGTTTGTGTGTATTATCTGTGAAGCTTCTACTCCTATGAATATATAAAGACCCTCCTAGTGCACCATGGAAACCATTCTAGGTGGAAATAATCTTTTCTGCATGTCATTTAAAAATAAATAATTTCCTGTTTTATAACGCCGCAAACATTAGCATCCAAACTGGACCTTTTGTTTTCAGTTCGCACAAACCTCCTCACCTGAAGGTCCTGTGTTTGTGGCAACACACATGGTTTCTGTGGAGATGATTGTGCTTTCAGATGATAGAACCTGGGGTTTGGGAGGAGATTCTGTTTTCAGGAGGAATAAGAGGTACCAAAATTATGACTTAGAATTATTTTTAAATACAGGGTTTTACCTGCTGAATCAGTGAGGTGTGTTAAGCTCCCACTCTGGTTCAACTTTTTGCATTCTTTACATTTTAGAGGAAGAACTCTGTTTTGAAGCCTGGTGGTGCCATGTTATTGTCAATAGTTTTAACTTGAGCTAAGTTAAGCTAATTTCCTTCCTTAGGCTGGTTTGTTTTCTCTAGCAGAACAGTTCTGCATCCTATTGATCATGAAATTACATTTGCCTTGCAATTGTTTTGCATGAATCCATCTCACTATCACTCTGCCCTCCTAGTTTCCTTATGTCCTTTCTGAAGTGACAGACTTATCCCAGAAATGAAATGAACTCATATTAAACCCTTTCCCTGGATTCCATTCCTTCAAGTCGTTATACGGAGTGCTCAGATTGGATGGGCACCAGACGATGATGTGGAGAACTGCCAGTGTTTCAGATACGGAGTTAATTTGCTGTCTTTTGTGCTCTGTTCCATCTTGTTTGGCATGGCTGCACTTTGTTAAAGTGACAGTTAATTTAATGTTGATTGTTACATTGTTGTATCACCTTTCTCCTTTCCCTATCAATCATTTAATTTTAATCACTGGAGGAATATTAACTGTGATAAGAGGAATTCATAGCTCATTAATTTCTTTCTCCCTGGTAGATTGCAATCCCCAATAAGTACTATAAGTTGCACATGAAGCAATGCCTAAAATTAAGGTTGCTCAACACTTTTCATCATAAGACCCTGTTTTCAGTTGCTTATAACTTGCATGGATTTTAAATGTCTAGGCTGAAATTTTCCATGTTGGGTGTTTTGCTCCAGCAGAATTGTTTTGCAGAATTTCCACAAAAACTATTCAGCTATTTTTCTTTATGAGGTTAGAGAAAAATACTTTTTTTTGCATGTAAAACTCTTTAAACTTTTTAGTTGAGAAGCTCTAGTGCCTCCATACCTTGGAACATGGATTTGGAATAGGGCTAATGATTAGACCTCGTGTCAAGGGTGTGCTTTTTTGCAATCTTTATGAAAATCTGCCCAAATTTGGCCAAGTTATGAGGTGCTAAAAATCTCAGTTCCCACATGCTCCGTATAGACTTAGTAGAGCTTGACACCTAAATTTGCCAAAGACTGTCTGCACCGCGGATGCTCCAGCACCTCATATCTCCTGTGTGCTGACCAGACTGTGCATGTGTCATTCCCACAGAGTGGTTGGGCATGCTTCATCGTGGGACTATGGGGAAAGTCTAGTTAAGCCCCAGCTGGCAGCTGGGAACTGTAGCACTGGGTCCAAGAACTGAGAGCATGGGATGGTCTCTCCTGTGCTCTGAATGAGCTCTAAGCTGATGTCCAGACAGCCAGGAGAAGAAAAGAGGAAGCAGCCTGACTTCAATGTTGAATGTAGAAGGATGAGGTGCTGGGCCTGGTGGAGTGCTGAGTGGGGAGACTGGGAAAAGGAGGAGGCAGATACTGAGACTGGAAAGTGGTGGTGGAACTAGAACTTGGACATGAAGGTGAACTGGGGAGCTAGGACTGGGGCAAGGATAGGTTAGAGGGGCTGGAACAGAAGGGGTCAGTTCTGGGAGGACAGGAGCAAATGAGTCTGTAACCATGAGAGTACACACTCCCCTTAGAATCTGGAATGGAATCCAGGATTTCTGAGGGTGTGTCTACACTACTCGCTGGATCGGCGGGTAGTGATCAATCCAGCGGGGGTTGATTTATCGTGTCTAGACTAGACGTGATAAATCCATCCCTGAGTGTTCTCTCATCAACTCTTGTACTTCACTGCCATGAGAGGCTCACGTGGAGTCGAGCGGGGAGAGTCTGAGTAAAAGTGTTTCAGGCAGGGAAACTATGTGGGTATATTCAAAGAATTGGGTATGACACACCTGCATAGATTATTGCAGCGCAGCGGTCTTCAGATAGGGTTGTAGGGCCAATAGGTCTGTTTGTTTGAAAACCCACTGGCCATACTTCAGCTACTCCCCAGCCAGACCACCCTCACCCTGTGCTCCAAAAGAGAGCTACCGCAGCGCTCTGCAGCGCTCAGTGGCCGTACAATCTTCTTCCCATTCCCATATGCAGCATAACCACCATGTTTTAGGTATTTTAAGCAACCCGGGGAGCTGAAAAATTTGACCCTGAGGGCTCAGTCCAAGGCTCTAACAACATTATTCAGTTTTGTTGCTTTATATTCTCTAATGAATTATGTGTCTGAAAGAAAATGCACAGTTCAGGCACCGTAGTTAAATGAATAATGATATTTTCCTTTCCTTTCTAATAAATAAAATAGATTTCCCAGCATTCACAGTTGTGATCTTAAAGCAGGAATAATAAACTTAACATAACCCAACTAAATCAAAATAAAACCAACAAAAAAGTGCTGTACTCCATAGTGAAGGGAACAATAAAGCCATCAGCAAAATCCATAGGTGTTTGTTTGTTTTTTTTAGCCAATCTGTCTGCCAGAATAAGTGCAATAGCTGGAAAAAAAGAATAGAAAATGAATGACACTCTTTATTGCAGTGTCCTCACTGCCTTTGTCCAAAACAACTAGGATAAACAAACTAATTCTCTTTGGAATTAATGCTAGTTGGATTGGATTTGTGCTGGGAAGATACAGCATTGACCACTTTAAGCAAAATATTACGTTGCTCATTAGCTGGGGCAGCAAGAATCTAATGGGTCTTGGTCAAACATTATTACTTTACCCAGACTAGCTATTTGATTGCGCTGATTGGAAGTGTATTCTATGTTTTTATATTTGATATGATTATGTTCGATAGTTATCTGTAGAATTCAACTTGACTCAGTATATTCAGTTCACCTCAGTTTTATTTTTAGACCACTTTGCTCACACAAAGGTATCTCAGAACAATTTATATGGCCCAAATATGCTCTTACTAAATTCAGGGGCAAAATACCATGAGATGGGGCCACAGCCAATTAAAGCTTAAGCATATAAACTCAAATCAGTTAGCGAGGGTATGCTGTGATGTGAAGATATTAGCTGTGCTCCGCAAAGAGGGAGTATGGGGAAACCGAGAGGCTCAAGGTAGTAGGATTTAACTTCATGAGTAGAAAGGGTTGTAAATTATAGGCTAAGGATGAGGGAAGGGATTGTATGAAAACCAAGAAATGGATTTATCGAATAGGATCTGTTAGGTGCACAACATGGGTTAAAAAAAAAATCTACCAGTGACTGGGACAGGGGAAGAAAGGAATGCAATCTGTGAAAGTCTAAGGCATGTAGAGAACAAGCAGAAGAATAGAAAGGAAAAGAATAGTAAGAAATGAGATCAGAAGTAGGGAGATGCATATTAATAGGGTGTTGAAAGCTAGGAGAATGTTAAAGCTTAGGGATTTTGCTATTATCATTCTTGTCCAAAAAGTATCTGGAGCCTTTTGGACAGTTTATAAATAATGAGGTTGGTTGTGGGGCTTGGGAGTGGCTTTGTAATGTACCATTTGATCAAGTGGATAGACAGTGAGTGAAGATTTCTGAGATTGGCACCAAAAGGTCCCAATTACAAGGGAGAAAAGTGGAGCTCGAAGAGGGGAGCCCTAGGAGAAACTATAATTGTTAGGAATTAACAGACGTTTTGTCCAACAAGACTGTAAGCTAGCATCTGGTAGTGCTGATGATTTGATGGCAAAAGCAGGCACAGGAAGAGGCATTAAAAATACGTGTATATATCCTAATTGAGCATCTGAGGGGAAATAACTTGACAAAATATTAGCTGAAGTAGGATAAGAGCTGCAAGGCAACTAACTGTTCATTGCAGAACAGCCTCTGAGTGTACTATGCATAAAATTACATAAGAAATAGTAATAAAGTTAAATGATTTTCATTCTTCTTCTGAGACTAATAGACATACTGGTATGACTCTCTTGTTTGCCTAGGCAGGAGAGATTAAACTTAGTTTAAGTATTCACACATACCATGATCACTGTTACCCATAGATTACGTTTGTATGTTTTATTTTACAACAGAATTATCTTGGGTGCATTTTACCTCCTCATTAACACCATCAAAATTAATCAATCAGCATTAATGTTAATACAGTATATGCCAAAACGATGATTAATGTGATGCTTGTAACACTTTGCTGTAATTATATTTTTGGACTTATATTATGACCACAGTAGATACAGTGGCTAATTTTTCCCCTGTAGTTGCAGTGAGTGAGGGCCATGTGACCGGAGAGCTAGGCATTGACTGGGGGAACTAGGAAATCAGTAATTAGTCCCAGCTCTGCCACTAGCTAACTATGTGCCCTTGGGAAACTTACTTAGAGCTAAATTTTTAAAAGAAGCCTCTGATTTTTATGGGCCTTATGTTTTGGGTGCCTGATTCTCTGAGGAGCTAAACTGCTGACTTCAACTGGATTTACAGCACCCCTAAAAATCAGGCCCTACGGAATCTCAATCTGGACCATCAGAAAAGAAAACACCCCGAATTAGTGGACACTCCAGAAATGTTGGCCTTAACCTCTGTCTTGTTTTTCACCTCTTTCAAATGGGGATAATGTGTCACATTTTGGACTGGCATAACACCATGACTTTGAATTCAGGCCCTCCCCATCCTGGGTGAATTTCACCCTTAAAAGCCAGAGATAATCTCTCAGTCTCACAATGAAACATATATCTCAGAATAGCTACTTGAAAATTATCATGCCAACAGGTCAAAGGGGAGATTTGCCGTCCAGTGCCCTTGAGTAAGAGAAATATAAGACGACACATTTATGGAAGCTGCTTTGTGTAGAAGCTGTTGAGCTCCCTAATGTTTAATATAGTAGGTTTAATCAAATCAAGTCTTGTAAAAAAAAAATGTCCTGATCCCTGAATATTAATGTAAACACAGTCCAAAAACGTTAGGAAGAAGTTACAACAGCCAAATTTGTCATTTCAGTCTTTCTTGAAGCCAATGACTTGTATGGAAAGCTGGGGTAATTAGGAGTATCAGAATGAAGCAAAATAGTCAATTTACAGGACAGAAAAAATGATGATAACCAATCTATGCCTTAAAGCAGGGGGACTCTGGAGCCATATGCGGCTCCTTGTACAAGCACCGACTCCGGAGCTGGACCTACAGGTGCCAGCTTTCCAATATGCTGGGGTGTGGGGGTGGGAGGGCTCACTGCTCAACCCCTGGCTCTGCCACAGGCCCTGTACCCACTCCACCTCTTCCCACTCCCTCTCCTGAGCCTGCTGTGATCTCTCTTCTCCCTCCTCCCCTCCAGAGCTTCTGCATGCCACGAAACAGCTGATCAGGAGGTGCAGGGAGGGAGTGGGAGATGCTGATCGGTAGGGTGGCCAATGGGCAGGAGGTGCTGGGAGTCGAGGGAATTGATGCGGGGGCTGCTGACATATTACTGTGGCTCTTTGGCAATGTACATTGGTAAATTCTGGCTCCTTCTCAGTCTCAGGTTGGTTACCCCTGCCTTAAGTATGAGTCCAAGGAGAAATAGAGACACCTTTTGTGTCCAGCTCCATTTTATACAACTGTTTAACATTCCACATGTAGTCTGAGCTCTCCTATATTGCTGCAGGTGGTATTGTCCCTGATCAAAGCACTCAGCTTAGTGCAGGAAATAGTGAAAGCCTCACTTTCCTCAAACTCATTCTGGAAATCTTCCCAGAAGATGTGTCTGCATCTCTAATTTACAGCTCAGGGGATGAGCTGAAAGAATGAGTGAACAAAATGGAAATTGGAATAAACACTGAGCATAAATATTACTGTTGGCTTGGTGCACAAACAACTGCTGAAAGCTCTAAAATGTATTATAATCTTGACTCTAAGCAGTAATTGATCACACACAATGTACAGCACTTAATATTACATTAGGGCCAATCCTATCTTTTGATGACTTCTTTTAGTACACAGTAGTTACCTTATGATCCCTATGGTATTTGGGAACATAATGATTAAATTCAAGGAAAAATTTAGCTCTTCTTGAGCATTTCACTTTCTCCTTTGTCCTGTGTGATATTTTCAGAGATTTCTGAGGATCTGGGGCCAATTGGAACTCTAAGTTCTCAAGTAATATCTCTGAAGATGAGGCCCATAAAGTATAATTACATAGGTGAGTAAGGCAGGTAGGATTTAGCCCATTGTGGGTAAAAGTAAGATATGTTTTAAAAAGCCCCATGTGTTTCTTTTAAATCTCTTCCTTCCCCAACTTCATCTCTTCTACCTTCATTCCATTTCCTCAAGCATAACCTGACATTATTGGGGAGTCAATTCACTTTGGATTCTTCCAGCTCAATTTATTAACAAGTAATCAGACAAGGCTGACTGCTATAAATAGGTGGATTTTAATGTCCATGTTCAAAGGTAATGAATATTTAACACTTTATTTAATAATGTATTTAATAATGAATATTTAATAATATATTTAATTATGAATATTTAACACTTTTTATCTTCAAAGTACTTTACAAATATTAGCTAACTAACCCACCACGCCCAAGAATGGTAGGTGAATGTATTATCTCGTGCTGCACAGATGGAGAAACCGAGGCACCAGTTAGCGTAAAATTTTTCATAAAGTGTCTAAGTGACCTGTAAGCACTTTTGAAAATACAATTTAGTTTTCTATCTCTTAAGAGCTTTGGTGTCAATGGATCTTATGCACCTGCCTGGTATGTCTCCTAAAGGTATGTGTCTACCCCATTTAGGAAGTGTGACTGCAGCACATGTAGGCATATCTGAGCTAGCTTTGATCGAGTTAGCCCACTAAAAATAGCAGTGTAGCCACACCAGCATGGACTAGCGGCCTGAGTACTCATCTAAGGTCCTGGGCAGGTCTGTATTTGGGTGGCTAGTCTATGCTGCTGCAGTTACATAGCTATTTTTAGCAAGTCAGCCCAGCATCATGTCAATCACACTTCCGATTGCAATGTAGACCAGGGATCAGCAACCTTTGGCATGCAGCCCATCAGGGAAATCCACTGGCGAGCCGGGCTGGTTTGTTTACCTGCAGTGTCCGTAGGTTCAACCAATCACAGATCCCGCTGGTTTGGTTCGCTGTTACAGGCCAATGGGGGCTGCAGGAAGCGGCATGGGCCAAGTGATGTGCTGGCCACAGCTTCCCACAGGCCCCATTAGCCTGGAGCAGTGAGCCGCGGCCAGTGGGAGCTGCATTTGGCCGAACCTGCAGATAAACATACCGTCCCGGCTCATCAGTGGCTTTCCCTGACGGGCCGCATGCCAAAGATTACTGATCCCTGGTGTAGACATACCCTATGTGGCTTGTTCAAGGCTGCAGAGAGAGTTAGTGCTGGAGCTGAGATTAGCACTCTGGAAGTCCTGTTCCCTAGTTCTGTGTTTAAGCCATGCCTCTCCTTGGTAGGAAATATTGTATTGCTGCTGAGGTTCTCTGTCTCTGCTGGGTCGTTTTGGTTTATTGTCTTATCCTCCTATCACAACTTTGTATTTCCTCCGGCATTAGATCTTCAGTATTTCTTTTTCTTCTCCCAGCAGTACAGACCGGCAGCAGATATATTCAATCGACCACTCATTTGAAAATCAGGCAGTCTCAGCCATTGGGTTTTTTTGGGGAGAGGGTTTTGGATCTTTTTTCCACCTGACTTTGTATTACAGAAGCAGCGCTGAGTAAAAAGCTATATGCTTTGAGTAGCAAATCCATGAAATCTAGACCTCAAATTCCTTTGCTGACTGTTAGTGGGATATAATTGGATTTATTCTTAAATAAGTGCTGAGATCTGGCAGCGTATTAGTCACTGATGATTCCCACCAGCACTCATGGTTTCATTTGTTTTTGCAATATCAACATTAAGCAAAGGCATTTAAAAAGAGAATGGCATCACATGAGGTCTTCCGAGACATTTAAAAGGTCCTCACTGTTATTGTGTTGGTGGTCTCTCATGGTTTCCGCCCATAACCTTTGAGTAAACCTAAATTTTGACATTTAAAGTGAAAGCTGTAAGACTTGCAGACAGTGACTTCCCACTGAGATGAATTTAGCACAGCTTCTGGGAAGGTTCCTTTCTGTTCAGCCTGGTAAAGCAGCTGTTTATGGCCTCCTGGGTATGTCTACACTACACACAGCCTGGGTCTGTGGGACCTGAGCTTGTGGATTGTTCTACCGAGACCATGCTTGAGCCTCCACGCTGCGTTGTGTACCTGGGTTTACAGCTGCTGAACCCGGGGTCTCACAGCTATGCTAACGTCCATACTGCACTACTCGGTCCCTCTGGCCTGGATCTGTGGCTTGACGTGAGTCCACACTGCTGAACGATGGGGCTTTGACCTGACTCACAGTGGGACCTGAGTCAAAGTGGCCTGCCCAGGAGGGCCACCAGAGTCAAATTGATTTGTGTGTGTGTACGGAAGGGGGGGGGGGGTGCTCAAACCTGAGTCAGAGCCATGAGTTGGTGTCCACTATAGACATACTCTAGGAGGTCCTAGTCCATGTCCCAGAAGTAGCAACATATAGGATGAGTGGGGGGTGGGTGGGGAAAGGGTCAGATTCCTTCAGCTACCTCTGCTCCAGTACTGAGTCACCACCCGACAGATATATCAGTGAACACTGAGAGAGGAACTGGCTCCTATATTTAGCTCCAAAACAGAGTGTGTGTGTGTGTGTGTGTGTGTGTGTATGTGTGTTTGAAGTGTGGTATTAAAGAACTTTTTCCATCTGAGAAAAAGTTTAGCACAGATCCTACCAGCACTTTAGCACAGATCCTACCAGCATGATTACAGGGTTTGCCTTGGTGTTTTAACAAGTAGATTTATTATCTATAGTCCATGAAAATTCAATATAAGTCTTACCTCCAGATGTGCCACTGCCTTAGCAAATCTGATAATTTCTTCAGTCTACTCATAAATCCAAAGAAACTAATGCTATGGTCACTTCCGATGAACACTGGCTGTCCTGAGTTTGGGGGCGTGGTGTATGAAACCCAGTGGAGCAATGCTAGGGAAGTCGAGCAATGTATTTCTGTGAGATGGGGTGAAAATTAGGGGTCGGACTCATTGTGGGCTCAAAGGTATCTGATCACAGGACTGGGGTCATTTACTTACTATGGAAATTTTCCTGAGTAAGGATGGACTGAAAACATAAAGCCAGATAGAGCCTCTAAATTGGTATAACTGTCTAGGTGCCGGAAAACATGGCTTAATGCTCCTTTTACAGCTAAGTTTGCTATAAACTAGCAAATATATGGACTTTCTCCTTTAGGAATGGTTGATTTAATGTGAATGTTTTACTGCAGCTTGTACATTCACCAGAAGCAAACACATCAAAATATTCTAGATATGCTATGGAAGATGCAGTAAGTAATAAAAAGGGAAAGATGAAAGTCCAAAACAGAAAGGAACAAGGTAAAATCCATATTTACATAGTTTGACCTTCAAGAATTGTATGGAGAGAAATCCAAGGCCATTCCTACTTGTATCACAGTTTGTTTTATGGATAATAAAAGTGATGTATTTTGGACATAAGACACTGGTTTCCTACTCCTTTGCCCTCCCCTTTTGCATACTAATCTTCAGTCACACAGCTTATTTGCAAATGTAGCTGCTGCTGTGGGCTTCAGTACAACCATGGAGGCAAATTAATACTGCAGCAGGCATGCCCTCTTCTACCTGAGAACCAGGTTCCCTAACGGTATTATGCAGTTGTTTGAATTAGGGGAAGTTTAATTTCACCTTCCCGATTTGTTGTGTGTGTCTGTGTGTGTGTGCGCATGTGCGCGTGTAGCAGGTAAAGCATATGGGGTGGCCATTTACTATTACATCACCCAATTTCTGAACTTTAAGGTACATCTGCACCATTTTTCAATTCAAAGGCCCTGGAAATCAAAGCGTTTCAGGCTGAACCTGGTTAGCTGTTTCAAACAGGAGTGTAATTCACCATCAGAATCCACTGCCACCAAGCGTCTCGTGAGCAAGTTTTGAGCTATTGCAGTTGCCGAACTCTGCCATAGTGATGAGCTTTTAGTTTGAAATGACATGTGATGGTCGAGAGACTGATAGAAAGAAAGAATCTTGTATCTCCCCCTCTGCTATCTCACTGATAATATCAAATTTGAAATTTTTCTTGACTTCATAATTTATAAATCCGTGGCTGGATTGCTCTCACCTGTTGCTGGCATGGAGATATAAGGGGAGTAAGACTCTTCTTTCACACCTCTGCAGGAGCAGCTTAGCCTTTGCATCCAGGTGAACAAGGGTAAGCAGGGTTTTATGCCTTGCAGGGAGAGAGCAGTCGGTAGGAGGCCTATCTACTAGGGGCTGCTCTCTGGGACACAGAGCTGCCTGGAATCTCTCTCTGTGTGTAGCAGGCTCATCCTTGACATGCCCCTCCTCTGCTTGGCATGCGTTCTCACCCTAATCCTAGCCTGGCGACCCCTGCTGGCCAAAACCATAGCCTGTTCCCGGGCATCCCTTCCTTCTTGGATGCTTATTCTAGCCTGAATACCTGTAGTAGCTTTGCGCCTGTCTTTAGCCAAAGTCTCACTGAAGCCCTTTGCCACCTAATGGGCTGGTCCAGCCCATCACCACTTATCCTCTCTCCCTGCCTGGCTCAAACGCCATCCTTAGCTCTTGCTTCACGTTCACATGCACAAGCCAATGTCTTAAAAGGTACTTGAAGACTTCCTGCTCTCCTGGAAATTAAGCCACTTTTATCAAGTTATCTAAATATTGATTTGGGAGTCTAAAGTTTAGATCTGGGTCTAATTTTGTTTTGTTTTTAATTGTAGAAATGCAGAATTGTAGCAATCCCTTCAGTTTTGCTTCTGGTTCATATTTAACATGGGAAGGGACATAGATGTGGCTGAAATCATGTTAGAACAGCAGAGTATGTGAGGTTTTGGTGCAAGATGGTGGTACTCTGTGAGATCAATTGTTCTCATAAGATTTCTACTAACTTGGGCAAAAACTCACAAGAACGGCTCGCAATATCTCAATATAGTTGGATCTAAACTTGGATCCCAGTCCCATAACCCATTACTGTAGCCTGTATCTGAATCACATCACATTCCAAATCATCTCTGATTGCATTACAAAATGCAACTAGTGCTACATACTACTTCAGCTTGCTCATCAGGAGTTTCCTACACTGTGTGTAGGAAGTGTCACATGTGTTGTTCATTCAATCAAGGCTGCGGAAGATAGTACTAATTTGATGATCTCATGCTCACAGCTAACTTTTTACCTGGTATATGCATTTCTTGCAGAAAACATAGTGGATGCACTCTTAGTGTCATTATGCTTGAAATACCTTTTCTCTGTCTAACGTTCGATTTCACGTCAAAACTAGTTACTTCTTAAAGCAAAGAACAGGTCTGGCAACATTGCTTCATACATAGCAGACACTTATGCCATATTTCTAGCAATACGGACACAGATAATTGCGATAATGTTCTCGATCAATGTGCCACAACCACTAACCACTAACCTTGTCTAATTTTGCCAACGTTTCCTGGAGAGGTACATCTTGCATCATGAAGTTTCTTCTTTGGGACAGTGTGAGAGAGGTGATACAGCCATTGGCATGTTAATTAGTTACTGTAATGAATTTCATCTGCATCCCGCATACTTTTTTAAGGTGATTTTTTACAGTACATTTTATTTCTGGCTTATTTCATTTATATTCTCACATGCCACCTCTTCTGCTCCCGTCTCAATTTTGTGCATGCATTTCCTTTGGGAGTGTTTCTTGCAGCTGCAGCTATGGCAGTAGCTGTGAATGAAGATGAGATTGAATGTGGCTACTTTCCTGTGTCTGCAGCTGTGGGTGAGGTTGGAGAGGGATGCTGTGATTGCAGGTGCCAAGTTCAGAGTGGCTTTTGTTTATTTGACTCAAAGAAGTGCTACTTCCATTTTCACTTTTCTGCTTCGGTGACAGGAAGGTTGACATTAAGTGAGGAATAGAGGAATGACATTGGTGTAGGGGCTGACATTTTGGGAGATTTGCCCAAAGGAGGTCAACATTTTCAAAAGTGGCCTTAGGAGTAGAAAGTAGTAAACACATATATTAGTCACCAAAATCAGCAGCAACGACTGACTATACAAAGAGAGCAGAGCTGCTGAGTAAGAATTTGCCATTTGACAATATAATTTTTCAGTTAAAACCTCACCTTTAAACTTAAACATGAGGTCTAAACTGGAACTATTGGCATTTGCATTGAGAGTTCCGCATGTATCATACTGACAGTGTTTTTCTTACATTCACCAAACTGTCATCTCAGTACACGAGTGAAACATCACCTGAACATCTTTTTATGTGTACAAATTACACTGAAATGCTACAGGGCAAAATCTGCAGTCCCTTAATGTCTGAGGAAATTGCTTCAGAAGCCATCATTAAAGAGCACAAGCTAAATGCCTATGTTTTATAAACACCTGATGCAGGGCCCTGAATGCAATGTCATTAATACAATATTGATAGCCGTCCTTTTTTCTTCCCTGCTAGCATGTTTCTGCTTTCGGAGCTTACACTGTCAACCAGAACGAGAAACTTGAACTTATCTAACTCAGCAAGGGAGAGTTAGCCAGGTGGCTTGGTATGATGAGAGAGCAATGGGATTTAAGCATTCAAAATGTAATAGATGTCTTTGCAGTGCTCCTCTATCGTGGCAGTTTGCCAATACAGCCAAGGGTAAGTGAAAAGTTTCAGTAAATAAAGAGCAAGTCGATGAAGAAGAGGGAGGAAGGAGAAGGAAGGGCACAGCTGGATAGATCCAGGCAGTGACTAATTGCTGCTGGCTGGTCCGGAGATGATAGGAATGATTTAAAATAAAATGATAAAATATATACGGGGGGTGAGTTGTGTATATGCCATGGACTGTCTTCTCTCTGACCTCTTTACCATTTGTTTGCTTTTGTTTTACTCATTTACATACCTGACACTGGTAGGCTGCTTTAAAATTTTCTTGCGGGTGTCTGGCACCATTTAAAACCAAGCAGTAACATAGGTCCTCGAACTACATGTGGGCTGCTAAACTCCCTGGCTTGAAATAGTTTCCATTGTATACAGGGTTTACTGTCTGATTCAATGGCTCTCAGCACCCCCAGTGTAAAAATATTTCCAGCACCCATGAGAAGTAAGATTGTGTGTGTGTTTATGTGGGGAAAACAAGTATTCGCTTTGGGCCCTTTGAGTTTAGAATACTTTCACACATTAAAAATAAGGCTGTGCATTCTTCTGTGCATGGTGTATTTGAAGTGCACTCCTCTGGTTTGGGGACATTTCCACACAAAGCAAATGACAGAGTGTTCAATGGATCTCTCACGTTGGCTTTCTGTCACTCCTTCAATATAAAAAAAAATACCAAAGCTTTCCCTAGTTCCGGAACATAGGATTAATTCTCCCCATAACTCTCATGAAGCAAAAAAGGGATATCATGAATAAACATGAGCAGTTTCTAAGGGAAGAGCCAGGACTCATCACCGGGGGTCGAGATTTCTCTGCCCACCCATGAGTGGTTTGTCTGAGCGTGTTCTTGCCAGAAGATGGATGGAGAGGATATGGCAGATTTCCCCGTAGGTCTGTATACCCTGTGCATTTTGCAACACAGCTCCATTGGGCTCTGCAGGCAGAGATGCATTTTGGTGGGGATCAGGCAAAGGTGATCCTGTGTAGGCACAAGGCCAGCAAATTCACAATGAGGTGGATCCATTTGCAAGTCTTGGAGGGGGGTGGTAGGAATCACATGGGTTATTGCAGCCTGAGATTATAGTGGAGCTGCTTGTTGGAAAAATTTCATCCCCCTAAGATTTTCAGGGACCTCCCCAGTAAACAGCCTGTTGAGGTGGGTTGTGCTTTGGGCCCAGGGTTTGCCCCCGATCCCAGGAATGGTTATTTACAATGGATATAGAGATACCTAGAGGCTACACTAGGGCAGTGTATTTGATGGGAGAGGGTGATCATTGTGCATTAAGAGTCTGCCATTACAGAAATGGAGATAATGAGACATTAAGACATAATGGCTCAAATTCTGCAAGGTCTGACACTTGGGGTGATGTGGGGACCCTGGGAGTGTAAGTCGGTGCAGAATTCGATCCTCCTGTCTCTCTAGACATATTTTGACAGGAGGCAGAGTCTCCTGATATTCATTTCCATTTGGTTCAGGGGCCACTGATCTGTGAAGAAGTAAGTGTGTTTGCTTCAAACTCTGTTCCTTTAGTGAGCATCTTTGAAATAAGAAAAAAAATAAAATGTTGAGATCAGTTTGGTTATTTACAACAATGTGAATCTGACATGGCTCCACTGAATTCAGTGGTCTTACTCTGACTTTACACCAGTGTGACTGCTGGAGAAAGGATACTGGGCAAGATGCACCCAGCACCGCAACTTTTACGTTCTGCTCTAAAACCAAACTCTCTCCATAAAGATGATGGTTAGAAAAGATTGTACAAAAAAGAAGTGGGATTGCTTTTATTAAACAATATATTAGTGTTTGGTTTGCTATGATAAACTTTTATCCAGAAAACCTCCCCAGAAACTGTATGACTAACAACAAATCTTCCAAGGCATCTTAAAATTAAATGAAAGGTTCCTTAGCTTGAATTAGAGGTAATGCATTTTAGGGTTATTCCTTCAGGACTCTTTTCTTACCAGTGATAGTGCTGATCAATTTTCTTTGCCTTCCCCCGCAGAAGTAATCTCAGAGTCATCTTGAGCCATCAGGTGATCAAAGTGTATTTAAAATTGGCTGTTTCGAACAGTCTGACTTCTCATCTTAATGTACAGGTCCTGAGGGGAGGAGTGTGAGTAAGTCCTTATGTATTGGTTAAGATCTCTGTATTCATTTCATTACATACAGTAGGAAAAAGCAAAAAGTAAAGGAAAAACTGTTTTCTGAAGATTTTTATGAGAGGTTGTTTGGACTATTCTGGCAGGGTGTTGCATTCAGACATCTGCCAGAAAAACTCAATGAGAAGAGTGTGTAGTAGAAGTTTGATGCCCCAATTCTGACACAACTCACAACTCTAGGAGAGGCTACTTTGCAGGAGCTGCACAACAGGAAGTGCAGCTGGGTGTTGCAGAATGGAGCCAGTAGATGAGAGGGCATGGGACACTTTTGTATATTCCTCTGACCAGATCTGCCAATGGAAACTGTGCATTCTCCTGGGAAGACACCTACTCTGGGGGTAATACACGCTGGCCAGGCTGCTGGCTGCACGCTGCTGCTGCTCTTGCCTGGGGCCCAAGGGAATAGAGATATTCTGCAAACTCAGAGTAATTGTGTAAATCCGTGTAACTGAAGACCGAATTCAGCCCCGTGAACTTGATAAATCTCAAACGAATGAGGATCAGTGCACATTGCTTAGTGTCTACATTCCTGTAGGGGAAATAATGACCGTAAGAAAAAAGTAATCTCATGAGAAGAGGATTTTCAATAATCACTTTGTGCCATATAACTCTATCCTTTGTTGCCATATGCAATATAATTCCCCTTTCATAAGAGGGTGATTAAAATTATGTGATTGTGGAAAAAATAATGGAGAATCTATTTTTATGTGGTTATAAAACTTGTAATTCTCAGTCCGAGTCCAAAGTCTGAATCTGATTTGCCTCCTCCCGCCCCTCCCACCCCCCTGACCAGTGCTTCTTGTGCTGTATTTATTTTAAGGAACTTTGGGAAAATGCTTGTTTTCCAAACCTGGGAACAAATCATGTGCAAATGCATGTGTGAAGAGGGTGGAGGAGAAAGTGCAGGACACACACACAGTGAGCACACACAGTATCTCTCTTAAACCCCTGCACAGAGACAAACTGCAATCCTAAGAGAAGACTTTAGCCACAGCTCTCTGAACCCCCACATGGATGCTAGATGGAAAAAAAAATCATTTTGGGTCAAATTGAAACTTGCATTTTTTTTAAATGTTCAGCAAATTGAAAAGTTGAAAAAAAATTCACCTAGGATTGAGCATTTTAAAATGTTTTTGATTTTTTTTCCAAGAAAATTAACGGAAATTCTAAATGAAAAGTTGTTTTGAACCAAAAACTAGAAATATTTTGTGGGTTTTGAAATATTTTTCCAAACAAATGATTTGGCAATGACCCCATCCCATTTCCAGCAAAGTCAGTCGGAGCTTTTCCACTGACTGTTCAGAATAGGATCTGGTTCCTTGAAGTCAGATTTACCATCTAGGTTCCATAGGCTTCAGTGGACCAAGATTTCATCCATGAGATGCAACAACCAAGGTTGATATCAACAGTAGTTCCACCTATTCTGAGAGTTTACACCAATTTAGTAAGGACTTGGCTACACTTGAAATTTCAAATTGCTGCCGTGGGAATATAGTTATAGGCGATAACCAAAACATCTAACTCTAATTTGAAGGTGAAGTGAATTTTGTAATCCTCTATTCACAAGCCTTTTTATTTGGCCATGATCAATTTTAAAATGTACTGCTATGTTTACATAGTAATTTGGCCAACATAAAGCATTTATATTTCTATAAGCAGAGTTCTCTGAAAATGTATTAAATCTCTTGTACATCTTTTGGAATTGAGAGGGAAGACCTAAATGAATTGGCATTTAACATTATCCACGGTATGTGTGATTCATATGATATTATCCAAGAAAATTCTGCAACAGGAGAACTCTTTTGTACTTTTTGATTTTATCTTATACTTTCATTGCAGTTGCTATGAATTATTAATACAGGTTTGATTTAAATTCATTGAAAATTTAACCCTAGATGTTATAGAAAATGTGTGCTCGAATTCAGGTTAGAAGTCTCATCTGTCTGAATACACAGAATTTATTTATTCCATAACAGTGTTCTGAGCCTATTAATTAGAGATATTTCAAGGGCATTTTGGGACACATTTGCAAAAGCTTGTTTGAGATCTTAGAACTTCTATTTACCTTAAAGTTTACCTTAAGAAACGTTTAGACAGTCTTTGAATAAAGAGTTGTGTTATGCTGTCATAGAATCATAGGAGTATAAAGTAGGGTGACGAGATGTCCTGATTTTATAGGGACAGTCCCGATTTTTGGGTCTTTTTCTTGTGTAGGCTTGTATTACCCCCACCCTCTGACCTGATTTTTCACATTTGCTGTCTGGTCACTCTACTAGAAGGGACCTTGAGTGATCATTTAGTCTAACCCCCTGCACTCATGGCAGGATTAAGTATTGTCTAGACCGTCCCTGACAGGTGTGTGTCTGTCTAACCTGCTCTTAAAAATCTCCAATGAAGGAGATTCCACAACCTCCCTGGGCAATTTATTCCAATGCTTAACCACCCTGGCAGGAAGTTTTCCTTACTGTCCAACCTAAACCATCCTTGCTGCAATTTAAATGGATGTTTAGTGATTTACCAATAAAAACATTATTTTAAACTGTACACACATACAAGCAATATCCATATGCACGCACAAAATCATACACACGGGCAGTGTCTTGAATAATGGGATTTCTGAAAAGACTTGCTTCTCTCCATGATGCAGTGGTTTTAAATAGCTTCTCCAGCCTAGTGTCAAATGATCCATTTCTTCAAATTGTTTACAAGCGAACTTAGGAATATGCATTATCCTAAAGCAAATTGCATACATATATGCCAGTAGAATATAAGAGTCAGCAAAATAGAAATAAATGGTCTTCCCCTATTTTGCTGCCTTTTCATGGCCTTATTGATTTGAATGTTATTTTATGGATATGTGCCTAGCTTTAGGCTGTTCCATTTATTAAGTTTCTTCATGGACAATAATTTTACAGCCTATAAACAAAAGTTATGAAGAAATTGCCAGCACAGACTTAATTACAGCAATATGAATGTGGCAATTTATGTGGATAATGTACAGTCAATTGAAGTATAGCAATGGATACTGTTTATTGCGTGTGACTGATTATGAAATAGATTACCATGGTTTATTAAAGGTTTTTCTATAAATGATGGATCATGGTAATAAAACATTTAAATTTATTTATAGCACATTTGTAATAGACACATAAAATTATAAGATACAGTGATAAATGGCCATGCACGAATGTTTGAGAGAGTATATTTTTGGTATTGCCTTCATTAATACTGTAAATGTAAGGTTTGCTTCTCAGAAGATTCCATTTATAAAAACTACTTTTTTTAAATGAAAGTAACAATTTCTTAAATGCAAAATGTGGCACATTGAAATTTGTTTGATACCTGTTTAATCTCAGTTGCATTTCTATGACACAACACAGTTTTTCGATGAATGTTTTAAAGAAAGGAATTTTAATAACTTATTAGTATCTTTAACCAAAATCTAAGTGTGTAAGAAAATTCTTAGAACTCTGTTTATAATGACATCTGAATTCTGGGTGTTTATTTTTCCTGTCAAATATTCTTTGGCATCTGACTGATCATTTCAAAGCCAGATTCTTATTGGACCTTTTAACTGTATCTGCATGTTTTCAGGTATATCCACTTGCATTTGTAATGATGTAATTGGGTACCAGATTTATCCACACTTGTATATAGGTTGTTTATCCAAACCCATCATTTCCTTTGCCATCATAATGTGACCAATTAGCAGGAATCGGTGCATATACTGTGAGTGCGGGCAGTCAAAAATGTACTCATTTCATCTTCTCTAATCTAACTACCATTGAAGTCAGTGGAAGAAGGTTTAGGCTCATAATGCTTATGTGCTGAAAGGACAACTCCAGCTGAGAACAAAGTAGACATTTACACTAAGAACAATGTATAATGCCTGTATATTGCCTAAAAGGAAAACTTTTACTAGCACTGTACCTTAATGCTAGCACATTATTTGACCCATGGTGTTTAAAAATTGACATCTTATTTGTTCACTATGGATACCCACCTATCTCTGATGCCTAGCCTTTTACAATGGTAAACTACGTATCAACCTACCAAGTTTCAATAGTATGGTGATTTATATATTATTTAATCCCAACTGTATTGCAACCATAACAAAGTATCTATACATTAGCGATTGTTGGAAGACAATAGGATACATTTCTTCAGGAAGCAACCCCACGACAATGCCAAATCCTACAACAGTTATACAAATCTGTCAATAGCTTCTGCAATGCATGCAGTCTCTTCCTGTGCATGGAGGATAATTGGCAGAATTTGATGTTTAATTTTTTTATAATTTTGATGGATAATACTGATGTTTAATTTTAAGCTTTATTAATTTTTATCAATTTAAATTTTCACAGTTACAAGAAGTGATGGGGTGGTCAGACAATAATTGTTTATTGGCAGCAGACCTTGAGATTTAAAAAGTTAAAGTCTTCTAAACACTAAAACACAAATTTTGAGCATCACATGTCAAAATATAAAAAAGTAAATATCCTTAAATCAAATTCTAAAATAAGTTCTCAAGTAACATTTGTTACTTTGCCTATCTGTAAATTTTGATTATGATTGATGGAAGTATTTTTTGTCAGTTTGTGTGTGATTGGTGAAATTGATGTTTAGTGACATTTACCAGTAAAAATCCAATCCTTCCAAGCCTTAGGATAATGGATATTTGTTCAGACTCCTAAAGTGATAAATCTCCATATGTGATTCTATTTTATTAAATACAGAAATTGCCACTGAAAGGTCAAAATATAGCAATTCTTTCCAAACTGTGTGGTCGGAGATGCATATGGTAAATACTGGTATATACTGATATATTGTTTTTAAATGGACACCATTCTATTTACACTCTATCTACTTTATTGACATAACTAAAATGTGAATAGAAATATTGTCTGAAGTATTAATAGGCATGTATTATGGATGGCCAGAAAGGTTAGGAATCCCACAAAAAGTTTAAAAATATGGTTGCTGAGTAGGGTTGCCAAGCGTCCAGTTTTTGACTGGGAAGCCCAGTTGAAAAGGGACCCTGGCAGCCCCAGTCAGCACTACTAACTGAGCTGATAAAAGTCTGGTGGGCAGTGCAGCGGGGATAAGGAGGCTCCCTAGCTCCGCACGGCTC